>CM048748.1:364969026-365719026 GCA_026315105.1 Locusta migratoria
TACTTTTGCCTATCAACGTATCAGATTGAAAGAACACCACAGAAGTTGGAAACTTAGGAAAGGAAATTCAACATTTGAAGATCACCTGCTAAAAGAAGGCCGCAGGTATGAGATAACAAATGAAGTCGTACACAGTTTGCAGAACTGGAGGAAAATGACCTACTTTGTGACACTGGAAGTTTATAAACATGTCAACTTCCCCAAATCTAGGAGTAAATGATGGCACATAATTTCCATTCTCATCACTTCTGCCAGTAAAATCTAATCGGACCACTGAACTACTCGCTTCTTTTCACTTGCCTCATATCGCTACTGCAGAGCAATAGCAAAATTACTTTGTATAATCAAAAGTGTTCGGTTATTTGCCTGGTATCAATTGTTCAAAAGAACAAATGTTTGTAATTCTATGGGAGCAAACTACATGTATCATCAGTCCCTAAACTTACAAACTACTTAAACTAAGTTAATCTAACCGAAGGACAATGTTGGGGCTCACCACCGCTAGCCGCTTCCCGTCCGTCCGCGGCATATCAAAGACGCGCCACGGCCAAGTCCTTTGTCAGAAATAAATTATACTGTTACAACAGTATAATTGGCGACGAGTTTCGTGCTTACGCGTGTTTTCTATTGCGGTGGTTATGGATCCGGCGTTGCTTCAGTTACTGTAAAAGCAGCAGCAGCAGTTATATCAACAGCAGCAACAACTTGTTTTGCTTACGGAGTTGATTACGTCCTCTCGTACCGCTGCGGTCCCTTCTCCGTCGCCCCAGGCCTAACCCCTCGTTCCTCCGGCTTTTCCGGCTTTCCAAGAGTCTAAGGAAGACTGGGACGCCAACGTGCGACGTCTACAGCAGCATTTTGCAGCTTTTAATGTAAGGTATCCTGATTTACAAAAGTCTTTCTTCTTGTCGTGGTGCTTTCCCGACTGGATTTTTATCAGAGCGAAAAGAAACCTGGTCAGTCGTATCAGTCATGGGTGGCAGACCTCCGCGCTTTGAATCGTAAGTGTGGTTTTGTGTGTGCAAATCGTCAGCACCAGTATACAGACTCCTTAATCCGTGACGTTGTTGTCCGTTCGGCTCCTGATAGGGCCGTGCGACGCGAGGCTTTGCGGTTCAGGATCCCACCCCTGACGAGGTTCTGTCTATTGCACAGGATTTTGAGGTGTCTAAGGCGGCAGCGGATCAGGTTGAGGAAATGGTAGAGGTGGCGGTGGTACAGTTCTCGCGCCCCCATAGGCGTCGTTCTTCGCCCTCCTCTTCGTCGTCTTCGTGTTCTTCACGATTACCTTCAGTCGTTCTATTCCGACGGCGCGACTTTCCCTCTTGTCCGGATTGTTTTCGTGCGCACGATCGCCACGTAGAGGCTGTTTGTCGGACTTCTGCAAGCGGTCAGCCGCCGTATTCTGACGAGTCCCAAATGGAAGTAAACTGTCTCTCTACCGCACCTGGACAGGCGCAGGCCACTTCTTGAAAGATTTGTGTCACCTTTCTTATTCAAAATCGGCCGTTCCGTTTTCAAGTTGACACCGGTGCCTCTGTCTCTCTCGTAAATTTGGATACGTATTTGGCACTTGGGAAGCCGCCTCTTGTTGAAACTTCTCGTCGTTATGTCGGCTATGGTGAACAGCCGATTCCAGTGCTCGGTCAGTTTACGA
Organism: Locusta migratoria; assembly: GCA_026315105.1. Taxonomy (NCBI): domain Eukaryota; kingdom Metazoa; phylum Arthropoda; class Insecta; order Orthoptera; family Acrididae; genus Locusta; species Locusta migratoria. The sequence goes on from CM048748.1 coordinate 364,970,684, forward strand.
TTGAAGTGGAGTACCAGCACGTAGTGCGCCCCGTCACGTTTTGGCCGTCACAAGCGCGGCCTGGCCTGGATACGATCACGGCTTTTGGTTTCAGCGTTCACGACGAGGTTCATCTTGTGTCGGACTCCATACCGTTTAATAAATTGGTTTCGCTTTGACAGGAGTTTGGAGAATTTTTCTCGGCGGGTTTGGGAACGGCCATTGGTTACGAGGCTCACGTCACCCTCAAACCCACAGCGGTTCCAAAATTTTGTCGCGCCCGGCCTATTCCTTTTGCTTTGCCCTCGGCGGTTAAGGATGTGTTGGATCGGTTGCACGGCTTGGATATCATAGAACCAGTTTCCTCTAGCCTGTGGGCGACTCCTCTGATGATAATAAAGATACCCACGGGATCCCTTCGGTTGTGCGGTTAACTCGAAGTCAGTAATAGATTGTTTTCCCATTCCCGGCCCGGGTGACATTAATGCGATGTTGGGCGGAGAGTGTTTTTCAAAAATTGATTTGGCATAAGCGTATCTCCAGATTCCCTTAGATTCTGATTTCCAACTATTCATGGCTCTCAATACCCCTTTCGGCTGTACCGCTACAAACGTCTGCCATTTGGTGTCGCGAGTGCACCCGAGATATTTCAGAGGTTCTTACAACATTTGCTGGACGACTTTCCGTGCTGTACATACTATCTGGACGATATCATCGTCACCGGTTCCTCCCGCACAGATCACTTAAACAACCTGCGGCTCTTGTTCACAAAACTGCACGCATAGGCTTCAAGTGCAATCTTCAAAAATCACAGTTCTTTCAACCTGTAATTGAGTATTTGGGACACCTGGTGTCACGAGATGGCGTTTGTCCTAGGTCGGAATTAGTTACGTTGATTGATCCTCTTCCTCGCCCTACCAATTTGCAGGAACTCGAGTCCTTTTTGGGCAAGGTCAGCTACTAATCCAAATTTCTTCCTAACGTAGCGGAGGTCACTCATCCATTGAACGCACTGCGAAAGAAAGGTGTTCCATTTGTGTGGTCTGCTGCTTGTGAGGCAGCATTCTCCCGCATCAAATCAATGTTAAAGTCATCACCATATCTCGTAACATTTACACCAGGCTAGTCCTAGCTACGGATGCTTCTCAGCACGGGATTGGAGCAGTGTTTGCCCACAGACTGGATGATGGTTCCGAGTAGCCCATTACCTACGCGTCTAAGACGTTGTCAAATGCCCAGCGTAATTATTCTCAGATTTAGAAATGAGATTTGGTAATTGTTTACGCTGTTCGTAAGTTTCATGTGTTCCTCTACGGCATTAAATTCCACCTTATCACGTATCACAAACCCCTGGTGGTACTGTTTGGTCCGCGTTCTCATCTTCAGAACGGACTTCGCAACGTCTCCAGCGTTGGGCTCTGTTTTTGAGTGCCTATCACTATGAAATTCACTATCGGCCCTCGTCGCACCATGCCAATGCTGACGCCTTGTCCCGTCTGTCCATGGGCCCCGACCCTTCCTTCGAAAAAATCGAAGTGGCGATTTTTCATATTGACGAACATATGAACGACGCTGTTGAGAGACTTCCTATTACGGCCAGTCGAGTCGCGTTCACCCATCTGGACCCTGTGCTCCGTGAGGTGCTTCAGCATGTCAACGCCTAGTGGACTGAGCGATTGTCCGCCAAAGAGGCTGGCCCTCTTGCGTACCTATTTCCAGCTTCGACACCGGCTGTCAGTTACCAACGGTGTCCTCCTCCTCAGTACCGATTCCGACGAGCCTCGTGTCGTTATTCCGTCCGACTTACGGCCTCGTATGTCAACTCTGTTACTTCGGGGTCAGTGGGGTATAACAGGCATGAAGCTGCCAGGATTCGATGCCACCATTGAGCAGTTGGTTCATACGTGCACTCAGTGTGCTAACCAGCAAGCTGCTCCCTGTCGCACGTTTCTCCCGTGGCCTTCTCCAGAGCATCCCCGAGACCGCATTCATGTGGACTTGGCCGACCCTTTCTGTCATTCAATGTGGTTCGTGGTGGTAGATGCACTGTACAAATATCCATATGTGGTGCGTATGCGTTCCACTAAGGCGGAAGATGTGGTCAGATCCCTGATAAAGATCTTTGCTATTGAAGGCCTTCCTCGGACGCTCGTCTGTGACAATGGCCCACAATTCACGTCTTATTTTCAACACTTCTACACAAATAACGGTATTTACCACCTCACCTCGGCTCCTTTCCACCCCCATTCCAATGGGGAGGCAGAGCGTATGGTGCGTACTTCTAAATCACATCTTCGTAAGTGCCTGGAAAAGTGATCTTCCGAGGCGGCGCTCCCCTTATTTCTTAGTACGTATCGGACAACAGCAATTAATGGTCGGAGCCCGGCGGAGGTCCTCCACGGCCGCCAGCCCCGGACGCTGTTGCACCGACTGTGCCGGAGCCCCGGCCTGAGATGTCTGCACACCCTCGGCGCTACGCTCCAGGCACCCCTGTCTTGGCACGCACCTTTGGTCGCCGCCCAGGGTGGACGCCGGGGTAGTACGGCGTTCGCGTAGTCGCCAGATGTGCATGGTAGACGCAGATGGGGTGACGATCTCCCGCCATCTGAACCAACTACGTCTTAAGTGAGGCCCCACTCCACCGCCTTCAGGTCTCAGGTCTGTGCCTCTAGGATACCCCTCCGTAGCTTCGGAGGTAGAGAGAGGAGTCCATCCGACATCATGGTGGCACTGGCCTCTTTCCGCCGACGGCTCATGTACGGCGGCCTCTGCTGCGTTCTGGCTCCCTTGCCTCCACCACGACGACGCCTTACCGTCGGGGCCGACGCTCGACGAGGCTTAGCTAAGGGGCGCTACGGATGGGCTTCCACAACGGGAGCAGTCGGCTACCGATGACGACGTCGAGATGCGGCCTCTCTTCCCGCGGGTCGATTCAACGGCCGGTACCCCTCCGACGCCCCAGCCACCTGCCTGCACGGACGCAGCTGTGTCGGCTCCCGCACCGGCGGTGGGGGGTATCCGGCAGGGGAGGCATCTGCCTTCAGTGGCGACATCGAGATGCGACCAGCCTCTCCGCCCCTGTCACCTGTGCTAGCGGGGACACTGTGCCGACCTGGTCGCCGTATGGGCACTTCCGCCCCTACGTGCCCCCGGACTGCCTGGCCGCGAAGCGACGTGCTGATGACATGCCATCGGACGTAGATGAGGCGTTGGAGACTCTCGCCGTCTCCGGCCGGCTCCTGCCCCGCCGCGGTCGCCACCGCCGCAGGGTCACGTGGGCGACTCCCGTGGCCGCCACGATCCAGCGTCGCCGGCCATCTTCCGCCTCCACCTGCGGTGTCGGCTTCCCGAAAGAGGGGAGGGGTGTTGGAGCACGCCACCGCAAGCTGCGTCCCGTCCACCTGCGTCATCTGAAAGACGCCATGGCCGAGTCCGCCGCATGATGGGTTGCAGCGCCGTCACGACCGCGCGAGCACGCGGTGTGCGAGGCATTGCCTCAGGTATGGCGTAGCTCTCGCATGAGCCTCATATGCAAACATTGGCTGTATTCCGTGGCTTGCCACAATAGTATATCATCACTTAATCTATGTGTTGTACTGGCCTTTGTCAGAAATAAATTATACTGTTACAACAGACAACACACACATCCAACCCCCAACTCGGGAGGCCGCTCGAACCGAAACGTGGAGCTCCAGACCGCTCGCCTACTCCCGCGTGGCGTATCAAATGTATCAATTATTTTCTTATCAATATTGGACATTTAAGACAGTAACTACAGTTAAATTAAAGCATTAAAATTGAATCATTATATTCAAAGAAGTTTTACTCAGTACATTCCACCCTTCACGTTCCATATTTTTGAACTGTTAAACATAACGTGTTCAACTGATTTCTGGTATTTCAATTTAACTTTCTTAGGAGAAGTGTTGTAATTTAGACTTTGTGTCACATATTTTATCAACGTTCAATAATAGTTACACTTGTCATCTTTGAAAATTAACGTACATGTACGGTCTCCACAGCAACTTCAGTTCGTTAAACCTTAAACTTCCATGCTATATTGCGTTATATCTGTAGAGTTTACCTGATGATGGCGTATCATCCGAAAACCAGTTTTTTAAAAACAATAAATATGCAGAATATTACACCTTATTTCGAGTGTTTCATTGATATTAAATAAAATAATCTATCAGGTAACGACGAATTATAGAGAATTATTCATAAAAAAGTCACGTAATTTGTTTATGGCATCATTAAAGGAACTCTGGATTTTGTCATTCTGTCTTAAAAACAGATATTCGTTTACAACTGTGAGACTATTCTCCAGCCGCGCTTCAATTGACAACCTTCTCATTCAGGCTTAATCTTTCGCATCGTCGTGCGGTCCAGTTACACTAACATTTGTCAAGCTTATTGATATCTGTGTTTATTTATAAAGTATTCTCATGGTGCAGTTTGAAATAAAATAGAAAGTAACTGCAGAAAATTTTGTCAAAGCTCCGTCAGTGGATAAAGTAATAACTTTGCATTCACAGTGCAAACCTCGTGTTTTCACTCATATCAAGGTCTGTTTATTTTTTCTTTGTGTAATGTAATATTATCAAAGTAATCATCTAAATTCATGAAATTTCCTGGCAGATTATAATACTGTGCCGGAAGGGGATCCGACCCCAGGATGCCTTTCCGGGGATGGTACTCTACCGACAGAGCTAGCCAGGCATACTTCACGGCGCATCCTCACAGCTTTGTATTCACCAGTTGCTCTCCTCCATGTTTTCCAGCGAAAGAAACATATCCCATGTTTGAATGTCTGTCCGACACGCAGTTTTAATTTGCCTGGAAGTTCCGTAACAGTGCACACTCCACTGCTCAATGAAAATACCATTCTGTATCTAAATTTATTTACGCGCTGTGCGCATAGTCAAGCGACATGGAAACCCGATAAAATTTTATACTTTGCATTTCCAAACTCAGAGTTCTCTTAGTCGTAAATTGTTTGACAGGCTATTTCAGTAAATACACGTGTTTCGCTATCTGAATACGATATCACACGAAAATAATGCATTCCTTTAAATGTAACTAATTAAGAAATAACGGAATATAAATCTAAACTGCTTAAGGTACAGAAAATTAAGATGAGCCCTCTTGGATGTTTATGGATTGGAATGTTGCTAACGAAATTCATATGAGCCAAGGATTTGAGTCAATCGCTTAGATACTTGTCGTCGTACATACGTCTTATGAAATTAAAAAATGAACACTGGCTTAAGGCATAATGAATGCATATTTACGTGAAACAGATATTTGAATCCTCCTATTATCTTTTGTTATATGTGGACATTTAGGGTAATTTCGAGTTTTCAAACAATGGGGGATGCCTCGGAATCCTTGGTAAGCTAGTAAAACTAGAACCGAGTTACCTCTCCTCAGCCTGTGTTACTGCAGAGGTTCAAAATTAATAGAAACTGCGATGTTTCTCCATATGAAAGAATACATTACATTATTGTGTTACATAACTGATGCTGTCCACCTCCATGAACCACAGACTCTGGCGAGGTGGGGTGCCTTGCGTGCTTCAACGGTACAAATAGCCGTACCGCAGGTACATCCAGAACGGAAGGGTATCTATGGAGATTCCAGACAAACGTGTGGTTCCTGAAGAGGTGCAGTAGTCTTTTCATTAGTTACAGGGGCCACAGTCTATATTATTGATTGAGCTGGCCTTGTAATATCAGCTAATGTGGCTTTGCTAAACAGCTACTGCGAAAGGCTGAAAAGGGGAAACTACAGCTGTTACTTTTCCCGAGGACATCAAGCTCTACTATATGAATATATGTTGATTACATCCTGTCGAGTAGAGCATTTCGGAAATAAAATAGTCCCCCATTCCGATTTCCGGGCGGAGACTACTCAGGAGGATGTGATCATCAGGAAAGACAACACTGGCATTCTACAGATCTTAGCGTGGAATGGGTTAATCGGGTAGGGAAGATAGAAAATTTAAAACAGGGAGATGATAGCCTGAAGTTAAATATGGCGGGGATTAGAGAAGCTCGGTGGAAAGAGGAACAGGATTTCTTATCAGGTGAGTATAGGATTATAAATAAAAAATCTGTAGGAGTATAACAGGAGTAGGTCTGGTACTGAATAAAAAAAAAAATAGGAATGCAGGTAAACTGCTATGAGCAGCGCAGTGATCGCATTATCATAGTCAAAATAGTTACAAAGCATACACTGACCACAGCAGTACAGGTTTATATGCCATCTACATCTACATACATACTCCGCAATTCACCGTAAGGTGCGCGGCGGAGGGTACACTGTACCACTACTAGGCGTTTCCTTTCCTATTCCACTCCCAAATTGAACGAGAAAAAAATGCCTACATGCCTCACTACGAGCCCTAATTTCTCTTATCTTGTCTTTGTGATCTCCACGCGAAATGTAAGTAGGCGGCAGCTTCAAATTCCGGCCCTCTAAATTTACTTAACAGAAATTCACGAAAAGATCGCCGTCTTTCTTCCAGCGATCGCCAATTGAGTTGCCGGAGCATTTCCGCGACACTCGCGCATTGGTCGAATCTACCGGTAACAAATCTAGCTGCTCGTCTCTGAACCGCCTCTATGTCTTCCTTCAAACTGATCCGCTGCGGGTCCCAAACACTTGAGCAAAACTCAAGACGTGGTCGTACAAGCGTTTTATACGCGGTCTCCTTTACAGGTCAAGGACATCTTCCCAAAATTCTCCCAATAAACCGAAGTCAGCTGTCCGCCTTACTCACAACTGTCCTTACGTGCGCGTTCCATTTCATATCGTTCTGCAATGTTACGCCTAGATATTTGAACGACGCGACAGCATCAAGAAGCTCACTACTAATGCTGTATTCGAACATTATGCGATTGTTTTTTCTACTCATGCGCATAACCTTCCATTTTTCTACATTGAGAGCTAGCTGCGATTCTCCGCACCAACTAGAAATTTTGTCTAAGTCATCTTGTATGCTATTACAGTCAGTTAGATGACACCCTCCCATACAGCACAGCATCATCAGCAAATAGCCGCAAATTACAACTTACTCTGTCCATTAGATCATTTATATAGATAGAAAATAATAGCGGTACTATCACACTCCCCTGGAGCACGCCTGACGATACACTCGTCTCTGATGAACACTCGCCGTCGAGAACATCGTACTGCGTTCTATTACTTAGGAAGTCTTCCAGCCAGTCACAAATCTGTGAACCTATTCCATAAGCTCGTCTCTTCGTTAGCAGTCTGCAGTGTGGCACCGCGTCAAACGCCGTTTTGAAGTCGAGAAAAACACAATCCGTCTGTTGCCCTTCATCCATGGCTCGCAAGATGTCATGTGAGAAAAGGGCAAGCTGAGTTTCATATGAACGATGTTTCGTAAACCCGTGCTGATTCATGGAAAGAAGCTTTTCCGTTTCAAGGAAATTTACTATATTCGTACTGAGCATATGCTCTAAAATTCTACATGAAACTGATGTCAACGATATTTGCCTGTAATTGTGTGGGTCAGTTCTCTTTCCTATCTTATAGACGGAGTCACCTGCGCTTTTTTTCCAATCACTAGGAACTTTACGCTGAATTAAAGATTCGCGATAAATGCAAGCTATGTAGGGGGCCAACGCAGCAGAATAGCCTTCGTAAAACCGAACTGGTATTCCATCCGGACCAGCAGACTTTTTCGTATTTAGCTCTCTCAGCTGCTTCTCTACACCGGAAATAGCTATTGCTATGTCCCTCATTTCGGAATTAGTACGTTGAGCAAATGATGGTACATTTGTGCGGACCTCCTGAAAGATTTCTTAAAGGTTAAATTTAGAACTTCAGCTTTCCGTTTGCTTTCTTCTATTACTGCCCCGGAATGATCAACGAGTGGCTGGACAGTGGGCATTGACCCGCTTATCGATTTTACATAGGACCAGAACTTTTTCGGGTTCTCGGAAAGATCTTTTACTAAGGTATGGCTGTGATAATTATTGTATGCTTCGCGCATCGATCTTTTTATAGACGCACGAATCTCTACTAACTTTTGCCTGTCATCATTTGCGTGTTCTTTTTTGAATCGAGAGTGCAACAGCCTTTGCTTTCTCAGCAGGTTTCTAACATTATTATTATACCACGGTGGATCTTTTTCATCCTTAATCGTCATTACTGGCACATATTTCTCTAACCCTTTATTAACAATGCACTTAAATTTAGTCCACAAATCATCTACGTCCATAGTCCCGGAATTAAACGATGCCCATTCATTTTCTAAGTGCGATCGTAACATTTGCTTATCGGCTCTTCCCAACAAAAACACGCTCCTAGCCTTCTTGGTTGGATTATGAACTTTGGTCACCATCGACGCTATGACGATATCATAATCAATAATTCCTGTCTCTACACAGACATCGTTAATAAGGTCAGGCCTGTTTGTGCTATAAGGTCTAGAATATTTCCATTGCGCGTGGGTTGCCGGTTTAACTGCTCAAGACAGTTTTTGGAGATTGTGTCCAAAAGTAGCTCGCAAGACTGCTTGTCTGTACGGCCTGAAATGTAACTAGCGAGGACCCAATCTATACTCTTAAGGTTGAAGTCTCCTCCGACTAATATTACATGGCCCGGATACCTATGCACTACCTGGTGTAGACATTCTTTGAATGATTCTAAAACTGCTACAGCAGCACTATTAACTTTACTTCTTTTAGACATTGTATACGTGCCCAGATAACTTCACAGTTACTTTCGATATCGATCTCAGTAGAAACAATATCTTTATCCACAGCGATGAACACTCCTCCTCCATTTGTATCCGATCTATCTTTCCGATATACATTACACGCTTCAGTAAATATTTCTGAACTTGCCACATCATGATTTAGCCAGCTTTCGGTGCCTAAAACTATCTGAGCGCAATAACTTCCATGCAGTGCGACAAATTCGGGAACTTTATTTCTATTACTCTGTAAGTTTGCGGCTAATATTTTGATGTTTGAATTTTTGTTCCAAACGTGGCCTGAATTCGCTGTTTGAATGTTGACAGGCAAGTGCTCGTCAGCGTTAGCGCCTAGCCTAAAATAATAATAAAAAAAATAAGAAAAAGAAAGAAAGAACATGTGCACTCCACAAGAACTCTGCTACCCGAGTAGCCGCTTCCTTAGTGTAGTGCACCATTGATCTATCTAGGGGCACTCTACAATTCCCCACCCGATAAGGCAGATCGAGAAATCTGCAGCCATGACTGTCACAGAGTCGGCGAAGGCTTTGGTTCAGACCCTCCACTCGGCTCCAAACCAAAGGACCCCGATCAACCCTGGGAACAATGCTACAAATCGACAGCTCTGCTTGCACCCCGCGTGCGATGGCAGCAGCCTTCACCAATTCCGCCAGCCGCTCGTAGGACCTGAGGATGTCCTCAGAACCCAACCGACAAGCGTCATTGGTGCCGACGTGAGCCACGACTTGCAGTCGACTGCACACCGCACCCTCAATAGCCGCCGGCACTGCCGATGTTGAGGAGATCGAAGAAATGTATGAGGCGATAAAGGAAATTATTTAGACAATTAAGGGAGAGGAAAACTTGTTATGGGAGACAGGAATTCGGTTGTAAGAAAAGGGTGAGAAGGAAAAATAGTCGGTGAATATCGACTGGGCAAAAGGAATGAAAGAGGAGATCGTGTGGTAGAATTTTGCACGGAACATAATTTAATATACAAACACTTGGTTTAAGAACCTTGAAAGAAGGGTATATACGTTGAAGAGACCAGGAGAAACTTTAAGGTACCAGATAGATTTTATACTACTAAGACATAGAATTCAGAACCAGGTATTAAACTTTATGACATACCCAGGGGCAGATATAGACTCTGAGCATACCTTATTGGTCATGAACTGTAGGCTAAAACTGAAAAAAAAAAACTGCAAAAAGGTAGGAAAATGAGGAAATGCGACCTGTATAAATTAAAGGAACCTGAAGTTCTTGAGAATTTCAGCGGGAGCTTTAGGCAACATAGAAACGGAGGGAAATAAAACAGTAGAAGAACAATCTGTAGCATTGAGAGATGTAATAGTAAAGGCAGCAGAGGACAAAATAGTTAGAAAGGCAAGACCTATAAAAAAATCCCTGTATATCACAGGAAGTAGTAATTTTAATTGATTAAAGGAGAAAATATAAAAATGCAGTAAATGAAACAGGCAAACTGGGGTACAGACGACTAAAATGTGAGATTGACAGCAGGTGTAAAATACCTAAGGAGGAGTGGCTCGAAGGAAAATGGAAGTCTGTAGAAGAATGTATAAATAAGGTCAAAATTAATACGGCCTACAGGAAAATAAAAGAAACATTTGGAGACAAGGAAAGCAGCTGTGTCAATATAAAGGACGCAGATGGAAAAACGGTTCGCAGGAAAGAAGGGAAAGCTGAAAGATGGAAAGATAATATAGAGAGGCTCTACAAAGGAAATGGACTCAGAGACAACATTTTAGGAAGGGAAGAGGATGTAGATGAAGATAAAATAAGAGATACTATACTGAGAGAGGAATTTGACAGAGAACTGAAAGACCTATGTCGAAACAAGGCGCCTTGAGTGGACAACATTCCCTCAGAACTACTGAAGTCTCTGGGAGAGCCAGTCATGGCAACTAATTCACCTAGTGTAAGATGTATAAGACAGGGAAAATACCCTCAGACTTTAAGAAAAATGTAATAATCCCCATTCCAAAGAAAGCAGGTGCAGACAGGTGTGGAAATCACAGAACCATCAGTTTAGTAAGTCATGGTTGCAAAATTTTTACAGAAGGATGGAAAACCTGGTAGATGTCGACCTAGTGGTAGATCAATTTGGACCCACGAGAAATGTAGAAACACGGGAGGCAGTACTCACTTTACGGTTCATCTTAGAAGATAGATTAAGGAAACGCAAACCTATATTTCTAGCTTTTGTAGATTTGGAGACAGCGTTTGACAATGTGGATTGGAATACTCTCTGTCAAATTCTGAAATCAGCAGGAGTGAAATATAGGGAACGTATAAAAACCAGACAGCAGTTATCAGAGTTGAAAGGCATGAAAGGAATGCAGAGGTTGCGAAGGGTGTAAGACAGGGTTGTAGCCTTTCCCCAATGTTATTCAGTTTTTACAATGAGCAAGCTATAAAGGAAAGCACGGAGAAATATGGAGAAGGAATTGAAATTCAGGGTGAAGAAATAAAAACAATAAGTGTTGCCGACGACATTGTAATTCTGTCGGGGACAGCGAAGGACCTGGAGGAGCAATTGAACGGAATGGACAGTGTGTTGAAATAAGCATATAAGATGAACATTAACAAGAGCAATACAAAAGTAACGGAATGTAGTCTTAGAAAATCAGGCGATGCTTGAAGGAATTAAATTAGGTAACGAATCAATGAAGGTGGTAAATAAGGTTTTTTTTTTTTTTTTTTGTTTTTTTTTTTTTTTTTTAATTGGGCAGTAAAATGACACACGATGGTCACAATACAGAGGATATATTTATAAACTCGAGTAATTATTTAAACATAAGGAAGTACTTTCTGATGGCATTTGTGTTGTATGTTGCCGTGTATGGGAGTGAAACATGGACGATAAACAGTGCGGACAGGAAAAGGATAAAGGCTTTTGAAATGTGGTGTTACAGAAGAATGCTGAAGATAGGTGGGTGGATCGCGTAACTATTGAGGAGGTACTGAACATAATTGAGGAGAAAAGGAATTTCTGGCATACCTAGATTAAAAGAAGGGATCGATTGGTAGGACACATGCTTCGATATCAAGGAATTATGATTTTAGCGTTGGAGGAAAGTATGTGGGCTAAAAATCGCAGAGGCAGATAATGAGATGAATATAGTAAGCAAATTCAAATGGATGTAGGTTGCCGTTCTTATGAGGAGATGAAGAAGCTTGCTCAGGATAGAGTAGGGTGGAGAGCTGCATCAAACCAGTCTCCGGACTGAAGACAATAACAACAAAAATTGATTCTGTTGCTTTTATTGAATCATCATTGTGTTATTTCTTCTTCTTGCGTATTCAGATACACCAATTATATTCTCCTTTTCCAGTAATCAGCAACATATTTTTCATTTTAAAAACAGCGCCCATATGACGTGTTATTGACATGTTTAGACAAGTCAATAGTCACAATTGTTATCATTACTACATCGCCATTTCAATAAGTCTGGTCTGCTTCTAGTTACTCCTGCGTGCAGCCGGTTTAATGTATTCCAGTTTGGAGGTTTAAATCCAGCAGATTCCTCCTCACGGAGTTCCATCACGGAGTGTGACATCGTTTGTTTTTACAAAGATATGCCTTATGCTAGGCTTGTAACAGCTCTTCAGTTGTATAAATGAAACTGTTGCGGAACTTCAGCCGGACTCCTATTTTGCGGAGCAAATGCATCGGGTGTGGAGGATCGTTGTTGAGTTTTGATATTTATGTTTCGGCGGAGACCTACCTTCGAACAGTGGGTGTTGCTACGCCTATGATAGGATAAATTTTGGCTGTGGGAGTTGGCTTGAGGCATCATGTGGTGATACGTACTGCTTCATTCACAGCGATGTCAACATGTTTAGCGTGCGCCGAATTTCTCCACACTGGCGCCGCATATTCCGCTGCTGAGATACTGAGTGATAGTCCGGTGATGTGCAAAACATGTGGCTGAGCTCCCCACGACGAACCTGTCAGTTTCCGCAGTATGTTGTTCCTGGCACAGACCTTTTTCTTGATGTTCTGTCAATGTTGTTTGAAACTAAGTGCTCTTTCTAATGTCACTCCCAGGTACTTAGGACTATTTGTGTACTCCAGCTCTTCCCGTTGCCATGTGACGTGGAGTTTCTGTTCAGCTTGTTTGTTCCTAAGATGGAAAGCGGACACTTGCGACTTACTGGGGTACGGTTTTAGGTTGTTACCTTCATAGTAGGTCGCTAATTCCGTTTAACCTTTCATTCCCAGTGTTGTTCCTGGACAACGACATATTAATGGTTGATTTATACCGTAGTTTGGTGCATAAGTCCTTACAGTTGCATTTTGTTGATGAACAACTTGCTTCTAGTACGACTTTTGCCGCTTGGTCCGGCGTGTAGCGACCTCTGAGGAATTAATCTGTCGGAGGTTATGTTGCGTTGTCGTCTGTACATGGCTGAGAGTCTGAGCGTGAGTGTGGTTCCTTTTATTTTTAAATAGCAGTGAATTGTCTTGTCTTGGGTGCTGTGACGAACATTATGCTAGCATTATTGATCTGGCAGTGTTAACTATCAACAAAATTGTGCTGTCGCACAAGTATGAAGTGCGCGCCACGTACTTTTGCCGCGCGCCGCCATGCAAGCACGGCGCGGCGTTCTTACGACGTCGGCCACGAGCGCCCTCTGCTACAATCCCGCTCGTGGCCACTACTGAACTGGATCGGTCACTTGGCATTAGAACAGGCACTAGGCATCAGTAGGCAGGCCTCTACCTAGTTAAACTATGTATCTGCATTCCAGTAGTCTCCAGTTAACAAGGTTAAGTATTGTAATATATCTACGAAATATATTTATCTTGTTCCAATCTAGCTTAGTGTTTCTAGTTTTCTGCTGTGCTTCTGGCTGGTCACTTCGGACCTGCACATGCGTGCATCCTATTTCCCTGCGTCGGTCTCTCTCTACTCGGCCACCGACACCTAGGATAACGAAACACAAAAGTGGCGACCTCGATGAAAAAAAAAAAAAAAAAAAAAAAAAAAAAAAAAAAGAAAAGAAAAGAAAAACACGTCCAACTAATAAAATACCTCGCTACAAACGTCCGTGTTGTGCATGAAATACATGACATAAAAAATCAATAGTTCGACCAATAATTTAAATAACATATTTTGATGTATATAGCACTGTATTAATAGAGAAAACACTGTATTTTAATTTTTTCAAAGCTGATTTCATAATGTAGCACTGGAAGGGTTAGGGCTCAGGTAAGATTCTCCTCCACTTGTTCAAAGATCTTAACCTATGTCACCACTTCTGCATTATTCGCATAGGTGAACATTCTTGTCTGTTGGTGGATAGTAAGATCGTCTGTGTAGATGTTAAAAAGTAATGGAGCCAGAACACTGCCCTGTGCAAGTCCATTTTTTGCGTCCTCATTTGTGCTATGATCCATAATAACTACTGGTACTGCCGGCTTCTTGACTGTAATTAGCGTAGTGCCTCTCATAAGAAAATCCGACTTAAGTGTTTCGATAATGGAAGTCGAGAAATGTATTGTTAAAATAACGTGTCTGAATTTTAAGCAGTATATCTCTAATAAAAGGGTCCGCTTTAACTGTTTTACTTTTTTAAGAAAGACGACCGGTTTCGCGACTTAAAGCCGCATCTTCGGGTCACATACAGTTAAAACACCAAGTGCTCGCCAATACAATCAACACAACCCCGGCTGTCAGAACTCTTGTGTGTGACCCGAATAAGCGACTTTAAGTCGCGAAACCGGTTGTCTTCTTTTAAAAAAGTAAAACAGCTGAAGCGTACCCTTTTATTAGAGATGCATCATCTTAGCTGTGGATGTCCGTCAACAAAGGTTTTATGTTAAGCAATATACTTTGAGTTCGCTGAAAAATATTTTTAAAATTACATATGAACGTACTTAATATTCTGAAATAACTACGAAATTAATATTCCTCAGAATCACATTTAAAATTTCGTATGCCAAGCAAAGAAGTTGCACTGAACATTCCGTGAAGTATAAAAATGGCTTCACAAACAAAAGGCAAGTGGCCAGTAATGTATCACTTAGCTAAAGGTCCTTCTCGCTTGTCGTCTAAGCACAAAGAGCGTCAGCGTTGGCAAAGTAACTGAGAAGGGGACCACGGAGAGCAAAAGAGGGACACAGAGGCAGGCAGGACGAGGCACCAGACGCCCACACACAACACACACACACGGCCGAGCGTACACATGCGGGCGCGCTTTGTGCGGTGGGCAGCTGCTGCCGAGACAACAGCGGGGACGCGCGACAAATGCAAAGTACTTTATGGTCCCTAATTCAGGCGAGGAATGCGCGCGCCGCCATTACCGGGAGCGCTAAACTTTGCCCGGCCGCGTCTGGGGAGAATTAAATGCGTTATTTGCAAAGTAGCGCCGGGGCAGCGCCGAGGACCGCACTGCGAGCAGCCCAGACTCGCGGGCGGCCAGCACCCCGGCGGAACAGTAAATTCCCGCGTTTGTCGAGTACAGTGTCTCCACAGAGAAACCTCATCGTCTAGAACGATTACACAACGGGTTGCGGCTTAAGAGAGTCAGAGAGGACACAGTTCGAAGTAATCGATGGTAAGGCAGCGACTAAAACAAAGGTGATATAGTACGTTCCACAGGGTAGTGTTATTGGTCCTCTGCTGTTCCTTATTTACATTTTAGGGGAAAATGTAAGTAGCTCTCTTAGGTTGTTTGCAGATAAGGCCGTCATTTCCCGTCTAGAATATCAAAACCAACTGCAGAACGATCTGAATAAGATATAACTCATCATCATCATCATCATCATCATCATTAGAGAACTGATTATGCCTTTCAGCGTTCAGTCTGGAGCATAGTACCTCTAATAAAATTCCTCCATGATCCCCTATTCAGTGCTTCCATTGATGCCTCGTCTGATGTTATCCCTTTTACTTCAAAATCATTCTGCACCGAATCTAAGTACTTTCTTCTAGGTCTACCTCGACTTCTCTTACCCATCGCTGCCGAGCTCGTGAGTCTCTTAGGTAACCTTGCTTATCCCATGCGTGTAACATGACCCCACCATCTCAGTCTGTTCAAGATATCACTTAGGTGTAAAATTTGCCAGTTGACTCTAAATAATGAGAAATGTGAAGTCGTCCACATGAGTACGAAAAGAAATCCGTTAAACTTTGTTTACAAGATAAATCAATCAAAAGTGAAGGCCGTAAACTCCGCAAAATACCTAGGAATTACTATTACTTCAGACTTAAAATGGAAAGAACACGCAGATAATGTCGTGGGAAAGGCGAACCAGAGACTGCGTTTTATTGGCAGAACCCTTAACACGTTCGCTGCCGTTCATGCTCTGGCGCGTGTAAACGTTACTTGAGTCAGATTCCGCTCAAGCTGTGGCGCGTGCTGCGACCTAGCAATCTATTATGGGATGTTGTAAACTGGCATCGTCTAATAAAGCCGTATACTCTGGTAGGCACTCAGGGAAGAGTATAAGTGATATGCACACGTACGTGGTTCCAGATTTCCGCGTTTCCATTACCGGCTACGAGCCACACACGCTTCTCATGATGTCATGATGGATTTATTGGATTCTTATGTAAACAAGCACGGAAGATTTTGATTATTTTAATTTTATTTTGATTAGTTTCCAGTTTATAAAAAATACTTCTTAGTTTTGATATTATTCATACTTATATTGCTGATGATAAAGAAATAAGCATATGTTTTATGAAATACCTTGTATGTACTGTTTATATTGTTCATGTGTTGTTATCACAAAAATACAAATGCAAATAAAAAGTCATATCAAAAAACTGAAAACTAAAACCAAAAGATTCAGTGGCTCAAAACTATGAAAAGATACTGTCAAAATACCATCACGCGCCAGAGCGTTATGTGGCACCTAGCATCATCGCGCCAGATCGTGAACGGCAGCGAACGTGTTAAAAGACGCAGCAGAACTACAAAAGAAACTGCATACACTACGCTTGTCCGTTCATTTTTGGAGTATTGCTGTCCAGTGTGGGATCCTTATCAGGTGGGACTGACGGAGGACATCGAAAGCGTACAAAGAAGGGCAGCTCGTTTCGTATTGTCACGATAAAGGGAAGACAGCGTTACGGAAATGACACAGGATTTGGGATGGGAATCTATTACAACAACGGCGCTGCGGCGTGAGCTACTTACGAAACTCCAATCGCCAACATTCTCCACCGAATGCAAAAATATATTGTTGACTCCCACTTATATAGGTAGAAATGATCATCAGAATAAAGTACGAGAAATCAGAGCTCGAACGGAGTGATTCACGTGTTCTTTTTTCCCGCGCGCTGTTCGAGAATGGAATGGGAGATAAATAGTATAATGGTGGTTCGATGAACCCTCTGCCAGGCACTTAAATGTGATTTGCATCCCATGTAGATGTAGATACTGTTGTCACTGTGTAGGCGAAAATCTGAATTTCACGCGAATCTCTGGAATCAGAGATAATATTGGATACAATATTAAATATATTTTCACTAGTTATCAGCTATAATGGAAATCGAAATATTGAAACATTTCGACCGTTTAAGCGGTTGAAATAAATTGAACGACGAAGTAGAAAATTTGTGCTGGACCGAGATTGGAACCCGGATTCCCCGCTTATGGCGAGCGGTCGTCTTAACCAGTTTGGCTATCCGGAATGCTTCCCTTCCAACACAAATTTTCAATTTCTAGCCCCTTGCCCACTGACTCTTCTTGTTTGCAGCCAGCACAGAATTCCAACAAGGGGTCGAGCGTTTAAATGCTTCTACATTGAAATGGTCATTGCCTGATGTGGGCATATTCACAATTGTTGACATGTCCGAAAGAACAGACACCATTCCAATACCTGCTATAATATTTATCCTGTTGCCATTTCGTCTATAATAGCATATTCAGGGTCTTTTTCTGAACCCTGTGTTTTTCTTGGAATGTGTTTAATTATTCTCCAGATCGTTTCTACTGAAATTTGTTGCTATTGTGACAGTTCCTTACGTTTCCCAACACAAGTAAATAAATAATTATTATTGCAGCCAACTGGTGAAAATGTATTTAGTATTATGTCATTATGTGACATTTACAACGCTGCAGGACCCAAAGAGTACACACTATTGACACTTACGATATACAATATTATTGGTGATATGTTGCAATTAATAGGCTAAAAAATGGAAATGACAAAATAATTACTGAGCATAAAGGTCAACAAGGAATGCACAAAGAAGTAATTTATCACAAGTTACGTGAACATCAAGATGGAGCAACATCAGTAGTGGCTCAACTAGCGAACCTATAAAGTAAAAATTATGATTGCAACAATGACTCAAGAAAACACTACTTCATTAAACATTCCTCAACCAAGAATCGTATTTAGTCTTCTTAGAGCTCTGTGGTAATACTACTCCATTAATTTTTGGCTACATAGTAACTTCTATAGATAATCTATAATCTTATGCAGAAACAACACCGTAATACCAACAAAAATTACAAAAATTTCACTTTCTATCAGAGAACAATAAATATTGGATTCTTTAAATAAGTGCTATATATGTAACTGACTGAAGTATTTTGATCATTTCATGCTATCTTCGTTGACACACTGAGCGTCGAAAATTACTGAATATATTATTTCACATTTACAAACATCATAAGAAAGCGTTCAGGCTGTTACAGGTAAAGAAGCGTTGCCTTGTTACGTCTTTATTCCGCTTTTATATTGGTCAACTCCCTGTCCATCATCTGTGTAGCAAAAAGTTAAAATGTTTGTTCTCTTATAGGACTTACCTACGGGGTGATCAGTCCCTAAACTTACAAACTACTTATGAACTAACTTATACTAAAGACAACACGAACATCCCTGCCCGATGGAGGACTCGAAACTCTGACGCGGGAGGCCCCGCGATCCGCAACGTGGCGCTCCAGACCGCTCGGCTACTCCCGCGCGGCAGCCATAATCTATGTTACACTTCTGTTGCCGAGGGTTTCAAGTGGAATTGAGCAATTCTCTTATCTTTCAGAATAACAATTCCAATGCAGCTTTGTTCACTCATGCTGTTAGAATTATTTCGTCTGCAGCGGCTGTAGATTTGCAAGTAAAATTAGTATGGAGCGAACAGTTCTTGTCATGCATTTGTGAAACGGTTGGAAACGATTTCTACCACCACGCGCATTATATCGGAACACATATATAGTCGTCTTAAAATTCTTTCCTTGACTTCGTGATACCTTCCGTAAACACATGATAATGTAATCTTGTTTTATCTCTGCCAGGGTGTCAAATGTGTAGTATTTGCGATTAAAATATATGTGCTCCTTTTCCATCTTCAGACATTATTACCTTATATGCTTAGCAGTGGAATTTGGAAAAAGGAAAACTTGTATCGCTAAAAGAAAGAGAAAGAAGAAAAATAAAAGAAAACGTTCATACTGGGGGCCATCCAACATTTAAAGAAATTTGGAATATTTTAATACACACAAATGCGTATTTTCATAGTGTGGGATGTGAAAGCAGGAAATTATCTCTGTCACAACAGGAGTACCATACACAGAACATGTTTTTATTTGAATTTAATTTTATATTTTTATTTCACTTTACTTTGGTTTTGTTAAATACTTAGTGCAGTGATATGAGATTGTCGTAGTCAAAAAGTTGTACTTGGTAGAAAAATATGTATTGTATCTGAGCAGCTCTTATTTCTGCGTAAAAATATTCCGCTTACCATAACAAATAACTTGATAGTGTGCGGGCCTTACATCATTATCAGAGACAGAATCGTATTGTAATTGTAGTTCTACTGTCTACAGCAACCTTATCCAATGATAGCACATGTACACAGTCAGATATTGCCAATACTTAGGACTGTGTTCGCATCAGCTGCAAAACTTCTGTAAGAATACTAAGAAAGCATTTGAAAGTGTTTGATGGCCAACTGGTCAATGTATTGAAACGATACTTGTATACTACAGTGTACGTTACATTCATCTATCATTTCGTAAAAGTGTGCTTGGCCTTTAGTGCCACTCTAATGGGTGATGTACTAGGTGGAGACAAGAATGCTTTACTATTTATTAAAATTGTTATTGCAGGACAAATAAGTGAGCGCCGCTCACATAAGGAGCTTTGCCCCATAGTACCCAACTTCTCATATGCCCTATGTGATTGTGTGTGTGAGGGTCTGTAAGTGTGCATGCAGCCGCGGCTGGGAAGACAGAGATGCAGAACACTCGATAGGTTTGCCAACTTTAGTTTTGGAGGGTGGCAGAGAGTTTTTCTTGGGGATGAGATGGTCAAGTGGCTGCGACATGCGAGTTCCTTCAGAATTCTGAGGTTGGCAGAAGGTCCCGATAGATCACCGGCCAATGAGGGCGCGGCTACTCGCGAACTTGAACGGGAGGGTCGGGTAGGACGGGGAGCGGCCATGACAGGGAGAACGTTTCCGGCTGTCGAAGAGGAAGGATGTGAGTATGGTGGCCTCCGTGGTAAAGTATCAGGAAATGTGTTGGTTGTGTTAATTCTGTCTTTATTTCAGCGGGGAAATGATTTTGTATAATGGGAAGCTTAGCAGAAGTGGTTTTTAGTAAATTTTAATGGGGTTTTAATTATATTAACATGAGTTTGGCTCACGTGAGATATGTTGAGCACAGGGAGAGGCAGTGCACAAAGGGATATCGTAGAAAACAGCCCTAATCCAAATTATGAGAAGGGAACTGCTTAGAAATGTTGTGTAGGTGGGGGCGATGTTTGAATATCGGTATTTGGATAATTTCAGGGGAATTTTTGTTTGTAGAGACTTGAGAATGTTGTGCATAGCCACGTAAATGCAGTTCGTGAGAGTAAAGTATGTAGGGTATGAATGTAAGGTTACGATCCTTGTCCCAATCCATATCTGACACATTTAATGAAGGAATATTTTGTATTTTGGGTCTTAAAATGATGATAGGGAGCTGTACAGTGAATTTGTTAATAAACTTGTGTGAATAGTTAAATATTTCGTCTGTAGTTGTTTTTATGAATTTCTGAGTCCCATTTATGCTTAATTAATGATTAAAAAGAGAGTGTGAATATTTAATGGGGAATTGCAAGAATATAAATGGGGAAATTTCATCTAGTAAGGGAACTGTCACCGGTATGCTATCAGTTGCTGCAGACTTTTGTGTGTAAAAAGTCGTTATCCGTTGCAATAAAATTTTATCAAGGCAATAACATCTGCTTTTAACATCGTAAATAATCACTGAGCAAGGCGGCATCTGGTAGGAAGCTGAGGGTGGACCTTCTTGCTGGTTGTTTACTAAACACAAACTTTCACTTCTAGTGTCTGAGACATCCTTACTATACATAAGGATTGCACACACGCCTGTCAACTTTTGATTATCATATTCCAATACCCCCAAAGGCTTGTGTGTGGGGCCGAATTTTGAACTAGGGACAGCACTCCCCACTTCTTGGATAATATGTGGAATATCAGAAACTGTCCCCAATAATCACAGTCAAGGTTGTCTAAAAAGAACTGCAAATATTAAGTGAATTGTGCAAAAGTTAAGTTTATAGGAAATAAAAAAAAGGTTAAGTTTCATGACAAATACATTCAAATGAAGCAATCTAAACAGAAAAAAAGGAATTTAAATACCGAATTGATATCAGAGTGGACATGGCTGTAATTCGAGGTATTTTCAATAACCAACAGAATGTCAATCACTTACTTGTGTAATCGGAAGCTCAAAACGACATTTTTGTGGCTACCATAACACCTCAACTTAGTTTATTAAAATGGTTTCCCGTGAGTTTTTGTACATTTCAATTTTCTTGTGTAACCATTCTGTCACCAGTGTAATATTTCCTGACTGATGAAAATAAGTTGAAGTAAAGCTGTTGTACGAGAGAGGAGATAGGGAAATACCATCAAACTTCCAATATCACTGAAAACTACTAAGAGAAAGTGATTCACAGTCATGACCATATTATTTGATCACAGTAGCTATTTAGATTTCTAAAGGACTTTTATACTGACAAGACTATCTATTCATACAATGGTAATGAATTTAATTCATTAGGAAATAAATTACTGGCTACTGGACTTTAGTGATCTGCCAAGGGAATTTAATGCTGTGAATCAAATATATTTTCAAGTAAACAAGAAAATTATGCTGTAACCGTAGGTAATTCTCTAGAGTCCAATTTCTTTACTTCTGAAAGAAAAGATGTGGCGTCAATAGGAACGAGACTTTAATTAAGATAAGTGAATGTATCCCAGAATTTGACTTACGTAAAACTCTTGTGTAGTGATGAAATAATTGCTAATAAATGTTGTGAAATGTATTTATTTTTATTTTATTTTACGACTCATGGTAACAACAGCTCAAGAATTATCGTATGCATATGTTTATCAAGCAATTCTCATTTGGCAACAAAATATTCAATCTTTTAAATGAATAGATGCTCACAGTAATTATTTATTTATTCATTTTACTTAGTCCCTATCCACAAGCGCAACTTGTGATCTGAGGAAGGTACGTACCATAACAGTTCTTTATTTTATAGATATTTATTGAATATTGTTGTTCCATGTCATGGCCTAATACGCAGATTTTCTCATTATGGATCACTTGCAACGAAACTGCATGTAATATAATCTTATCATACGTTTATGTACATATTGTACAAAACAGCTGTATTGAAACAGAAAAGGAAGCATCGAGTCACGCTTTAGACACCATGAATAGTGTGCACTGAACACCTGATTCTGATTGTGAATATAGTTCAGGGAATTTTGTTAGTGACATAAAGACTCTAGCATTGTGCCCGTTCTAGTAGCAATGAGTTAGGCTACAGTGCTACCGTTCCGCACTTTGATGGTAGAACTCGGCAGTTGAAGAATGGTAACTACGCGAACTGTAATCATTTAGGAAGGAGACTAAAGAGACGTGCTACACATTCGTAATACCATTTAGCCCTTATGACTAAGTATTATATTTTTATTATGATGCTAAATCAAATTTTCCATTCAGTTTACACACACTTTGCACTATAAAGCAAATCAAATTCGTATTATCAGCTGAAGACGCTAAATGCTTTACACTCTATGACTAGGAGTGTGCAGCAACATTTGGATTGGAGCCTCGAAAGGTAAACTACTGCCTGGCACCAATTTATGCAGTATTCATTGGGTGTATTGATTAACTATTAGAGCAAACATTATGGATCTAAAGGTCAGAGGTCGAACTACAAAAGCAAATATCGTGGAGCCAGGGGAGGGGTCAAAAGACTGAACTATACGAAAACTAAGACAGTAGAACAGAGGTATCCCTGACAATGAAGAGGTTATTAACGAGTATCGTTTATGTCCGCCTTTTCATATGCTTGGGCGCATTTAAATCGTGCCCAATTTAGTGTTGGAGACGCCGGCATCACAATCACTATTTAGTCATCCCATTACTACTACTGCCTCTAATACTACTGCTGCTACTAACAGAACTACTGCTGCTACTACAAGTGCTACTAGTAAAAGCGTCAATTGTTGTAAAAATACCAATTAATTGTAATAGAAACGGCTGCGTTTTACATCTTACATCATAACTGAAGTCTGGCACTGCATTGTCGCTGTTAAGTTGAAACATATCTCGTGTATACATGGAAAAATCTGTTCATTATGTGTGATTCACAGTTTTCAGACTTTATTGGTATTTAGTCTTGATAATATGAGTTGATGGAAACGTGACGTCGCAAACAGGAATACAAAATAAAATTTGGTACTAAATCCAACGATCATTCAAAATTTAATCCTGTACGTCATAATCAAGAAAGCGCTTGAAGTTGAAAGACACGTTTCAGAAGTTACTTTTTTTCTTGACGCTTTACAGTTCACTTTTCCATTTCTTGAACATTGCAAGATTTCACTGGTCTTATCATTTCAGCCGAAATTGATTTTTAATAATGATAATTAATGAAACTGACAAATATTGGTTATACCATTTACTAAATGATATGACAACCGTTTCAAAGTGTATGGCTCTAGATACTAACGACAATCATTACTGAATTGAAAATTGAATTGTGGTTAGAGAATTTCTTTTCAAATTTTAATTTCCTCTGAAAAGAAGTTGCTGAAATGTGATTTTTTTTCTTGCTATTGGACGCTTTGATAGTGAACGTTTTCTGCTAATTATCCTACATCAGGGAACCAAACATACCGTGAAATTTTTGGCATCATTGCTCACGAGAAGATTTTCAAAAAGTTACTAATTTTCCCAACAGGCAGCAGATTCATTAGTGAGTTTTTCTGCTAGGCGATTTTGTATGTGGATGAAGACTTGGGCCACAAGTATCGACATATTCAAATGATTTCTGAATAATCAGTAACAGATAGATGTATGAAAGTACAACTTCCACAATACAGTTGAACCACAAAACGTTTGCAGCTACTGGTTCTTAGTGGATTAAATTAGACAAGGAAGAACAGTTGAAAATGAATCGTAATTCGAACAATGATTACGTCCCTCATTATACTTTCCGGTCAGTAATGGTAACTCTTGTTTATTATAGCAGTAAGTGTAGGGAATGAACACTTGCTACCATCCGCAAAACGAAGGAATATATTAAATATTTTTTTGTAATACTTTCAACAAGAATTTCATTTTTCCAAACTATTCTGTAAGAATAAATTAGAGAAAAATCTATCTAATAAATTAACACAACTCTTCAATGATGTGATTTTAGCAGTTACATGAAAATGTAGCTATGATTAATAACATGTTTGCAGATCTTGTGAATGTAATTGACATTTCCCCTGTTTCATCCGTTCACCATGTCTCAATTTAGTAAGACAACTGTCCTTATAAATGAGGATTGTCGACGGGACGTTGTACTCTGAACTTCCTGCCTATAGTAGATGTTAAAAGCGATAGACGTTAACTGAAGGATAGATCCTTAACCCACTGTATCTGAGTTTAAAAAAGTCACTATAGACTCGTTTTACCGGAGAGTCAATTTTAGTGGCATGTCTCTATAAAAATACCAATGTATTATTTACACAGTCGAGCGTCATTACTTGTGATTAGATTAATTTCCTGAGAAATCAGATCGAAAACGGAACGATTTAGGTGTTCTTTCTTCCCGCGCGCTATTAGAGAATGGAACGGTAGAGAAAAGTTATGAAGGTGGTTAATGAACCCTCTGCCAGGCACTTAAATGTGATTTGCAGAGTATCGATGTAGATGTAGATGTAGAATAAGAACTGAAGGCTACTATTTTACTCAGTTCTGAAGTCAACGGGGTCAAATTTATATACAATATCTGGGATAAGTTACCTATATTGCTGTCACACATAGGTATGAATGTTTGGGAATTACGAGGTGTGACTGGTGTTTTCCTCATTATTCTCAAGTAGTGACTTTAAATCTGGTGTGACCTTGTTGCGTGTAAATGTGACTGACATTCTTACAAGTATCATAACAGTAACTTGTATTATCGTTAAAATGTAAGGTTTATTCATATGTACAAAATGCGAATACAACAACTAAACTAAAGACGCAGCACCGTGGAATTAAAATGTCTGTATCCCAAGCGCAATTTAATTGCATCACCGTTTTTACTTGTGTTTCATCCAGTTACATCAATGGCCTTACAATGAACGTGACTTACTTACGGATGCAAACGGAAGCTGTAATGTAGGATTTCACAAATTAATTACAACTGTAGCAATTGTACGTAGTTTGTTAAATATATTTACAGTGGATTAATGTATTTTTTTCAGTCACACGCCCATCTCTTATAACATTTGGAACCAGTTCATGTTACTACAAGAAAAAATCGAAAGTATATGAGAATGATTTATTTATCATTGCCCTGTTTTAAAATTATCTGCTCTTCAATTCGGCTCTGCCCCTGAATTTAATCAATATGAGCATTTCATGTGATATGGATAGTAGTGAGAATGATATACTGTTAAGGTTACAATCTGCGAGCCATTCGTTTAAACCTCCAAGTAATTCTTAATGAAACTCACGTATGCAAATACATTGAGATACAACATCAGACATTAATGTTCGATTAATAGTCCTGTAACACTACCGTAGATGAACGATGAACTACAGTTACCTTACTGTCTATCGAATTAGTCACCTACCGTAACAACACACTGCTGATTTCTCCGATACATGTCTTGGAAACTTTGCACGAAGTCATTCTTTGGGATGGTGTTCAAGCGCTTCGTCACGTTTCGTTGGAATATGGTCAAATCTCTTTCCATTGTAAGCGAGTTTGAGTCGAGGGAGTAGGAACATGTCTGGAGGACTGAGATTAGGCGAGTGTGGCAGCTGTTCAGGCTGCACCATCTCCTTTTTAGCCAGAAACTGTTTGACGAAATTAATTGTGTGTGTATGAGTGAGCCTTGTCGTGCACCTTGAACATCCACCATACTCGCCGTATGTGAAACCTCCGGTTTTTTATTGTTTTTCTATTCCCTCGACTTATACGTGTTTTGAAAGGAAAAAAGATTTGACAAGATTTGAAGAAGACTTCATGCAATGTTTCCAGGACATGTATTCGAGAGCTCAGTTGTGCATAGTTACGGGAGGTGACTATTTCGAAAGACAGTAACTTAACTGTAGTTCATAGTTCACCTACAGTAATGTTACATGACTATTCACCGAACTGAATTTTCAAAAGTTGTATATGGAAAAAGATACACAGAAATAAAAGTGAAGTGTTTTATTGTTATTGATCAGTCTTTACACAGAAAGCCAGTTGTAGAGTTTCATGTTCTCCAGAGGTACGTCAGTTACTGTATTTACATTTGCAGGAGTATCCAACGACAGTCAATGTTTTTAATTATTAGTTTAAAACAGATGTTAAGGCTTTCACAGTATTGAAAATTTACAGTTAATAACAGATCCACAAACTCCCATTGTGAGTCAATCGCAAGCTTCCGACGACGATATTGGCTTTCTGAAATCGATGTACGCTTGCCCAAGTCGCAACTTTGAACTGTAAAAGAGCTTTAATTTTTAACCGTTGCTATCCACAATGTATTACAGAGATAATGGGGCGGAGCACGCTAATTGCAACAGGAGAGCGGACGGGATGCGTGCAGAGCTTCATTTCACGGCAAGAGTGCAATGGAGGCGGGACTCGCTACACGAGAGGACCTAATTACGGCCGCTCTGCGTTAAGCTTAGGCGGGCGGTGGCCATCCGTCTCGTCTGCGTGACCCCCGAGCGTCGCCGTGCTGTCGTGTGGATGCGAACGACGCCATTGCACGTGGGCTCGGGTCAGTTCTATACAGTCAGCAGCAATCTAGGGAGGCAACTGGGACAAACAGCTTAAATATTTCCAACTAAACAGTCAACTTCGAAATGGAATAGTCGCAGCACTGCAGATTATAGAATTTAGAACTGATGGAATAGGACTATGTTACTTCGTCATTTATTCGCAAAAGATATTTAAGACTCTTTGTTGCATAGTAAAATCAACAAGCACACTCTCATAACTAACCATTCTGCCAGCCTTGTTTGTTAATGATTTATTTATTCATTATTATTATTATTATTGTAATTCAGTGTCTATCCTCAAAGATATATACATCTTAGTTTTCCGTTTCCCGAACATACACAACCAAGTATACTGAGCATAGTGAAGGATGAAACCACTTCAATTACCATATGTGTGTCATGTAACTTAAATATTTACCTATATGACTTGTGGCTTAAGCATGATGTCAAGCTTTTTACATATCTTTACTATGACCTTCCTTTTATGGATAATTATCATTTTATGTTACCGGGTGACATGCACATCAACGCAATGACAGCCTGTTATTATTATTTATTCGTTTCGCCGTCTAAGGAGCACGTGGAGCCATTAGCTGGCACTGGTTTCTTGCCTTTATTGTTTTCTTGTCTTCCCAATACTTCCTTATAGTTTCACTATGGGCCTATCTTCTTTCTTGCGTCAATGCATTTTTCAGTTTCATATTCCTTTCCGTCTGGTTTTTGGTTGTGAACGTATGAGAGTTGATATTCTCTCAATACTCAATCCGCCGTGGTTTCTCGTGGGTCAGCACTGATTTCAGTGAGGTCATTTTGAGTTTCTCCTAGCCAGCATGTTCTGGTTTGGTGAGTTTCTAAGATGATAAGGAAGATTTTCTTGATCATTTTGAGGCGTCCATTTTTGGCAAATGTCTGAAGAATTTCAATCACCTTTGCTGTGCAAATGACGTGAATCATTCAGTACTTCAGTACAGTTCCTCAAGATATTCGTGCATCAAGATACCATCTTGAATTCAACTAAACAGTCAACTTCGAAATGGAATAGTCGCAGCTCTGTTGATTATAGAGTTTAGAACTGATGGAATAGGACTGTGTTACTTCGTAATTTATTCGCAAAAAGTATTTAAGACTCTTTTTTGCAGAGTAAAATCAACGAGCACAGTCTCATAACTAACGTTTACTAACCATACTGCCAGCCTTGTTGGTTAATAATATATTTATTTATTATTATTATTCTTGTATTTCAGTGTCTATCCCCAAAGATATTTACGTCTTAGTGTTCCGTTTTCCGAACATACACAACCAAGTATACTGAGCATAGTGAAGGATTAAAGCACTTCAATTACCATATGTGTGTCATGTAACTTAAATATTTACCTATATGACTTGTGGCTTGAGCATGATGTCAGGCTTTTTACATATCTTTACTATGACCTTCCTATTATGAATAATTATCATTTTGTATTTTTATGTAACCGAGTTACATGCACTTCAACGTAATGACAGCCTTTTATTATTATTTGTTCGTTTCGCCCTCTCAGGAGCACGTCGAACCATTAGCTGGCACTGGGTTGTTGACTTTAGTTTTTTCCTTTCTTACCAAAACTTCCTCATCCTTTCATTATGGGCCTATCTTCTTTCTTGCGTCCGTGCATTTTTCAGTTTCATATTCCTTTCAGTCTGGTTTTTGGTTGTGAACGTAAGAGCGTTGATATTCTGTCAGTACGCAGTCTGTGTGGTTTCTTCGTGGATCAACACTGATTTACGTGAGGTCATTATGAGTTTCTGTTAGCCAGCGTGTTCTGGTTTGGCGGTTTCCATAGATGAAAAGGATGATTTTCTTGATAATTCTTGAGGCGTCCATTCTTGGTAAATGTCCGAAGAATTTCAATCACCTATTCTGTGCAAATAATGTGAAACATTCAGTACGAGCACAGTTCCTCAGGACATTTGCGCATTCAGATACCATCTTAAATCTGGTGTCCAACAATTTTCCTAAGTATTTGCGTTTCCATTTTCTCACTGTTCTTGATGTTGACGGCTAATGACGATATTTTAGGTCAGTAGAGCGCTTCTAGAAAAAAGATATTGTGACTGTCAGCATTTTTATTATTACTGTCAACTTTCAATGCTATTATTAGACTAGGTGTTTTTTGATAATTATCATCTTACATTTTTCCTTTTTATGTAACTAGTTCATACTCGCTGCAAAGAAATGTCGGCATTTCTATTTCGCTTTTTGAGCCCATCACTCATGTTTAGTCACCATTTTAATAGGTTTAATGTAAATACCGGCGGCTCTACCACGATTTCCAATGTTCGCTATATTTATGGTGTTAGCGCTGGGGCTGATCACTCTTTCTTTACGAAATTTAGTCATCACTAGGAGGATCTCGATCCTGACTCACATGACCATCATCCGTTTTTTCTTCAACTCGTCTACTCGTGCCAGGCCCATTCCACAATGAGAGTCCAACGCCTCCTGTTGTAGGTGTGTGGCGGCCACGCGGCTATTGATGTTGGTTCAAGGGGTGCCACCCGTTTCCTACCTTCGCTATTTGTCTCCCTACCTGCCGGTGTCATTGGCTAACGTCTTTCATCTGCGGTTTCTTTACTTCATTATCACATAGTTGACAATCTCGACAGTATACCTCAACATTTAGTCTCCTTCCTATATATTTTACTACTCTACATACAAATGGTAATTATTTACGGATATCAATTACAGTTTTGTTTTTATTTCTGCAGTTGGTTATACACCTGATGATAGGATTTAATGTGCTTGAAACCGCTCATAAGAATGCAAGTGGACAACTGAAGCGGAATTTTTCCTATACTGTTTTTACATCTATTCAGGTTCAATATGTTTAGACTTAAATTCCTCTAAAATCATTTCATATGACCATTAGAATGAATGAAACTTATATTTCTTGAAGGACTGCAGTCAGTCGTCAAATACTATTTAACTGCAGATCTATATCTCAAAAATTATGCAGTCATCATATCAGTAAACCGCATGTTTTCACATAGGTGCAGGTAGTTCAGATTATTTATTTCTGAAGCTGGTACAATCCTCAGTGTGGTATGTATTTCAACATATCACTTGGAGAATCATCTAACTTCTAAAGCGGGTAAAACATAATTATTTTAAGCAGTATCATCGTGCATTTCTCCATAAGAGGTCGTTACCATGCATTAAACATTCTCTGACTTCTTGACGCACGTAATATTGATAAAACTTCTAGCTTTCGGCGATTACCTCCAGCGCGTTCGTCAGGAACAGCTGACTAGTTGTCTAGTACTCCGGTGGTCTTAAATGGCTAGTGATTGGTCAGTTTCTGATTTGCTGCCGGCTACGTAATGCCGTCGCAGATGGTGTCTACGTCTGCGCTAGTGGAGCCACGGCTTTCGTAGTATCGATACGCTGTACGGAATGTCTCTGCCGCTTCTCTTTGTGGAGCGCTCCTTCCATGCACCGCTCAGATTGTATCCGCTGTCACGG
This sequence comes from Locusta migratoria, assembly GCA_026315105.1. Taxonomy (NCBI): domain Eukaryota; kingdom Metazoa; phylum Arthropoda; class Insecta; order Orthoptera; family Acrididae; genus Locusta; species Locusta migratoria. Next base: position 365,001,160 of record CM048748.1, read on the forward strand.
TAAAAACTGTCTTCGCCCATTATTATTTCAACAGCCTCTTTACTTACAGATTCCCAGTATGTGCAGGCGTGGGACAAAATTGTATTGGTTTGTGAGGCTGTTCTCAGCGACTGCCGATTTCTCCAGTTCTCGATTTCTAACATGCCTTTTATGTTCTCTACAACGGTCTGCAACGCTACGGATGTACGGACAAAAGTAGTTGCTTGCACACTCACATGGTATCTTTCAAATCCCAGATATCCTGAGGGCGAGGCTAACCTTTACGGGGCGCAACATCTCTTAAGTTTTCCTAGCGGGTCGGAAGATCGATTTAATACCATGCCTCCACAGGACTCAACATTTTCACTTAAATTCCACTTCTTGGCAAACGCTGTCCTTATATCCTGTGGCCCACTGCCGTCCTTCCGGAACACATACTTAAGATACTGAAATTCGGATTCCAAGTTATCCTCATCAGAAACTGTTTTTGCTCTGTAAATCAATGTATTCAGTACGGATCTCTTCTGAACTGGATGATAGATACTCTTCGCGCTGAGATACAGATCAGTGTGCGTTGGATTACGGTACACAGAATGGTCGATAGGCCCATCTGATTTACGTTTATTAAAACATCCAAAAAAGGCAGCCTTCCTACCTCTTCCGTATCGATGGTAAACTGAATGTTAGAGTGGATACTGTTCATGTGTTCTACGAAGTGGCCGAGAGCGTCCATGCGATGTGATAAACCATGAAAATATCGTCAACGTAACGAAATAAACAGATGGACGAAGATGATCTTAATTTAATGCACGTTCCTCCAAATGTTTTATTCAAAGACTTCGTTCTCAGTTCGTTACCATAATTAGTACTTTCGTTCATAGTTTACGGTGGGATATTCTTTTCTATTAGAATTAGACCAGGGATTCTTACAAAGTTCTACGCTTAATGGGTCATATTTTAGTAACAGTGAATTCGTTACGGGCTACAAAATACGATGTTAGGTCGCTTTAAAAAACTAAGCGAAGCGGATTTTATTATACCTAGTCATTAGCCTAAAACCCACTCGGAACCAATATATTTTTTAAATTTTAATTACTTGGGTTATCTTTATATTTTCCACCTTTTGATTAGCGAAAGTCGATACCTATAAGATAGCCTTCTTACAACAGGAACATTAATTTAGCATCACTTTACGCAGGAGAAGAAATAAAATGTCTATTAAGCCGATTTGAAAATTGCACTTGATGATTGTCTAATTTGATTTGTAAAGTACCAGTCGATTCAACAAACTCGAAAAATATTAGACATCAGCGAAATCCCCCTTTTTTTTAATGTCGGCTATAGCGACCGTCAGTCTCTTCCACGACGTTGCAACCGGTTTCAACTAAAATGTCCAGAGATCGTTTTCTAATACTATCGGAAATGGTGCACCACTATTTATATAATCAGGGATTAGAGCTCGTTGAAAATTTGTTTTCTATAAAGTTCTAAGGCCAATGTGCAGTATAATTAGTCAATATCTGGTTAATGAAAAGTCGAATGTTTTTAAGTAATTCGATCTTACTGACAAAACAGATTGAGACAAAAGACATGTTCCACAACTCAGTAAAAAACGCCTACTACCCAGAAATCATAAGATATTATAATGGTATCAGTGTTATGGTCTGTCTGTCGACAGTGCTAATACAGTCGGACCTATTCCAATGACTTTACAACCTTTGAACAACCATATATAGCGCGGTTGGTCAAATGCATAAATTGACAAAATTTAAGAAGTAGCTGGAACGAGGAGAATTTGTGTTGAATTTAACTGAGAAAATAGACGTTAGCAAGCGGTGGTATGAATGACAAATGCGAGTATTGAGAATGTGTAGCAGAACACGAATGGTAGGTACCCAGAAGAATAACCCCAAAATGTTGCAGATTGAAACTTTACGAGGCAAGGTTACAGTTGTACCGTGCTTCTTATCTCAGTAGAATTAGTATGTAAAATTAACATATTGTATATGTAATAGTTGTCCACGTTCTGTATTACAGCATATCTTACGCTCATTCTGTCCACAAATCGGTAACAACTGTAGTCACAGAAATGATAGTGAAATATGCAAGATTGCTGAGAAAAACGGTTGAGATACGTGCTTCGTTGACGAAATTCTTCAAAGTTTTATGGGGAGACATTTTCAGATGTCACTGTGATTTTAAGAAAATCGCTAATGTAATATATGGTTCCCACGATACTGCAAATGCACCAGGAAAGTAGGTGTCAAATCAAACATATCGTGTATCGTTATGTATGGTACAATGTTTCCAACAGAATTTCAGAAATAGTGGAAACTATTTAACACTTACCAAAAAGTTATTTAAAAAAGGGATTCTTTCGAATAGAAATTAAATCTGAAAAGTAAAAATTATTTGACATTTATGAGAAGGTCATGTAGAAAAAACGTACCAAAAAACGCCAACAGTTTAATGTATACTGGTATACTGAATTCTACAGTCGCATTCCAAAGCACTCAGCAAAAAAAAAAAAAAAAAAAAAAAAAAAAAGGGCAGCCACTTTCTGTTGCATATGAGGAGACGTGTGAAATCTGTGTAATGCACATGTCAGATAAAAATAGTACAACATAAAATATTCGCATCAAAATATTAAAATGTAACCAAACAATTCCTTCAGCCGAAAAAAAAAATGTTCAAATGTTTGCATAGCTTATTGGACTTAACTACGGGGTCATCAGTCCCGAAACTAACAAACTACTTACGAACTAACTAAGAGTAAGTACGGCACAAATATCCATGCCCGAGGGGGGATTCGAACCCCTGACCATAGTGGCCGTGTAGACCGTGACTGGAGCGCCTCAGTCCCCTCGGCCACCGCGGCCGGCCTTTCAGACGAGACTGTTCAAAAAGCAAATATTTGTAGACCTGGAGGACCGAACTACTGAGATCATTACTCCCTAGAGTTACAAGCTACTTAACATAACTTATTCTAAGAATGTCCCACACATCCATTCCCGAAGGAGGACTCTAACCTCCGACGGGGTTCGGCCCCACAATCCAGGGCAAGGCGACTGAAATGTTTCACTAGCAAAGGAATAGATATGATTATTCAGGTGGTAATATGTAGTCAGCGCGCAGCATAAATTCCGCCAGCAAATAAAACTCATACATCAACACCTACTTGTTGTTGTTATTATTGTACATTTTTGCGCTTAAGACATAGTTTAATCTTGAATTTAGGTTGTTATTTCTTTTCTGGCTTCATTCTTTTTCTCTTTCCAAAAGTTCTTCATTCCGTGACTGTGTTTTGTTTCCTTTCTTCTGTCCATCTTGTCGCTGTTTTCTTTCTTTCTTTTACCTAAAATTTGATGCTCTTTTCTTTTCCTGAATTTGTCCCCTTCATTTATCAATTACCTATTGATCCCTGCATATTTCAGGCGTTCTTCTATATCTTGAAACAAGTTGATTTTCCTTAATTAAGTTTTCTACTACATCGAAAATCCTGTGTATATGTCCAAAGAATATTATCCGACGTTTTCACATCATGTAGGTGAGTCTGATTGTTCTATAATTTCTTGGTTGGTCTCTTCAACCAAATATCAACACTGAGTTACGAATCCAAAAAAGTTTTTCGGGATTTTAATTCCTGTTTTTTTTTCTGTTGTTCTGATACATGATGCTCCGATTGTGGTTGTTTCTGATACGTAGAGTGCTTCTGGTAGTACAACTATACTGTCTGTCTTTATATATTTCTTTCATTGCAGAGAGTCCGTGTACGTTTGTAAGCTTTATTTCTATGTTGGATGTCTTGTTTGATCCTCCTATATCTCTATATTTACTTAATTTTTCCATTCTTCTTATAGTCTCACATTTTGTTTGCATGGATTATGTATTAACTGTCTTTCTTTTCACGTACTGAACTGTCTCCTATGGTATCTGTAGACCCGTATTTTACAGAGACTTCAAGTAAGTATTCCTGTGTTTCTTGTGCTTCTTGCCTATTGTTGCTGCGTACTGCCAGATCATCTGCAAATGCCAGATATTTTATGATTGTTTTGTTTGCTAATGTTTTGTTTCCTAACTGAGCAAATTTTTCTTCCCATTGTTTTATAATTCTGTCCAATACTGCGTTGAATAAAATCGGTAAGACCCTGTCTGTTTGTCTAACTCCTGTGTCTATTTCAAATGGTTGTAAAATTTCTACCATGAATTTTATTTTAGACGCGGTGTTTGTTTCATGAGGGTCCTCAGTTTTACATATTCTTCTATTGTGTCAAACAGTGTCTGCCTATCTATGGAATAGGTCGCCTTCTTAAACTCCATAAAGTTGACTATAGTGTTGTTCGTCTGTCTAAGCTTCATGTTAGTTCGCAGATTTAAAATCTGTTCAATGTATGATATTTCCTTCCTGAAGCCTGCTTCGTATACACCAGTCTTTGTATCAGATTTTGGTTTTAATATATTGGGTAATGCTTTAGAGAGAATTTTGTAGGTAACAGGTAACAACGATATTCCCCTGTAGTTATTAGGGTCTGTCTTCTCGCCTTTTTATGCAGTGGCTTGATCAATGCACATTTCCACTCCTACACGCCTACTTGTAATTCGACAAAGTCAACACCACAAAACATACGCAAATAAATTGAGATATTATGATTCTTACAGTGGAATTTCCCTTGCGGCATGACGACGGATAGATAATACATCCCTGTCTATACACCCGAAGTGCCCTTACACTGTATGGCCGGTGTTAACTTTGCGTTGCATTATTATAGAAATTGACTCTTCTACGAATGTGTACTCTTGAAATTTTAACAGTAGAAATACCGCAGACGTAACAGACAGCTCTATGCTCATTCTATGGAAAGAACACGCAGGTTCTCCCATACGACAGAGGGTCTGATTTTCTTGTGGGTTATCGAAGATCCTATGTGATCTTGCCGTTCATCACTGCAATATTTATTCATTTCGGCAGTTCTTGTAAGCGGTTTTCACTTCCAGGTGTGAGGATAAAATGTACATGTTTCTAGACTTACGAGACAAGCATAGGTCAACGGTCTCTAGACTTACAAACTACTTAAACTAACTTACGCTAAATAGAACTGACACACCCATGCCACAGACGTAGGTATGCCTTTTTAACTTTCTAATTCGTAACCCGTCTATTGACTCCAACTGTATAATTGTTCCAAATTCCGATCTGAACTTCCCGGAGGACAGATCCTATTAGTTTTCCATTCTGTTGTCCAAAATCCTTGGTACTATTTTGTAAATACGATTTATTAAGCTGAAGGTTCTTCAATTTTCACATCTGTCAATACTTCCTTTCCTTGTAATTGGGATTATTATATTTTTCTTGAAGTTTGTGGGTAATTACTATGTATCATCTTGCAGACCAGGTCGAAAAGTTTGATTATTAATTGGTTTTCATATATATATGAGAAGTTAAGGCGGAATATAACCTGCTGTAGAGGCCTTCTTAAGACTTTGGTCTATCAGTCTGTTTGAAATACTTCTCGCAGAATAGTATCTTTTATCGCCTGATGATGTGCTTCATCTTCCATCTCATAAGTACTGCTTGTCCCTTGGATAGAATTTCTAAAGATTCTTTCAAGCTTTTTGCTCTCGTTCTTTGCTTAGTACTAGTATTCTATCTGGCCTCTTCATATTTATCGATCTACGTTTCTCGTTTACAAATATGTTTTATTTTTCTGTAAGCTGTAGTTATCTTTCCCCTAGATTTACATTCTTCTATGACTTGCTTTTTTCCCTGTAAACCGCTCATACAAAGCTGATATGGCACTTCCGGTGGACCTAATTTGTTAGCCCTGTATTTTCTGTATCAACAAACGCACAAAAGATATTGGAAAATTTTATTGATTTAGTAAAAGAAAAAGGTGAAAACAACGACGTTATTAACAAACATTATATCATTGCAAAGTGATATTCAAGCATAGAATATAACGAACTTTTGATATAACTAATATCACTGTAATGAACAGAGATATTAACGTCAGTGGTATCGTTGCAAAATCAAATGCAAGAATACAAAAATTTCCTTTCCCATAAGTTAAAAATATTGTTACGCCGCAAACATTGTGACAGGGAAATGTGTTAAGATCTTGGTTTGCTCACTTTAGCAAGACGGAATAAGGTCAGCAGCCGGTAGCAGAAAATGCTCACCCGCCTTGCGTCATGAGGGCAGCCGCTTCGCCGGCAATTTGGAAAGCCTACAGCCAGCGAACTGGTGTGAGTGAAAAGGCTGTCAGAGAGAGACGCAGCAAGTAAACATTTCATAACTACACGTAACTCGGTCACAAGAGTGAATGAGACCGCGGATGTGTCAGCGGTAAAGGCACATCGGACGAACACTGCATTTTCAAAGGGAACACATTCAAACCGTTTCATACGTCATAGCTTCAGCCAATTTTATGTATAAATAGTCCCACAATTAGAAGTATCAGTCACTTGGTCTTCTAAATCGACGATACCCATGAGGTAGTCGTCAATTCACTGGCCTAATCGTTGTGCTCAGTCTTTGTCACAGATAGCAGTACATACGGTTAGCTGATAGAGGCAGCAAAGAGATGGAGTCTGGTCGAGGCCATACTTCACACTAAGCATCATCTGTGAAGACGGTGATCCGCTGTGCTGACGACTTGACACCTCTATTGTGGCTGCCTGAGGCCGGCGCAGTCTTCAGTGGTTGGTTACTAAAGGCCAATGTTCCTGTCGTCGAGTTAGCATTCTGGTGCTAATCCGGCCAGCCGGTGTCCCGAGTCGGAAAGCAGCACGACATCCGACTTTAGAGGGGTCCCTCCGTGGATCCACTGGCTGCTGCATAGCCTGGTGAAGGGAGGAATCAGTTCACAATAACAGTCTTTGCATCGCTTCCCGGCTTCGCGGCACGGCGCGGGCACTATCATCATACGAAACACCAAGGTTGCAGCTCGAAGGCGACGCCACCTACTGCTCCAGCTCCTGTCGAGCTAGCATCTTAATCAAACATATGTATGTTACGGAATAAAATGTGTCAACTATAATTCTATTTCATTAGCGTCCGTTGGCGCTCCACCGGGTTCCACGCCTCATCCTGACCTAAAGCTGGGAACACACCGCTCGGCCCCAGCAAAGTGATATCAGAGGTGGTCCTACATCAACGGCGAGGTGCGAGAGGTGATCGACAACAGCAAAGTGCTGTCAGAAGAGCTCCTGCCTCAGCAACGTAGCAACGACGCCGGCAGAGGGCGTCAGAAGCGGTCGACACCAGAAACGTGTGTCTGGAGTATTGCCGGGAGTCGTCCGACTCTACCAAGCGGCGTCAGAGCAAGTTCGGGCAGCAGCAAGAAGGCCTCCAATCTAATCTCCATCGGCAGCAGTGCGGTAAGCATAACAAAACATGTTAGTTAAAAGAGGCAGTCAGCTTTGTGTTGGGACACACAGGACACAACTGTACTGAGTGTCGCTGTGTAATGATTCGTTGTAAGGTAGTCAGTTTGTGAAGCAGTTGTTGGTTGCAAGGCAGGGAAAATAAGTTGCACAAATATGCCAGACACAAGGTCAGCTTCCACTAGTGAGTGTATAACCGCTCTGACGGATCAAGTGTCGCGTTTCCTAGAAGAAAATGCTCAGCTAAAGTTAGGGTATCAGGACTTCCAATCGCAACTTGAGTCCTTTCTGACTGCACATAGACGCAGGCAGAAACAAGTAAATATGAAATGGCTTCAGCAATAAAATCGCCCTTAGTAGATCCTTCCGTATCAAGCCTCATCACACCTTTTTCCGGTATATCGACAGAGGATGTCACGATATTCATTACCGATGTCTTGGCGGAAGCTGGAATATGTAATTGGTCAGATGAAACTATTCTTCGGATGGCCAATCTACGCCTTACAGGTGAGGCCAAGACATACGTGATGTATCATGAAACAACTGGCAGAGGGTTTGCATCAGAGATACCGGAAACAGAACGAACAGTGTTAGATTTTTTAGGGAAAAATTGAGTGGTTTCACACAGAAAGTAGGCGAGAGTGTGAAAACATTTTCAAATAGGATCCGGGAAATAAATGCTCACCAATGAGTTAACACAGATTCCCGACGCAGATCGGGTCATACTTGGAGAAGCAAAGAACAAAGCTGTCTATGTAATTCTACGAGGGATTTCGCCAGAATTCTCGCGCAGAGTGCGGATGGAAAATCCAGAGCATTTAGCTGCAGCTATGCGTGTGGCTAATCATTTGCAGGAAATAGATACTGTAACACGGGTTCGCATTGATAAACGTATTTTTGCGTCGGAAAAAAAGTGTTATCGTTGTGGGGTAGAAGGCCATTTGAAAGCATAGCATAATCAGCCACAGTGTTACATGTGTGGAAGGGCTGGACATAAAGCGGACGCGTGTAGAGCTAGGAAGCAGAACGGAGGAAATAGAGAACACAAGTCGTTAAACGGGAACGGGAATGTTTCGCCCGTCGGAAAACATTCCCCATCAATAAGAGTACTGCAAACAATAAAACAGAGACGGATTGTTGCTTGGTGGGCACCGTAAATGGTGCATAATATAAGTTTTTGGTAGATACAGGGGCACATGTATCTGTGATTAGTCTAGACCTCGTGAGTAGGAGAAGACTAGCAACTCAAAAGTATAAATGACGTGGAGTTGGAAATAATGATTTGACATCATTAGGGACAGCACTGCTAAGTTTTCAGATCAGAACTGTAGTGTTTCGGGAGCATATGGAAGTGTTGCCAAATGTGGGTCAAGGATATTCTGCGATTCTCGGACATGACTTCTTGGATAAACATCATGCCAAAATTAATCTTGGACAGCGCACAGTTGAGCTTAGTGGTAGATTATTTCCAATGGGTTCAACAGCTGTAAATGTTTTAATGTCACAAGGGACACCGATAGCCAAGGTGTTACCCGTTAAAACTGCGTACACGTACATTAAAGATGATTACGCATGTTAAAGTACCTGCTGGTACAGGGAAGTTAGTTTGGGTATCGGTAGATTCTGAGGTTCCGCAGCAGCAGCAGCTGTGTATGGTAGAGCCACTGCAGAATAATGAGGCATTGGATGAAATGCACTGCTTTGTTCTTAGAAGCGTTGCACGTGTAACTAACGTGAGTGGGGAAATAATGGTTCCAGTGAGCTTAGATAACTTCGGGAAAGATGAAGTATATCTCACGAAAGGGTTAGTAATAGCAAGTTTAGAGGTACTCGAAGATGAAAGTATCGGTGGATTCTGCGATGATCCAAACATCAAGCAAGCCGTTAATGCATTTGTTTCACGAAAGAAGGTTCGTCACTTGAAAAATAGTGTACGGGAACCCATAGAATCCTTGTTAGAATATTCAACTTGTTTAATTCATATGGTTCAATGCCAGCAACTCCTATCACCCAACACCGCATACCTACAGGTAATAATCCACCAGTGTGTAGGAAGCCATACAGATTAGCATAGCACCTACAACCTGTAGTAGACGAATTTATAGAGAAACAATTAAGGGAAGGTATTATTCTACATAGCGACAGTCCCTGGTCTGCAAACATCTTTATAATTCCGAAAAAAATCGCCTGATGGTACGAAAAAAAATTTCGATTTTGTTGTGACTACCTTTACGTAAATGCACGGGCAACAACGAATGCATATCCGATCCCGAACATCACGGATACCCTGGATAACTTAGGTAAATGTAAATATTTTTCAACGTTAGATCTAAACAGTGGATACCACCAAATAGAAGTGCGCCCAGCAGATAGACCTAAAATAGCTTTCACAGTGGCTTCAGGACATTTCCAATACCGTAGAATGCCGTTTGGATTGGAAAATGCACCAGCGACATATCGGCGGCTGCTGGATGGTGTTCTTCGTGGATTAAAACAGAAATTCTGTATGGTATACCTTGACGATATAATTGGATATTCAAAGGTTATACATGATCATGTGCAAAATCTGAAAGAGGTATTTAGTAGACTGAGAGCAGCAAAACTTACACTGGGGATAGAAAAGTGTCACTTCGCTCAAGCAGAAGTTAATTATCTAGGACACGTTAGTACAAAGGAGGGAATCAGGACAGACCCTAGAATTACAACAGCTGTACACGATTTTCCGGTTCCCCAAACGGTTAAGCAGTTACAATCTTTCGTAGGGTTGTGTCATTATAGGCGTGTCGTAAAGGGGTTTGCTGAAATAGCACAATCATTAACTAAGTTGCTACGCAAAGGAGTTACATTTCTATGGTCAACACAGTGTCAAGAAGCATTTGATGAACTGAAACAGATTTTTACTTAGTCCGGTGTTGATATTTCCTGGTTTCGAACAAGAGTTAATTCTGTCCTGTGACGCTTTCAACATAGCTTTGGGTTGCGTTTTGTCTCAAAAGGTCGATGGAAATGAACATCCAGTTGCATATGCCTCCAGACAGTTGAATAAAGCTGAGAAGAATTATTCTACCACGGAAAAGGAGATGTTAGCAGTTGTATACGGGATTTCGTACTTTCGTTGTTATTTATATGGTCGTAAGTTCAAAAAAATGTTCAAATGTTTGTTAAGCTTAAGGGACTTAACTACGGGGTCATCAGTCCCTAAACAAATATCCATGCCCGAGGGGGGATTCGAACCCCCGACCGTAGTGGCCGTGCAGACCGTGACTGAAGCGCCTCAGTCTCCTCGGCCACCGCGGCCGGCCGGTCGTAAGTTCAAGGTAATTACCGATCACGTGTCGTTAAAGAGGCTTCTAGGTCTGAAAGACCCATCAAGTCGCTTGGCAAGATGGGCACTGAAATTAAGTGAGTTTGTGTACGAGTTGTTTCATACATAGACCCAGGGTGAAGCATACGAATGCCGATTTCTTAAGTAGGAAGGTAGCAGTTGTGGAAGTAGTTGGTGCAAGTAAGAACAATTGGATTAAGGCATAGGCAGCGGACAGTGATTGTCAATTATTTAGGAAACAACCTCAGTTTGAGATGCAAGAAGGGTTGTTATGTACATCTACTAAGTGCGGACCGCGCGTCGTAGTTCCACAATCGTTAAGAACAGAAGTGTTGCGTCAGGCTCATGACCACATCTTGCCAGGTTACGGGGGAAAAGGACAACGGATCGAAGAGTAGCTGAAATATATTGGTGGAAAACACGTACAGTGACGTAGAGCAATATGTCAATAACTGTACTCCATGTGCACAGCGAACAGAATGGAGTCATCAGAAAATTCTTCTGCAAAGACTACCTGAAGCAGATAAAGCTATGTCCTTCCTTGATGTGGACATATTAGAACCTTTTAATAGGACACAGGCAGGTAATAAATATGTTCTTACCATATTAGATCATTTTAGCGATATTTAGTAATGGTTCCACTCCCAGATAAAAAAGCTACCACAATAGCCGAAGTATTAGTCAATAATTAGATTCTAAAGTTTGGCACGCCAGACAATTATATCAGATCAGGATACGAGCTTTTTAGCGGATGCTTTCAAACAGCTATGTCACTTCTAAAAAATTAAATTCACAACACTCTGATTGGGATGTCTATTTAGGATTCTTGGTATCTGCTTACAATTCAAAAGTACACACTTCAAATGGACTCTCACCATATGAGATAATTTATGGGCGTAAAATGCAGTCACCTTTCGATGTACTTCAAACTAAATTGGGTCCTCAGGGTGAAGCACTGAAGAATTTTGCTACAATATTAAAAGAAATATGGCAGCAACTGAGACGTGCGAACACTAAGGCTTTGGAAAAGCAAGAACGGATTGGGCAACGAGTAAGTAAACTGCCGCAGTATAGGGTAGGGCAATGGGTATTACTAGCTAACCCACACACTCATAACGGAAAAATAAAAAAGTTTTTCACGAAATACAATTGTCCTTATAAAGTTATTGAAATTACTTCGCCAGTCAACGTCAAACTGCAATTACAGACTAAATCTTCCATAGTCCATGTTATTAGAGTGAAACCAAAGGAGAAATTGATGCACTACCACAAATTACTTCAAATATAGACGAAAGGGATCATTCTCTGGTTGTACCCGAAGCCCTTAGATCGAGGAATAAGAAGCGTAAGTAGTACGCTCATTTTTTATTTTGTTAGTGAGTTAGTTTTATATTCTTATCTATGTTCGATATGTATTTTTTGTTATGAGGGTAGAAAGTGAGTAAACTTTTTTTTATCCCTCAGGTGGGGTGCCATTGAGAAATGGGTCCAATTTGAGACACACGAAGTATTATTAGTTTCACTCATGCACTGATGACAATCATAGAATTAGAACATTGTATTACTGGAAAAGTAGTTGTTTGTGACGCCAGGGTGCTCCAGACTAACAATCGGTCGTGTGAAGTGCAATTACTCTTGGGTAGGATGAGCACAGCTGAGCACAAGCGAAATGTCTTGATTCCGCATGCCGATAACTGGCAATATATTCAATATATAATTCTGACACAGTAATTATATCTTGCTATTTAAATGGTAAGCCTGCGGGAATGATGACATTACAATTACAAGGTAATGGATTATTAATCAATGGAACTAAATGTGAAATACTAGGAACACACTTTCATCCACCAGCTATTATCACGGGAAGCACAATGATTAATGTGTCACAACCGATGTTGTATTGGCCGGACACACCTCCACACATACTTCCTGAACTAAACCTTACCTTTATTATCAATACCCTAGATTCCACTTTATTAGAGTCACTGAATCAGTTGATAGTATCTGCAAAAGAACAAATTTCGATGAATCAAATTTTGCAACATGTGAAGCAGTATCACTGAAAGCGGAAGCACCGCGTGATTATTATCAGTATATCAACAACGAGCATAATGTTGACTCTAGTATCGATTTGCGCAATTTATTTATGTGTAAAGCGGAAAGTAGCTCAAGCCAAAGAAATAACTAACCATCAGATTCCTGCAACCTGGTCAGCACCCGAAAACAAATAATAATAGACGTCATAGTATAAGCAGCTTGGAAGCGTACAATATAGTAATTATGTAAATACAAATTAAGGGTAGCTCCAATAACAAATAGAGTATAAGCATAGTGTGGGAAAACGGAGTATATTAGTAGAATTTGCGTCGAATTTTTACGAAGGGGAGGATGTGTTACGCGGCAAACATTGTGACAGGGAAATGTGTTGAGATCTTGGTTTGCTCAATTTAGCAAGACGGAATAAGGTCAGCAGCCGGTAGCAGAAAATGCACACCCGCCTTGCGTCATCACGGCAGCCGCCGCGCCGGCAAGTTGGAAAGCCTACCGCCAGCGAACTGGTGTGAGTGAAAAGGCTGTCAGAGAGAGACGCAGCTAGTAAACATTTCATAACTACACGTAACTCTGTCACAAGAGTGAATAAGACTGCGGATGCGTCAGCGGTAAAGACACATCGGGTGAACAATTGCATTTTCAAAGGGAACACATTCAAACCGTTTCACACGTCATAGCTTCAGCCAATTTTATGTATAAATAGTCCCACATTTAGAAGTAGTAGTCACTTGGTCTTCTAAATCGACGATGCCCATGAGGTAGTCGTCAATTCACTGGCCTAATCGTTGTGCTCAGTCTTTGTCACAGATAGCAGTACATACGGGTAGCTGCTAGAGGCAGCTAAGAGATAGAGTCTGATCGAGGCCGTACATGACACTAAACATCATCTGGGAAGATGGTGATCCGCTGTGCTGACGACTTCACACCTCTATGGTGGCTGCCTGAGGCCAGCGCAGTCTTCAGTGGTTGGTTACTAAAGGCCAATGTTCCTGTCGTCGAGTTAGCATTCTGGTGCTAATCCGGCCAGCCGGTGTCCCGAGTCGGGAAGCAGCACGACATCCGACTTTAGAGGGGTCCCTCCGTGGATCCACTGGCTGCTGCATAGCCTGGTGAAGGAATAGAGCACTTCACAATAACAGTCTTTGCATCGCCTCCCGGCTTCGCGGGCACTATCATCATACGAAACACCAAGGTTGCACCTCGAAGGCGACGCCACCTACTGCTCTAGCTTCTGTCGAACTAGCGCCGTCATCAAACTCATGTATGTTACAGAATAAAATGTGTCAATTATAATTCTGTTTCACTAGCGTCCGATGGCGCTCCATCACGTTCCACGTCTCATCCTGACCTAAATCTGGGAACACACAGCTTGGCTTCAACAATATTGTTGAAATTCCACAAATACGAAATATGTACTTATTTTAAAAAGATATGTGTCACTGGAGTGGAACGTGATGTTAAAATCACAGAACTGCAAAAAATGAAGTGCACAAAAAACACGTAAAGGTTCTATCATCACAAAATCTGTTAGAGGTAGAAAACAATCCAAGACATTATACTGTAACAGAAAACGTAAGCCGGCCGCGGTGGCCCAGGGGACTGAGGCGCTCCAGTCATGGTCTGCAGGGCCACTACGGTCGGGGATTCGAAGCCCCCTTCGGGCATGGATATTTGTGCCGTCCTTAGTCTTAGCTAGTTCATAAGTAGTTTGTAAGTTTAGGGACCGATGACCCCATAGTTAAGTCTCTTAACCTATACAGACAACATAGAAAACGTAAATATATGGATGTGCTATCATAAATTAAGCATTGGAGAATATGTGAATGATTATATTTATAAATAAGACTTAAAAAGTGAAAAAATCTGAAAAAAGATCTTCATCGTTAAATAACATCTAATAAAAATAATTGTAGAAACTGAATTCCAGCTTTTCAGCATAAGCATCTACCATAGAATTAATCATTTCTTTCTGTGCATAGGCTCTAGAAAGTCCTGTCTTTGTTGAAATGTGTTGAGTTTCTTCAGCATTGCAATACTCCCTGAATTCTTGAGAGGTACCACAAGTCCCTCTGTCGGTAATTATTTGGGTTCGGTTTCCTAAGCTCGGTTTCTGACATTCCATTTAATACTAATTGCTTCTGATAATTTTGTAGTTTTCACAGGATATAACCAGGTAAACTTGGTAAAAGCATCAGCAATACTCAGAATGTAATTGTATTCTTTGTGAAAATATGTTGAAATGTTTCTAAATTTGTCGGACTCAACTGCGTGGACATTGTCCGTAGCTTACAAACTATTTAGAGTAAGGTAAATTAACCAAAGGACAACACAAACATCCAGGCCCGAGGGAGGAATCGAATCCCCGGCGGTGAATTGCCGTGCGCACAGCAGCACGGAGCCCCAGTGCACACGGTTAATCCGTCGGGACCTATCCTTTGTGATGTGATTAAAGTTACCTAATATGATATATGATACGTACACAATGAAAGACGGCTGTCTGCCGTCGTCCCTAGGTTTTTAACTTTATGAATTTTCTAAGTCCACTAGATGGGCTTTTTTTTCTAAACGAGAACCCCTTTTGTTCGGAGACATGAGGAATAGCATTTCATTTCATGCTATTTATGTTAGTTTCTGTAATATTGCTGGGATTTTATTATGCAAATAATTTATCATTGTGTCTATGAATGTGGCAATATCAACTGTTTCTCCGTGACGCAACTGTCCCTGTGAGAATGTGTACTTGCTTTATTCTGTATGTGCATGTATGAGCGTCTTCTAGCATGGGAGTGTGAGCGTAAGTATGAAAATTTTCGTCGTCAGCTGCTGGCTACTCGCTACTACTGTTTCTCTGGCTTCGTGTCGATAGGCAATCGTTACCAGCCTCTGCTTTTGATGCTACCAAAGAGGTTCCTCCACCCTTTGGTTACAAGTTGGGTTGACAATGCCCAGTAGCGAGCCTCGATAGAACGCGCGAGCCTAAGCTCTCCCCACCACTTAGTTTTTCTTGGGTTTTTAGGGATTTCCGGTCTATGACAGGAGTCTCGCGAGCCGATTTAGCACTCAGTGGCTGCGATTAGAGCTGGTAAGACGTCCTGATTTTCTTTCTTCCCTTGAGATGGTAGCGATTCTTTGTCTGGTGTTCAAGTTAGATCTCAGCACTTAGGTTCATTTTTCGGAATAATTTTCTTTACTCATGTACGGGAGTGTATTCAATTTCATTTCGATGATTCTGCATAGGTAAGTGCGGTGAATATGTAACTAATTCGGTCTGATAACAGATGAGAATCCGTAATCTTTGTGAGACTAGGTGGCGGTGTACCAGCTCGGTTTAATTTCTTTCTAGCTTTGTGGGATGCAACTATGTGCGGGAATATTTTTAATCTGTATAGTGCATGTAAAATATTCCTTTCCTTTTTCTCCTTCGGCGAGTGATATGTACACCATGTAGTGTGTTCTTAGAACAAAGCCTGCAGCTACCCCTGTGTTTGTTTCTATGCCCTTCAGGCAGGAAATTATGCATGTATCTTTCTGATTTCCATTAGTACCTCGCGATCTCGTCTCCGTTTATTTTAAATTGCTGTTTCGTTTCCAAACTTGTACTTTTCATTCAGACTCCATCATTAAATTCTCTTATAGCCTCGTAAGACACCCTCTATTAGCTTGCTTATGAAATACTACTTATTTCTAGGGGCTGCACGCTATATTTCTTAGTTGGTTTAGTTGGTTTAGTTCGACTTTGAATTTATTTCATTTTTCTGATTTTTGAAGACTGGACTTCGTCCATCCATGTAAAAGCTTCCTCTCGTGTCTGGCTGTATTTCTTTAGGTTCCTGATGATATCCTACGCATATCTAAGGGTTGGATGCCGGAGCAAATTTTTCTTTGTTTTTAGGAAATTGAATTTTTGTAATTTTACTGGTTTTCGGAACCACGTAGTTCCGAACTCCAACTTCAAGGGTTTATAGTTAGTCACTTGAGTTCTCGCCACTGCTCACATACCAGTGCCTTACTATCTGTATTCTTGCTTCGTAATCTATAATTCCGTTGATTTTTGTTGAAATGAATACGATCTTTAAGCACTTCAGTGGGGTGCGAATATGTAATGCAGCAGACGCGTGGCGTGTGTCTCAGTAAGTCTTCATGCTCACGGTTTGATATAAATGGAAATTAATTTCGCTATTATCGCGCATCATCTCAAGTAAAGAAAGACAGACCAGAGTCACCTACAAAGTTTATTTTCCTTATGTTGTGTGGTACATCCTGGTTTGCTGAATTTCGCCTACGATAGAAGCGCCTGCTTCTGGTTAGTATCAGCACGCTGAGTTGGATGAGTTTCGGTTTGCTTCGCGCGTGTAAGTGGATGAATGCTTGTTGATTGTAAATCATCCCTTCGACGATGCCCAGTTCAGATTACTTTAAGTCTCAATGGGATGCATTTTTACTGTTTAACAAAATTGGTTCTCCCATTTGCGCATGTTTGAACTGAATAAATATTTCATTGTCATTGAAATTTGATCCTTCTTATGAATATTAGTTTATGAATACCCTCCCTTTTTTTATTTAATGTTGTTTTTCATCAGTTCTGAGAACAAACTCAGATGCAAATTATCACGTTTTAATTCCGTTGTGCCACAAACGTTCTCACAGCCACTTCATAAAATGGTTTAGTTCGGGGTGGCTTGTATATCAATTATTGTGTGTAATTCTCGTGATCTACGGCGCATGTTGGCCACCGTCTCTTTCTCTTTCTGCTGCTAAAGTAAAGTTTCAGTCAGTTCTAAATTCTGGGACTAGGAAGAAGATTAGGTTGAAGGAAGTAGTCAGTAGTTCACGCGAATCCTTTAGCTCGTTTTACGGCAAGAGTTATATGTTTAAAGTAACTTAAGCTTTTTAACTGGCTCCTTTCAGCTAGAATTAATTTTACAATTTACGGTGATCTCTCAGCAATGGCTCACTTGGTTTGAACAAGGGATGATGGAAACCTTCCTATTTTCCTGATTTCTTATTTGTAAGTAAATATTTTATATAATTGGAGATAATTTTCTTCACCTCATTTGTCAGATCTGGTATATAATAACCTCGTTTAACTTTCTCTTTGGTTATCTTAACTGCGTAATGTCCTTTCTCACGTACAAGCTTGGAGATTTTATGTTGCAGAGAGCAAAGAATAATTAAAGTCTCTTTCCCATCATTGAACTTGAAAAGAATATAATCTCTCCAGAATGAAACTTTCAGTCTTCAGCGGAGTATGAGCAGATTTGAAACTTCCTGGCAGATTAAACTTGTGTATCGTAACCAGGACTCGAACCTGGGACCTTTTCCCTTCGTAAGCAAGTGCTCTACATTTTTTTTTTTCTTCTTCTTTCTTTCATACGGAGATCTATGGTTCGTGGTTGTTCGTTCAGTTTGTTCTTTGAAAGGTCGGCTGAGCTTTTTCATTACAGATGGCGTTCAACACCATGACCGGGCGCGCTGAGCCACGACGCCCGGAACAGCCTAAGGAATGTTACCATCCTTTAGGCTGTGCCCAATCTATGTCTCCACCATATCCTTTCATCCAGGAGTGCTAATCTTGGAAGATTCGCAATAGAACTTCTGTGAAGTTTGGAAAGTAGGAGGCGAGGTACTGGTGGAAGTAAAGTTGTGAGGACGGACCGTGAGTCGTATCGGGGTAGCTCAGTGGTAGAGCGCTTGCCCGCAAAAGGTAAAGTTCCCAGGTTCGTGTCCCGGTTGCGGTACACATTTTTAATATAATCTCTCATTAGCGAGTTTTCGTGAGGCCGTTATTTGAGAATGCTCTTGATTGCTGTCAAACCATCATCCTTTCTTGATTCTAGATACTAGGCCATTTAAAAAACCAAATAGCACATTTACACAACGACTTAAGCCATCTGCATGTTTCATCACAGAAGTAGAAAAGTGTTCATGGTGTAAGAACACTGTACCCCACAAGCGGCTTCTAATGAAATTGCGTACTTAATGAATATCTCCCAAACTGTACGATTGGATTCACGATTTCTTATCAGAAAGGACACAGTTCCTTGTAATTGACGGTAAGTCATCGAGTAAAACAGAAGTGATATCTGGCGTTCCACAGGGAAGCGTTATAGGTCCCCTACTCGTCCTTGTGTTTATGAATGATTTAGTATACAATCTGAATATCTCTCTTAGACTGTTCGCGGATGATGCTGTCTTTTATCGGTTTGTGAAGTCAACAGAGGATCAAAAGCAACTGAAAAGCGATTTAGACAAAATTTCTACATGGTGGGAAAATTGGCAATTGACACTAAATAAAGAAAAGTGTAAATTAGTACACATGACCACTAAAAGAAATCCTCTGAACTTCAATTACGTGATAAATCAGTCAAACATTAACGTCGTAAATTCTACCAAATACCTAGGAGTTACAATTACGAACAACTTAGACTGAAGAGAACACATAGGTAATATTGTAGGGAAGGCGAACCAAAGATTACGTTTCAATGGCTGAACGCTTCGGAGATGCACCAGCTCCACCAAATAGACTGCCAACATCACACTTGTGCGTCCTCTCTTGGAGTACCGTTGCCCATTGTGGGACCCTCACCAGGTGGGACTGACGGAATATATTGAGAAGGTTCAGAGAAGGGCAGCTCGTTTTGTTTTATCACGTTACGGGGGGTAAGCGTCACGGAAATGTTGCACGAATTGGGGTGGAAATCATTAAAAGAAAGATTTTATTCACTGGGGCGTGATCTGTTTGCGAAATTCAATCACCGACTTTTACTTCTGAATGTGAAAATACTTTGCTAGCTCCCACCTACTTAGGGAGAAATGACCATCGCAAAAAAATAAGAGAAATCAGATCGAAAACGGAACGATTTAGGTGTTCTTTCTTCCCGCGCGCTATTAGCGAATGGAACGGTAGAGAAAAGTTATGAAAGTGGTTAATGAACCCTCTGCCAGGTACTTAAATATGATTTGCAGAGTATCTATGTAGATGTGTATGTAGAATATCCCTCTTTGAAGAGTGGCGCCCATTTTTTTTTTTTTTTTTTTTTTTTTTTTTTTTTTTTTTTTTTTTTTTTTGACAAGAAGTTGTTACTCATAGTCTTTTGGAAAGCAGCAGTCTGTTACAATCTTGAAACATTTGGTACTATATACACTTAGAATTCCTTTAATGCATTAACTATAGCTAAACTTCAAGCACAGAAGCTTTCCTGTTGGTGAGTTGATTTTTAATCACATATGAAACACAATGGATCTTGTCGTAATCTGGAGATTTGTGTAGTAAAAATGCTCCAAAACCTTCTTTACTTGCGTCTGTGTGCACATTAGTTTCTCACTTTTGGTTATAGAATTTAAGAAGTGGATCTGAAGAAAGGCTATCTTTCACCCTTTGAACGCTTTCCTCTGTTTTTTCTTCAGACTTAAACTCTGGATTAGTCGTCAGTAAATCGCTCAGAGGTCTGGTAATTGCAGAGTAATTCGAGATAAACCTCCTAAAGTATCCTGTTAATCCTACTGAACATTGTACTGCAGCAACGGATTTCGATTCCGGAAAGTTTTGAACAGCTATTGTCATTTCAGAAGAGTGTCGAATTTGTTGAGACTGTATAACAAATACAAGTTAACACTTCTCTGCATTAATTTGCAAAATTAATTTCTAGGCTATATTGTGCTGCAGGTGTTAAGACTCAGTCGAAACTCCAATCGCCATCATTCTCCTCCGAATGCGAAAGTATTAATTAATTACCCATTACGTAGGTAGAAATGATCATCATAGTAAAATACCAGAAATCAGAGCTCGAAAAGAGAGATTCAGGTGTTCCTTTTTCCCTCAGACTATTTGAAAATGGAATCGGAGATAAATAGTATTAAGGTGCTTAGATGAACCCTATGCCACGCACTTAGATGTGATTTGCAGAGTATCCCATGTAGATGTAGATGTAGCCGTTAAAGGTTTATTGGTATTAAAAAGTCATCCATATAAATAAATACTATGTTTTCTCTAGCCAATGCCCAATATACAGAGTTTATAAAACTGCAGGTGAATTTGATAATCCAAATGCAACTTTCCTGAAATATAACTTCCCAGAGTGAGCTATAAATGAAGTATACTTTCAGCTTTCCTCTTCGGCACAAAAACAGGTGTCTTGTAGTTTATGTAATAGATATTCTGTGAGCAACAATGGGTTACGATCTTTCGATGTGAATTGTTTGATTTTCTGTAATATACACAAACAAAGTACTCTACAATTTTCTTTTTACGATTACAACTTGGCTAGCATATTCAGATAAACTTCGTTTGATTATTCCTTGTTCAAGCCACTTCTGGACCTGGTTGTCAACAATTTCTTTGTCTGCTGGTGAAAATCTTCTGGGACTCCTGCATATTGGTCTGTCTTATCTCACAATAATCTTCATTATGACATTAGTGGTCTTTGTATTTGTTGGAATATAATTAGTCACCACATTTTTTTAAATATTGCTTTTCTTCATCACTAACAGTGATTTCAATATCTAATTATGATGTATTTGCTGTAAGGCTTCTGCCTCTGGCTTCCTAATAAGAACTCATTTCTTGTTTATTAAAACTAAAAAACAATTCCCAACTAAAATTTCCAAATTCATAGTATCTCTAGTGATCACCTAAATGTCTGTCTTAATTTTCACATCATCAATCTCAACAATGCTTGTAAAGATCCCTTGTCGAGAAAACAAAGTGTCATCCAAATCCTGTCAGACAACATCTGTATCTTGCGAACTTGGAACATTCACAATCTTATAAATGTCAAATCAAATGTTCAAATGTTTGTACAGCTTACGGGTCTTAACTACGGGGTCATCAGTCCCTAAACTTACAAACTACTTATGAACTAGCTAATCCTAAGGACGGCACAAATATCCATGCCCGAGGGGGGATTCGAACCCCCGACCGTAGTGGCCGTGCAGACCGTGACTGGAGTGCCTCAGTCCCCTCGGCCACCGCAGCCGGCTTATAAATGTCTTTTCGTAATAAATTATGTTGGCTACCATTGTCAGTTAGTGCTTTAGCTTCTCGGTTGCTTACTCTGACTTTTTTATACAATTTTAATACTCCTCTTACCAGTGTTTGCATTCATTGTCGCATTTGATTACGGCCAATCTCGTTGCAATTGAAGCATTTTCCCCCTTGCTCTTCGGTTGCAGTCAGTTGACCTGTGGCCACTGGCACCACAGTTGAAATATTTTTTTATTGAAATCCCATTTTGTTCTTTTTCTTATTTGTGATAGCTGAATAATTAGCACCTATATTGCTGGAATTACCGAAATTTCAATTGCTGTAACTTTTGTTCTTCCTTTTCGGCATTGACTTAACTCTCTCATTTACCCTTAAACTTTTTCACCTTTACAGTACCATAAAAACTAGGATTTGTGCGTCAGTCGTCTTGTATTCCATGAATAACGTAGGTAAACACTGTAATGAATAACAGCAAGGTTGGCAATTTCTTTCATTACTAGGATATATTCTTGAAGAGACCCCTCTTGCTTCTTTTCCGTTGATACAACCGCTGATGAACATGTGCAGCACTTGTGTCCACGTCAAATTCTTCCACCAAAGCTTTCATCAATGCAGACCACGATGTAAGACTCTCACCTCGAACAAAAAGCTTAGCCAAACTTTCAAATTATTTTTTGCGAAAATAAGGATTTACAGTTGATTCCACACCATTAAAAACTCTGTTTCTTCGAAGTCCAGGATCCATTTTAACCGGATATCCATCACTACCCTTAAATGATTTAAGAGCATCCTCATCGTCACGAAATGACATAGAAAATTTACAATGATGTTGTAGTAATTGCGTTTTTCATTTATCTTATGTTTCTAAATCGGAAACTGTCTTCTTTTCACGTGGTCTTTTCTTTTATCGCTAGCATTTTGCACGGCATCCGTTTCTTCGTCGTGAGGGTCATCAACATCCTCCTCACATTCTACGTCGTCGCAAATTTTCATTGCAAGTTTGTCAATATTACATAAATAATAACAAATTTCGGTGAGTATTTTATTTTTCGTCTCGCTATCTATACTGAATATATTCCAGACGGCTCCTGACTCTGCTTCAGTAAATAATGTTTCTATTAAATACCTTCTTAGTTTCAAGTTCATCATTCCCTCCTTGACAAGTAAAACTAGAAAATTTCCTCAAGAGCCTACGATATCTTCTGTCGTCTGGAAGTGTTCCGTAAATTAACTTCTGTAAGGTTCACATGGTTTTAAGTGGGACAGAAGTTATATTTTTATTTACTTTTCCAATTGCGTCAAACATCACCATTTCAAGGTTATTTTTCATCGACCATTTGTCCCTTCTTCAAAACGATTAGAATTTCTCTTTGCGTCGTTCTGTTTCTGCAGATCTTCGCTGAAATGCGAATTCTCGTCGTATATTCAGTGTCAAAAGTGTTGCACGTCCACACGTCGTCACTTATGAAAGTTCGTCGTAATTTACACAAAACTACGTCGTCACTCATTCAGTTCATCCCGGACAGGATCCCAAAATTTTTAGGAATCCTAGTTACGACTTTTTAGAGTCAGAATTTATTACTATCCGGGTTAAAAAACTAAAAGACAAAGTTAAACTGAAACATAAGAACTCCCTAGTTACGTTTACTCCACGCTCACACAAAACAAATGTCCAGTAACTAGGTTCTCTGTCGTGTCTTCCCGTCAGCAGGAAATTTGTTAAATACTCCCATCCGAATCCTTAATAAAAATAATAGGGCAGCATTTTTATATTATACCCTCTCATCAATTTAATATCTCAAGTGTCATCCTAGGCGTTCTTCTAGGCCTTACCCTTGTACGCATTTGATCCTCGACGGCCTTCAGGGCCTTTCATCTCTGAAAGCTGTCCATTATTCTTTTATTGTCTTACTTTTCCCTGTTTCTGGACAGAAAAAGAAATGTAAAAAGTACAGGGGAAACATTACTGCAGAAATCTTGAATGTTCTCGGCCGATTTATTGAGATTATTTTCGTGTTCGGCGGCATAAAGAAGAATAAATTGTATTTATCCTTATCAGTTTACGGTTAGAAAACGGAACCTCTATTATATTAAACCTTCTAATTTCACCCATTTACACATTACAACTATTGTCACAAATCCAACAGATACATGAGTGTTTCCTGTAACCTGAATACCCATGACCCCAATATATTTACTCATTCTTTTCAATTCAGTTCAGTACGAATCCCAGATTTCATTTGTAAAAGGGTGCTCCAGGTCAGAGAGATGGTTAACTGAACGGGTAGGTGT
Organism: Locusta migratoria; assembly: GCA_026315105.1. Classification (NCBI taxonomy): domain Eukaryota; kingdom Metazoa; phylum Arthropoda; class Insecta; order Orthoptera; family Acrididae; genus Locusta; species Locusta migratoria. The sequence goes on from CM048748.1 coordinate 365,025,174, forward strand.
GGGGGGCGGGGTAGGAGGCGTGAAGAGAAAATTAATGCAGGGTGTGCGAAGAGGAGGAGTAGACAATCGACAACAGAGAAAGAGAGAGAGAGAGATACAGAGAGGGAGCAGCAGGCCCAAGAAATGGACAAAGAGAGGAGGAGATGAGCAGAGAGTGGAAAGGGGAAGTTTAGAATACTTAAAATGTACATAAACCTCTGACAATGAAGTTCCGTTAATAAACTGTAACACTAACGTAGATGAACTATGAACTAAAGTTACCCTACTGTAGAAATAGTTACGTCTCATATCAATACATCGCTTAGCACTTCTATACATGGTTCGGAAACTTGTCAGAAAATCTTTCTTTGGGATGGTATTCAAAGGCCTCGACACATTTCCATGGACGTCAGGAATATCGGCAAATATCATTCATGTCAAAGCGAGTATGAGTCGAAGAAATGGGGAAAAGTCTGGAGGATTCAGATCCAGTGAGTATACTGAATATTGAAGTTGAAATGAAGTGTTGGTACTAAGGTCGTAACCAGTGTAGATTTTGCATGAAAGAAGTAAAATTTTCAGTGCACCTTGCTAGTTTCAACGTCATTCCCTCAGGTAGAAGTTCCTTGTGAATAATGCCTTGACTACCGAAAAAGATGATCATCGTTCTGATGCGTGATATTTTGGACCTTACCTTGTTTCTCACGAAGTGATATTGGAGACGCCATTCCATGCTTTGCCGTTTCGTTTCAGGGCCCTACCGGAGATATGAGGTTTCATTCCCAGATATAATACAGTTCAATAAATTGGGTGTCGCGTCCACCGTTCCGACAAAATCTTGTGAAGCCTCTTCCGTAACTTCTGCATAAGGATTTTTCGTATGGATTCACGATTAATGTGCAGTTCATCTGCTGTCATGTGTACAGATAGTCGACGGTCGTTCTTGATTAGTGTCCTCACTTTCTCAATGTGTTTCTCGCTGACGGGGGTCGTCCGCTATGAGGAATATCAAAAACAATTTCCCGGTGTTCTCTAAGATGGGCGAACTACTCGTACACACATTTCACAGACAGTGCTTGATACAAAACGTTAAACTGATTCCTCCTATGGTCGTTCATTGTCCTGTTCTGAGTTCTTAACCAAGGCGCTAAACAAGCACTTCGTCCAACAGGTCTAACACGTATCACACACGATACTCAACTTGAAACTGAGCTGCTGTTACTATTAATAAAATCCTGTGCGCACAGTAAATTAATCCTGGCTGAGATAGCCTAAGTAAATAAGCCTGTAGTCACTGTTTGACGAATCCTGTTAGTAGATTGTTAAGTGAAAGAGAACTACACTTAAGCAAATGAGGATTCCGAGCAGTGGATCGTCTCATAGAGGGAGGGAGGGAAAACAGATAAAAAATCGGGCTTTAACTCAAACATTAAGTACAAAAAATATGGTGTGGGGAGAATCAATTAGAACAAGGGACTCACGTCTAATAATGTGTTTTATTGTCCAAGAGGTGACAGAACGGAAGGAGACTAATTTAAATACAATAAAAACACACCTTACGAAAGAGTCTAATGTATGCCTAAATTATATGGCCCTAATACTGTCCACCTGCAAAAGTAATACTTGCGTAATCTAAGTGGCTATTTTTCAGAGGGCTGAAGGGAGGACCTGATTCATATTGTCACACGGATTTAAGCGCCAAGCCATACAGGAACATACCAAGCACCGAACACACAATAGCAGCAACGCGAGCAACAGAACGCTGATCGGAACAGCAGGTCGAAAGTTTCTCACTCGGGCAGCGTTAAAACAAATACGTGGTTGGTTCCATGGCGTATGGGCTTGAGCATAAATTCAGGGTAGCTGTCGGTGGATTGAAACGCACGTGGTTGAAGACTAGGTTGCGTCCGTGACGGTCGTGGACGGAAAAGGTTCCAAGTCAATACAGCACTCCACAGAATCGGCTCATAAAAATTGAACAAAGTGAAAAAATCAATTTTGGAAGAAACAAATAGATTAGTCCTAATAAAGGAGGTGAGCTCTATCTAATAAGCGAGGTTACAAAATGATACAACATGCTACGGGGTCAAATCACAACCTATGAACAAAGGGAAAAAATTAAATTTCGGAAGAAATAAAATCGTGAAAGAGCTCCTGTAAACATTCGTTCTACCTAGGAAAGTTAGATTTATCTAATAAGCAAGGTTATAGAATGATACAAAATGCTACTGGTTGGATCACAAAATTTTGGAGAAACTGGAAAAAATACAATTTCGGGAAAAATAAAACTACGAGATAGGTCATGTAATGGTTCATTCTACTCAAGGGAAAAAAGATCAATCTAATGAGAATTATTACAGAATAGAATATGCTGTTTGGAACACATGTGGGCAAGAGAGTACTGAGGTTACGTTTAGAAGCACAAAAAATTGGGGAAAATTGCCTCGTTACACAAAGTAGAAACCACAGTACATACAGCTAGTTTATTATTAACAACTCGTGTGCACTGAACGATGGAGTAAGACGAAGGCGTTCTCTCATCTCGTCCACGCGTTCTACGGACAAAGGGTGCACACGGGAAGTACAGAGAAGTTCCAGAAAAATCATCAAATGTCGCTACCATTTGAACATGAAAAACATTTAAACATATTTAAGCGTAAGAAGGAAGGAATCTACAGTTTCAAAGTGCAAGGATTCAACTGACGAAAACTCTGAGAATGCGAAGTCACACAAGGCAAAAATGAGATAGGAAACTGGCAAACTACATTATATTTAAATAGAATCACACTGCTGCGCTTTCCGGAGATATTACATCCAAAACTAGAGACGCGAAGGACTATTTGGACTTACACGCGAACCTGAAGAAAGCCTAGCCTCATACTCAGAACAGAGCAATAAAGAGAAACCTCAACTTACCACTAGAAGCCTTGGGAACCGACTGACCAGTGGCCTCGTGGCCGCTTCTGCTCAGCTACGGATGGAGGAGGGGAATCTGCCCAAAACGTTCAGCCTACTGCCAGGTAGTCATCTTAACGGGTTTGGGCTAAGGGAATAAATGAGGAACTTCTCTGGAAATTTTGGTAAGAATTTGTCTGTGTCTGGGAGTTGGTAACACTTGACCAGCTCACAGCCAAAGTGTTACTATACTGTTTGAACCAGTAGGCGACTATAGCAGATGATGCGTCGCGAATTCTAATCTTAAACGCTTTGCACACTAGTTCAATTCATAGTGCGCAAGCAGGGGCACCGAGAACATATCACAGCGTACATAATTATACATCGGGGCCTCATACACAAAAATAAACATTTAAAATATATATTACAACAAAATTTTTAATAGTAAATTTTTTTTTTAAAAAGTAAGAAAGAACAACTTACAACATTCAGGTATCTCATCTAGTGCGAATAGTGTTTCTCACTACATGCGAAAAAGTCTGAACGCCGACAACATTTATTTAGAGGGGGTAAAAACTAAATGGAATACGTGATATGGACGTGTGTGAAACTGAACTACAGCGGCAGCGGGTTGCCAACTAAGGCAGATATGCAGAGGCAGCATTGCGATTCGCCTGCGTTGCCCCATTGACCGCTGTGACTCCACTCACTGAATTTGATTGTCAGACATAGGACATACGAGGCGCGTCCAGAAAGTAAGTTCCGTTTGGTAATAAAATGAAATTGTACACAGATAAAGAAGAAATTTTTATTGCACAAAATTCTACAACTCTTGTCTACTTTTCCACATAATTTTGCAGGCATTTGTCATAGCGTGGCACCAGGTTTTGTATACCTTCTTCATAGAAATCTGCCATCTGTGTCTTCAACCAGTTGGAAACAGTTTCTTTCAGCTAGTCGTCATTGGTGAGGTGATGACAGCCAAGGAAAGACTTGAGATGTCCTGGATCTTGTCATCAATCGCGTGAACCAGTTCTTCTGTAACCAAAGGTGCACGCCCACTTCGTTCTTCATCGTACACATCACTACGCCCTCCAATGAACTGTCGGACCCATGTTCTCACCATCGAATCACTCATCGCATTTGGTCCGTAAACATCGCAAATTTGACGATAAATTTCACTTGGTTTCACTTTCCTCGCATTCAGAAACAGAATCACTGACCTGATTTCACATGCGAGGGATTTTCAATCAATCCCGACATTTCAAACAAGCACAACAAAGCGTACGTAACTGACAGCGATCTCCAAATGGCGCACGTTCTTCTCCTTGATACATATCGTCTACAGCGCATGTGCGGAACTGGAATCGCAGCGCTGCAGCGGAGATGTACAATTGTTTCTAAATCTATCGGACCAAACTGCGTGGTCATCAGTCCGTAGCTTGAAAACTACTTAAACCTAGGTAAACTAACCTAAGGACAACACACACACTCCCAAGCCCCAAGGAGGACTCGGAATTCCACGGCGAGCAACCGCGCGCTCCGCAGCGAGGCGCTTTAGACCGCTCGGCTACTTCACAGCGGCGCAGCGGAGAACTTTCTGTACGCGCCTCGTATTTATCATTTACTAAGTTAACTCTGTTACACTATGTGACATTACCGCCCAATAGAAATATTGGTAATTAATAGCATTTAATAATTAGACAGTATGGAGTTCAGTGCAAACATTGACCATGCCAATGCACTAAATGTTACAAAATTTTAATCTTATTAATTATGGTAGCAATGTATGTACGCAATTGGGTGACAACATTTATAGTTAGGCCATAGGTAGAAATTCTCCACGTTGAGATTTGCTGTGTGCTTGTAGCTGACGGGAGGCCAGCGAGCAGGCCCACGTTGATGGCTTGTTCCAGCTTAGGATTTTCCAGGTTCGTTTCCGGTGAGGAGAGAGAGGGACAATGGCGAGTGCCAGGCACAGCGTGAAATAAAATATTCTAATACTACTTGCAGTTGAAAAAATATGATGCAGTTAGGAACCTTTAAGGCCCTCATTACAAAATAGCCTGTTGACAAATAAACAATACATTAGCTGATATAGTCACATCTGGCGTAATATGTTTAATTGGCAATGAAAAGTAATAAATTACCAATGAATACAAGACAGTTACACAACTAGCATGGCAATGTTTGTTTATGAAAATAATATATTAACTATGTCTCATTTTATTTTCAATTAATCTTGTGTATTTTATCTTCAGGTATTCAGTTAAATCACTTTTCTGTGATATAAGAACTTGCAGGATTATAATAAATAATACAAAGATGTTTATACCAATATAAAAAACTAAGAAGAAATTTGTTTAATGTGTAGTGTAATTATTTTGATTTTAAGTAAAGTTTTAGAAATGTATTGGCTGAGCGCTGTATGTTAGCAAGTCGGTTAGAACAGCTCACATGGTGAATTGATGACGTAGGGAAAAAACCCGGCAGTTGGGCTTTTGGCGCGCGGGCAGGAAGTGAGGAGTCGGGAGCAAGTGGTGTAGCTGGCCGGGTGCGGGTCACTCTGCACAGTTGGCATGTGGATCTCCAGATGGAGACTATAGACTTTTGTTTGGCAACCGATGGTGTGATTGCTCGTAGTAGACTGCACCAAGTTGAATTGAGTACTACTGTGTGTTGTGAATATTTAGCCGGTAGAACAAGGTGTGCATCGCATTGAATTAAAGTGACTGTAATTTGTTAATGTAACATGTTTCGTCGCATAGGCATGAACATAAACGGTGTTTGAGACAGGCACATGGTGTGAAAACAATTTGCGACAAATATTCATTTTGTCTGGGGGCTCACAAGCTATAACTATATTTGATAAATGTGTCGACGTACAGACGCATCAGCCACAGGGTTCTAATATTGTGAAATAAACTACATAAAGTGAACGTTCACTTGTTTTCAAAAATAGTAGTTAGTACACCCTTTTCTCTCATGAACTTGACTTTATTCTGAATTTTTTTTTGTTAATCATATGCAGGGAAGGAAAGCTGCGAACGTGTGATATCATCCCCTAGAAAACGAGTCAAACAGTAGCAATCACAGTTCCAGTGTTTTTTCATGTTTAGGAATTTGGTTCGCAGTTGGTGGTTGTGAGTTTTAAAAATTAAACTTTTCCTATTTTAAACTCTCACCCCGACCTTCACCCTCGCAACTAGTACAGTTATAACGTGGATCTACAACGCAGGTAAGACGCCTCAGATACAGTATCGAATGCAGAGATCTGAATGTGTAGGAAGTATGCAGACACTTGCCATTCAAAAACTTCAATGTTAAATAAATACTTTTATGTTTATCTGGGAAGAGTTGAAAAGTTTATGAGTGTTCGTATAATGTAAATGGAGAGTGCTGCCCACTTAGAGCAAGTAAAGGGGCTGTGACACTGTAGTGGTCGCCAGAGTGTGTGCAGCCATGGCCACCGCCTCCCCAGCACGCAGGCGGCCCCCCGCCACCTCTGGGCGTCCGCCTCCCCGGGGCGCCGGCGATAAACACTCGTTAGCCTCGTTATGAAGTTTGCTTACTGCGCAAGTTCCGCGCCTGCGCATCACGCCAGCCGGCAGCCGGCAGCCGGCAGCCGCAGCTCGTTCCACGGCTACTTCTCACTCGCCACTTTACTCCCGCGCCCCACCTTTCATCAGGCATTTTCCCCTCCTCATAGCACCTGACCAGATTCGTTCCACGCCTCGTTACGCGAGTAAACTTCCAGCGGAGTTTGCAGGCACACTTTTAATCCAACTTTTTTAGTTCACGTTCATAACGAAGTATGCTAAAGTAACAATTTTTACTACCAAATTCTGTACGTGATTCCATTTATTCACTGATGAGCCCACAAAGACTGTAAAGCTGTTTCGTTGCATTTCTATATTCTGTAATAAAGCTTACACCAACAGCTTCCCGCCAGGATATTGTACTCATTCTTCTTCATGAGAAAGTGTGATGTAGGTAGATCACCATAGAGACAGCCATTAAGATGAAATGGACATCGGTAACTTGTGAACGAAATTTTGAAGAACTGCTGAGGCCAAAGTTCTTTAAAAAATAGAATTCCAATTATATACAAATCTCTGATTACTTTGAACGAAGTGAAATAAATCTGCATACTATGTGCTCCCCTGTAAGCAAAAGTAAGTTACCCCACACATATCAATGTAAATCGTGTAATACAACATCGACATAGAGTGACAAAATATAATAAAGTGGCAGATACATTCAGTGTGTGAATTCTATGGGTAACAAAGTCGGTAGTAAAAAGCAAAGCTATTTCAACTCCAGATTCTCTAAACTCTTAGGATATCATATGTCCTGGACTGTTAGTCGCACAATGATATAATTATGCAGGCAGATTCAGTGGTGAAACTAGTTAATGCCTGAAATCTGTATTGCTAATGATGTCGGCAGTAAGTAATACATTAAAACGCCGTATCTAACTCTGAAATTTAACTCCTGAACTGCGAATATATACTAAGAAGCGTACATTTTTTCTTACATCATTTTGTGGGAGTGTAGGTGGAAAAAGTTCCTTAAAGGTTTGTGATTATCTGCTAAATTCGTTGGAAGCCGCGAATTGCTCCAATTTTCAAATCCTTTGTTGTTCAATTGTGCTAATGTTTGTAAAAATAAGGAACAAAAATTCTAAGTTTAGCGATCCACAGTCTTACGAACAACTTCTCTTACAAACTACCGTACGCTATTGAAAATACACACAACCATACTGGAGGGAGGACTCGAACATCTGATGGGAGCGTCTAGCAATTCGTAGCCTAGCATCTCCAACTTTTAATGTTAGATTATAAATCTTTAACAGTTGAATATGAACGCATTTTAAACATTGTATTCGTTCAATAAATAGGAGAATTTTGAAATAATATTTTTCTCGCCCTAGAAGCCGTAAAAGTTTCTAACGGACACTACAGGTGCATGTGGAATGAATGGGAAAGGTGTTCTTCAAAGTTTCTTGCGAATATGGTTAGTTGTTAACATTAATAACCAATAAAATTCCTCGCCCTGTGTCTACTGTTTCATCCTAGTACTTTGGAATCAAGTCACTTTTATTTGCCTGTGCTTCTGCCTGATCAAATATTTGTTACGCTTAAGGGGTCATCAGTACCTTAAATTATAATCTACTTATTAACTACCTTATACTAAAGACGACACAAACATTCATGCCCGAGTGGGGATTCGAACTCCCGACAGCGAATGGTCTCGCGCATCGAAACATAGCGCCTCTATGCGCTTGGCCATTCCGCCGCGGCTACAATCCGACCTTTATCAAAGTTGGAAACGTGATGGTACGCATTTCTCCTCCTTACACAAGGCATCGCAACAACGGTTGACCAGGCAACGCCGGTCAACTGCTGTTTGTGTAAGAGAGATCGATTGGAAAGTTTCCTCATGTCAGTACGTTGTAGGTGTCGTCTCCGGCGCCAACCTTTTGTGAACGTTCTGAAAAGTGTTCAAATGTTTGTAGAGCTTATGGGACTTAACTACGGGGTCATCAGTCCCTAACTTACAAACTACTTATGAACTATCTAATACTAAGGACGGCACAAATACCCATGCCCGAGGGGGGGGGATTCAAACCCCCGACCGTAGTGGCTGTGCAGAACGTGAGTGCACGCCGCAGACCGCTCGGCCACCACGGCCGGCGAATGCTCTGAAAAGCTAATCATTTGCATCACACAGCATCCTCTTCCTGTCGGTTAAATTTCCCGTCTGTAGCATTTCATCTTCGTGGTGTAGCATTTTTAATGGCCAGGAGTGTATTTTACTGTGATGAAGTGGAATTTTATACGAAATAGGAGGACAAGGAAAATATGTAAATACCTGACATCTGATACAGTTTGTCACAAATAGTTGTTTTAAACATGTTGTGAGGTCATGCAGCTTTGGAAGGTTTTAGATGGCGTATATTTCAATAAATCAAGATGTAGTTTCCAAGGGAACAAATGCAATTTCACCATTAGATTAAAATGAAATAATTGTGTATAGGTAGGAAATTAAGATTAGAGCTGGTGAAATCGAATGAAGGAGATGCTTTTCAAAAATTTTGAGGTAGTTGAGTAACTATTTCAAGACATGGGAAGTCTGTAGAAAATCCTGTGGACACTATTAGAATGCTAAGTACTTATATCTGTTAGTATAAAAATAATACCCAGCACTGGGGAAGCCATGTTAGAGGAAGGTGATGATGATGATCGTGTGGCATTTATGACCGTTAGACCCCAACTGGAGTCGTGTTCAGCCTGCCTGGTGCAAGTCTCTTTACCTGACGCCACTTCGGCGACTTGCATGTCAATGATGATGGAGTGATGATGAGGACGACACAACACCCAGTCCCCGAACGGAGAAAATCTCCTTCCCGACCGGGAATCGAACCCGGGCCCCCTGCGTGGCAACCAACCACGCTGTCCACTGGACTACGGAGGCGGACTAGAGGAAGGTAAACAAAGGGTGCTGGAAATAGTCGTATTGTGGTTGCCAGCTGTAGTTTTTCCACGCAATTTATAAAGCATAAAATGAAGAGACAGCATCAGAAATGCCTTTTTATTACAATTACACCTACATCTCACGGTGAGTGGCTAACAGTACAACTCCGACTTCCTTCTTTTTCTGCTCCTGTCGCGTATTGTTCGGGGGAAATAAACGATTGTCGGTAAGCTTCGGTAATTCTGTAATCTATCTTACTTTATCCCCATGGTGTTATTGCGATATACGCATGGGAAGAAGTTGTATATGGACTGACTTTCATGATATATACGTTCTCCCCACTACCTCCTGATTACGTAGTACCTCAAGCAAGTTATCAACAAGTCAGTTTGCGGCGTTCCGCAATCTCTAACAGTCAGTACTCGGAACCCTCTTAGCCAGAATCAAGTATCCGCTTCATTTTCCATCCCCCTCCCTCTCCCCATCCACCCTTACTCGCCTGCGCTCGACTACTGCGCTCCGTCGTCCACTCTGCAGGTAGTCGAGCCCAACTATGTAGCCAACAGGCAGAGAGGGAACCGCTCGTGCAAATAACTGGCAAGGTGGGACACGGCTGGGTGCATTAGTGGAACGGAAAGCGCTCGGAACGGGTGAAGGGTAATGCATCCGTAAGGAGATAGTTTAGCGTAAAAGACACATGTTTTGGTTTTCCTGGTATGGCTCTTTGGTTCTCATAAATCATTATTATATTGTTAAAAACGCATACGGAATAATGAATATATTTCAAGTATTAAAAGTGCGAGATAGAGGAAAGAGAATTTGTAAAAAAATGTAGGAGGAAAACTTTACTGGTTATATCTTTCAAAGTAAACAACAACCAATATCGCTAATTAACTGTTATTTAGGTAATATGTTTCGGCAAATTATACTGCCATCATCAGCTGTGTAAGCAACCTGCAAATTTGTACTCAATATACTAGAATAAAATACAGATAAATGCTTATCAATAATGGAGAGTACAAAACAACTCACCGTAAAGAGGCTGGCTGAATGCTGACGGACACGAAAATAGCAAGATAATGTCTAGCTTGTGTTGCTGGAGTGACTGGACATGATAGTTATGTGTTTATAGTTGTCTAAGTGATCGCGTAAATGTACGAGGCGAGTCCAGAAAGTAAGTTCCGTTTGGTTATAGAAAACGAACGGGTACAGTTACAGAAAAAATGTTGATTGTACAAAAACCTACAACTGTAAAACTACTTTTCTACATAGCTTCCGAAATTTTGTAGGCAATTGTCATAGCCTGGTACAAGGTTTTGTGTGCCTTTTTCATAGAATGTTGCCTCCTGAGTATTCAACCATGTGGTATCATGTCCTTTCAGCTCGTCATCGTCGTTGAAGTGTTGTCCAACAAGGACACATTTTAGGTGTAAGAAGAGGATTACTGTCAAAAGATTTTTTTTTTCTTCAGAAATAATGCCTGACCTCAAACACCGAAATTCTTACGAATTCTTACGGAAATTTCAATGGGACCTGTTTGATCATCCTCCATATAGCTCGGGCCTCTCTCCAACGACTTTCATCTCTTCTTACACCTAAAATCTGTCCTTGGTGGTCAACACTTCAACGATGATAAAGAGTTGTTACCACATGGTTGAATGCACAAGCGGCAGCCTACTGTGAAGGATGCATGCAAAAAAACTGTGGCACGCTATGACAAGTGCATACCAAATTTCGGCAGTTATATGGAAAAGTAGTTTAAGAGTTGTAGAATTTTGTGCAATAAAACTTTCTTCTGTATCTGTGTACAATTTCATTTTATTACCAAACGGAAAATACTTTCTGGACGCGCCTCGTATGTGTTTCCTTTTCTGATGGAGGCCATGGCCGAAAATTTTAGTTGTGTGAATGCGATTGTCTATTTTCCTGTCTGCCAAGAGCTCAGAGAACCTCTTCCCGGTGAGTTGTTACCTATTCTGCATTATTGATATTCCTATCGGATTTTCCATAGAGAAATGCTTATCCTTAATATACATCCTATCCTATCAAACCCACCTGACATTTACATACATCACATTACAGATGAAACCTAGTGAAACTGTGTATGTTCACTAACATACACAGTCGCGATGCAAATCAAATGTCACCCCCAACTTACTACAATGTGATGTGGTCTCGGTTACGTTCAAACAAATATTAACTACACTAGCAGTCCACAACACGATATAGTACCAGATGGCGCTTATAAATATAATATTTGAGCGTCAATCATTCTCCAATGTCAGGAACAACGGTATTCGGTTCATAAAAAATTTCGAACAACTGAAAGACTTGCACCAGGCCAATTAGCCACACGAAATTGTGATTATTAGTACAATACTTCCAATTAAAATCATAGATAATGAACATCCAAAATATTCATAACATTCCTAACATCAGTAGAAAACATAAATAATATTCCTTATAGCCCTATTACAGTATCCATCGTAGGCAATCTGTAGTGTATACACACAATAGGTAACCATTATAATACTAACCGTAAATCAAATGTTCAAATATTTGTAAGTCTATGGGACCTAACTGAGTTGGTTATTAGTCCTTATCCTTACACACTACTTAAACAAGGTTAGCCGGTCGAGGTGGCCGAGGGGACTGAGGCACTCCAGTCATGGTATCCACGGCCACTACGGTCGGCGGTTCGAATCCCCCTTCCGGGCATGGATATTTGTGCCGTCCTTAGTCATAGCTAGTTCATAAGTAGTTTCTAAGTTTAGGACTGATGAGCCCGTAGTTAAGTCCCATAAGCTATACAAATATTTGATACATTTGAAACAAGGTTAAACTAACCTAAGGACAACATACATACCCATGCCCCAGTGATAACTCGAACCTCCGACGGCAAGCAATCGTGCTCTCCGCAGGGAGGCGCCTTAGACCGCTCGGCTACTCCACCGCAATTGTAATTGTTCCTTAGTATGTAGTTCAGTTATTTAAATTAAAAAAGGAGAAGATCTAATAAATTCGTTACAACCTTTGAAATATTCTTACTACAAAGTCTATGTTTAATTGTTGGTATCCTATCTGACCTAATGTATACGTGTAGAAATTAAGAAAATAAAAGCAGAATGATTTGTGGAATATCAATCTAAATTGAAGTTCAGACAGAATGTCATCGTGGAAACAGTAACGTATGAAGAACATATGTAACCGAATGGCTAGGATTGCACCCCTAGTATAAAATTTTGGATATTTCAATTTTACAAAACATGACATAAAGCGTTAAAACATACCAGGAAATAGTAATGCGTACAATAGAAGTTCTCTTAATAATTCTATTATTACATACTACTACAGGTTAAATCGTTACAAAATATAAATGTAAAAATATTGGTATCATTACACAATGTTTTGCTGTTGAAGCATAAATCTCATTTTCTATGGTAATTCATTTGTGTAACGAGTGATAACTTCCTCCACGTAGATAATGCACATAAGAATTAAGCTGCCGGCCGCGGTGGCCGAGGTGACTGAGGCGCTCCAGTCACGGTCAGCACGGCCACTACGGTCGGGGGTTCGAATACCCCCTCGGGCATGGATATTTGTGCCGTCCTAGTTCGTGAGTAGTTCATAAGTAGTTTGTAAGTTTAGGGACTGATGACCCCGTAGTTAAGTCCCATAAGCTGAACAAACATTTGAACATTTTGAACAAACACAGCACGGTGGCGAAACTTTATTATAATACTTGTTAAAACTGTTACCTGTAACTGCATGTATACTTGAAATTGCCTATTTTTGACACTAGCTATCCAACCAAAACATCGTGCTTTATGGCATAACACGTTCTTTACTGATACCATGATTGTAACGAGTATATAAGGTAATCATTTTTGAAGATTTTAATTGTGTCGCCTGTGTAAAAGTGCCACCTCATATATTTTTCAAACTTTTATCAATAAACTGACGAGACATGGGACCACCTGAAGATTGACTATGTCAATAGTTTTCATTTGTAATTTCTTTTTCATGTATACAAGATCGTTGTTGTTGGCAACAGAGAATGTTTCATGCTGAGTTATCCTTCCTTCCTTGCGGCTACTCGACAAGAACTCCAACTCCGTGGATAGTGAGATGACACTGAAATCAGGCAGCCGTAGACCCACTCTCCTCAATGCAGAACAAGGCAGCCTGGCCGAGAAGGCCAGATGGAGGAATTCTAATCGGTGGACTTGTATCTACAAACGTTCGATATACAGAACATCTACACCTACATCTACATGGGATACTCTGCAAATCACATTTAAGTGCCTGGCAGAGGTTCCATCGAACGACCGTTATACTACTTTATCTCCCATTCCATTCTCCCATAGCGCGCGGGAAGAATGAACACCTGAATCTCCCCGTTCTCTCTAAAATCACTTAACGAGAACAAGTGTTCTGGTCCGGATTTTGTACCCATTAGACTTCTATCTGACTTTGCTGAAATGATAGCTCCTTACTTAACAGCCATATACAACCGCTCTCTAAAAGAAGGATCTGTACCAAATGATTGGAAAGTTGCACAGGCCACACCTATATTCAAGAAAGGCAGTAGGAGTAAACCATTAAACTACAGGCCTATTTCATTGACTTCAATTTGCTGCAGGGTTTTGGAACATATCTTGTATTCAAATGTTATGAATTATCTCGAACAGAATGATCTATTGGCACAAGGTCAACATGGATTTAGAAAATATCGTTCATGCGAAACACAAGTAGCTCTTTACTCACACGAAGTGATGTGTGCTGCCGACAATGGTTAGCAAATTCATTTCGTATTCCTTGATTTCCAGAAGGCTTTTGACACCGTACCTCAGAAACGGCTTTTAATTAAATTGCGTGGTTACGGTATATCGCCCCAAATTTGCGACTGGATAGGATAAAGTAATAAGAAGTAACTTTAATTGATTATATCTCTTCAATTTGCAACAGTTTTAAATTTCAAACTAGTTTTTCCTACTGGAAATTTGAGTGTGTGTCTAGAAGAACACGGTGAGAGACGGTTTCCCGAAATAACTTTTTTGTGTAACACATTGAGGTGACAATCTGTGTGCATTTTATTAGTTTGCAATTTTGTAGAAGTTCCAGAAGACATTGTTAGATGGTTCTAGAAAGCAGAAATTGCAAATGTTCAGTGGTAAAACGTGTTATACAGCGGAGAAATTTTGTAATATTCAGCCAGGTTTTTGGATACTTTTCATCATATAGTGCAGGTACGATTAGAGGAACTAAAGAAAAATGGTGTGAAATCCCTTACCACAGAAAATATATTTTCAGTAGCCGAAACGAGGTTATATTATTTTCAATTATTCCAAATCGCCGCGTAATACATTATTTTTATTTAACAATGGCCATTTCGACTACAAAGCCACTATCAGGTTAACCCTTTCAACCCCAAATTTTATTAATTGACGAACAAAAATATTTGTTTGCATATACCTATAAATAATGATTGAAATAATGTATATTTAATGAAAGTTACGTTTATTTTTTGTTTTTGGAGGGAAATTTGGGATGACTACATATCGCATCATTCGGCAGGATATGTTACCTTTATCGTAACTAATAACATGTTCAAACTGTTTACTACTAATATAGACATGGGATAATTGTTTAGTAATGAAATTTTTAAATTACCTCGGTATAATTATTTGAAAGTCTTGCTGCATGTACTCCAACTTAGACATTAAGCGACGATACACATATTGACAATGCACGGTAGCCTAAAGCTCTCTGTTTTCTCAAGGTAATGGTGGACAAACTAGTCACAATGAATTGCTGCAAGTACTGCAATGTTGTTTACAATCTTTGGACAGATTGTTGTGGCTAGAGGAACAGATAAAGATGTCGTTGCCCTATGGCATCACTGGGAGTGAAAGTGTTAATTCCTGTAATGTGGTGTTGTAAAACTTCACGATTTTCACATTCAATTTTCCATATCGAATTCGGAAATTAGTAAAGTATTATATCCTCAAGTAATAAGATATTTTCATCAAAGGGTAATAGTAACTAATCGGTAAAATTTTTGAAGGAACTGATTATTTCATTTCATGTAGCTAATCTTGACATGTTTCAATATTTGGCGGATAGGATCTGAATGCTGTGGTTTTCCATATAAGATCGTTGTCATGTTTTTTGGTACAGTTATAATAAATTGCTGTGGCTAGCTACAATAAATGTCGTTGACATACATCAGCAAATGGCAGCTACAGCAATTTATTATAGCTAGCTACAGCAATTTATTATAACTGTACCAAAAAAACATGACAACGATCTTATTTGGAGATCCACATTACAGGAATTAACCTGGCGATGGCTTTGTAGCCGAAATGGCCATTGTTAAATAAAAATAAAATATTACTCAGCGATTTGGAATCATTGAAAATTATATTATGTCTTCAAGTGACACATGTAATGCTGCAGGACCCAAATATTACAAAAATAAGAAACGAGAGTATTTGATCTGCACAGCGAAATATATCGAAGAAGTCTCGTGGCAGTGTCACATTTGTCGTCGTTGGCTACGGCTAGGTAAAAGCGACAGACTCGACCTCTGAGCGGCGCGCGCATCTCCATCAAACATCATACAACAAACAACGGGCAGGGTCGGCCCTGGGCCATCCGTCTGGCCGCCAGAGCGGGCATGCCTCACGCGCCTGACGCCCTCCATTTCCTATTAGCTGCTGTCCTGCCGCCGGCCGCCGCGCTGCAAAGATTTCACTCGCGTCCGAAAAAAAAAAAAAAAATATCGTCCACGAGGGCCGAGGGCCGTATTTATGCTCTGTCACGCAGATAGACAGCGACGCCTGACGCAGAAGCGTCCGTCCGCCGGCGACTGTGAAATATCCACTGCGCCTCATCACGTTTTAAACTGACGGCCACTCTCCGAGATACTCGGATCACAAACGTCGAAATTTTATGTTCTCCGAACACGTCTGCAAAAACGAACCGTGGTATCGATTCTCCCCGGGGAAAAACACTGCACACGAGACTACGTTAGGATTGAATGACAAGCAGGTTAAATCACCAAAATCCTTCCTCACCTTTTGCGACGTAAAACGATGTGCATAAGCATACGCACGCAAGAAACACTTTATTAAATCCAAATTTGCTGCAAAGTATAAGCTCATATGGATCCGCCACGGGTTGGCATGGGCAGAATTTGTATTCTATATCTACAACAATCGATGTGGAATTTAACTTATTGCTTGCTTTATTCAGCATTTATAATCTATATTTACATAGTACTACCACAATACCACGAATATACAGGGTAAACAGAAATTCGTTCACTCGACTTTCATTGCACGTTTCCTCACATGTCAGCAGTAACATAAAGAAATACATAATATAAAAATAATCTCTCACACAAATTTTTGTCCTACGGATATTTCCGGCAGTAAATGGATGTCGAGGACTAAGATGGGTGTGTGTTCCCTATGCAGTGTGTTTCAGAATTACACCATTGCAGCAACAAATTTCTGTGAGAGGTAGAAGGCGTTTTGAGCAACAGAAAGATCGTAGAAATCCATGCCCCTAAACACCGTTCGACGACGCGACATACGTCAAGTTACAGGCACTAGCGCCTGTCTCTACAATTAGAAAGTGACCTGTGTTAGATCATCTTATTCTGTTTCTGCTCACTTCATTGTGTATGCATTTAGAATGTCATATTTTCCATACTGATACTGGACACCGGAGGCGGATAGCTATGCGCACTGAGATGCCGTGCTGCGGTGCGTGCGGCCGTTCGCCGTCGGGTTGTTGAGTCCTCCCTCAGGCATGGGTGTATGTGTTGTCCTTATGTTAGTTTACCTCAGTTTAAGCAATGTGTAAGCTAGGGATCAATAACCAAGGAGGTGAGTCCCATAGATTTACAGACATTTGAACATTTGATACTGGACACAGATATTTTCAGCCACCCAGAGAGATTGCTAGCCACAGAGGTTCAGTTGTCGAGCAGTATCCGGACTTGTCAGTTGTTGTTTGGCTCTCGTTCAAGTCAGATGACATTTCTCTTTTGTCAGTGCAGTGAACATGACATACGAAGCTCTGGAAGAAATTGTTAGTACTGAAAATACTTTCATTTTACATTAATACTACGAGAACAATTCGTTATAATTTTGAATGTCAAAACTACTGAAATTGCATTAGCTAAAGAAATCTGTTTTGGGTACAATTATAATTAATGTGATTTTTTTCTGCAGTGTGTAGAAATCCATTCTCTACATTCGACGATTTTTTAAATCAATTGTTTTTTGAGGTTTTACAAAGATTGTTAATAAGATTATCATGATTGTATAGTGCACGGGGTGGCTAATTAAAGAATTCAATTTGCAGTGAAGAGAAATAGTCCATTAATAGATCTTAATGATATTTTAGTTTCATGAAAAAACGAGTGTATCCATGTGCGCTGGCAGACAAATTCGTTTTTGTGATTGTATGTGTCAGGTGTAATAATAGTGTACAGTACAGTATTATTCAGAAACTTTCGCTGTAGTTAAATTCTTAAGCCTCATTTGTCATTTGAGGATTAATTGGTTTTTGTGTAATTTATTAAATTAGTTTAATAACAATTATATACGTTATTTCTGTCATGTTACCAGATTTGTTAAAGAAGCTCGATTATGACATAATTGAATAAGTAATCATAGCCTACCACAGAACGATCAAACTGACATCATAATTAAAAAGTAAAATCTATTTATACCACACGTAGTGAAATGTTACTAGACATAATGATTTGTTTGTCTCGCAGTTCAGTTGTTATCGATCATAGGCATTTTACAATCTGCTTGATGTAGTATACGCTCTGGCATACCACAGTTAGAAAAGAAATTCTTTTATCAGTAACTGACAATATTCCCATATAATCTCAGTCATTATAAAAGTGTCATTACCTTATCAAATTTCGACAGTTATTATGTGTTTGTTAAATTCAACATTGACTACAATCAAACAGCTATTAGCATTTAACTTAAACAGTGACAGTGTTACAGAAATAACGATTCATCTGGCGACCCTGCCAGGATAGAGGAAACGACGCTCTGTAGCATCGTAGCTTGATGTAGCATACACACTGGCATAACACAGTTAGAAAAGAAATTCTTTTATCAGTAACTGACAATCTTCCCATATAATCTCAGTCATTATAAAAGTGTCATTACCTTATCAAATTTCGACAGTTATTATGTGTTTGTTGAATTCAACATTTACTACAATCAAACAGCTATTAGCATTTAACTTAAACAGTGACAGTGTTACAGAAATAACGATTCATCTGGCGACCCTGCCACGATAGAGGAAACGACGCTCTGTAGCATCGTTGGATAACTTTTCTGGGCATGTGTTCTCATGCTCATTTTGTTCTTCAAGACACCTTCTATAACCTCTAGAAATGTGTTAGTGTAGGGAACACACAACCATCGCAGTTTCCGCAATCTATTTACTGCCAAAATTTGCGTAGGACTAAATTTTCTGTGAGGAATCGCGCTGCGAAGCCCAATAGAGCGAATATCGCTTCACCCTGTTAAAAATTATGTGTCTTGCACGTAGAACAACAGTAAAGCGCATGGTGGAGAAAGAGTCAACCGTTTCGGCACTCTCAATGTACAGACTGTAACGGTATGTGGCATGCCCAGGAAATATTTATTATTCTGATGTAGTCGGCTTCATAAGTTAACAGTTGTCTTTTAACGAACATTCCTGTGTTTAGATTAATTTATGAGGAGTTTCTTCAAAGAAATATTTTAATAATCCACAGATGTGCACAAACGAACTTTATGCACTCTAAAAAAAAAAAAAAAAAAAAAAAAAAAAAAAAACTTAATTACGCTCTTCATTTTTTAAACTAAGAAAGAAGAACCGCCAGTCTTCGATTTTATCTTCTACTGTTAACTCTTAACCTGAGCGGACGTAATGAAGTGGCGCTCTGTAAATTGTATGACTTTAATTGATCATTTGATTTCACTTGGATCTTCGTTAAGTCAGTGGTAGTGGATACTCCGCCATTTCAGAATATAGATAATTATCTCGTAATCATGCATTTGATCATTAATAGCCAGCTCATTCCTACCTTATAATATAAAAGTATTTTATATGTGCAAATTTTTTTTTCAGATACCAGCAGCCGCCATTACACGTCCAACATTGAGAGGTGGTGGTCCTAATTTTAGAATTATTTGCTCCATTTCTATTTGGATAATATTGTTTGGATTTATTCCGAAAGAATATCAATAGTATTATCTTGTTTATACTCAAATTATTTCATTTTGTCTTGTAATTATCAGAGGATCGGAGTTGGGAGGTAAATTTCTGTTCTCTCGGAGTATGACTCTGTTTTTGATTATTATAAGTATCGCAGATGCGATAACTGTCTTCCGAAGCGGAAGGCGCTGGCGACACCCGCGGGCCGGCAGGGCCCGCGAGGAGGCGGGGGTTGCTGGCGACACTTTCTCTGATGTTGCTTTCAAGCACAGAGTAACATATACAGAGACGCAGCCCCCTCTAAACCACTGTCCTACGCTCCCCTCGTAGTTCCGTAAGATGCTAGCAGGTGTCAGGCGGATCGCTGGCTTAGGGTGCCTCTCGCACGTCAGAGGGTAGCGTGGAGGGGAGGCTGAGGGGAGAGCTCGGGCCGCCTGCCACGAGGCCACGGCTGTGTCCGGCTTGCCGGCGTTTGAGGGGAGGTGGTGGTGGGGGCAGCCGCTTGCTCTGGCGCCTGCTTCTGACCTCAGCGCCATCATGGGACATCTTACGGAACTGCTGAAAACCCTCCCTCCCCGCACCCCTGAGCGTAGGACCGGGCCCTTACGGAGGTTTCCTGTCTGTATATATTTTTTCAAGGCATTCTGCCGACACCGCCCGGAGGGCGACCGCTGGCCGCCACCACCCACGGTGAAACTACTCCGTCTGCAGTCGGACATTTATATTTGGGCTGGGCACGTCCGTGGCTGACCTGAGTTCAGGTAGTTTGTTTACCGCTTCGATGCTGCTTTGGTGTAGAGAGACTCTCTGGTCACGACGCTCCGGCGCCAAAGTACAATGAGAAGAGGCGGTAAAAGTTGGCGTCGTTCTGTTCTGCGCGTGCACCAAAGGTTTGGAACGCCAGGGGCGGGCGTCTGCGAATGTTTGTGTAAATTGCCAGAGGTGATTTCTGGGGAAGTTAGAGCGGCGCTCTCGCGACGGGGCGCTGGCGTCTGGTTGAAAGTAAAGTCATTTCAGCGTCTGCAGATTCGTTCCAATGGTCCGCAAATTCTATGGATTTCTGAGAAATGCTGGCTTACGTGCAGAATGCAGTGTGGGACAGTTTTGTGGGGAAGGAGACTGGCGTGTTGAACAACAGCTCTCATATTTCATTGGTTGGACCATTAAGCAAAATTTGTGATTGGCTTGACATCACCGATGAGAGGGGCTTGAGAGGAAGATTTTGGAGTTGTGGAATGATGACTCAGGTGTCGGCGGTGCTGCTGGCCGCATCGTGCTGTTTTGAGTTGTGCAATTTTCGGTGTTATCTTTGAATTATTTCAGTGTGCTTTCTGCACAGTCAGGTGTTAGACCTGCGTGGCTACTATAGAGTAAATTGAAACTTGTAATGTTCTGAAGCGCGTGTTTGCTGTCAGCTACACCACTCGTAATCAGAATTTTTACCGTTTCTTGAGAATACATTTTTATTTTCAATTTAGTATTGTCGTCGGCTTAATCAACAAAACGTGTTCTAATCGTATCAATCCACATTCGCGATTTCTGCTGTCAACACTGCACTGCCCTCAGCTGGTCTTCTCCACCTGCAACGCCAATCAACTGAAAGATGGTAAGGTTGCTCCAACGCATCTGCTGAGAAATGGGAGTTGAATGGTAGTATTAAGTGGGAGTTCATCGTGTGCCAGAAGGGATGTCCTTATTCTTGTAGATCGAAAATAGACTTGATCATAGTCTTATACTTCGTGGGTTTTCCACTTCCCTTCTGTGACTTAGACAGTTATTTAACATTTTATTTTGTGTACCTACTTTAGTTAATTTCTAATTTTCATGTAAAGTCACCCATTTAGATATTAAGTGTATTTTATTGTCTTTCAAAACTGATCTATTTGTAAATTTTATATAAATGTGGCATATAGTCATAGGCAGATTGTAAGATACAATTTATGAAAATTTCCATTGCACAGTGTGTGCAATCAAAAAGCTTGCATGTTGCCACTGCATACAGTAAGTAACAGTGTACAGTAAATTCACTTTACGGATATATATTTATTTTTTTCTAGATTTTCTAGTTTTTTCTAATAAATAAAAGCTAGTGGCGACCCTTAAATCAGATTTCCACAGAGGTAGAAGCAAAATGTTTGCATCAATCCAATAAAGAGCTTACCTTCACATATATCAGAGGTAGAAGTAAAATGATTGCATCAATCCAATAAAGAGCTTAGTTTCATATATATCATTAATATTTTAAAGACCACGTACTTTCAACATAAAACTAATTGTTGGACAACACACAATTCTACGATACTTCAACTAATAGCGTCCCTGAGATTTCTGCCGATTTATTAATTTTCAATTTCTTTCATGTGGCTAGCCGTGGTGATACGATAAATCGGCATTGTCAATGTGCAGTCCAACAGTTAATTTTTGTGTAGAGGTTCGTGGTGCGCTGAATACCAACCTGAAACAGTATAGGTTTCGCCGCCATAAATTAATTTTCTCTGACGAGGTTTTTTAAAAAAGAAATTCTTTTTCCGATTGTTCAATTCTTTAGGCACTACTTTCATGTTGCATATGTTCGGCGTAACCCATGTTGAAATATTTCTCCCTGTTGTGATTTCAGCGCCGTAATTTGATTTGCATTTATTATTTACTAGCTTATATGCCCGTTCTTCGCAACGGTTGTTAAAGAGAAACCTGTATATGGTTCAGCAAAATCAGAATCCTTGTTGGATCGCTCTGTCAGTAAACTCAGTTTTCCTAGCCACGATATCAAATTTAAATAGAACTCATTGTCGAAAGTTTTTCAAGCAAAAAGTGAAATCAATTTATGTCCGTACTCCGGAACGATGTAAATTTAATGTTAGTTTGTGTTCATAAAGTTAAGACTGCGGTGTGAAATTGTCTGTTTGGCGTAAACTTCTGAAAAAACGTCTATCGTTGACATGAAAAATAGTAATAACAATAACAGCGCCATGTATTGGTTCTATGGTGTAGTACTAAACTGTAAGTGTATGCTGAAGTATTAATATGTTGCAGTGTTGCACTGGGGACAATGTAGTTAGTCTGTATGCAGTGCTCCCTATTATCTAAAACTTGACGAATGCTGAATGTTTGGTAATTAAATTAACAGAGCAGTTCATGTCAGCATAAATAAGACGTCATGGTGGTGTCAATGTGCGATAAAATAAGTCTGGGTAATCGTTGAAGGAATGCCATCAGCTGATCGTCTGTATAGAATATTCCATTAAATATAGTACTTCCAGTGAATTGTCTCGACGTGTTAGCAGCATAAGCCACTCTTTCACATAATACATGTCCTCACGTCCTGCAGTGATTACTTCGTAAAGCCCGAAATTGATACAGACCTTCTGTAATAGAACTATATATTCAAAACACTAAGTACAATTTTCTCTGCAAAAGAAGACGTCTGTATCTATCTCAATGTAGTCCACACCAAAAGTACGTATTACAATTTTAATAGTAATATTGTACGGGACAGTTATGAATGCAGAGAGGTTTCTGATTAGTTTGTTGCTCGCGTGTGTATATTATCTCTAGTGGCAGGCACAGAGCAGAAATATCTCTGGAGTGAGCATTAAAATGCGCAGAACAGTTTTCGTGCCCTGAACATTAGGGTGGAAATGTCACGTAGTAATGGGAAAAATATATGAATCGCTGACTTTATCTTGGTCCTTTTTTGTTCGGTTAAGACAGATGACTGACTACGTGTAAATGGATCTTTTAGCGACGATTCCTCAACATCCTTGTTGCTTCTGTGACGACACATTTATTGAAATTGTTACGTGGTTGCTCTTCGAAATGGTGTGTGTGTGTGGGGGGGGGGGGGGGGCTTCTTTGCAGCCAATGCAGTACAAACCAATCGTAAGGGCAAATAAATTTGTGGAAAGAGTGCATTTGTCTTAATATCACGTGGTAATTCCAACTTAATGTTGAGAATTGAACAGAACGCAATGATCATTTCATAGATATCTCTTCCATGCACAATTTAGTGGTTATACCCGTCGAAAGATGCACTTCTTTCTCTCCATGACATTGCAAAGCATATGGGATACAGTTAGGAATAAAAAAAAAAAAAAATTGTACCCTACCCGGGTTAAATTTTACTTTCAGTGGCAGCAATTTAGTTTGCTATCGTTGGCAACTAACTATCCGCTTTAGGAGGATGATAAATTTACTGGACAGGAAAGCATAAATTATTTATTTCATCATGAACATAAATAATTATTCCGCTCGTTCTACGTGACTGAGTTTTTAAAAAGCAGTCAACGGCTCTTGCCAGCATCAGCGCACAACGCGGCCGCCATAAGTAAAATTTTACCCCTTCTTGTAGTGTACTACACTATAGTTACGAGAATGAAAAATAATAACGCAGCAACGCCATAATTACTTCTTTGGTGTACTATGTAATTAACGTCGCTTCACGGTGACCTTTCCTGTACTAAGGCGTTTTCGAGGCATTCCTAAAGAGAACGCACTTAAACTGTAATGACGATACACCGAAATCAAAAGGGGGACTACATAAATTCGATTTTTCTTGCAAAGAATTGTTATGTAAATTACAGTATCGATAGACGTAAAGGATTGTCTTTCTGTTTTTAATTCAAATGTCCCCTGTCAAATGAAGCAAAGATACATCTTTAAGCTGTGCATTTACAAAGTGTAATCAGCAAATCGCTGTTCAATGTTAGTTTGTATTTCCAAAGATAAGATTGCGGCTCTTAATTCAAAATACTTCTGAGGGAATACGTAATACACAATCATGTAGGGATTCGTTGCTGTTCTATGGCATAATCTTCGAAAAGAAATAAAAGATTTAAAAAAATTGAAAAATTCAGCAGCGTCAACTATTAGTTCTTTGGTGCACTACGTAACTAACAGGACCTCTGTTTGTTCTGTACTGTACTATCCAGTTTTCTAGGCTTTACTAAACAGAATCGATTCAAGATGTAATAAGTACGCACCGTAATCAGAAAGGAAATGATACCCGCGGAAAGAAGCACTTTTTTCTTTCCATGGCATTGCAAGGCATGCGAGATACAGCTAGTAAAAAAATGATTTTTTTGTGTCTTACCTGGGTTAAATTTTACTTGCAGTGACAGCGGTTTAATATCTTAAAGTTGGTAACTAAATATTCGCTTTAGGGGGATCATTTATTTACTGCTCGAAACAACATTATTTCTTTATTTCATCATGAACACAAAGAATTATTCTCCTCATTGTAGGTGACTGATTTTTCAAAAAGGATTCAACGGCCGTTGCCAACATCAATACACAACACCGCTGCCGTAAGGAAAATCGTAGCCCTTGTATTAGTGTATTACACCTAAGTTACTTGAATTTAAAAAAAAAAAAAAAAAAAAAAAAAAAAAAAAAAAAAAAAAAAAAAAAAAAAAAACCGCAACATCGCCATCTATTACTTATTTGGTATACTATGTTACGTACAGCGCCTCTATCGGATCTTTGTTATACTACGCTGCAATTCAAGCACAGCGTACACCAGAAACTACAAATTACGATAACTCTTCTTTCCCTGATCCGATTTTAATAAAATGAAGCTTATCTGTTGCCCCAAGATACTCTCAGTTGACCTATGAAACACCACGAAAGTTCGTATAGTATTCTTGGTGATTTGCTGATCTACAACATACTTATAAGCATAGTATACACATAAAACTTCAAATTACGATATCTTTCCTTCCTCTGATCCGATTTTGGTGAAATGTAGCCTATGTTACTCTCCAAACTATTCCAAATTTACCTGTGGAAAACCATGAAAGTTCATGTAGTACTTTTGGAGATTTCCTTAAACAAATAGACATACACGAAGGCTTTTAAACGAATGGTTAAATTATGATATCTTCATTTTCTCTGATCCGATTTTAATTATTGAAGCCTTTATATAACCGCACGATATGCTCAAGTTACGTGTGAAAACCCCATGAAAATTCGTCAAGTAGTTTTGGGGATAAACGTGTTCAAAGAGACAGACAGACATGACGGTTGTAGATAAATAATTTCAAATTACGATATTCTTTTTTTCCGTGATCCGATTTTTATGAAACGAAGTTTATATGTTACCCCGAGTTACGCTCATGTTACCCATGCAAATTGGTGAAGTAGTTTTCGAGATAAGAGGTTTTTAATATTTGAACAAACAGGCATGGCGGTTACTGAAAACACTTAAATTTACGATATCTTTTTTTCCATACTCTGATTTTGATAAAATTATGCCTATATGTTGACCCAAACTTTTTCCATTTTTCCTGTGAAAACCGCATGAAGATTCGTCCGATAGTTTTGAAGATTTAAGGGAACAACGACAGACCTACATTTACAGATTTATTAGTAGTACAGATTTTCATTATATCGCAGGGAGGAGTATTTCAAGACCTACACGGGTAGTCACGGAAGCGCTCCAAGCGGCAGCACTGCAGTAACAGAAGTTTGCAGTGGTAAAAACAGATTACTCCTCCTCTGTTATGGGTGCCACTTACTTTCCAAATGCCAGAGCTAAACATTTATATATACTTTCATAAATATCTTGATCCGATTGCTACCAAATTTCACATGATCATTCGCTGGGGTAACCTCAAGATTTCATTAATATTTCATCAAAACGGGTTCAGCCATATTAGAGTCCACACGGATCGTACCTACATATATCAATTTCTTTCATTACAGTTTGTATAAATGAATGATGAGTGCGTAAACAGGCGTTACGTAGTTTTGTGCAATAGGAATGCAGTAAAGTAGCACTCACATTTCTGAGAAAATATTCTTGATGTAGCTACGTCATTGTTATAACCGTGATGTGCGTCGTGAGATAATAGTTGCCTTTGACACAAACTGGTTGGTCAAATCCCACAGACACTGATGTTATTAATATACTCTCTCCTCTTTTCGGTGATGTCCGAAAAAACAGACACCATATCAATAACTGTATAATTGCCTCACAGGAAATTGACAGTTTTAATGCGGACGCATGAATGCGCTGGACCGGTTTCGGGAGTCAAGTATAGTTTTCGAGCAAGAGTCTCTAACGGAGAGGGTACTGTGCTGTAAGTCGAGAATTTGAGGTCTACGTGAAGCGTGCCTGGATATTTTAAGGTGACCTTTGGCCTAAAGTGGGAAATCTGGGTTCCAACTCCGGTCCAGCACAAAATTTCAACTTCGCCATTGAATTTGTATCAGTGCTCCGAAACGATCGAAATATTTCAATGTTTCGATTTCCTAGACACCGATGTGGCGGATGCATGCTTGTTGCCGTGCACGTAAGCAACGTAAGCAACCGCTCTAACGAGTGCACTCAGAGCTCGTGTAAACCAAAGTACCAGTTACTTCCCACCAGCTAAAAGGGAAGCGAAGTTTTTCAGTAAACCTTACGTTTGCTCCAATAGGAGGAACAAATTTTTTACGCAAACTGAATTGACTCCATAGACACATGTGTGCGTGTTAGTTACCGTGATAGAGTATTGTCTCAGGGTTATGTGCCATCAGGGCTAGGACGAGTAAACGCAGGACTTACAGTTACTGTTTCCTATGGTGATGCAGGCAGTTCTAGATGAGAAACTGAAGGTGGTGAATTCAAGCATGTTCACGGGGATGATATAAATCGCCTATAAAATAATAAAGAAATATTTACAAAAACAGAAGTAGTTGCATGTATACAGGGTGTCCAGAAAAGGACTTCCTGATTTCAAAATTAAATATCTCGAAAACAAAGGTCGATAGAGGAATGCCGTAAACGGTATGTTTATTGTGAAAGCTGCAAGAAGTTTATACAGCAGTTTGGAATAATAGTTACAAAAGCTGCTAAAATATAGCGCTGTAATCGCCATACGTAATGCCTAGTATAAATAGTGATCCGAAGCCCAGAGCCGTCAGTTCCACTATTGAAAGGTGAAAGGAGGTTAGCGTACAGCAGGAGAAGATTAAAACCATGTACTCCATTGAACAACGCGTTTTTCTGGTGCTAGAGTACCACAGGTTAGAAGAGAGTCCTACGGCATCAAGACGAAGTTTTCAAGCAGGATTTAATGTTCCAAAAGAACCCGATGCGAAAACCATTCGTACGCTCTTCGCAAAATTTCAACGAACAGGCTGCGTAACTGATGATCTAGTGGGGCATTTTGGCCGCAAGCAAACCGCAATTACGCCTGAAAATATCGCCACAGTTTCTGGAATTATTCAGCGAAATCCAATGTCGTCCGTCCGTAGAATTGCATCTGGAACTGGTTTGAAGCGTTCGATCACGCAGAAAATAACGAGAAAAAGCCTACACATGTTTCCATTCAAAATTCAAACGCACCAGGCCATACCCGTACGAGCTGTGTAACAAAGGGTTGCTTTTGCTAATCAGATGCTCACAATGATTGATAGTCAAGGATTTGATGTTGGTCGCATCTGGTTTACAGATGAAGCACACTTCCACCTGAATGGATACGTTAATAAGCAGAATTGGCGATTTTGGGGTTCCGGAATGCCATATTGGTGTGGAGAGAAAGCCCTGTATTCTCCTAAACTTACTGTGTGGGCTGCAGTTTGTAGCAGAAGCATTATTGACCTTTTTGTCATTCGAAAAACGGTCACAGGTGGACGTTACGTTGCAATTTTTGAACAATTTGTTGCCACATAGCAAGCGTTAGAGGATCGACCAGGTACTGAATGGTTTATGCAATATGGAGCCCGACCACATCGGACCGAACAAGTGTTTTGCTTTCTTGCAGAATATTTGGGAATCGAGTCATTGCTTTGGAATATCGCAAATTTACTGGTGCAGGCATGGATTGGCCTCCATA
The DNA here is from genome assembly GCA_026315105.1 of Locusta migratoria. NCBI lineage: Eukaryota > Metazoa > Arthropoda > Insecta > Orthoptera > Acrididae > Locusta > Locusta migratoria. Next base: position 365,053,583 of record CM048748.1, read on the forward strand.
TTCACCGAATTTGTCTCTCAGTGACTTTTTTTTGTGGGGCACAGTGAAAGACATGGTCTACCCGAAGCATTCCACCACGCTGGACGAGCTTGAATCGGCGATCTCTGTGGCATGTGAATCCATTTCGGATGAGACACTACGAAATGTGATGGCGAATTTCATTCTTCTTTTGCGCCATCTCTGTAATGTCAATGGTGAACGTTTTGAATACATTGTGATGTGATTGTTTGCAAAGAGTGTTTTCATGGGATTATTTCACTTATGTATGCTGATACAAGCTGTACAGCGTACAGCGCCATCTGTTAGCAGCTTTTGTAACTATTATTTCAAACTGCTGTATAAACTTCTTGCAGCTTTCACAATAAACATACCGTTTACTGCATTCCTCTATCGATCTTATTTTTAGAGATATTTAATTTTGAAATCAGGGAGCCCTTTTCTGGACACCCTGTAAATGAACTTCTGTGGAAAGAAATTTTGAAGACAAATACATTTATATTAAGTATAGAATTGTAATCATTTAACGACAAAATGAAGTTGAAGAATGGAAGATAATATATGTTGGAAAAAAGTACTTGGGGAAGTTTCCCTCAATATTACACTGAGGAGCCAAATAAACAAATAAATAAAAATGGTTCACTTGCCCTATATCGTGTGGGACCCCTGTGAGCATGCTGAAGTTCCGCAATCCGTCGTCGCATGGACTCGAATAATGTCTGACGTAGTGAGGAGACTGACACCATGCATCCTGCAGACTTTTCCATAAGTACGTAAGATCACGAGGGGTTGGAGAGCTCTTCTGAAATCACGTTGTAAGGCATCCCACACATGTTTAGTCATGCATGAGAAGTTTGGTTGTCAGCGGTCGTGTTTAAGCTCAGTAAAGTTTTCCTGGAGCCAGTCTGTGGCAATAGTGACGTGTAGGAATCCCTTTCTCGTGCTGAACTTGCCCATGTCAGTCGGAATGCACAACGGACATCGATGGATGCAGTTCATTAGCCAAATTTGGTATGTATGTGCCACCTATCAGAGCCGTATCTGACCGTGTCAGGTGTTCCATATCACTCCAACTACGCACGCCTCCATCACTTTGAACAGTTCCTTTCTGACATGCAGGTCCCTTGGTTTCGTGAGGAAAGAAGTTGTCCGTTCGCTCGATTACTTGCAAACGAGACTCTTCAGACCGGGCGCACTGTGTTTTCAATCATGAATCAGTCCACTGGCGGTGCTGATGACCAAAGGTGTGGCGTAAAGCTTTGTGACTTCACGCCTATACCAGTACCTTTGTCTTTTCAGTGTATACATGCTTTATAAATACATTTAGCTAGACTGTAACTCTACGGAACTACTGGAAGGTTTATTATTTAATGTAGTGGGCGTTGTTCATTTACTAGCACAGAGGTCAGTAAATTAATGACACTCTCTTTTACCAAATGTAATTGACGAGAAATTGGCCTGTTTATAGTCTGAATTGAAGAACGCTTATATGCTATCTGACTGCGTAACGTGAGAAATTTTATTAAGGTCTGAATGAAGGACGGAATTTATCGCAAATTTGTTTCTATTTCTACATCTACTACATCTACATCTACGTGGGATACTCTGAAAATCACAAGTGTCTGGCAGAGGGTTCATCGATCACCTTTATAGTATTTATCTACCACTCCATTCTCGAATAGCGCGCGGATAGAACAACACCGGAATCTTTCCGTTCTAGCTCTGATTTCTCGTACTTTATTCTCATGTTCTTTTCAATCTATGTAAGTGGGAGTCAACAATGTATTTTCGCATTCGGAGGAGAATGTTGGCGATTGGAGTTTCGTAAATAGCCCACGCCGCAGCGATAAGCACCGTTGTTGTAATGATTCGCATCCCCAGATCCTGTACTATTTCCGTAACGCTGCCTCCTTTGTATCGTCACAATACAAAACGAGCTGCCCTTCTTTGGACTCTTTCGATTTCCTCCGTCAAACCCACTTGATAAGGATCCCACACTGATCAGCAATACTCCAAAAAAGGACGGACAAGCGTGGTGTATGCAGCCTCTTTCGCCTCTTTTAATGGTTCTGCCAATAAATCGCAGTCTCTGGTTCGCCTTTCCCACGACATTAACTTCGTCTTCTTTCCAGTTTAAGTCTGAAGTAATAGTAGTTCATAGGTATTTTGTGGAGTTTACGGCCTTCACTTAAGACTGATTTATCTTCTAAACACAGTTTATCGGATTTCTTTTCGTACTCATGTGGACGACTACACACTTCTCATTATTTACAGTCAACAGCCAATTTTTACACTATAGGGATGTCTTATTTTGATCGTTCTGCAGTTGGTTTTCATCTTCAGATGATTTTACTAGATGGTAAATAACGGCGTCATCTGCAAACAACCTAAGACAGCTGCTTAGATTTTCTCCCAAATCGTTTTTGTCGATGCCTCACCGTCAATTATTACTATTTGTGTTCTCTCTGACTGGAAATCCCCTACGCAGTCGCTAATTTGAGGCCATGTGCCACAACCACGCAATTTATTAACGCTGCCCTCCAAAAAAGACAAGAAAATCAGTTTCAGAAGAGTGATAAAAGGGTGGCTGAAATGTAATATTGTATACCATTAACTTATTTTATTCTCATAATAAACTGCACAAGGGTGAGAGGAAACAATTACATTGCAGAATTCCTGAACCTCAGCGAGAGGGAACGCTAGGGATTAGGAGGAGGGGGGGGGGGGGAGACGGGTTACTAATAATTCTACTGTTTCGAATACTGGCACATGCAAACCTCGTCGTACGTTAGAAAGTTCTGAAAACCCTTGACAATCATTACCATTACAAATTTCTGTCGTCATCGGTTCTGTGAACGTCAGAGAATAAATTTGTGGCTGAGTTGCTGCAACATATTACCAGTACGTAGACGACGGATGAGAATGTGAGCTGTGTTGACATTGAATACAGAAAAGGAATCATGTTGGTGTGAAAGGAACCCGCCGCGAAAACAGAAATAACTCCGGCGCATATCCAGAATGGACGCAGCTGTATTGCTGTATAGACGTTAATACAGCCACAACTCCCGGTGGATTTCGTTCTCAAATTAAGGCTCGCAATTTTGTCGTACACCAGTTCGTACATCTCAGCAGTTATGCACCAAAGATGCAACGAATGTCTCAGACACAATGGACTCGGATTTAGGTTTTCCGTGATTTTCTTAAATCACTCCAGGCAAATGCTGGGATGGTTACTTTCAAAGGGCACGACCGATTTCCTGTCAAATCCTTACCCAAAAATCCGGGTGTGAGCTCCGTGTCTAATGACCACGCTGTCGACGGGACGTTATACCCTAAGATTCCTTCTTTCCTTCCTTCGAATGTCTCAGATATGGCGTTAGACATAGAAAAGTAGCTTGGCGTGACGGAAACGTATTCGTCAAAATAATGCAGAGCTTCTGGACACCGGTGCGTTTCCAGGGCTCAAGGCAGGTTCGTTTCAATCTTCGAACGTTACACTAACTAGCACCCAAACCAAGTAGACACACCAGGCGGTGCACTTTCACAAATTAAATAAAGTTGCTAAGACTTCCACACTACGTGGAGTCCTCCTAAGCGCAGCTGCACGCTACCACGTTCGGTGGCGTTCTCGGACAAAACTGGACGCTTCCACGTCCCGTGTATATCTCCCAGATGCAAGTGTTCTAACACTCTCGAGAAAGCGCTTTCTCTCCTACAAATATTCCACCCCCATGTCTTACTGGCCAATTGCAGCGGCTCAAATTTGGGTGGAAGCCAGTAAGATTCATAGCCGTTGCCCAGCATGGAATTCGCACATTGATAAATGCGCCTGGCGAATAATAGGCGTCCCTACCGTTCTCGCGTAGGAAAAGCGGTTTACTGCCAGAATTCTAAGTTCCCATCGGAAGGTGCGTTCCCCCCACCGTTCTTATAAAATTTTTAGAAACCGCGTTTTCAATTAAGCAATCCTGAGTGGCTCGACAAGCGTCCTTCTGTGTGGCCCCGTCCCGTCAGAAGCTGCAGCTCACCTTTCACAGAGATCGCGATTCCAGCTGCAAACTGCCCTTGCTATACCTATTCCCATCACCAAAGATGTTTTCAGAATTTGATTCCAATTGAAGCGTACATCGTTATTCCTACAGACACGGAGGGTTAAATGGTGTAATTGAAATTTCTGATTAGAGAAAAAATTAGGTATCTCTCACTATGGCACCTAGTATCATCATACTTGAAGAATATTTAAAAACATCCAGCAAGTAATGAGGTTGCGGGTTCTGATTCTACTCTAATTAGAGAAGGTTGGCGCAGGAAAGCAATTCGTCACTGGGGGCATAAAAGATGGGTATTAGCAAAATATTTCACAAATACAGTGTGAGTGCTCTTGTAATATTCTTTACGAAGACAGGTAACCATGTGCGTTTCTTTGTGTGTGTGTGTGTGTGTGTGTGTGTGTGTGTGTGTGCGTGTGCGTGAGTGAATGAGAGAGAGAGAGAGAGAGAGAGAGAGAGAGAGATAGAGATTGAGAGAGAGAGAGAGAGAGCAACAGACAGACAGACAGAGAAAGAGAGAGAATGAGATAGACATACAGAGAGAAAGAGGGGAGTAGAGGTGGGAGGGGAAGTCTGCAAAAAGGGTGAAGAGGAAAGCTTTGTGTCTTAAAACTTTTTACCTAAACCAGAAATAATTCTGGGAGGTGAGGAAGAGTGTGATACAAATACACAAATGTAATTGCAGTGAGATATAAACTATAGAAGAAAACACACTTGCGTGGGTGGGAGACAGGAAATGAAATGAAATAAATCTGATAAACAAATACAAAGACCAGGTTTAGGCCAGCTGTAGGTATTGCCGATTTGCAGATACTATATCATGGTTTAAGTCTTTCATTCCCAATATTGTTCCTAGACAAAACTGTATTAATAGCTACTTTCCACGGTATTATGAGTATCAAGCATTAAATTTACACTGTTGTTGAGGAACAAGATGCCTCTAGAACTATATTTTGCCGCTTGGTGGGACATTTACCAAACTTATAGGCATTAACCACACCGAGTTGCAGGTACCGTTACGTTGCTGTCTGTATGTGGCTGTGAGCGTAACTGTGAGTTAGGCTCGTGTTATTCAGTAGTGAACAGCCTTGTCTTTAGTGCTGGGGTGAAGATTATTGATCTGACAGTCCAAACAATCAACAAAATAACGTTCGAATTGAAACTTCCTGAGAGATTAAAATTGTTTGACGGAACCGGGACTCGAATCTGGGACCTTTGCCTTTCGCGGACACACCCTCTACCACTGAACTATCCGGACACGACTCACGGTGCCGCCCAACAACTTCAATTCTGCCAGTAACTGGAGTCCTACTTTCCAAACTTCACGGAAGTTCTGCCGCGAAACTTTCAAGACTAGGACTCCTGGAAGAACTTCTAAAATCTCCGAAATTTACAGCTATGTTAACAGGTCATGGGAAACTGAAAGCCTACTATCAGTGGTTCAAAATAATTGAAGACGGAACGTGCACATGTAACAGTGCTGTCCAAACTATTGACCACGTGCTTTTTGACTGCTGCAAGTTATTGAAAGAGAGGGACCATCTCAGGAAACAAATAGTTAAATTCATTACAGACTTTTACAATTTTTGTAATTCAATAAGATTTCCTGATGTATAAAATTGTTTGTTCCTTTGTAAACCCTGTCAACTTATATACAATACTTGTGTTTGTAAAAATACTTGATGTAACCGCCTGAATCTAACAATCAAACATGTAATATTACTATGTAATAGGGCATGTTAAATAATAAATAAAAAAAAGGGTATAGTGGAGACATGGCTTAGCCAGAGCCTAAGGGATGTTTCCAGAATGAAACTTTCTCTCTGCAGCGGAGTGTGCTCTGATAGTTTCATATCAGCGCACACTCCGCTGCAAGGTGAAAGATTCCTTCTGGAACGTTCGAATTAATAAAATACCTCGATACAAATGTCTGTCGTAGAAGAAAAAAATTACATAAAAATAAAAATTTCTTGGTTCAAAATATTAAAGAACATCTTTTTATGCAGTGCATTGCATAAATACACAAAACACGGAATTAATTTTTTTCAAAGAAAAATTCGTAATGTGGGAATGGAAGGGTTTTAAGAATAAAATCATAAAAGTAGATTCTAAAATTAATGGGCGATTTATTAAATGAGTGTGCAGATACCGCAAACAATAATTTGGCTGCAGGGAAAGGGATCCGCGCGCGCCACCCACGCCGCCGTCGCGCAGACTGCACGGCCGGCACTGCTCGGCTGTTCGTTGGCTGCGCGGACGTGCAGAGAGCGCTGGGGTGCGCTGGGGAGCGCTGGGCCAATCACGTGCCAGCAGCAGCAGGCGGCGGCCCGCGGCGCGCCCGGCCGCTTTATGAAGGATTTGCCGCGAGAAATGATCTCCGGCACGGCCCGCAGCGCCGTCTCCTGGGAATCATATTTGGCGGTTGTCGGGGCGCGCGCCGCATACGCGATGAAGGCACCGCCGCGGCCCGCGGCCCGCGGCCCGCGGCGCTGAGCTGCCTGCCGTATTATTATACCGACAGCGCCAGAGCCGGCGCCGGGTCGAGCCTCCCGGGGACCACGTGACTGCCGCCAGGGAGACGACGGGGAACAGCACGTCCGTCTCCCGCCAGGCACGTCACGGTAGAGGCCAGGGGCCACTAACGTCCTCCACATACGACGCACGCTCCTTCAGTTTTTCTACTGTTGTTAATCGCTGCATCAGGTCGGTTTCTGAATGCGAGGAAAGCGGAACCAAGTGAAATTTATCCGAAAATTTGCCATATTTACGGACCAAATGCGATGTGTGATTCGATGGTGAGAAGATGGGTCCGACAGTTCAATGGCGGCGTAGTGATGTGCACGATGAAGAACAAAGTGGGCGTCCACCTTTGGTTAGAGAGGAACTGGTTCACGCGATTGATGACAAGATCCAGGAAAACTGTATGTTTACAATTAGTGCTCTCGCTATGGAGAGTTGTTTTGCTTCACGACAACGCTCGACCACACACTGAAAATGTGACGAAAAACCTCCTACAGGGATTTGGCTGGGACGTGTTTGACCATCCGCCGTACAGCCCTGACCCGCTCCTAGCGACTTTCATCTGTTGTTTCATCTCAAGTCTTTCCTTGGCGGTCATCACTACAGCAATGACGACGAGCTGAAAGAAACTGTTTCCAACTGGTTGAAGACACAGGCGGCAGATTTCTATGAAGAAGGTATACAAAACCTGGTGCCACGCTATGACAGATACCTGCAAAATTTCGGCAGTTATGTGGAAAGGTAGTTTAAGCGTAGTAGAATTTTGTGCAATAAAAATTTCTTCTGTATCTGTGTACAATTTCATTTTATCACCAAACGGAACTTATTTTCTGGACGCGCCTCGTTCCATACATTCTCTGGGTTGACGTTCTGCTTGTTGTCCAGTAAAGAATGTAGGGTGAGCGTATTTGACTTTCTGTACTGTGATAGTACCTTGTGTTTAGTATTGGTATGTTGTCAATTTGAACTCTTCGCTGCGTTGGTGTTGCAAGTTTTGAAAGTTTCTAACGTTGCTTAGCTCTTTCCCGCCAATTTGAAACTAAAACTACTTATGAACTGTTCTCCTTAAACTTTATTTAATACATATTCATTGTGTCGGGTCATTCGCCACCACACCACGTACTGGAGCTTTGGTGTACATGAAGTTGACGTTCCAAAGATTGTGACTATTTGTTTATTACTTAAAATCGCATTTGTATAAATTAAAAGTTTGCAATTAAGTTTCTAACCCCTTTAATTCCTTTTAAATATTACCACGATTCAGGAATTGGGGGACATTTAGGGGTGCACAAGGGCTTTCATAAGTTTAAGGAAAGTATAACTTGGCCATCACTGTGTAGGGACGTTCCACAATTGGTATCATGCCAGCTAGTCGTAATATTTTTCCAATGCACTCACTAGTTCCATTAATGCATGGCAAACTTGCTACCGGTTATTCTTTGACTTCTGTGTCGTTTTTCTTAGTTCGCCGTGATTTTATGGGTCTCTGTAGCTATATCCATTGGCGTGGAATGTCGATCACACCTTGGTGACTGCTTCGTCCAAATTATTGTCATCACTGACCCGTTGCGCCCTGGTGACTAGTGTGCGTAGAACTGAGTTCTTTTGCACCGGATGGATTGAGACTGCGCATGCAAGTACCGGTTGGTGTGGGTTGGTTTCCTGTGCACTTTATGGCATAGTGTGTCGGTTGCTGTTTTGTACACTTGTACGTCCAGTACAAGGAGGTAACAAATCAGTATTCCCTGAGGAAGGATCCTGCAACGGATCCGAAACGTTGGAAAGATTTTATCATGATGATGCGGAAAATAGCTCAGAAGTATTTTAACGTTAACAATAATGTCTGCGAAAGCCTACGTTCGTACATGAAACTGTCCAGTCATATTTACTTTCTGTATCACCCTTAATGCTTGGCAGTGCCTGGCTGTTTCTTTATTTCAATATTCTCCAATAATCCTCTCTCCTCTCTCTCTCTCCTCTTTCTCCGCACTCTCTGTCCATTTTCTCATCTTCTCTGTCGATTTTCTCCTTCCTCACTACCAGTCTCTCTCCTTCCTCAGTTATTTTCTTCTCTAACTACATAAACGCGAAAGGACACTTATTCACACACTGACTCACTCACTCACTGAATAAGCACGAAATCTCGAAAACTACTTCCTCTATGAAGCTGAAATTTGGCAGGAATGTAGTTTACAGGTAGAAGACGTCAGCTAAGAAAGGATTTTGAGATAGGACCGACAGTTCAGTAGATATTACGTCATAAACAACGAAAACTTTCCCGTCTTGCGGCACGTGGTAGAGTGACTTTATCAGTCCACTATTTGAGAAGTAGAGCACTTAGCCACTTGCAACAAACTTTAAACATAAGTTCAAACCTTTACGAAACTTTTTTTCGCTGACAACCCCAGCAACATGATGAAAGGAAAAAAGTTTGTCGCTTACTACTTTTTCGGCGTTTATGCAGTAAAATAACGGCATCTAGCATGACGCTACAGTTTATTACTCGTACACTTTTAATTGTATTCGTCAGAAATGGTACAGACAGTGTACACATATATCACTGAACGTACCATAAAAATTTTGTCATAGTACGACAGTTCTATGAGTTCATGAGATATGGAGTCATAGACAATTAGGATAATGAAAAACCGCCAACATCAAGCATGACGTTTCGACTTATTGCGTCTTTTCTACTAACTCAATTCGCGACGTGTTTTTCAGACATTTGATAAATATACCTGGATTTACATTCGAAATAATATGGTATTGCGACATATAGTTCAGGTGCTATATCGTCAAAGACAATGAAATGCATGAAAATTCATTCCAATAAGCATGAGGGTGTAATTTACTACGTCTTTACTACCAACTCCATTAGCAACAATTTTTGTAGTCAGTTTGCTAATACTACGAATACGTACTCTACGAATCTGGTAAATAATTGTTTGATAGGACACATAATTCAGGAGGTATTGCATATATATCTATAAAAGCGAAAGGTTAACCCGCACTCACTCACTCACTGAGCAAACGCGAAATATCCGAAACTAATGCACTTATGAAGCTGAAATTTTCCCGGTATGTAGTTTATAGATAGAAGACGTCAGCTATGAAAGTATTTTCCGAAAGGAATGAATTAAGGTGCATGGGGGAGAATACTTGTACTGCAGACTGAGAAAATTTGCAGTTTTATTCCGATCTTCAAGAAATTTTGCACGCTTGACCTTCAATCAAGTTTATTGCTGTTTGTTTGTAATTCTATCGGACCAAACTGCGTGGTCATCAGTCCGTAGCTTACAAACTAATTAAACTAAACTAACCTAAGGACAACACACACACCCATGCCCCAGGGAGAATTCGAACCTCCACGGCGAGCAACCGCGCGCTCCGCAGCGAGACGCTTTAGACCGCTCGGTTACTCCACCGCGGCCCTTCAATCAAGAGGAAGGTCAGCGTCTACCTGAAGTTACGTACGGTGAATGGGAGAGGTGTCTTGCAACATAAAAATGTATCCCTAAATACCTTGGTCGCGCCATAACTTCAGAACAGCTCGACCGATTTCACAGATCATTTTGGGTTGTTTTCCTTATTCTCAGAACAAACTGGAAAATTTGAGAACAAAGAAGTGCGATTTTCAATGTGACCCTGTTTTTATTGCATACAAATCTATAGGTTTTTTTCGATATTGACGAAATTTTGCATACCTGAGCTTAAGAGGAATTTCACTGTCTGTATAAAATTTCGGTCGTTGCATATTGGAGGGTACTTAACGCACGGACTTTGACAAAATGCATAGTTTTGCTTCGATCTTGATTAATTGTTGCACACATGACATTTAAACTAAGAGGAAGGTCACTAGGTACATAACTGTTCGTATGGAACATAACAGAGGATAACCTTGTAAAAAACTTTGCCGAGAGAGGGAAAGGTGGAAACGAACAGAGAGATGGGAGATAAAGCGACGGATGCAGGACGGAAGGGGAGGTGGACTACGAGACTGTGTAATAAATAAATACTTGGGCAACGACGGGTTAACAGATAGTTTGTTTAAAACTGACTGAGGTTCGTAACCCTAAAAAACCATGATACGCACAAGCCCTTCTTTAACAACCGTTGCGAAGCACGGGCATATAAGATAGTTCTCCATATATTCGTCCCCCACTGAGTATTTAAATGTTCATGTTCGCGATGGTACCATGCTCAGAAGGTTCACATGGGCACCAGTGTTAAAGGTAATACCAGTTGTTGTAGTCTTTAGTGTACAGGCTGGTTTGATGCAGCTCTCCACACTACCCTGTAATGTGCAAGACGCTTCATCTGAGAATCCGAACAACAATCTACATCCTTTTGAATTTGCTTACTATATTTGTCCCTCGGTCTCTCTCTACGACTTTTTTTTCCACACACGTCCTTCTAATGCTAACGACCGAGCGTGGTGGCGCAGTGGTAACACACTTGACTCACATTCGGAAGGATGATGATTCAAAGCCACCTCCAGCCATCCAGGCGTACCGCCGGTATGGTTCCCTTAAAAGGGCACGGACGATTTCCTTCCCCATCTTTACCCAAACATCTCGAGCGCAAGTTCCGCCTCTAATGACAACGCTGTCGATGTGCCGTTAAACATTAATCTTCCTTCTCCTTTTCCTAATGCTAAGTTGACGATTCCATTTCTTAGTCAGAATGTCTCAGAAACTCCTGTTCCGTCCAATTCTGTTGAGCATCTCCTCTTTAGTTACGTGATCTACCAATCTAATCTTCATCATTCGTCTGTAGCACCACATTTAGAAAGCTTCTCTGAACTCCTGATAGTTCACGTTTCACTGCCATACAAATCTACACTCAAGACAACAAGACAAATGCTTTCAGAAAGGACATCCTAACATTTAAACTATAGTTGGGTGTCAATATATTTCGCTTCTTCAGACACGCTTTTCTTCCCATAGCCATTCTACATTTTATATCTCCTTTATTTCTTCAGAAGTTATTTTGCTAACCAAATAACAATGCTCATCTATTACTTGCATTGTCTCACTACTTAATCTAATTCTTTCAGCATCGCCTGATTTTCATTATCCTCGTTTTACCCTTCTTAATGTTCATCTTATATCTTCAAGACACTGTCCATTTTGTTCAATTAATTAAGGAGAAATTTGGAGGAGGACTTAGAGTCCAGGGAGAGGGAATAAAAACGTTGCGGTTTTATAATGATACTGCAATTCTGTCACAGACAGCAAAGGACCTGGAAGAGCAGATGGATGGAATGGACGATGTGTTGAAAGGTGAGTAAAAGATGAACATTAACAAGAGTAAAACAAGGGGAAAGGTGTTCAGTCTACGAAAATCAGGCGATGCTGAAGGAATTGTATTAGGTAACGAAACAATAAAGGTGGTAGGTGAGTTTTGTTACTTGGACAGAAAAATAACATAAGATGGACGCAGTACAGAGGATACAAAAGCAAAATGGCAATGGGAAGAAAAGTCTTTTTGAAATAGAGAAATACGTTAACGTCGAATAATAATTTAAGCAAAGTCCTTTATAAAGGCATCTGTGTGGAGAGTTGCCTTTTATGGAAGTGAAACATGGACAGAGTCCTCCCTGGGGCATGTGTGTGTGTGTGTGTGTGTGTGTGTGTGTGTGTGTTGTCCTTAGATTCGTTTACCTAAGTTCAGGTTGTTTGTAAGCTACGGACTGATCACCAAGCAGTTTGGTCCGATAGATTTACATACATTTGATACATTTACATTTCCAGCATTGGAAAAGAATTTCATGAAATTTCAAGGAGATGAAAATGGGAAAAGTTAAAGGACTAGCGAGAGTGTGAACTGCACGTGGAGTAACTGAAGTGTTGCGACTGATTGCTGATTTAATGAATGGAACACCTTCAGCTGTAACGTTATGGATCTTTTAATTTGACCTGTTCCGATGATCCAGAGTTATAATCTTCAGAACCCTGATGAGCACAAAATGTATTTATTTGGATACTGTAAACTGGTTCTAAATTGGTTGACTTGTATGTCGATACATCTGTGAGCGACGTGATTTATGATGGTCCACTTTTAGCCATCAGCAGACCGCTGAAATGCTGACGCTTGAACGTGAAATGCCATTATACAGGTCGCACACAGATGTATCGACATACCAGTTAACCAATGTAAACTATGTTTGTAGGATGCTAATACACACATCAAGCCGGCCGCGGTGGCCGAGGAGACTGAGGCGCTTCAGTCATGGTCTGCACGTCCACTACGGTCGGGGGTTCGAATGCCCCCTTGGACATGGATATTTGTGCCGTCTTTAGTATGAGGTAGTTCATAAGTAGTTTGTAAGTTTAGGGACTGATGACCCCGTAGTTGAGTCCCATAAGCTTAACAAACATTTGAACATTTGAACACACATCAAAATTTCTGTCCTGAGCAGGGGTATGAAGATGATAATATTGGATTTTCTAAATGGGTTGAATTAATATTCCCATAACCATAACTACTAATGGTATTTTATTCATATAATTAATAATACAATCATTGTCAAAGATAATGTTCATTTAAGACGAAGATTAAAAGTTTTTTTCGTGTGTTAGCACACTGATTATCACACTGAAAAAATTCCTTACAAGCTTTTCAGTCACCAGAAATCGTCCCAGCTCCTTTCCATTTCGTGCCATAGGTAACTATGGACATTAAACAAATTAGTGAGTGAGGAATCCACAGGAGTGTTACATTTAGGCTATACGATTAATGACGCAAATCTCAATCCTGTCACATCATATAAACACCTGGGAATTATAAAATCCGATCAATTTAATTTGAAGAAGATAAAGCATTGTGAATATGAGAAAACACAGACTGTGATGTACTGGTACAAACCCTAGATGGTGTGATAAATGCACTACAAAAACTTCTTATGATAAGCTTCTTTTTCTATTAATGTAATACTGTTGTGTGCTGTGGGATCATTACGAGATAGGATTGTCGGAGGGCACAAAAAATTATAATGGACGGATGTAATAGTAAAGAGAATGTGAAACGAGTAAACGCTTTTTCGTTCCGTCGATATCTATCTACAATATTTCAGTCACGGGATCTTCCTTCTGAATACGAAAATACTTTGTTTGGCCTCATCTACATTCGGAAAAGGAATAATCATTGTGAGCGAAGAGCAATCACATCACAAACGGAATGATTTAATCGTTAGCTTTTCGCATGCAGTGTCAAAGAGTGAAACGGTATACCTACATCTATACCACACTCAGCAAATCACTGCATGGTGTGTGGTGGAGGGTACTTTTCGTACCATTCTGACTTCCTCCTACTATAACAGTCGCGTGTTTTTCTCGGAGAAAAACGATTGGCGGGAAACCTTTCGTGTGGACCCTATCCTCTCTAACTTTATCTAATTGGGCTTTTCGCGAATACATACTGTAGCAGGCAAGATACTGATTGATTCTCTGTACTTTGACAGACGCCTGTACCGTGAAGCAGCAACTGCCATTGTGGTTTCCTAATCATCTCTGTGGCGCTTTCGCGCCTGCTAAATGAAGCCATAACGATGTGTGCTGAAGCGTGCTGCGCTCCTTTAGATCATCTATACGTCTGCTATCAACCTTACCTGGTACGGACCGCACAATGAAGAGCAATACTTAAGTACAGAAATCTACTTAATTTGTTGACAGTCTACACTTCATGTGGAATCTTCCTGTGAATCTCATTCTTGCATCTATTTCAACAATGATTAATTTTATATGGTCGTTCCGTTTCAACTCACTTCTTATGCCTACTGCCAGATATTTATTGAAGTAACTGCTTGCAGTGTCTATCCTGCTTCTGCGTAGTTGTACTTTTGCGTTGTTTAGGTGACGATCAATTGTCATCCCGTTCACCATGGTTTGATAAGCTGTGTATCATCCTGCATTTCGCTATCCTTTTCGAGAAAACATTATCAATTTCTTCATAGTTTTTTGTAGAGCATAAAACAGTGATATGAAGCAAAATTAAATGTAGAAGAAGTATACAATTCATTGAACATGTATTTTTTTTTTTGTCCGCAAAACTACTATTTTAAGGACACTCGTAAGGTAAAACAAATTAATAAATACGTAAATGTTATTTTTTGCATATTAAAATTATATTACGTTGCTTGTATTAGCCATTTGAGCATCAGTTGAATACTATGTATTTCGCTGAACTGTTTTTAAAGGATACGCCTTTTGTTACTGCAAATTAAGGGTTTTTATTTTTATAATTCACCCATACGCGTCTCGCCTTTGTCACAAGGCTTCATCAGTGGGTGTCATGATATTTACATTTTTCTGTTTACTCATAAAGATTAGGTATTTTACATGTACAAAACATTTCGTTTCTGATTCAAAACAGTTCGTTGTTTGCTATAAACTGGTGTACTTACAGCACTTGCCACTCCATATCAGTGTCTTTCCGGCAACCAGATCGAAAGGTTCCACTTCATGTCTTTTTCTATTGTGGTGGGTTTGTTGTTATATTCTTTCAGATATTCTGCAAAAGTGGAGTGGTTTCTCCCGTATTTCCAGCCCTGATATGTTCCTTGTCTTGGGCATCAAATGTTCTGCTGGTTTGTCCTACATACCTTATATCACATGAGTTGCATTGTAGTTGGTATATTCTTTGGTAGTTATCTGTGACTTTTTTTTAATTTTTGGGATATATTTTTGGATTGGGGTGTCTGTTCTGAGAGCTGTTTCTAAGCCTTGTCTTTTGAAAATATTTGTTATTTTATTTGTTGATTTGTGATTATATGTCATTTTGTACCATCTTGAATTATCTTTTTTGTTTTCATGTGTTCTTTGTACTGCAGAATATAATAGTTAGAATGAATTATGAAGAACATCTCCTAAGGTTACAAGAAAATTATCAAATACATAAAATAGAAGCTGAGAAAAAGTTACTACTAAATTACCAAATAAACTTGACTAATCATTACTGTACTCACTGAGTGACCATGTGATAGACACAAATCCCAACACATAATGACAAACCCACAATCCCCCCCCCCCCAAACACACAGATCCAAAATAAAAAAAATAAAATAAAAAATTAACAATTAATACAAACACTCTCTCACACACACACACAAAGATACCTTCAACACACTTTCAATGAAATAGTTGAATTTCAAATAAACTGAGGATGTTGGCAACACTACAAAACAAACAAAGTACAGTGGACACAGTATGGCAGCAGATGACAGTGGAACCAGAAAAATGCAGTTTTTCAGAAAAAAGTGGAACCTTTCGGCCTGGTTGCCGGAGAGAGACTGATAGGTAGTGGCAAGTGCTGTAAGTACACCATTTTATAGCAAACAACGAACTGTTTTGAATCAGAAACGAAATGTTTTGTACATATGTAAAATACCTAATCTTTATGTGTAAACAGAAATATGTAAATATTTCAGGACACCCACTGATGATGCCTTGTGACAAAGGCGAAACGCTTATGGGTGAATTATAAAAGTAAAAACCCTTCATTTGCAGTAGCAAAAGGCGTTTCCTTTAAAAAAAGTACAGTGAAATATATAGTAAAATTATATTGAATTTTCTGACTCATTTGCCCACGTGTCTATTCTAATTCATATTATTTAAGCCGCGGCGGAGGACGTGAGCGCATTGAGGCGCTATGCTCCGATGCGCGAGGCCGTTCCCCGTAGGGGGTACGAATCCACCCTCGAGCATACCCTCGAGCATGGATGTTTATGTTGTCTTTAGTTTAAGGTAGTTCATAAGTTGTTTGTAAGTTTAGGGACTGACGACCGCAGTTAAGTCCCATGAGTCCCATGACTTTATGAGTGTGGTGTCGATTCTATGTATCTGAGGGAAGTGCTTCTATTTGAAATTAAACGAAATATGTTTGGTTTATTCATTTTTGATTATTTTGTTGGCATATTTTTATCTCAGATCAACGATGGGATTGTCTCTTTGGTTAATCATTACTGGTAATTTTGTTATTGCACTGTTATCTATGATTGGCAGTGGAACTGTTTATCCGTTGTCATGCTCTAGAATATGAATAAAATTATCGAAATAATTTTTATGCTTGAAATCCGTTTTATCGTTTAGCAAATTAGTTGCGTTCTTAACTGCGTGAAGCATACTTCCATTTCTTCAAGAATATTCATTTCGTTTCCCTTCTGTACTGTATGCAAAATTTCTAGTGCGTTGTCTATGGCGTCTACTGTGTGATTTTCGAACTGCAAATGTTGATAAAATGTGGAAGGTTTCTTTTCACTTTCTCTAGTGTGTTCTTTGTATCTTATAGTGAACTTTCCCACAGTCTGTCATATATAATACTTATTACATGAAGTGCAAGATATTTTATAAATTCCGGAGTTAAGAAATTTTGAAGGTTTTTTCGGTATGTGTGACGAATTTTATTTAAAGCCATGTCTGCTCTGAAACGCAAAGTGAAGCAAATGTTTAGAAAGACTAACACCACTTTTGCGTTTCAGAACAGACACGCCGTTAAATCCTAGTCCAGTAAAGGACCTTATTCTTCCAGTGTCACCATCATTAAACACCAGACATGCATCATATGTGGCAATTTTAATAACAGTATATGAGCTAAATATTATTTTGGGACATCTCTTCCAAATGAGACAGTTGAAGCTCCCTTTAACAAATCTGGATGACATAGAAACTAGAACGCTGGCCTTATAGCAAATATAAGACGACATAAAAGGGTCCACAGCCGTCTATACTCTTCCGATGCTTTTATGACAGCAGGAAGAAATAAAACAACGCAAACTAGGAGACTGTCGTCTAGAAAAGTCGGCGTGACGCTGGACAGTGATTGGAACAAGACAGCTTTTTTACCATTTGTAATTCGAATTAATCTGTGAAAATTGGAGACAGTATTTCTAACATGAAACCGAATTATATACAGGATTTTTTTTAATCATTTGTGACCAATTCTGCCTACTTCCCCCCTCAAGAGCAAATTCGTATGTCGAGATTCACATAAATGTAGCCTTACTGAGTGGTTTCCAGGATACCGATTTCCTTGAAGATCTTTATTATATTAAAATACGTGTACTGTTAACCCTATATGTGCTATAAAATAATCGCGCCTTTAAAACACATCGAACGGTGTAAACAGCGCAGTAGTCTGACAAATGTTTTCAAATAAAACGACTACCTCTGTGCCAATGAACAGTTTATTGGAGTTGATTAGCAAAAGCTACTTTTTTTTAGAAAACCGATATAGATCAATCGTATTCGAGTTAAGCAAACCGACAAAAATCAATGTTCTTCAAGTCAAATAATGCTTGATTTTGTATGAAAACACCATAGGGAGTCGTGTGCCCAAACCATCACAATTTTAAAATAATAATAGAAATTTCAGATTGGTGGTTATATATGTAGCATATCAACTTTGTCTCATTAAATTAATATTCTCACTGTAGTTTCGAGTCTAGTGGCTCATGTACATTGTACACTGTATTTTTGAAGTTAATATATATAACATAACCTGTCACATGTGAACTACATTTTCAACTCAGTGCCTACTCTTTTAATACCGTGTAAATAAAATCAGAAAACTGAAATATTGTTGTTGTTTTTGTTGTGGTCTTCACTCCGTTGACTGGTTCGACGCAGCTCTCCACGCTACCCTGACCTGTACAACGCTCTTCATCTGAGAATATGTTCGGCAACGTACATCCTTTTGAATCTGCTTACTGAATTCGTCCCTCGGTCCCCCTTCACGATTTTTATCCCACACTCTTCCTTCTAATGCTATGTTGGCAATTCCTTGATGTCTCAGAATGTGTCCTACCAATCTATCCCTTCTGATAGTCAGGATCTATCAACCTAATTTTCATCATTCATCTGTAGCAAACCGTTAAGTTTTTATTTCTTCTCCCTTAACACCCTCTCCAAATTTCTCCTTACATTCCTTCACCGTTTGCTCAATGTAGAGGTTGAACAACGAAAAGGGTTTAACACTGTCTTACTCCCTTTCCAACATCTGTATCCGTTTCATGCCCTACGACTCTAATAACTGCTGTTTGGTTTTTGTATAGGTTGAATATAACTCTTCACTCCCTATATGTCCCCCATGCTGACTTCAGAATTTGAAAGAGTGTATTACAGAAAAAAAAAAAAAAAAAAAAAAAAAAAAAACTTAGGTTTTCCTTTCCTTAGCCTATCTTCTACGATAAATCGTAATGTGAGTATTGCCTCCCGTGTTCCAACATTTCTCCTAAATCCAAACTGATCTTCGATGGTGTTGTATTCCACAAGTTTTTCCATTCGTCTGTAAATAATTCGTGTTAGTATTTGGCAACCATGACTTTTCAAACTAATAGTTCTGTAATTTTCACATTTGTCTGCACTTGTTTCTTTGGAGTTGGAATTACGACATTCTTCTTCAAGGTGGGGATATTTCCCCTATCACATACATCTAGCATACCAGGTGGAACAATTTTTCATGTCTGGCTCTCCTAACGATATCAGCAGTTCAGACAATATATCATCTACTCCAGGGGCCTTGTTTCGACTCAGGTCCTACAGCGCTATGACAAATTCTTCTCGCGAGCGGTCTAGTGCACCACGTTGCGGATTGTGGCCTTCCGCGTCGGAGGTTCGAATCCTCCCTCGGGCATGGATGTTTGTGTTGTCTTTAGTATAAGTCAGTTCATAAGTAGTTTGTAAGTTTAAGGACTGATGTCCTCGCAGTTCAGTTCTACAAGGTTTACAAACATTTGAGCATTTTTGAAATTCTTATCACATTATCATATCACGTATCTCATTTTCCTCCACTTCATCTTCCGTTTCTAGAATACTGCCTTCAAGGATATCATCTTTGTATAGGCCCTCTGTATATTCCTTCCACAGTGCAGCTTTCCCCTCTTTGCTTAGTACTGGTTTTCCGTCCGAGTTATTGATATTCATACAGCTGCTTTTCTTGTCTCCGAGTAACTCTTTTATTTTCTTGTAGGCGGTATCTATCTTTCTCCTCGTTATACATTCTTCTGCGCTTCTGCATTTGTCCTCCAGCCACTCCTGCTTAGCCAGAATGTACTTCCTGTCAATCTCATTTTACAGATGTGTATGACGAACACACAACACCGTGATTCCAATACTTAACAACCACTGTTTATTTCAGAGAATAATACATCACAGAATGTGTAACATAATTCATGGAACATCAATAAATATAAAAAGATTTATAAATATATCAAAAGTTAACCCGCAACATCCTCCCCACCCTGGTCAATTTCAAGAGGAATGACCAGCTGAATGGGCCGTGAGATTGTGGTTCCATCTGAAGTTCGTAACGTGACAGTTCGTGTCTTCCCATCTCTTCCCTCATGAAGATCTTCTATCCTCGCCTTCTTCCACATGTGACGTGGACGAACATCTTCCTTTAGAAGTACATCATCACCCAAATGTAGTCTCCCAGAACCTGTCCTAGGTTGATGAGTTTCATGGAAGTTTTTGAGCAGGATCAGGTATTCTTTCTTCCACCTGTTCCAGAAATGCTCTACCATGTGTTGCTGCCGTTGGAACTCCTTGGACAAATCCTTCCTGACTGTCTGTTCTGGACCTGTGGGCAACGTTGTCAGTCGCTCACTTACAAGAAAATGTGCAGGTGTCAGTGGCTCAGTTTCTTCTCCTCCTTGTGTAATTGGTCTTGAATTTAGTGCTGCTTCTATGCTGACCAGGATTGTGCTGAGACCTTCTTCATCTATCTGTGACTGTCCTAAAACCTTTCTCAGGCAACGTTTGACTGAACCCACCATTCGTTCCCAAAATCCTCCCCACCAAGGCGCGTGTGGGGTAATGAATCTCCATGTTATAGATTGCTGAGCAAGGTACTTGTATGTTTTGCTGGCCATGAGAGCCTTCCAGAGCTCCTTTAGTTCTGTGTGGGTGGAATGGAAGGTAGTAGCATTATCAGTGTAAATTGTACTAGGCACGCCTCTTCTTCCCACAAATCTTTGTAGAGCTTGAAGAAATTTATCAGTTGACATATCAGAGCATAATTCCAAATGTAAGTCACGTGTTGTTGCACAAGTCAATAGAGCAATATATGCTTTCTTTGTTATATGTCCTTGTTTGACGTATAATGGCCCAGCAAAATCGATGCCTGTGACTTCAAATGGTTTCAATGCTGAGACCCGTTCAGCGGGTAATGGAGCCTCTATTTCTTGAACAGAACGAGCTTTCACCA
Source organism: Locusta migratoria (assembly GCA_026315105.1). Classification (NCBI taxonomy): domain Eukaryota; kingdom Metazoa; phylum Arthropoda; class Insecta; order Orthoptera; family Acrididae; genus Locusta; species Locusta migratoria. Next base: position 365,074,351 of record CM048748.1, read on the forward strand.
TCTTGCAAGGTAGGCAACAGTGTAGAACACGTTTTATTGTCTGACGAGCTCTAAGAATCCAGAATTCTGTCCTCAGCTCAGATAACATTAAGTTTACCCCAAGGTGGTGCAGACGAATGTGAGTCTGCCGGATTAGTAAATGAGTGAAATGATGCTGTCCATCAAGAAGTATTGGGTGAATTTGTTCTCTTGTTAATTTTGCAAACTGTAGACGTCCACCAATACGAATAAGGCCATCATCCAGGAATGGATTAAAACGAGCTATTTTAGAATTTTGTGGCAGAGGCGAGTTGTTATGCAGAACATACAGTTCAACTGCAAAATGTTGTTGTTGGACAATACGAATGCAATAAGTACGTGATTCTTGCAATTCTGTTGCTGTTAATTCTCCTAATGTCTTATTTTGTTTCATTAACTGTCGTTTAAAACGAAGAATCCATTCTGTAACTCGTAACAGTTTGTAATAGTTACTATATCGTGTAGCTGTTAAAATCGGGGGTCTTGTTTTTACCATGAAGACTTGGTTTGTTTCTTTCTTTCTCTCTGGCAAGAAATAATCTAAGTTTTTCTGCCTAAGTCTTGGCCAATGCATTCTGTTCTTTGTTAACCAAGCAGGCCCGTGGAACCATGTAATGGAATTTTGAAGTTTGTCTGCTGTGGTACCTCTGGAGAGTAGAACAGCTGGGTTTTGATCACCGGGGCAACGTCTCCACTGTGATGGATTTGTTAATTTTTGTATATCTGTAACACGGTTTGAAACAAATGTCTTCCATCGATTAGGGTCATGTTGTATCTATCCTAAGGCTACAGTTGAGTCAGTCCACAGTGTTGCGTTGTTTGCATCATAATGTGTGGCCTTGCAGGAATAGTGAAGTAACGTCGACCCAAGGAGTGTTGCCAGAAGTTCCAGTCACGGAAGAGTTATTTTCTTGATTGGGGCTAATCTGTTTTTACTGCAAACTAAATTGACTGATGTCATGTTTGAAGTGCTGCATCGTAGATAAAGCACTGCTCCATAGGCCTTTTCTGATGCATCTGAAAAGACATGTATTTCTGTTTTTGTCTCTTCAGAAACACCAACCCATCGAGGGACATTCATGTCCAAACATGATGGTAAGGTTGATACCCACATTTGCCAACGTTTACCAATGTCAGGACGTAACAGCTCATCCCATTCAATCCCTCTTGACCAAATTTCCTGGAAAATTATTTTTGCAGTGAGAGAGACAGGTGACAACAGACCCAGTGGGTCATAGAATCTTGCAGTGCTTCTAAGAACTTCTCGCTTAGTGGCAGGACGATCTCTAATATAGTTTATGACATTAATGTGAATAATACTGAACATATCAGTCGATGTATCCCAGTGAATTCCTTGAACCTCTGTATCTGTAACGTTTATGACACCTTCTGATTGCCAAATTTCAATCAGTTGTTTTGAGTTTGTGGCCCATTTTGCCATTGGTAGGCTAATGATACCCATAAGTGAGGTAAGTTCATAATATAAGGAAGTCACAGCATTTTCATCTTCAGCACCTGCTACAAAGTCATCCATAAACATGTTATTTTCAACAAGAAAAGCAGCTTGAGGAAAATTCCTTTTGTACATTGTAGCAAGTTCTTTTAGTGTGACTGCAAGTAGAAAGGGGCTACAAGTTAGTCCAAAAGGTAGTCGGGTGAAGCGGTATGTAATCTTTTCATTCGTTGTAATGTAGTTTCCTTGTTGATCCATGATTACTTTATACCAAAAAAACCTTGTTAAGTCTCGGTCTTTTCTATGTAGAACTAACTGTAGAAAAGCTTGTTTAATATCAGCAATTAAAGCAACTGGATATAATCGGAATCTTAATAATATTGAAAGAATATCTGGAAGTAAATTAGGGCCAATTTACAAAGAATCATTCAGTGAATGTACAGCATTTTCGTGGGAAGAACCATTAAATACAATTCTCCATTTGATAACACATAACCTTTCTTTCTTTACTGTATGATGTGGCAAATAAAATATGTCATTTGATGTTTGTTCAGGAGGGGCAACCTCTACATGTCCCTTTCTTACGTGGTCTATCATTTGCATTTCATAAATGTGTTTTAAGTTAGTGTCCTTTGTAATCTTTTTCTCCAGTGAAATAAATCTATTCTCTGCTAGTGAGAGATTATTAGGTAGAATAATGTAGGTTTTCTAGGTAAAGAAACCACTCTCCTATTGTTTTCAATGCAGTAATATTTTGAGAAATCGTGCAATAAAGCTAGTTCTTTCGGATTTGGATTCTTTGTTTGGTCCTCTGTGATTCCCATTGTTTCTAAATCCCAGAAACGTCTTAAAATATTATCTGTTGATGTCATTGAATCCAAACTAACATAGTTTGTTATCACAGGGTTTGCCATAGTGTTTGACTTACACCCACTAAGAATCCAACCCATAGTTGAAGGTATCAGTACAATGGATGGTGTTAAGCGAATAGGAGGGGAATCTTTAATGATTTTCCAATAGTGATCTGCTCCAATAAGGATCTCAATAGGAAGATCTTCTGTATCGTCCTTTGGGTCTGCTAACTGAAGTTTTCGATCATACACTTGTTTTGTTATTTCAGGTGGGACAGTTGGGTGAGCAGCAAATGAGTATGTGCTTTCAAATGCAGTCAGAGATATTGTGGAACTTTTAAATATCCCTTTCAGAGTGAATTCTACAACTCTACGACACATGGAAGTTACACATGGTATTTCAAAGGCATTGACAGATATGTCATGATGTTCTAAAGTTTTTAAATCTAGTTCATCAATGAGAAACATTGAAATGAAACTTGACTGACTGCCACTATCTAGAACACAGCGAGTGAGTCTGTTTAATCCTGTTGGTCCACTGATCCAAACTCGAGCTGTCTGAAGATATGTAAAATCTGCTGAATTTACATCGATTTTCCCTACAGAAGTAGTGGTAACTTGCTGAGAAGGTGAATTAGAAGTAGTAGTGAGTAGTGTCAGTACAAATCGCTTTATGGTGACGTTTCTTGCACTTAGAACACGAAACCTTCCACCTCTTACTGCAGGTTTTAGCATTATGACCTCTTTTTAGGCATATAAAACAACGATTATCTTGCTTTAATTTGTCAATACGCTGTTGGATGTCTGTTACTATATTGCAGTCTTGAGCCCAATGAGTGCGAGCGTCACAAAATATACAATATGGTTGTACGTCTTGTTTAATTTTCCGAGAGGTTTTAGCTTGTTTTGAATTAATGTGAAATGTCGCAGCAGTGGGCGTGTAGTTGGAAGATAGTTGCTGTTCTCCGCGAATTTTTTGTGCAGTAAGAGCACCCTGAACTTCTTCCTCCAAAAAACTAAGTAATTTCAGTACATCTCCTTCCGATATTTCGGTTCTTTTCGCATGAATAACCCATTTTTCACACATTTAGGCAGGAAATGCTCATGTGTGAGAACTTTGCCGGAAGCTATAACATCTTCCCCCACGGCACGCAGCGCTTGAATACGGCGGTTACACTCTAGGAATGTACAGTTCAGCGTTTGAGGTGTCTCTGACTGTACTGGTTTTAGCGCATCCAAATAATCGAGGTGCGCCTGTATAATACGGTTGTTATCTCCGTACCGATGCAGTAAAATTTTCTTTGTCTCTTCGTATGTGTTAGCTGTAATAGGTATTCCATCTACTAACAACTTCGGTTCTCCTGACAGATACCCTCGAAGGAAAACATGTTTATTAACTGTGGAAAGCGATGGGTCTTTATCAATATTTTATTCAAATTGCTCCCAGAAGCGGGACCACATTTCGATATCTCCACAAAATGGTTCAAGCATAATGGCAGGTAGCTTGACTGAATGCATGCCTGCAGTGGAGTGTATGGGAACTTTAGGTGACGTGATATTCATTTGCGATGTTACGGCTGAAAGCTTGCAATTGATTGCTTTTGTAGCCTTATGTATTGCGTGTTTTATTTTGTCTATATATTCCTCACAGATAGATACGTCTGCGTCATATTCATCATCACTTAAGAGGTCGTGAATAATGTCATCTAAGGAAGTGAGCTTCTCTAAAGTATCTTGAAGACGTTCTGTGTAGTGTTCAAAATCGTCCATTGGACTTTCTGTCGTAAGTTCATCGACAGCCGTACAAAACCGCGTAGCATTCGTCCTCTCCCTAGTTCTTTTTCTTTTGAAGTTTGTTAGCTGTTCCCGGTATCTATCTCGTCTGGCATTATTACGGAACTGCTTTTGTGTTGGCGTAAGCGTAATTGAATCTTGTGTTATCAATTAGTTATTCAAACCGAAAGATTTCACACTTTTGATATTAGCAAAGTTCGTGAATTATGCCCTTACTGCTAACATTCTTTTGAGGCAAGGAGTTCATAAAATCGTATTATATTGGAATAGACGTATCTTGTGATGTGGTCCGACGTCGTATCCCGCTTCCAGCAGCGTGAAGTAAGCTTTTTATCGTCAAAATTACGTAAAAAATCGTAATTTTTTCACAAGTTTCGCCACCAAATATGACGAACACACAACACCGTGATTCCAATACTTAACAACCACTGTTTATTTCAGAGAATAATACATCACAGAATACGTAACATAAATCATGGAACATCAATAAATATAAAAAGATTTATAAATATATCAAAAGTGAACCCGCAACAGATGTGCGTACGCCCTTTTGCCTACTTCACTTGATGAATTTGTACATTTTCTCCTCTAATCAAGTATGTTACTGAAATATTATGATATTGTTTTAGCCTTCAGCGATTTTGTGAATAAAATGATTTAACAGTTCCCAGTAACAGAAATCTATTTTTTCATTTGAAGGGACAGTTGTACACGAAGAGAAACAAATGCAAACAACGAGACGTGAGCAACGTAACACCCCCGCACTGTAACTCAGACAGTTCTAGCAGCTTGAGCGCCCCAAAAATATTTTTCCGGATAGAGTAGGTAGCTTGAAGTTACTGTAAACAGCAACACTGAAAGCAGTCAGAAGCAGGACACGACACTGCTTGAACTAATTTCAGCTCTGCGCATGCGTGAGTAGCCGTCTGGCATTGATTAAAACGAACCTATTGTAGTCACATTGCAGAAGCGCACGTCCAGAGCGTTTTACTCACCTGGGCCTAAGTCGACAGGATTAGTGCTGCCTGCACACAGCTCTGCAGCCGCAGGAAGCGGCAAACACAGTAGAAGGTGTATTGCCAACCTGTCCACACGGATCCTTGCAAAGTCGACCCATGCAGACTGATCTGCCAGCACTACACTTTTAGGTTGGTACTGCAAGCATGGAACAAAAAACCGCATTTTAATATATGTCACTAAAATAAGAAAATACCTTTGCTCTCCCTTACCTAGATTGGAGCTATTTAATAAGGCAGTATTCGCAATTACGTTACAAGATAGGGATCTATCAGACTGCTTACGGTGTCATAATTAACGCATATTCTGTATAGACAAATTGTGTCCTGTTCACTCCTTTCAAAATATTCATTTAAACTACAGCAGTGTGCAAAATAACATGCAGACATCAGCATATTAAAGACCATCGGGTGGAGATTCAGTCTTGTGTCTTTGCTAGTTATCCATTTAGAGAAATCGCGCCTAGTTGCTAGATATGTGTAGTTGCCAATAGCTCGGAGCACGCAAGGGCCGCATATGATGGCGCCTTGGTTCGCGCATGAGCAGGCTGGGTCGATTATCAGCGCTTAGCTTCATAATGGAAGCCATGTCATGGCCTTTGAGGGCCGCTACTCGTGTGACGGCAGCCTTAGGGCGTAACGCAACGTTCGCTTTATGTCGATGGCGTGTAAGTGGAGACCGACGAGAACAAAGAGTTTGTCGCAGGTAGTGGGCACGTGTACAACAGAGAAGGGAAGTGCAGTTCATAGGACGTTGCGAGCGAGGAGGTGGGACCTTACATGAGGTGGCCTTCACCAAGGTATATGTGAAGAGCCTTTGTGGAACCCACACAACAAGGCAACGAAAGAGTATTCGAAATTATATTATCGCTCTTTCTGTGGAGTATGCACTGATATGAAACTTCCGAGATTTGATTCCGGAGCCCTTGGTCTATCCTGCTTCACCAGTATCTCACCAAATGTTCAAATGTTTGTAAGGCTTAGGGGACTCAACTGTGGGGTCATCTGTCCCTAAACTTACAAACTACTTGTAAACTAGCTTAAAGACGGTACAAATATCCATGCCCGAGGGGTGATTCAAACACCCCGACGAGGAACGGTCTCACGCATCACAGCATAGCGCCTCAATGCGCTCGACCGCTCCGCCTCCACAGTACCTCGCCTCCTCCTTTCCATATTCCACAGGAGTACTTCAGCGAACCTTGAAGGATTTGGACTCATGGAAAGAGTGTATACTATAAAGGCGTGGGTTAGTCACAGCCTATTGTGTTTAACATCAGCAAGACATATGTGGAGAGTTTTGGTCTACCCACACCAGAAGCCAACCTCAGAGTATTAGAAATCATATTATAAAAAAAAAAGTTCAAATGTTTGTATAGTCTATGGGACTTAACTACGGGGTTATCAGTCCATAAACTAACAAACTACTTGTGAACTAACTAAGACTAAGGACGGCACAAATATCCATGCCCGAGGAGGGATTCGAACCCCCGACCGTAGTGGCCGTGCAGACCGTAACTGGAATGCCTCAGTCCCCTCGGCCACCGAGGCCGGCATCATATTATCACTCCGACGCTAAGTGTGCACTGATATGAAACTTCCTGGATTCCAATCTGGGACTTTTACATTTTGCGGACACGTGCTCTATCGAGAGAGCTACCCTGGCAGGACCCATAGCCCGTCCTCACAGCCTTAGATCCGCCAGTACCTCATTTCCTACTTTCCAAATGTCACAGGAGTTCTACAATGAATCTTGGATTTGCACTCGTGGAAAGAGCAGTTACTGTGTGGACATGGATTAGTCGTAGCCCAATGTACACTTCCAGAATGATATTACCATTCCGCAACGAGGTATAAGATTCAAACTGTGTGCCATACCGGGATTTCAAACGGGGATCTTAGCCTTCCTTTGCCGGTCAATGCTCTGTCGTTTGGGAAGTGGAAGGCCAGGTACCGGCGGAACTGGAGCTGTTAAGGCGGACCGTAGGCGATCAATGATGATGTCGCAATCAGAAGATGATGGGTTAGGAAAAGAAATGTGAATGTATGCTCGAAGTTTAACAATCAGATGCGAAATTCATGCGGAACTGGAACGCGATTGTCGGCAGTAGGAATGCGGACGTTCTGTAATAAATATCATAGTGTTGAAGAATACGTTGTATCACAAGAGCAGAAGGTATCTGGGATGAGATTTAGAGATACAGAAGATTCCTGCTTAATAACATCATGATCAGACAGGCATTTTAATACAAATGTTGTAAGGGAACCGCAGATAATTTTTTAAAGATTACAGTCGAATGATGATGAAGTGCAGATGGAAATGAAAGAGAATCATGCGAAATAATCAGTACTGATGGAAGTGGGACGCCAAAGTATGAATGGAAAGAAGCAATTTTCGTTCGCTAGGATTGTAGGTACAGCGATAAGGAGTAATGAAGGTTGTAGTTCAAATGAAAAGGAGTGGGCATCTATGCATATGGCAGTCACGTATTGTAAACACACATACGTACAGGAAAGATACATTGAAAGTATCCGGCCGCGGTGGCCGAGGGGACTGAAGCGCTCCAGTCACGGTCTGCACGGCCACTACGGTCGGGGGCTCGAATCCCCCATTGGGCATGGATATTTGTGCCGTCCTGTCTTTGTTAATTCATAAGTAGTTTGTGAGTTTAGGGACTGATGACCCAGTAGTTAAGTCCCATAGATTATACAAACATTTGAACATTTTGAACATTGAAAGTAACTGCGAAGAAAACGAGGGTGACAGGAGGAACACTTCAAATAATCAGCAAAAGAAGGAAGTAGTTTGTTTAGAAATTTGTACGTACAATCAGCTGTCATAATTGACTCTTAAATATAGCAGCAATTATTTCCTTTTAAACTGGTGTTGAGCCTTTAGACTGAACATATCAGAATGCCAATGTATACCTGAAGAAGTGCACTAATTTCCGAAAACCGGTCATAATAAATTAGCTCAATTACCAATGTTTGCTGCCATTATACAGTCCAAATATAAAATTATTCAAGGACGGAGAGATATACAACAATATAAGTACATTAGGAATGAAATAAGTAGTGTGTGCAGGGAACCTAATCAAAATTGCTGTGGGAAACTAACATTGATGAAATATAGTAATGATAAGGACAAACATCTAACTGCAATCGTTAGTGATAGAGCAACATCTAGATCAGGCGACTGTAGAGCGAAAATGAGATCCAGTCGTTTTCAAAAGAAGTTTGAAGTCCAAAAGTCATCATAGTTTTATAACTATAGAGAAAATATGTTATACATTTATTTACACGAAGATAAGTTAATATATTTGTCTGACCCCTCATAGCTAACTGTAAACTGAAGACTAAAAATAATATTAAAAATATAAATAAATAAACCATGAGACGGATTTCCGTTAAAAATATGTGACTATGTGACACTGGACAGTAAAGATAATTCACAGGAAACTTTCGTAGAAAACCGTATTTAACAACATAAATTTGATTTATTTCCAATAAGAAAAGAGAATTTAGGCTAACAACAAGCCAAATAACTATATTCAAAACTCGGAACATAAGCTCGATGAAGGGATGATTCACAGTCCTCAAACTAATTTTTCTTGCCGAAGCTAGATACAAAACATGCATTTGTCTTTTATATGAAACTATGCATTTTCTACCGAAAGAAAGCTGTTCAGGAAATGGGAAAGAAGCCCTTCTAGACAAGGAAATCAGTTAAAAATAAAATACAAAGCTAAAACGTTGATGTTCCTATATCATCAGACGTATTAATGACACAAATAGCCTATAAATGTCATCCGCATATTTTTGTGATCATAACTGTTAGTGGGAAGGCAACTAACGAACACTTGAAATAATACGAATAAATAATTCCAGAGAGGGATTTACGTCTCAAATATGTCAAAGATATTCTTGATAGATGTGAAGCATTGAATTAAAATTTGTGGTGCGCCCGGGAATCGAACCCGGACCTCCATGCTTACTAGGCAGACGTCTTAACCGTTAGACTACCACAACACTAACGATAAGGCGCCATAACAGGATTGTTCCACCACGTCCATTGCTGAGGTGCTATTCCGCTGCATGGAGAGCCTTGGCAGTAGCGGCAATTATCTTTGGAACAAAGAAGCTGAATTAAAGTTTGTGTTGTGGAGGGAAATCGTACATAGACTATTCCAAGGCGCCTTAATCGTCAGTGGTGTGGTAGTCTAACGTTAAGACGTCTGCCTAGTAAGCATGGAGGTCCGGGTTCGATTCCTGGCTGCACCACAAATTTTAATTCAATGCTTCACATCTATCAATAATGACTTGAAATAGTATTTTGTCAGTTGTGAATCCATATTTGCCGACAAGGTCATTAGGTTTTCGTGATATCCTGTATTCAAATAAAGGTAATGAAGTATTACTGGGAACATCACGGAGAATATATGGAATTTCAAAACCCATTACAGCTAAAACTGGGACAGATTGATGTGTATTATGCAGGGTATATAAAACACATTGCTGTGCAAAATTAAAGTAACAAACAGCTTATCAAAATATAATCTCTGATAGACACAAAAAAGAAATCACTACTTTGATGGTAGGTCAGAGTAGTCATTCAATGAAATATTAAGCATACATAGACGTTCACAAATTTCTCGCTAGAATCGTAAATCTTACTGTCTTAGAGTTCAATAAACATTAAATTTATCCTAATAATAATGGCCTAAAATACAATTCCAAAAATAAACTTAATTAATTGCTGATGACAAAGTTGCAAGCCAATCTGCAATACTTAGCAACACATTGGCGTGCAAAATAACACTAAAAACCGAAGAACTTATCATGAAAGCAAAAATACTAGCGAAAATAGAATAATGAACAATTCACTGTAAAAGGCTAAACAACAAAGTGGCCGCAATTAAAGCTATCAGAACTAGGACTTGTGATTGTCAATGAAGAGGACTATCTATTAAATGTTCTTCCACTATTCAATGAAAATGACATCAATGACATAGTCATATGCCTGACAGAAAAATTTCAAAATACAATTAAAAAATTAATCACTGACAATTATGAATGGCAGTGTTGTCCATGTATGCAACTATGAATAAAATGCACTTTTTTGACCTGATACATTTCGTTTTAATGACAATAGAACGTCTTTAGTGGCCTGTAATAATAGAAGTATGTAGTTTTTTTTTTTTTTTTTTTTTTTTTTTTTTTTTTTTTTTTTTTTTTTTTTTTTTTTTAGATCAAAACGACTTCATTACTGAAACATGAAAAGTATGGCTAATATTTTGATACTTGCAGAATTTTAATTTTGTTTTCCCCTCATATCATGAAATGCCCGTGCAGTACTGCTGATTCTTCTTCTGCATAATTTCTTTTCATTAACTTCACTTTCACTATTGCACTATCCATAATTGGTTTTCACAAATCAGACATGTTTGTTTTGATTGTGACTGAGTCTGCACAGTGTTATTGTAGTTTTGCCAACATCAAAATTGTATTTTTTGTATGTTTTATAATAAATAATGTTTTAGTATATTTAATTTTGGGATAAGTGGTTTGGGGTAGTGGCAAAATTTTTATTATGAGGAATGGATGTTTTTAATATTATTATAGGGATGGGGGGGGTAGTGAGTGGGTGGGCAATGTGACTGTATGGAGGTTGGAGGTGGTAAGATGGGATGTGAAGTGAGATGGAAGACATGAGTGATGGGCAGGATGTGGAGTGGTGGTTGGGAGATGGGAAAAGTTTGACAGTTTACTTTTCTTAAATAATTGAAGTACTGTATATTCATTGTGAAGAATTAACAGTAATATTGAAACTTCTTTGTGGCGGTAATGCAAAATAGTGTGTGTGCATGCATGTATTTGTGTGTGTGAGAGTGTGTGGTGGGGGGGGGGGATCGGAAGTTGTGTTTTTACTTGAATCTGATTTGTAATGTTGAGTAACAGTGAGGAGAATGAGGTTGAGTGGTTATTAGCAAAGAGCAAGTAGCTTTAGGAGTTTCATTTCAATATTTGTGACATGTTCAGAGGGTCTCATATTTAGGGGAGAGGTGGGTATGATGATTTTATTTGACATTAGCTGTGGAATGTTGATAGTGGGATGTGGATTGAGATGAGGGAGGAATGAGGGAGTTAGGGACAGGATGGGAGGGTTTTGTGTGACTTATTCTATTAATTTATACAATGTTTGGTTTCTGATATTTATTTCGTCATTGCGTAATTATTCTTTGTGTGATATTGCTTTCTGTATATGGAGGTTTTCTTGGAAAGGGACAAGGTGTCTGCCTCTACTGGTCCGTATGATGTTCATATCTTTCTCTACAATGCTGAGCCTGTGATGTTTTTGTTTCAGGTGGTCTGCAAATGTTGAGTGGTTTGTAATTTCTATGTCTTATGAAAGAAAGGAAACCCATCAACAAAGCAAGTGGTGTGATACAGTGGTAACACGCTATACTCACATGTGGGAGAAGGATGGTGAAAATTTTCCACCGGCCATTGTGAATTCTGATTCCCTTGACTTCCCCTAAGTAAGTCTAGGCAAATATGGGATTGTTTTCTTTGAAAATTCATGACGGATTTCGTTCCCCAAACCTGACAAGACTATGTGAATATGAGATACATCTCCAATGGACACAATTTCAAAGGGACAGTAAATCATAAAATTCCTTCCGTCCTTTCCTTCCATCAAAATAATTTATCAACAGTTACAAATTGTTGTTCACAGTTTAAATTACAGATACACAGTTAACTTATTAATCAAATTCTTAGCAATAGAAGTGATACTTATAAGATCTATAAGATACTTAAGGAGATTTTGAAATCTCTGTATGCCTATGAAGACAATTATATAACCACTTTGAACTTAGCCAAGCAATTTACAATATTGACATTCCAACAGGTACTAGATACGCTTCTTTGGAAATTAAGAAGCGGTACATCAACATCCTAATCAAAGAAACTGAACAATATCTGAAATAATCATATGAAATAACAGACGTATTTGAACTGCTGGACTGCACTTTTGGATTCAATTACATTTTTAAATGAGAAGATGTATATTTAATTAATGCAGTGATTATGGAGAATTTCTTAACAGGATGTTTAGCAGACATCATTGTCAACAACATACATGTTACATTTTTAAAGAAACTCCTTACACCTATACTACTATTATTTATAAAAATGATAAGTGGTAGATGTATCATTGATTTCCAATGGTTAACAGAGGATATTGATACTGAAGATGTGACTTGTATAAAAAAATTTCAGTTACTGAAAAACATTAAATGAAAAAAATTCGTTTGACCTCACCATTAAAAATAATAGCAAACATTAATCTTCCATCTATGAAGAACTGACTGAAACAGATGCAATACTGATTACAGCATCTTGTTATCTAAGGAAACATAAAAGATCCTCTTTTGTTCAGTTATTCATAGATTGAAGTTCATATTACCTGAAAGCGATAACCAAAAATAAATTACCGTTTCGAAACAAGCTATTGTAGCTGATGAAACATGAAAATGAATGTTACTAGTTATAAAGGCAACGCCTGACCCATCACCAGCCACCTGCCCACATCAGGAAAGAATTAGGCTTGTCCAATGATGCAAATGTATGTAAAAGGATAAAATAGCATTATAGAGTATACGAAGATGACATAAAATAGAATGTTCGAATCAAGAAAACTTCGCTGCTATTTTTGTTAGATACATTTTTAATAAGAAATTACAAGTGTTCTTGAGTAACCAACAAAAGTGTTTGTGAATGCGATAACTGCCACCTGAATGCAGTATAGAATAAATTTAAACCTTACAAGGAGACCAAATGGGTATCGGATTTTAGAATGTATTGATATTTGCGGTATGTGAAGTTTAGAATTCAAATAACAATGAGCCAAATCAGTTAGGTGGTAGCATTCTGGCATTACAACCATGAAATCGGTGGTTCGAATTTCGCAGTGACAGCATTTTCTTTTCCTTTTCGAATTCAGTAATATAAAACATTTTGGTATCTCCAATTCCACATTTTGTGTCAGTTTTTGTTTATGAGTATGTAGATGAGATGAACTCTTAATCGTCACCTAAAACGATGGTTGTGTAGGTTACCTGCTTGGAAAATGATCAGTAACTATGGAGATAACTTCCCAAAAACAGCGTCGTAGGTTTTCACAAACTGAACGATCAAAGACGATCGGCGTCAATTGTGTGAAAAATATGTTACTTAAGTTGTTTTGATTGAAACCATCATTGTTAACGACATTTTATAAAATATAGAAAATTACGAATAAACAAAAGAAACGTGTGTTATTCGTAAAAATTACCATTAGAAATTAAAAATGTGAAAGTATTTGAACACAAAGAACAAATTTACAAAATCTGGCGCAGCAGGATTTTATCCACCTTCCGTATGGTTCCAAGACCAGAGTGCTACCAACCGAGCTACACCGACAGATGCTTCAACCATTCTAATTATTGGTACATAAGTTTCCTCTGCAAAATTTGAAACTCGATTTTCTCAAGAATTTTTGCGTTGAATGTCTTTGTGTGATTGTTATTTATGTTCTGAACTTCGTGTAGCACAAATATAGAGAAATTCTAAAATCCGACACCCATGAGGTCTCCTTGTGAGACATAGTCTGAATCAAAAATAAAATTTATAGTTGCCTACGGTTGCCACAGGCATGAATGTCTGGAAACTGCCAATATAGTGCATCAGAGGAAGGTTCCAAAGACAACCTGTAATAGAACGTTCAGAAGAAAATTACCTAACACATGATGATACCATGTAGAAGTGTCTTTAAGAATTACTTTACAAAACGCATTTTTGGTTGTGAATACATTCAATAATTAATGTTTGTGCTGTAGTGGCCAGTTGACATAACATAACCTGCTTGTAGCTACAACAGGAAACAATAAAGTGCAGTAAACATTACACTTTCACTCCTGAACAAAACAGTATTTGAACTATTACAAAAGAAGTCATTCATAAAGTAATTTATAATATAGGTAATAAAGCTGTAAGCAAAATTTGAGACATGTACTGTAGCTTATCAGCAAAGAGTTTGTAAAAGTATTTCTCCCTAAAATCCAGTTGCTCAGTAATTTCAAAGGTTTTTTTATTGCGAGGGAAACATTATCATTCTGTTCGAGGCCATATAATTAATGATTTGTATGATCATTGTGTATGATTTTGCCTGATTTTCGTAGGATGAAGTTATGTATTTAATAAATAATTTTGTTGCCTTTATCTTTAAATTTTTTATTTGTTTTCAGGAATTTGTTAATTAATTTTATTTAGTTAAATATTTTATGAATTTTTAATACAAGAATCAAATATTTAATTGCATGTTTTCAAAACTTATGGCTTGAATGAACTCCTCAGAAGATTTAGTTCTTATTAGATGTTTGTGCAAAATGTTTACTACCTTTGACGCCATTGAGCAGTCTATAAGGGTATGGTGTAATGAATGTACAACCACTCTAGTCAATGTATTGTTTGTTACAATCCTTCCAATGAATTTTGTAGACATGATAAGTTCAAAGACCTGCATCTTTACTACCAACCACATGTTGAAATTTATTTCAAGGAAAAGTAGTGTTGGTGAATTCGAAAGTTACACTTAAGTTACACTTCTTATTTTTTTATAGTTTTCATACTCTGCTATTTTATCAAGGTACCTATGTGGTTCGTTTCCAATTATTTCCAACCAACTAAATGTTAAGAATGCAAAGACTTCCTTTTAAACTTATAGAAACTAAAATTTTTAACACCAGTCGTTAAAAAAATCATAAATCTCGAACACCTGATGCAGTGACATTTATAATTTTGTATTGTTTAAAGTTCACTAAATACCTAAAGCTTAGGTAGCTCCAAAACATTTTACTTGCTAACCAGAATGTCTGAAGTACCATATGGATGTATTCTCTCTTGGAGGCATTCATTACAATTAACTACTGAGGACGCACTAATATTACAGGTTAATATTTATGGCATCATCTTAAGGTTGGCAAGATACTCCGTACATGTTCTAGATAGGTTGGCAAGATACTACGTACATTCATTCTCCTTTAGTCATCAATATAGCATTGTACAACATTCTATACAGGTGCATTTTTTAATTCATTTCACACACTGTATTATTGGCACATATGTCTTATTGATAACTATTATTTTTCCGATATACTGAAATTGGGTTATTGTAAAATACATAAAACCGTGTAAGATATATTAAATTAAGATAAATATAAAAATCCTTTTTTCTCTGATTATGTTCCTTCTGGTTATCCATTCATTATATGAAGAATGAATGTTACCTTTCACAGTCAAGATATATTATATCATTCTTACAGGCTTCGGCCAATCCAGAATTTTGAGAAGAAATGTATGATTTTCCTATGTGATTTAAGGTTCCAGATACTACGGTCATTACAGATCTTAGAATAGTAATCACAGCTACCATCTCAGTCATCTTAATATAGGAACTTAATGTTAACGAATGAAATGAACTGTGTTACATTACTGGAGGAACTCTGGTAATTCAAACTTGAACATCAACAAGAATGAAGACTTATGAAATACTGCTTAACTTCTAGTACCATCATAATAGTTCCACAGGCAGAGAGCAATGATAAAATGTAGAACACACAACGTTCAAATGTAATAAGGAAGTCGAAGTTCACATTCGTTCAGAGCAGGGTCATTTAATGCACAGCCTCTCTCTGCATCACGAAGAAAAAAAAAACGGTAATGGAAGTAGGATAAGAATTACAGCATGATATACATTCAAGCTCTTGTTCTCATCAGTTTCAATGCTCGTCAAGAGGTTTACAAGCGATCCGTTCCGTGTTTATTCCACTGAACTTGCAAATACCGAGTGTGTCTAACATCCCCATAAGAGAATAAATGTTGTCTTTAAACTGATATGAAGTCACATTTAGTGTCAAACTTCTGTCTTGTTACTGTAACTAAGGCACAGATTTACGCTGTAATGAAAACACAGTTATTTGCTCATCCCTATAATTTGGTCTTTATCGCTATTTTATTATACACCACAGTCTCAGCCGTTTGATTACTTTCAAACGATGCTAACTACCAAGAAGAACTACAGCAGCATGAGGCGTCCTGGAGACGAAAACTAATAAACCAAATAACTTCGCTGTGTTTCGAGAAGTTATTGTGCGGTTTATGATGTGGCAGTAAATTACTTGTCAGTGATCTGCATTTAATATGCGTATATTAAAATATCAGATGGCTTACTGGCCATTATATTGTTGCCAGCTTTGGACAGGGCACAGCAGTGGCCCGAAATCTGAGATATTAATCTCTATTGGGTATTATTTGATTTTATTCCGCTTTTCTTCATTTCATGAGACACATATTTGAGTTTATACAATTATTATGAGTATGAAAATTGCTGGATCTTACCTTAAGGAATTCACTTATCATCTTTGTGTCTAAAATTAAAGTAAATATACGTAAATTTTGTCGCAAATAATTATAAGCATGTGACAGCAACACAGAAACAATGTTACGAATGTAGAACGAAAACAACGGTAACATATGCAACAAGACTATGCTTCTTGTCTCCATCTTAATAGAAATGCACACTCATTCTGACACCTAGATAATGTGAACAGTACTAGCCTGATAATGACGATGCATCTTGCAAATGATGTCAGGCAATAACGCGCATTCTTCGTGCAGAGCTGTTCACAAGATTTGGAGAGTTGTTGGTAGATTTTATGCGGTACAACCCATCTACCTAGTGCATCACAGTCGTGCTCTGTGGGATTGAAATGGTGATTTCAGACAGGCCAAATGGTCAGTACTACATCTCCCGTTTCTAAGAAAACGTCAACCACCGATGCTTCCTGAAGTCAAACATTTTCGACACGAATTCAGATCCCACAGTGTCTTACTACACATGTTATCTCAAGATCTCGAAACGATGCCTTACACGAGCCAAGAGCCTAACTTTGCCAATTAACCCGTATAATTTCATAAAGACGTGTCTAGCGGTGAATGTAATTCCTGGCTGCACCATTAGGGATAATCGTCGATAATGTTCTCTTTCCATTATTATCGTGTCTTGAAACCATGTTACATGTTCACTTCAGATCTCAATCCTCAGAGAATTACTTTCCATATCAACCCAAAGTTCAACCGTTCTTATGTGGGTCACTAATGGCGATAATGTGATAGGAAAACTATTATTTTCTATGTATATAAATGATCTGATGGACAGAGTAAGTTATAATTTGCGGCTGTTTGCTGATGATGCTGTGGTGTATGGGAGGGTGTCGTCTTTAACTGACTGTAATAGCATACAGGATGACTTAGACAAAATTTCTAGTTGTTGCGAAGAATGGCAGCTAGCTCTCAATGTAGAAAAATGTAAGGTGATGCGCATTAGTAGAAAAAACAATCCCATAATGTTCAAATACAGCATTAGTAGTGAGATTCTTGATGCTGTCGGGTCGTTCAAATATCTAGGCGTAACATTGCAGAGCGATATGAAATGGAACGAACATGTAAGGACAGTTGTGAGTAAGGCGGACAGACGACTTCGGTTTATTGGGAGAATTTTGGAAAGATGTACTTCACCTGTAAAGGAGACTGCGTATAAAACGCATATACGACCACGTCTTGAGTATTGCTCAAGTGTTTGGGACCCACAGCAGATCATTTTAAAGGAAGGCGTAGAGGCGGTTCAGAGGGGAGCAGCCAGATTTGTTACCGGTAGGTTCGACCAATGCGCGAGTTGCTCCGGCAACTCAATTGGAGATCGCTGGAAGAAAGACGACGTTCTTTTCGTGAATTTCTGTTAAGTAAATTTAGAAGGCCGGAATTTGAAGCTGAGTTTAGTACGACCTTGCTGCCGCCTACTTACATTTCGCGTAAAGATCACAAATACAAGAGAAATTAGGGCTCGTACGGAGGCATAAAGGCATTCTTTTTTTCCTCGTTAAATTTGCGAGTGGAATAGGAAAGGAAATGCTTAGTAGTGGTACAGTGTACCCTCCGCCACGCCACATCTGTCCATTCTGGACAGATGCTCATCGTTACTGTGCAACAGGTCTGCGCCAGTAAATGCCATAACGCCGAAGCCATCTGTATATTGTTCACAAAGCTAAGTCAACATAAAATTTTTATAACCATGTTCACCTGGATGTAACTGATAAATATTACCATTTGGAAGTACTATCTTACTTACTTGACATATTGTCAGCTTCTGTGGCACATCATCTATTTTCAGTACTGCTGTCCACAAGACTTGCAGTAGTATACACGTTGTTGTTACTTGCAGACGGGCCACACATTACTTCAGCACTACAGTGCTGTACTACAGCAAGGCTCGATATGGTGCTGCCTCCACAAATGTTTTATCATGAATGCCTTTTCCAACCATAGAATTGGCAAGTGGGAGAAGAAATATTTCACGAAATATTTTTAATGTGACAACCAATGGTGTAAGACATATAACAGATAAGATGAACTAAAGCACATGTGGTTGCCAATTACCTCTAAAAATGATAAAAGGAAAAAATGTATAAATCAAAGGTAACCTATATCATGAAAAATTGAACCTGTCTTCACAGCACAATAAGAACGATGTTGAGGTGGGGCTACATTAGTATATTAAGTCAGATATACAGTGTCAATCTATCATAACACCCATGGAGTGGCACACACTTACAAGGAATGGAATGGAACTTCAGTGGCGGAAAATATACCTCCATTCCATAAACCAATTGCCACGAAACTACATATATAGTAAGTGAACGCAATGGAATCTGACATTCTCTAATTGGCACACGGTGTATAAGCGATACTATATAGACACTACTGAGGAACTAAATTCCTGTGATTTAGTTAATATTTCATGATACATTGATAATGGCCATGTTTGTTAGTAATAGGTGAGATTCTTTTACATTTGACTGATGGTATGATTTAT
Source organism: Locusta migratoria (assembly GCA_026315105.1). Classification (NCBI taxonomy): domain Eukaryota; kingdom Metazoa; phylum Arthropoda; class Insecta; order Orthoptera; family Acrididae; genus Locusta; species Locusta migratoria. The sequence continues at coordinate 365,093,455 of CM048748.1, forward strand.
AACACGTATTTTGTACAAGTATATCGCTTTGATATGTCTGTAAATGTATACCAGTAACAGTTACAATGGTTAAGTGTTCAAGTACTTGTAGGTATATCTCTATGTAGGTTCAGGACAAGAAGTCGTACGTTAGGTGTCAAATTTTATCAAGAGAATATAGCACCATAGGGAATAGAATAGGAATGTCAGGCTAGAATGTCATATTTGCTTGAAATGACAGAGCAAACTTTTGGGCTACGTGTACATCTACATGTTTACTCACCAAACCATACTGAATACCGAGTCAGAAGTTTCACACAACCCCTTATATACTCTTTACATACCATTCCATATTCCAATAACATGCAGGAAGGAAGAACATATTAACCCTTTGAGTGCTGCGTGTTATGCCACAGCGCTCCACCTCGCCGTTGTGCCCGCAGGTGTCGTTTGCCACGGCAATGGTATTTCCCGTGGGAGCTGCAGATGGCATTTCCCGTTCAACCTGGCTGGTACCTGAGTGCTAAAGAAGGCATATGCCGCAGGCGGTTCCACTGCCCATGGGCCTGCAGACGTCAACAACCGCTCAGAGCTGTTGGTTACATGCTGACCGCCACAGCATTCTGAGGGCTTAGAATATTTATCAACCGATTCTGAGAAACTTATTCAATGAAAAGTTTTCTTTTGTACATCTTATACTATGGTATATTCGCTCGTTAATGATCGCATATTGTATTCGTTATTCCTTATAGTTACTGTGCTACATCAAATTAATTAAACCAATGCGCAGAATATTGAAGAGTTCACAGACGAAAAGTCCGATTTCAAGAAAACAGTTTCGTTTGTAGGTCCAGATCGTAAGAGTTCACTCTAAATTCGGACTGTCATGCAATGCAGCCCAGTATTCAAAAAGACTGAGAAGATTTTCTTATCAGAGCAATGTATGAATTAATAAAACAATTGAGATAACGGACCATTCTTTGATGATTATTTTGTCGTGAATTACGTACTTAAGCTTTACATGAACTATGGAAAATGCAAGGAGATACCCACTACATAACTTTTACCAAAAACAGAGAATTGCCTGTACAATACCAATTACATTTATCTGTCTATTATTTATCTTGCTTCACTTCTTTGTTTTCTGTAATGATAGACAAAACACATTTACACGAATGAGGAAAGCTTGCTTCAGGAAGTGTATATTAATTTCATATTTGAACGACGATCTATTTTATTTCCTCAGTTACAAGTAACAATTTTTATCTGTTTCAGTAATAACCTGTAAGTAAAACCAATGATGCAATAATAATACAACCTCACGATATGCGGGATTTTCCTTCACAAAATTTTTCAAGTTAAGAAATGTGTAGGTGGAAATTGGCATATAAACGAAACATCGTGTTTCAGAACCTTGTATTGTTGGGTTAACGAATGTTTGCAGCTTTAGTCTCTGATATATAACACGCCAAATGTTGGATTTTATTTTGGGTGTCGATCTTTTTCAGCAAATTTGCGTGAATTTTTCTGGCTTTATACAACACGTAAACTTATTTTTAGTATTATTCCTATGAGAACGTATACAGTCCTACATCATAGCCGGGTTTCATATCTTCCAACGAAATTTTGTCCGGGATAAAACGGCTCAAATTTGTCAGGAATTAACGATCGCCCTCCGCAAAGTCGTGCACGGCGTCAAGTAACTGTATATCTCAGTCAGTATTGCTTCAACAAATCTTAAAATTTACCAGCGTGGAATGGGGACATGTTAGAATGTTCACATAAAATTTCCCATGAATGTCGAATGTTCTGAAATTAGGCGATTTGACATGGAATGACCCCGTAATTACATGTTAGCAGCGTAAGCAGTTTCATTCTACATTATGTTTGCCGAGAAATTCCAGATTTAATGTTACAGTATTAGTATCCAGATATACTGCGCTTATTTGTTACGTCAGCGAGATCAGTGACTGCGAGACTGTCGCGGCTGCCTTGGTTGCAGAAATTGTCAGGCTAGGGCGAGGACGGTCGAGCGGACAGCTCCAGACACAGTCAATAGTCCATGGAGATGGCAGCCAGCGCAGGTAGACGGATTATGCCTGACTCGGCCAGCCGGACGTGCAGGTGCTGGCTTTCTTCTTTCATTCTTTCTCTTCAGTCCAGGCCCGCACATGGAAGGTCGGCTTATTATTCTAGATTTGGCGTGTTAGAATTGACGGGGTCGCCGGATGCCCTTCCTGCTGCCACCCCCAGCCCCCCCCCCCCCAGGAGGATATATGTACCCCCAATGTCTGTATATAGTGTTATATGTGTGAAAGTATAAAGTGTTATGAAATGTTTGCGAATCGTGTAACGAAGGTGGGACTTGGGGACCAGCCCAGTATTCACCTTGTGGATGTGGAAAAACCGCCTAAAAACTACATCCAGACTGGCCGGCACTCCGAACCCCTTCGCTAATCCTCCGGGCGGATTCGAACCGGGGCCAGTACGCCTCCCCGTGTCAGAAAGCGGTACATTAGACCGCCCGGCTAAACGACCGGATGCGCAGGTGCTGTACTCATAGGGTTAAAATCTCTGCTTCAGCTGAATTCTGTAACATATACTTTTCCTGTAACATACTAGTTATTCCTTCCTATTTAAATCTATCACAATGGTAGTTCCTACATATTTTCCTGAATGTTAGAGCATCAAATTTGTTTATTTTATATTTCAAACTAAATTTTCAATTCGTTCTATTTTGTTGGAGCAGCATGCACTATGATGTGCAGAATGTTCGATTTGCAATCTATATGGCTGGCGTCTAACTATGGCCTTCTTTCTTGCTGCTGTGAACTAAAATTTTCTACTTTTTAATTCCATTTACGTATACCTGTTCAGTAGTATTGGAGGTAATTGCATTTCTTTAGGAAAATATAAATTACCATTCAAAACGCAATTGTAGCTGTATTTTAAGAACTTCGGTTTGGAACTAGTGCAGATTATTGTTGAAAAATTCTTGACTGAATTGAAGATTACTTTTAAGATGAAAATTGCATACTGTGTGTCAGCAAAGACTGACAGAGTATTATACATTGTGTCAACTCTACTTCTATTATGCATGATCTTTGAAAGTAATTAGGCTATTTGGTAATAATAATAAAAGGCAATGTGAAGAGAAACACGAGAAAGAAGAGTAACCCAAAAAGTGAAATTACAAAGGGAATCCTTGAATTCAGAATAGGAACATATAACAAAATGACATTTCTGATGACTCTAGTAATGCTCAAAGAAAGTGTCACTTCCGGAAAATTTTTAACCTTATGACTTTTTTCATACTTTATAAATATCACTGTTCTTTCATGAAGATCTGCCTTTTTTTTGGATCATTTATCTGACAGCTATTTCCTCCATTTTATCTTTTGCTGTTCGCCATGTCTAGTTTTTCCCAGCAAGCTCTGTGACATAATAAGTGTGCCATTATTCCTTATTTTGGTTATTATACTTTGTTAGTGTCCTCCTCAATACATTTCTATATTATATATCTCTATGATATATCCTCTCCCATTGAATGCTCAGTTTCCTCGATGACATTAGCTTCAATGTTCAGGCAAATTTAAATCTGATTCAGAATACCTGCTGATTCTGATGTGACAAACTGCCTCCATTTTTGACTACATACTTCTGTCCACTGTGTTACAGTCTTGTACCCTGTTCCTTCACATATATACATATAAGAAACACAAGAGGAAAAAGCATTACAAATATGATTTAAACACAAAATATCTCAAGATATAACACCTGAAACTAACCCCACTTTCACTACAATATGTAACAATATATAAGAAGAGGAAACCAATGTTGAATTACTCAATATACCATATTTAAAATCTGTTATTATTGTGGAAATCCGTCTGGACACAAATATTTATGGAAGTGAATATGGTTGTAAAACTTAAACAAAAGAATTATCAAAATCTTCTTTGTCCTCAGAGTAATTATAAATGTTCTGAGACATGTGGAAGTTAAGTGTTTATATTGTTTATGGCACTTTTTGAAATATTACTTCTGATATGTGATAAAAGAAACACAAAATTCAATACACATTTATTCAATACACATTTGGTAAATACAAAGTGAATGTTACTATTTACTAGGTCAGTTATGAGATATTGAATCAAGAACCACATATTCTTTTAATCTAAATGATGAAGTATTTAATAAAGTACCATAGAAGTAATGTAAAAACAAATGTAGAAATAGAAATCAAATATGGAAATAGTGGCAAAGGAGATTAGACATAACTGGAGAGAGATATATAGGACTGTCAACAGGATGGAAGCACATCATTTCATGGAATCTAAGACAGTTATGAGACTTCACCAGCAGAAACAACGAATTTTCACAGCAGTCAAGTACAAGATATGTATTTGCTTTGTAATTGGACTCTTAATACAAGAGGTTAGTAGTTTAAGCATGAAGTTTATGAAGAAAAATTCAGCAGCAGGAAAACTAAATACGGCAGGAAAAGTAAAAATAAATGATGTTTATGGAACAAATTATTCAATTATCTTTTTGTTTGCAGTTTGGAACAGTTTTGTTAAAATTTTGCCTTAGTCAGGTTCAAAAGGTTTTAATGAAGCGAAAACTACATGAAGACTCTTAAATACAGTAGTGAGAAATACTTGAAATTAGTCTACAGGGGGTATTAAAGAGTTCTGTTAAGAACCGAATAAGTAATTTGCTATTATTACTGCTCATGTTAAAAATCATATTTATAACATCGTAGCTATTAAATCAAGGCTATAGAAACATGTTTCCCGTAATGATTACAGAGTAAAAGCTATAGAGAGTACCTATGTTGGTGACTTTCAACATATGACATATCTAGTTTTCACAGTTGGACAGAAAACAAATGTGGCGACGAAAATTAATATGGTACTGATACAATCGATTGGTTTAAATACTGAAGATATGACTCTTTGTAATATCTATGTAACGTCAGATGCAAACAGTTTATGAAATTTTCTTTTATATTGAAGATGAGGTAGCCAAAGTAAGCGATTTGGCAGTAGATATGAACAGGCTGTAGCCAATATGGAACAATGTAACTTATCTTTTGTGGCCAGAGGCTTATTGATGTGGTAGATCGATGTAATTACATCACATGAAGTCACAATATACTAAAATCTCTCAATATTTATTCTGTATCAATAATAGATATCTTTAGGCAGAACAGTGGTCTTCATGTGTCTTATACTGGAAAAACATTGTTTTTCTTTAATATTATGTTGCCTGCTATTGCATAGATAAAATTTACAAAATTATAATTGAAGATTTCATGCGTAAATAATGATAACACTCAACCTTTGTATTTTTAATGTATTTGGTGCAAACAATCATATCGGACAAAACATTTCATTTTCTTCAAGGAGTACATGAATCTACAGACTTCTGGCAAATATAAATATTAAAACAAATATTAAAACATGTTATAGAAACTATTTTTCAAGCATAAAAGTCGTCATATCTCAGCACTTTTTGAATGAGGATCACCATTACTTTCCCTGAAGCCTTCAATTATAGGTTATATAGAACTCCCATTGTTGAGAAGGGCTGTGGTTCTATTGTAACTGACTTTTATTAGTCTTTGAAGTGTTTTATTGTTGTATCTCAAATAGTTGTTTTATTTATTGTTTTTCAGAGACACAGATATGCCGTTTTCAGCCACGAATTTTTGTCAGTTATTCGTCTTACCTTAGAATACTGTAAATATAGAAAATCTCTTACAATTCATGTAGCAAATATTATACAAGCCAAACAGGATGAAATTTCTGCATTAGATATAAATATGATGCTAGAGAGAGAAATAAATCCATTTTTATAGGCACTAATCTGGAAAACCACATAGTAACCACTATAGACACTGCAAGTTTTATATACATTACAGAAGGTATTTGAAATGAAGATTTTAGATGAAAGTGAAGTAACAAGAGATGCAAATAACTATTTAATTATCCAACTAATGTTAGAAATAAGAGAACGTAAAAAAACAGGCAAGAAATCTCACCACTGTTCAAAGAATATAGTAAAATGAAAAATTCAACCAAACACTATGAAAAAAAAAGCCCAATCAAACGTGAATTTATTGTTTGCATATCACGATTAACCCCAAGTTCTTGTGGACTAGCATATACACAAAATCAGAAATAATATGATCTCTATTATTTTTTATATATTTTCTTTGGAACAAAACTTTGTAAACACACCGTATATTGTGATGGTATAAATAAATTAGAAAACTTTGTGGTTGCCATTATCATATCTGTATCTCAAAAAATAAAATGAAAAGAAACAGATTTCAGATATGAAAATAGAACTTCAGAAATTAATATGATTTAGTTTTAGCAAATGAATGGTCTTCGTTATTACCATATGAACAACACATCTATAATTTTAATTTTGTAAATTACATCAATGCAATACTAAAGAAAAATAAGTTTTCACAGAATGTGAAACCTGACTACAACAATTTGCTGGAAGATATATCACCTCAATGTTACATTATTCTGGTTTAACGTCATATACATACAAGTTTGTTAAAGATGTTTAAAAAGCTGTATTTATATATAGGGAACTTGTTTATAACTACTACAGCATTCACATTTCAGTAAGAATCGATATAGAATTTGCAAGTAAAGACTTAAGATGCACTATGCCTGGAATATAACTAAGGAAACAGTTTTAAGGAGTTTTGTGAGAATAATGGAATCCTTAATAATTTTGTGATAAACTAAATAAGGTAGGTAGTTTGATGTAGTCTGTACAACAGTTAAAAGCAACATGTAGATTTAGGTCTGATTACAGTAAATATAAAGAAAACCCAATGAAGCTGAAAATAGATTTGTAGCTATTTACTAAGTATGTAATAAGAGATGGAAGACAGTAGTTAGGAAAAAAAGTAACAAATATTGAATTTAATAAAATTTAAAATGTTATGTCTACACCATAAAGGAAGATAACATTATGAAATGTAACTGCATAGTAAACTCCATGTTCATAAAATAAAATGGGTTAATGCTACAATAACTGATTGACAGTAATATAAATGATATTGAAAGTAAAGCTGAAAATTGTTTTGATAAATGTTTATTTAAATCATAAAAGTCATAGATCTACCAAACTATAGTCCAATCACAATTTTGGTGAATAGTGCTACTCTAGCTGCTTGAATCCATTTGTAATTCATTGGGCCATTCTTATGTACTATTACCTTATCTTTAAAGAGGAAAAATATTGTGTACAATTATACTACTTTATATTAGAGAGATCTTATGTGGAGACAAATGTTTCTCACTTATGACTCTGTCTTTCTGAGTTCTTGTGAATCTGATTTTTGAAAGATTAGCAAATTGTTTTCCTTTTTATCACGAATACCATGCAGAGTTTTACAATGCAAGAATGTAACTTATTGTTGAGGCCCATGCAAACAATTTTCTGAAAGAATAATATACATAAAAGTTTCTTATGGTCACAAAAAGTAATTTACAACTAACAATGGAATTAATAATAGTTTTCAAGGAATATGACTAACAACTTCTCTAGGAGAAGAAAAGTAATAAAATATGTGTTAAAACAACACAATCAGCATTTCAAACAGCCACAAATACATGTTTTAAGAGTAATGATGAAAAAGTAACTACTTAATATAAAAAATAAACACACACACTCACAGAAGTTATGACCATCCTGAAGGGCAACTGTATTATCTGCCAGAAGATCGATGTGTTTCTTTTTTCTTTATTATTACTAACACTGCATGAGCTACAGGAAAGAAATAGTTTCAACTTAACATCGTCAAAAACTACATACAAAATGCACACTTTATCTTAGAATTAGTTGTATTAGCTACCCAGTTAAAAACTACTCAAAGAAAATAAATTATTGTGAGAAGCTGGAAAGGAAAGAAACCATCATACATCATATCCATATTTGATACAGAGAATAAAATGGTCTATTATCGTATTTTGACCATAAACATATATAATTAGGAACACTAAATTTAGTCGTTCAGCAACTGAGTGACCAAATAGTAAATAATGTCAAAATTTTTACAAAAGATGTGTGTTTTAAGACACAGAAATTTCCTGTACAGACTACAGAAAACTATCTACAAAACAGACATCATTGTGAACCACAGGGTAGTTTTAGAAGTGTTTTTCACAAATGGAGATTTTGTTGTTACTTTGAACTGGTCTGCTTATATCTCTGTCATGAAAGCAAAGTTTCGTCAGAACTTCCTCTAGTGTCTTTAGTGGCATTAAAGAATGACTTTGCGATAGTCAGGTAATTTCCAGTTGCTCCAGGGCACATTTGCTCAGACTACACATCTTTGAAGTATCAAGTAATGCCTGTGACACTTTAAAACACCATCCACAGTACAGGTATCACGGAGTTATACAGTTTGTCCTTAACTTGATATGGTTCACAGTACCTGCACTACATTGTGCTATACTTGCATTCAAATAGCATATAATAAGGCGAGCAGTGTTATTTGTGTCCACACAATGCTTGTGTTACAATAACCTATAAAAATATTTGAGAAGTTTCCAATTCCATTCGATTTCTGAAAATTGTTTTTCTAAAACTAAATGGATTTTCCATTAATGAATTTTAAATGTGAGTAGTTTCTACTGATATTGTTGAGAGATATTTACAGAAAACTTGTTTTTCACAACTACAGTTCCAAACAATATATCAGTGTTAAAAGATTAATGAAGACAGCTTATAACTCATCACAAAGACGATTGTAGAGATCCAATGAACAAATAAAAATAGACAACCACACATATTGCTGTCAGGAACAGACATAATCAATGAGTTGCAGTGCAATGGAAGCTATCTTCATTATTTTGTTGAATTACGACCAGGACTTCCAGTTTTTGAAATGTCAGTGTGGAACTTTTATTTCAATATCTTAAAAAGTAATACTCGTGTGTATCAACCTTGAGACATGTCTAGAATTATACATCATAAACGTTTTCGATAGTTGCACTTGTTGTATCACACGCTGGATATGAATGAGGTACAGTTGCAACAGAAATTTAATTTAATATTGTTCTCTACATTTCCATAATGTACATAGTAAGAATGGATACATGGTAAGGGTCAATAACGCGTAATAAAGATAAAATGTAAATGAATGTGTTTTACATGGCGATAGGCTGTTGGCAGCCCACACAGTGCAAGAGATGTAGCCCTTTTGCCGTTTGCGGAACGACACGATACCATTGACAATTTTACTCTCCGCTGATATCGACGTGGCAGCTTTTCACGAGGTGACGGGCTCTGCGATTGCCTCTCGCAGTCAGAAATCCCAGCGCCCGCCCTGCTAAAGAGGCGGCCAGCCAGCGGCCGCGTTACCAGTGGTGCCAGAGGCGGGTCGGGTGGCGCGTCGCTAAGAGGATGAGCCGGGGCACCCGTCAGCAGGCTCAATACAGGAGACCGCTGCTTCAGCCGCAGCCGATAAATGCAAAAGGCACGCGGCGAGGCTGGCCCATCGGCGGCGTATCGCGGGCTCCGGGCCCTGCTCCTCCTTCTCCTCCCCCTCCTCCTCTTCGTCCTCCACCGCCGCCCCCAGTCAAAGCCGCCCTCCGGTCGATCGGCCGCCGCTCGCGCATCGCTGGCCCGCTGTCAGTCGCAGCCGCCGCCGCCGCTGCCGCCAGCTGTGCAACGCGATACGAGCTGCGGCCGCGGTGATGGCGGGACAATAAACCGGCGCTGTTCCAATCTCGCGCTGATCCACAGCGCGGCAAGCCGCCCTGGTTGCCATCGCTCTCCAGAGGCCACAGCTTGCATGAGGAAGTGGAGGAACAGTTCGCACATCGGCAAATAGAATATCACTGTACTGGTATTATGAGCTATGTTGCCATGCTTAGAGAGGAATAATAACATGCTGCAACAATTACTAATGTCACCTTTCTCGAAAATGTGTTTCGGCCAACTGAATCCGAAAATGTCACCTAAAACATCAATGACAATTTTAATGAAATAAAAGGTTTTCGCTTGGTAGGCCATGTGAGATGTTTCTTTTATCTAACTTCAAAACATATCGATTTCATCCCTATGATGGGACATTATCAGTGCCGGTACCGGCAAGACCTTTTAAAGACCTTTTAAATGTTTTTTATGACATGACTGATAAAAATGTTTTTAAGCAGAGCACATAGGTCATCATGACTTGCAATTCTGCACTGATCAAGGTCTTTAAAAGGTCTTTCCGGTACCGGCAAGACCTTTTAATTGTTTTTTATGACATGACTGATAAAAATGTTTTTAAGCAGAGCACATAGGTCATCATGACTTGCAATTCTGCACTGATGATGTCCCATCATAGGGACGAAATCGATATGTTTTGAAGTTAAATAAAAGAAACATCTCACATCGCCTACCAAGCGAAAACCTTTTATTTTATTATAATTCTGTGGTGGGCTGGCACAAAATGGAATCTAGCTACAATCACAATTTTGCCAATTTGTACATTTTTGCAATTGCCTGTTCTGAAAGAAGCGACGTAACTTTTGAACAAACCAACAAAATTACAAATGATTATCCATAAGACATATTACAACATGTTCTCAGTTCAAATATAGTGGTTTTCTGAGACGAAAAAGCTTTCATCAGCACGCCTTCAGGAAGCATCCATCGTGGGAAACACAGCTTGCCCTTTTCTTTCATGGCGCCTTGAGAATTAATTCTGAAGGACTACAGGCAGACTGCATATTTATCGATTTTCGAAAGGCGTCTTGAATTGGTGCTTCACGGAAGAATCCTAATGAAGGTACGAGTATGTAGAATAGGTACCCATATATATAAATGGTTGGAAGACTACTCAAGTAATAGAACTAGATGGCGATTGTTCATCAGAGACTAGTGTTCCGCCAGGACTGCCTCAGGGAAGTGTGATAGGACCGTTACTATTTTCTAGCTAGGTATGTAAATGATTTGACTGAAACTTCACTTCTGCACTTGTTATTCTTTCATATTCACAAAATATATTACCTCAACTGAGAATGGGCAAAGCTGAAAATGTGTACCCAGCCGGGAACCGAAGCCCATTCACGGTTGATGTCCTGTATTCTGTCAATATGGAAGAATAACAGCTGCAGGATCATAACTGACGTCTCTTCTTTCAGAACAGACGCCACATGTATATATATTATGCAGGTGACGGACAATGATCATTTCGGAATGGGGAGGGGTGGGCAAGTTTGGGTCCCTTACTCTTATGGGAATTAGTATGAAAACTACGAATTTGAGTACTGTGGGCAGGTTAAAGCTGGGAATTTGTTTCTGATTCTGCTTTGCCAATTAGCAGTTGATGTTACATATTCTATGAATATGACAGAATAACAGCTGCAGGATCAGAAGTGACGTCTCTTCTTTCAGAACAGACGCCATATGTATGTATATAATATGCTGGTGACGGGCAATGATGCTTTCGTAGTGGGCAGGGATGGACAAGTTTGGGGCCCTTACTCTTACGGAAATTAGTATCAAAACTACGACTATGAGAATTTGTATCTGACTGGGGGCGTGCTTAGGCAGTCCTTGCAGGTGTGGTTATCACTGTGTCCTCAGTAGTGTAGTGGTTAGCGCAACTGTCTAGAAAGCAGGAAACCGGCTTCGAATCCCTTGTGGGTACACATTTTCCGCTATGCCCATTTGCAGCTGATGTCATATATTCTGTGAATATGAATGGAATATATTTTATTGTTGTGGTCTTAAGTTCGGAGACTGGATTGATGCAGGTCTCCGCCCTACACGACCCTACGCAAGCCTCTTCATCTCCTCATAAGAAAGGCAACCCACATCAATTTGACTCTGCTTACTATATTCATGTCTTGGTTTCCTTGTGCGAGTTTAACCCAACACAATTCCCTCCAAAGCTATATCAATGAATCCTTGGTGTTTAACAATGTGACAGAATTACAATGTAATCGCCAAAATGCAATGTTTTCATTTCTTCACCCCAAATTTATCCTTGATTTCTTTGATATTCAGTATAATTGCCATTGTACTCAAGAAACGGATTGCCATTTCATTTTGAAATATTTAGGATAATGATCTGACTTCTTGTATTTTGAGAACTGGACCTTCCCTAGAAGACAACTGAAGCAGCACTCCAAATGGTTATCTCCAATCCACCCACCCCCTCCCTCTCCGTGTGCTCCCGAGGTTCGGAGTGCATTCTAGAAAGTAAAAATAACAAGCATGCCCCCCACTCTTAGCAGCTCAAACCAGCCATAGTGAGGCAATGAAAATGTTTTTCAAGGTATGACCGTTGCTGCTTGGGCAATTACGTGCGCTCTAAGGCGTCACGTCACGATTTGCATGGGTGTCTCCAATGGGGCTTCGACTCAGTTTTATTTTTGCCGATTATAGCGCTATTTATCTTGAAACGAAAAAATTATTTCCTCTACATTTACATTCTATTTCACGCAGAATCCAAATAAACAATAAAATATAGGGGCTCCTGTTTAAGCTTTCTAAGTGTCCGATCTTTGGGTGTTGCAGAGGTTCCAGCTTTAATTTAATGGAAGCCGCATCGAGATGAATAGCTTTTAAATCAAATAGCTGTAAACCTACAGGACAAACTACTAGGTTCATCAATCCCTAGACTTACAAACTACTGAAACTAACTTACGCTAAGAGGAACACATACACCCATGCCTCGAGTCTCCGGCGGGAACGACTGCCCAGTCCATAGCGTGATGCCGTAGACCACGCGACCGCTCACGCGCCACTGCAATGTTTATTAACACATTTAAATGGTTTTTGTATTTTTTCAAATGTTCCAAAAGTCAGTTTTAAATGCCTCACCCTGTGTATTGTCTAGCCGAATAATAGAGTGTCGGTTAATAAAATCAGCAATGGCAATGCCATTATATTGTGTGTTTCGGGAAGAATAGTAAATATTAAAAAAAACTGTTTAGACAAATTGAAATAAACAATGGCAGTTATAACATGTCCAACTTCTACTCAGTACAGTGGTACAGCTATTAGTTTTTAATTCAATGAAACTACTTGTTCATTTTCAAAACTTCCACCACCAACATCAATGCTCTTGTGACTTATTCTGATAATACCGCACGTAGTTCATCTGTACTCAGTTCACATTCTGTGCGTTGTTTAAAAAGGATGCATTGTTCAAATGGGCACTTGCATTCACATTCCCTTTGAAGACTTTGCTTTTCATCAATTCCCAAAGGAAGAAATTCAGAGGTATGGTCTGAGGACCTAGAAAGCCAAGACACGTGATCATTATATACCAATCCATGTTCCGGGGTTTATTAGGTTTAGATTTTGTGTAGCGACTGGAAACTGCAGAAGTCTCATCATGCTTGAAGAAGATATGTATTCATGTAGTCAATGGTATCCCTTCCAATAATGATGGAAGCTCATTTCTTTGGAAGTGTATATAATGGGGTTCTCTAACACGATGCAGTAATACAACAGCCCAGTTAACTCAATGTCAGTCCAATTACATCGTACATTTACAGATAAACTTTCTCGAAAATGTGTCTCCTCGGTGGGATGTGGAATTTCTTCGGACTCGTGATATGAAATACGAGTATTATTGATGCCATCACGAGTGTAAATGGTGTCATCATTCAAAAGTAGAAATAGGATTAACAACCAATTTTTAATACCCAACACCAAAGTTCCAACCCTCTGTCTTCCTATCATGCTGGAAGTTATTGAGTAAACTGAAAATGATTTCGATGAAACTCTGCATACATAATATCAAATTCAAATGTTTGTATAGCTTATGGGGCACCGGCCGCGGTGGCCGAGGAGACTGAGGCGCTCCAGTCACGGTCTACACGGCCACTACGGTCGGGGGTTTGAATCCCCCCTCGGGCATGGATATTTGTGCCGTCCTAGTTCGTAAGTAGTTCATAAGTAGTTTATAAGTTAAAGAGACTGATGACCCCGTAGTTAAGTCCCATAAGCTGTACAAATATTTGAACATTTTGCTTATGGGACTTAACTATGGGGTTATCAGTCCCTAAACTTACAAACTACTTACGAAATAGCTAACACTAAGAACGGCACAAATATCCATGCCCGAGGGGGATCCGAACCCCCGACAGTAGTGGCCGTGCAGACCGTGACTGGAGCATCTCAGTCCCATCGGCCACCGCGGCCAGCACATAATATTAGATGTTCAAATGTTTGTAAATCTATCAGTCCAAACTGCCTGGTCCTCAGTCCCATGCCCCAGGAAGGACTCGGACCTCCGATGGCGAACAATCGCGCGCTCTGCAGCGAGGCGCCTTGGACCGATCGGCTACGCCACCGCGGCTTTAATATCCTAATCAGTATGACTATTGGTCACTGTACCAGTGGCAAGTAGTGTATTGTAGACACGAGTAAACACATTTGGAATCTGGTAGCCTTTCGTTTGGAAAACACATGCAGTGTTCTATACAAGAAGCACACACTTCTATATCGGCGTAATATTTTACAGACTGTGAAGTCTTTAATGTATGATGCCATCGAGTGTACAATTTTGTAAGACATTGACCTTGTGTCTGGCATCATATTTACCACAATTGAGTAGAACTGACAGACTACAAGTCTGTTTACACTTATTCCAAAATTGTTTCTTTGCCGACCGAGACATTCAGTAGACTGCAGACTAAAAATGACTAACTAAATGACCAGGTGAAGTTCGTATCACTTACCTCTTCTAGTACATATGTAAATATATTAACAAACGTAGCGACATGGCCATCTTCGCTATAAAAAATAAAAATATATGCTTAAAGGCAGTGTCACTATGTTCAGTGTGCACTTTACATATGTTTAGTGTATGTTTAACGTTTGACACTGACTTCGACAGTTCATATACGGGTTCAGATCGTGTAAAGCGAAATTTACTCTTTCAAAGTATATTTCTGAACGCACCCAACCCAAAAATCTAGTGTCCGAATGACAAATCAAGATTAAATTTACTTTTGGTTTTAGCGTAGTGTATGTGGATTAAATACGCTGTAGGTGCATGGTACACGTGACAACTAATAAAAGCATATTCTGAGATACGATAAATTTAAGAAGTCAAAGAGTGAATAGCTTTTCCATGGAGTAATTATTGTTCGATATTTCGCTTTATATACTTGAAATCAAAAAAGGTCTTGAATTACACACTTTCTATAGTATCTTATCCGCTCTTGAAGCGCTCAACCTATCTCCACACCTGATTTCATCACAATAGATTCAGTGGTTTATTAATTATATACAGCCAAATCGGTTAAGCCGTTCTCGAGTTTTAGCCGTTTTTGAGTTTAGTTTATGTACGGGTTGAGATCGTGTAAAGCTAACTTTACTCATTCAAAGAATATTTCTAAACGCACCATACACAACAACCAAGTAATTATTTTACATGATTTAAATCTAAATTTTCCTCCCAATTTTTCTATATTTTATCACCTTTTAAACCTTCCCTGAACTTCCAAAAATGTTACATGAATTTTATTCTGCATATGTGTGCGTGTTTTGCCTCTCTTTCCGCCCTCTATCGAGCCGATAACTGATGATGCCTTTATAAAGCTACTGGGTCTAAAATACATATGAATTAAATTAATATGGTTTATATTAAGAGGTAAGTGATAAGAAGTTCACTGGGTCATCTAGTCGATCAGACAATGCTTCACAGTTGATAATATGTATGTACGCTTGCTCTGAACGTCAAATGTGCAAAATTTATCGCAGTAGTACGAAATTATATTTATATCTCAAAGAAAATACCTCTTTCAGTTTTCGAAAAATTTTACTATATTCTAGCCAACTATTTCAAACTTCACTCAAACGTTCGTTGTTTCGTTGTATTTCACTGTTCTTTGTTTGTAGGAGAAACATTCATCGGTAAATGAAACATTCACGAGGATTTGCTGCTGTTCCCACTGATAGAACTTACACGATTCTGGAAATCATTTCCATGCAATTCTTGATGTAGTTGTACTTGGTAATGATGGAACCGCTGACGTGTAAGAATACAATGTACACCGGTTTTAGGAATGCCAATCTCGTGTTCCAGCTATCGTGTAGTCGCATGTGGACTCATAGCAACGGGAACGTTTAACATCGGCATCGTTATCTGAGCGAGTGCTACGACGATTACGTTGTCATAGGTTATAACTTACTGTTACCTGAAGCGTCCAACAAGGTCAGGAAACATTCGCCGGGAAGGGGGATTTTTGTCAGTATATCGCTCTCTGCCTGCGTAGCATTTCGCCTACATTCAACAACAATAAAAGAACATGACGGTTTGTCAGCTAAGGCGTTTCCGCACAACAACACAGAACGGAGATGCTCCTTTTGACCACCCTGATGGAGCTGACGCAGCCCACTACATCGATGACAAGCTGGCCACCGATCACGTCGTTTTAATGACAAACCAGCCAAATAATATTTACCAAACTGATAAGCCGAATTTTAATATTTTACCGGATGGCGAACTGAGGGAAGTTGCTAGCGGTCGGACCTGAGCATTAATCCCAGTTTTCCAACTTATAAATTATAGGCAAAACGTTTAATTGACCTGAAGATGCAACTATAAAGTTGTGAAACTGCTTGTGCAAGTCTCTAGGGCTCTGATAAAAAACAGCTGAAGTGGCCCAAGAGCCTTTCACTCAGAAAACTCCAATTTTATTTTAACACCTACATCTTAACTGTGTGAAACTTACTTAACAATGTATAAATATTTTAGCTGTGGTTGTCCTTCATATAACATTTTCGGTAATAAACGTTATGTCGATGCAGTTCGTAAGAAGGACAGCCTTTACTGCATGCCAGCTGTACACAAAATATTTAAAAGTCTAATCTACTATACTATATGTCCCGTATTACACATTAGAAAACGGTATTACAATTGCTGCTGTGATAATTAAATTCTCCATAGATGAATAGCATCTCTACCTTGTGTTGTTGATGTACATTTTCTCACAGAACTTTTCAACTGAGTATGGTTGACGGAATGACGGGTGTGTGGTCCATTTATATTTACATTTGTCCTCTGTCGACGTCAGAACATGGATGTGTTCCATTACCCCGAGGACCTGCACTAAGCGCTGGGAGCGTCAACGTCAGTGTTGTGTTATGTAATAAATAACGTTGTGTTCCAATGAGTGGTACACTGTGGTACATAGAGCTTCAGGGAATAAAATGAATTCCAGAATAAAAAATTCAGGGTGTCATTTTAAAAAAGTTATACTCCTTTTCATATCTTTGTAAAAACCAAAAAAGGCAACCATGCTGATTAATGTCCCCCTGACAGCTAAAGAACATTTTCTTCATTTTGAAAATGATTAAATGTTTGTATAGCTTATGGGACTTAACTACGGGGTCATCAGTCCCTAAACTTACAAACTACTTATGAACTAACTAATACTAAGGACGGCACAAATATCCATGCCCGAGGGGGTATTCGAACCCCCGACCGTAGTGGCCGTGCAAACCGTGACTGGAGCGCCTCAGTCCCCTCAGCCACCGCGGCCGGCTTCATTTTGTAGTTTGCATCTGGATAAACAGTTATTTAGGGTGGTAAAGATAAATGGGACATCCAGCACATATATATTGCCGAAAGAAATGTAGATCACGGAGTTGGTAATATTTTGTTGTTTTCGGTGGAAAGATCTTCAGCGTAACATGTTTGTTTGGAAAATTTGTATCGATAAAGATACGATTTTCATGACCGGCACAACAAAATATCTTTGTCGTCGCCATCATATTTCTAAGTTATTATATAATATATCTGCGAACTCGACAACGATATCATTTCCATATTCTGCAAGCCGCAACTTTTCCATATTTAGATTACATGCGTAGGATTAATTCTCTCCAAGATATTGCTGCACTGTTCACAGTTTACACAGTAACTCGCTTGGAACACTAAAAGAGATAAACAAGTACAGTAACTATGCCGCTCATGCAACTATAGTACTTGTTAGTGCAGCTACACATGACACTATCTGATGCTGCTAGCAGACAAGTACGACGTTTTGCTTGGAAAAGCCTTTAACAATAAACGGATGCTTCTTACATCAAGAAACATGAAAGAAGAGATCTGAAAAGCATTTATAAAATGCTAGGTGAGGAGTGTTGCATTGTATGGCTTCGCATCTGCGACAAGAGAAGCCAACAAACTTTTAAATTTTGATGTTGGTGGAGGATGCACAAAATACCTTGGGCAGCAAAAATGACAAAATATGAAGAATTTCTTCGAAGAATCAGCGAAAAAAGAGAACTTTAGAAAACGACAATGAAGAGAAGAGAAAAGTACATAGGTAATCTGTAAAGGCACAATGAGTTGATAGTCAATGTTATGGAAGGAATTGTAGAAAGAAAAAGAGGCAGAGGATGACTCAGATTGCAGTAGTTGAAACAGATTCAAAAAGATATAGGAGTGGAAATATATCAGAAAATGAAGAGGCTATCCGAGAACAGAGAGGTGTGGGAAGTGTGGAGGAGGAGAACTGATTCCAACCAATCTTCGGATTGAGAACGAGAGAGAGAGAGAGAGAGAGAGAGAGAGAGAGAGAGAGAGACGCAGATCACTGTTTTGTATATGATGGCTTGTATACTAAGCATGGTTTCATGCTGGTCCGATGGTTCGGTGTCAAAGGTGCCCCGATTATCTGAGAGAAAAAAAATTCTTGCAATGCAGTCAATTCGAGAGCTTTGTTTGTAATGCTCTCATAATTTTCTGCCAATATTTTGACAGACCAAGAGTCTTTCTGAATGCGGCCTGATTTGATTGTCTGTATATCGACTAACGAGTGTTCATCTGTACAATCACATAGCCTAAAAATACCATGTGCACTGCACGTGTACTTTTCTACCAAAGTAGCTGCCTCATTTGTGTAATTTGCCCCCCCCCCAACCCCTTGAATTCCGAAAAAAATGCGTATAAATGAAATCACTAATTGCCTTAAATGGAATGCACACTAACTTCGCTCTGATTGGTGTAAATTCAGTAAATAAATCTCCAATAAAGTTTGGGACAACCACTAAAAACGACTACATTTTACTTTACATATAGTGTGCATAAAAATCCAATCATCTACCGTACAACTATTTCGTAGAAAATAAAACTGTGTTTTAGATTATGGACCAAGGCCCCTACTTAGTTACTTAGTAGAGAGTATAGTGGGAAATCGTAGATGATAAAAATCTGAGTCTATGAAACAGTTAATTGAAATCAGTTTCTGGAGTATATTTCCACAGACGAAGTTGCGAATATAAGTAGAGAGTCAATGCAGTACCAGAAGATGACATCAAAATGTTCAAATGTTTTTATAGCTTATGGGACTTAACTACGGGGTCATCAGGCCCTAAACTTACATACTACTTATGAACTAGCTAAGACTAAGGACGGCACAAATATCCATGCCCGAGGGGATATTCGAACCCCCGACCGTAGTGGCCGTGCAGACCGTGATTGGCGCGCCGCAGTCCCCTCGGCCACCGCAGCCAGCAAGATGACATCATCAACTGATAAAGTGTCTTTATATTTTGCCGTATTAGCCACGCGGGGCATGTCAATGTCTTTGCGCGCATCGTTATTTCTCTGCTTTGAGCCAGTATACATTCTTCCGTTTTCAACCACTGACGGTTTCAGCAGAAATCGACAAAGTAATTCTCACTTTCAAACGGTGAGTTCGCCTGATTATTTAGTCGGCACAGAGCCAGAATTAAAACCGTACACTGAAAGGGATTGCCCGTCCAATTAAAAGTCGAACTTCGTTAGCGTCTCTAATTAGCAGTTAATACATACATTGTTTTCAAGAAGTTCATTCGCCCGATTCTTCTAACGAGGTCACTTTGAAATTTTGTTACTCCTTGTATTAATTACAAAGGAAGAAGGAATTCACTAACAACAGCGATATATGCAAATGTGAAGTGTATCCACCTCAAAGGGGTTCCCGGTTATACGTCGCAAGCCGCACTGCCTCACAAAGGCTGCTCCTCTGTATGAGAGAATGTCCCAGCCACTTCTCTCACCATCACGCTCCACGCTACAGGACATGCAGTTCACATCAGCGGTGTGTTGCACTCCTTGTTTTAAAGCAAACACACGAAGCTATTATTTAAAGGAGAAATTCACAAGTGCATGGTGCTACATGAGGGAGCAAATAACCAGCTTGCAAATGTCAATTGTTAACTAAAGTGTAATCATTGATATAATTGTAATCACTTGGGTCTGTTATATTTATTTATTATACTGTGATTGGTCAGTCACTTTGGACGTCGGGTAAGGACTCGGTGATTTTGGTGTTTGCAGACATTTGTACTGATGCAAAATATTTAAATGTGTTATAGTTCAGTTATAGCACGATACTGTGAAGATAACCGGCGTGTAAGGAAAACTGATTCTCACGAAATATCAAAAGGTTAGAAGTAGTAAGATGCATGCTTGAGGCTCATACTGGTTAGTAAGTTGAAAGTGCCGATTCTGCTCAAAATCGCAAACATTACAAAATTTCAACATCGATACTCTTAGAATACTGTACTCTCCTCCCTCTCGCTGTCTTTCCTAAAGACCCTCACGTTTCTTCATCAGTCAGTCCTATCCTTTCACATAATCTTCGCCCTGTTCACATTCGTGTTACTTGTTGCGTGGCCCCAGACAATGGCGTGCAAATTCAGCCATACACATTATTCAGAATTGTTTTATTTCTTATAGAGCTATTCCATAAAAATCTACATCATATCGACCCCAGCACGCTCGAAAGTATCTGAAAAATTTGTGCCGTTGCTCTCGAAATTGCCAATGTAAGACACTTTGAGAAGGGAATGTGTGGCATTCCAAAGAACCTGAACGAACCAAGCAATCATAGGCTGAATTTGGATTCATCAGGTACAGTGGCGAATAATTTCTAAAAACTGAAGACTATCAGACTGTAATATCTTGTCTCATACTGGCACTATTGCGTACGTGTTTAACAGTCATAAAACAAAGAACCTTTATGACTAGTTGCATGTGCTATGGGTGGATGAATCATCCTTGAAATCTCATCCATAAAAAAGAAAAAAAAAGTAAAATAAAGTAAAGGTTGATGTGTAGCCCAAAAGAAGCTTACTATATGGCAGGCCTACTTCCAAAACTCAATCATCATGATAATTGCTTCGGTCATTACCTTCACTGGCAGAATAGTTGTAAATCAATATCTCACCATCCTCGGAAGTCAACTACTTGTTGTTGTGGTCTTCAGTCCGGAGAATGGTTTGTAGCTGCTCTTAAACCTACTCTATCCTGAGCAAGCCTCTTCATATCCTCATAAGAACGGCAACCTTTGCTTTACAAATATTAATCTCTTGGCCACCTCTGCGAGTTTTACCCCACAGGCTTCCCTCCAACGCTAAATTCACAATTCCTTGATGTATAAGAATGTGTCCCACCAAACGATCCCTTCTTTTAGTCAAGGTATGTCAGAAATTCTTTTTCTCTACTATTCTGTTCAGTACCTCTTCATTAGTTACGCGATCCACCCACCTAATCTTCAGCATTCATCTGTAACACTACATCTCAAAAGCCTCTATCCTCTTCCTGTCCGCACTGTTAATCATCCATGTTTCACTCCCACACAAAGCAACACTCCACACAAATGCCTTCAGAAAGGACTTCTTTATGTTTAAATTAATATTCGATGTTAACAAATTTATCTTTGTCAGAAATGCTTTTCTTCCCATTGCTATTCTACATTTTATATCCTCTGTACTGCGACCGTCGCATGTTATTTTACTGCCCAAGTAACAAAACTCATCAACCATCTTTATTCTTTCGTTACCTAATATAATTCGTTCAGCATCGCCTGATTTTCTAAGGCTGCATTCCATTACCCTTGTTTTGCTCTTGTTAGTGTTCATCTTATATGCTCCCTTTAACACACTGTCTATTCCGTTCAATTGCTCCACCAGATCCTTTGCTGTCTCTGACAGAATTACAATGTCATTGGCAAAACGCAATGTTTTTATTTCTTCAACCTGAACTTTAATTCCTTGTCCAAATTTCTCCTTTGTTTCCTTTATAGCTTGCTCTTTGTACAAACTGAACATTGGAGAAAGGCTACAACCCTGTTTACACCCTTCCAAACCTCTGCATCCCTTTCATGCCCAACTCTATTAACTGCTGTCTGGTTTTTGTACAAGTTGTAAATAACCTTCTGTTCCCTATAATTTACTCCTGCTGATTTCAATATCTGAAAGAGTGTATTCCAATCAGCATTATCAAAAAATTTTCTCCAAATCTACGAAAGCTAGAAATGTAGATTGGCTTTTCCTTAATCTATCTTTTAAGATAAGCCGTAAAGTGAGGGTTGCTGGCCCGAATTCCTGCATTTCTTCTCAATCCAAAGTGATCTTCTCCAACGTCGACTTCTACCAGGTTTTTCATCCTTCTGTAAATAACTCGTGTTAAAATATTGCAACCATGACTTATTAAACTGATGGTTCTGTAATTTTCACACCTGTCTGCACGCGCTTTCTTTGGAATGGTGATCATAACATTTTTCATAAGATCTGAGGGTATTTCCCTTGTCTCATACATCTTACGCACCTGGTGAAATAATTTTGTCATCGCTGGCTCTACTAGAGTCTTCAGTAATTCTGAGGGAATGTCGTCCAATCCAGGGGCCTTGTTCGGACTTAGGTCTTTCAGTGTTCTGTCAAATTCCTCTCTCAGTATACTCCTATTTCTCCTATTTCATCTTCATCTACTTCCTCTGCTCTTCCTACAATATTGTCTCTAAGTTCATTTCCTTTGTAGAGTCCCTCTATATACACTTTCCACCTTTCAGCCTTCCCTTTCTTGCTGAGAACTGGTTTTTCATTTGGGTTCTTTGTATTCATACAGCTGCTTTTCTTGTCTCAAAATGTTTCTTTTATTTTCTTGTAGGTGGTATCTATATTTGTCTTCTAGCAACTCCTGCTTAGCTATTTTACATTTCCTTTAGATCTCATATCTTAGTCGTCTGGACTCCATTTTGCCTGTTTCATTTACTGCATTTTAATAACATTTTTATCACGTTAATTTGGCAGCTACAACCGTCCAAAATTTCGGGGGTGGAGGCTGCGATATCGTAGCTGACTGGCCGAGTGGCTAGCCCCAGGGCACGGCCCACTGTCTCATGACTACTAAGCCAGTAAGCTACACTGCCGTAGCCTTCGACCCCAAAACTTTCAATGGTTGTAGCTCAGAAACTACGCATGATAAAAAGTCATTAAAAATTAGCTGGTATCAAAAATTCGAATGCATGTTGAAACAACCATTGTTACATTTGGAAAATTGTATGTTTGCATATAAAATACACTTTCTAGGTATTTTCACACTCTGTTTATTGGCTGACAATTCGGGTTCTTTACTACCAATCCTCTTGGTAACGACTAACTACCGATACGAAGCCAGAGAAACACTAGCAGCGAGCAGCCAGCAGCCGACGACGAAAATTCTCATACCTACACTCAGACTCTCATGCATGGACGTACAGAATAAAGCTAGTACACATTCTCACAGGGACAGTGGCGTCACGGAGAATCATCCGTACATTCATAGAAACAATGATAAATTATTAGCATAATAAAATCCCAGGAAGATTAACACAGTATTACCGAAATTAACATTTAAGAACATGAAATGCTATTCCTCGCGCCTCCGAACGAAAGGGGTTCTCGTTTAGCAAACAAACCCATTTAGCGAACATAGATAAATTACAAAGTTAAAAACCTATGGAAGACGGGAGACAGCCATCTTTCAGTAGATAGATAAATATTGTGTCTATGCTACATCACAATTTTTTCTCCTTATGTAAGTCTCTCAATATCAACAATGAAGCTTTTACCATCAAATAACATGTGTTATATCTTTGTTTGTATCTCAGAGTATTACATTTTCTATGTGCTTCAAATTAAAAATTAAAACAAAATTATGGCTTCCATTTCCATATGTGGACTCTAGGACACATTTTTAAGTTGGTATTTGATTCTCAAACGTTTGTTAAGCCTATGGGACTTAAGTGCGGGGTCATTAGTTCTTAAACGTACCAACTATTTATAAATTAACTTATACTAAATAAAGCACAAACATCCACGTCCGAAAGGGGATTCGAACACATGACGGGGAGCGGGCTCGCGCATCTGAGCATAGCGCATCAACTCGCTCGGCCACTCCGCCGCCTCTTTTACTGGCTTTATTATTTATAAGATTTACTTGCTCTCATCGTGTTACGTTAACTCTATGTTAATTGGGGTACCATGGTAGATAAAAACGTTATTTAAAATTGCCATTGTATCGTAATGGGACTAAATGTGAAGAATCGTAAATGAGTAGTGGTGTAACCTGCACATTTCTTATTGAGACTAATCAAAAGTGCCCTATTTATACAATAATGTACAACTTTCGTTTACAAAAGAAACATTCTTACAATGGGAGGCCACGCAGTTCGGATCACGGATTTTCTTCAGACATCGTACCATTTAGCAGACAATTTGGACAACATAATTTGCAGTTAGAGAGGAGCGTTCTTGAATATGTGTATCCATATAGGCATGTTGATTTTCATGGGATTATTTAAGTGAATTGCGAATATTATTTAACCTGTCTCGAGTAACATAGTTCTGTCCACTGCGTCAACTCGCTCGGTGGTAAAACTGGGATTACTTAAGAATTTTCATTTGTGAAAGGCCAATATACGAGGGGAAGTTGGAAAATAGGTTTCCCCTGTCGATATGTCTGTATTAATCTACGTAATTTCCAAGTACATTGACACATTTGTCATACCGCTTTATAAGCTTCAAAAAGCCTTCAAGCAAAAAGTCGGGGCGTTTCATACGGAAGAAGCGTTGAACGGTTTGTTTGACGTCACCATTGCTTCCAAAGCGCCTTCCACAGAGAGTGTTCTTCAAAGCTGGAAACAGAAGGAAGCCACTAGGTGCGAGATCAGGACTGTATGGCGGATGGTGTAGGCGCTTCCAACCAAGAGTTGCAGTACGGTTTTGCGTCGCCTTCGCCGATTGTGGTCTCGCATTGTCATCCAAAAGCAGAACGCCAGATCTGAGAAGGCCAACAAGCTTTTTCTGAATCACCTCCTTCAATGTCGACAGAGTGGCACTGTACCGCGCAGCATGGAAGGTTGTATCATCAAAAAAGCAGTGCAACAGCGCCATCTGGTTGATCGCTGTCCACCTCTACCCTATGGTGTATCGGTGTCTTGCACGTGTGCTTACACCTATTGTGCCGTCTTTCGCTTCAACGCTTCTTTCGTATGCAATGCCCTGATTTCTTCCTGGTCGCCTTTTTGAAGTTTATAAAGCGGTTTGACAAAGTCTTATCTTTGAGGTCTCGTTCTATTTTTTTCTTTCATACACAACTCTGACCACAGTCGAAAGGCGAAACGCATTTTCCAATTCCCACTCGTATCTCCTCTGCAACTTTTGAAATGATGTAACCCGGGAGTAAGTGGAGCTGCGATAAGTGCAGAAATTCTACGTGAGATAATTGAAGGACTGCGTTTTGAATAATGCCTTCTACTTGAAACACAGTCTGTACATTGACACTTTCAGATGCAATATGACTGCTGGACACTGTACCAGCGTCAACAGTAAACTCTCTGGAATCTGGTACTCTACAGTTATCAAATCGTGTGTCATACTCTTCATAAGCAGCAGATGCGTTTCCACTAAAAATTCTACACACAAATACAATATCGGCATATTATGTGTGAATTCGTGCAGCATGTTGATATACTACAGTATAATAGGCAGGGACAACTAGTCACGAAGAAAACTTCAGTGTAAACACAACTCAGAAATATGGCAACTTGACCGCAACTGATAGGTGATGGTTATTTTTCCGACTTCCTGCGTCTCTCCTCTGTCAGCTATCAAATTTTATACTTAATTGTGTATCATTCTATCGGTATTTAATTTTATTGCTGTTATATCTTCGTATTGCTTTTTTTACCCCTGATAAGGGAAATGAACCGGCCGCGGTGGCCGTGGAGACTGAGGCGCTCCAGTCACGGTCTGCACGGCCACTACGGTCTGGGGTTTGAATCCCCCCTCGGGCATGGATATTTGTGCCGTCCTTAGTATATGGTAGTTGATAAGTAGTTTGTAAGTTTAGGAACTGATGACCCCGTAGTGAAATCCCATAAGCTGAACAAACATTTGAACATTTTGAAGGGAAATGAGTGTATTAGAATAGCTTTATCGTGTTGAATTCAGTTCGTATAGAAACGGCATTTCATTTATTCTGCTGCCTGGCTTGCTGTCAAAGCTTTGCTGTGAGCACAAGGGATGCCGTCCACGTTACCGTTACTCGATGGCGAGGTACGAGCTGTCAGCCTTGAGTCTGTGGCTCTCTACAAAGGAAGGTTGTGGGAGGGCCTCACACTACCGCCTAATGGTCGCTTCAGTAGCCCTGTGCCGTGGTCCCCTCGTTACCTGCCTCGCCCGCCAGCAGAAGCTTCACAATGGCTGTTTGTGCCTGTCCGCCTGCTACGGGTCTGGCACCTTCGGTTTAACGGAATGCAGCGGGCGTTGAGGCGGTCACGCCGTTTGATCTTCACGGGAACTCGGTATCTCCTGTCTGTTAATTTGCTGGAATACCTAGAATTTTGTCATTCTGTTATATTAGTGGAACCACCAGGCTGGCTGAGAAAGGAAAGCAGAGTGCGTCTCACACGGTGAGGGGGGGGGGGGGGGGAGAGTGTGGTGCCGCAGAGCTGTATAGAGCGGTCCCCTGATTGTGGCAGCCGATTATTTTTGTTGATTTTCTGAGAACCTAACTGGAGTACGTGACCAAGCGTGGGTACTCCGGCAGGTTGGGGGAGGAATGGGCTTTCAGTTGACGGCAACGCACCCCATTGGCTGATTACATATTTTCTTTTTGGAAAGCAGTTGGTAGCTCCCAGGCCAAGGGTACAATTGGCGCAGATGTTTTGAGGACGATCCCGATTCGCCTTAGGGCTGAGCGTAGGTGGCTGTCTTAGCGGCTACCGAGTTTTTTCGAGGAGGGGAGAGAGGGGAGAAAAATAGGCCCTCTGATGAGTACCAGGACTTACAGCGTGACGCTAACCCGCCGTCGTGTCGCGAAATTTTCTAAGTGATGACTTTCGACTTGTATTTTGCACCGCTTTGGTAGGGCGGGAATTTTGATTCTTTTTCAGAGCGCTAGTATGTTGGTAACGCACTTTGAACTTTCATTCTTGTGTGGCATTTCCATCTGCGACCACAGATTAGTCTCCTTGTTAGCCTTCCATAGACACGGTATTTGTTTATCGTGTGTCACTTCCGAAAGCGCACACATTAGTTGTAAATATCGCCACTCCGTGGCTTTGGCGCAGTTATGCTTCCCGTTCAGCCCCACCCGCCGCTGAGCCTGGTGACTGCCAACGACGCTGCAACTGCTGCGAGTTTTGCATGACTCCTATTTAGGTATAGTATATCGCTTGCGCAACCTCTATCCCTGATAGGACACCGATTATTCTCGTCAGTAATCGTTTTCTAATCCGAGACTTGTTTCAGTTGCAAACTAGTTGCATTCATGATCGCTATCGTACTGTGTCTCTAGATATAGCCTGTCAGTTTCAGTCTTATTTGCGTAATTTTGTATCACGTGTTGAATTAATTCACGTTTTCTCCTATTAACGTGATTATTCTTTGATCTTTGGATATGTTGACAGTGACAACTGGTCAGTAACTTTGATTTTTGCCTGTTAGGCTGTTTTAACTTTATTGTACAATATAATCATTTATTTTGGAATTTTTTTACCTCATTTAAACCCTCTCACTTATTTTGGTGGGTTATGTTTTCATGTGTATAAATAATGGGAAATTGTTAGCTCACATAGACTTAACTTCAGTTTTATTTCATTAATACTGATTCAAAGATTTTTCTTTATTTTGAAACCATATGTCATTTTGAGGTATTAACTTGTCGTCATTCGACCGTTAAGATAGGCTCAGTTAATTATTCTGTAATTTTATATCAAAATAAGCTTATATGCCCGTGCTTCACAACGGTTGTTAGAGAGACCTGTGTATATAATTGGTTTTTAGGGTTCTAGATCTAGGTCAGCAAAAAGATTCCTTGTTGGATCGCTCTGTCAATAAACTCAGTTCTCCTAGCCAAGATGTCAAATGTAAGTTCAAATACTTGTAAATCTATCGGACCAAACTGCGTGGTCATCAGTCCGTAGCTTACAAACTACTTAAACTAAGGTAAACTAACTTAAGGACAACAAACACACACACACACCTCCGACGGCGAGCAACAGCGCGCTCCGCAGCGAGGCGCCTTAGACCACTCGGTCAAATGTAAGTAAAAGTCAATGTCGTAAACGATGAATGTTCATGAAGATTTTCACACAAAAAGTGAAATTAATTTAAGTCTGTACTCCAGAACGATGTACATTCATTGTTAGGTAGTGTTCATAAAGTTAAGACTGCGGTGTGTAATTGTCTGTTTGGCGTAAACTTCTGAAAACACTTCTATCATTGAGATGAGAAATAGTAATAAACTTTAACTCTCACAGTAAGTGCATGCTGAATTATTAAAAAACTCGACGAATCCTGAAACTCTTAATTAAATTAACAGAGCAGTTCATGTCTGTTAAAATAAGACGTCATGGTGGTTTCAATGTGCGATAAAGTAAGTCTGGACAATCGTTAAAGGAATGGCGTCAGTTGATCGTCTGTATAGAACTTTCCATTATATATAGTATTTCAGGGAATTGTGTTTACTGTGTTAGCAGCATCGGCCACTCTTTCAGCGAATACGTGTCCCTACGTATTAAAGCACGAAGTTGAAATCGACCTTGTGTAATAGAACTATATATTCAGAAGCCGGTTTATAAATCTAAGTACAGTTGTCTCTGCAAATGAATATGACTTTATCTTAATGTAGTCTGTACCAAAAGTACGTAATTACAAATTTTAATCACAAAAGAGTTTCGCGTGAAAGTGCTGGTCTAACACGATATAAAATCGTTGGAAATATGACCGAACCACATAGAGTGTAGATAAATACTGCTGTTCCTGCTCTATGCTTGCTTTCACGACAAAATATTTGGGTATGGCTTATGACGATGTCACATGATTCTCGTTATTCAACATCTATTGCCAACATTATCACAGGAGGCCGCCGTGATATGAGTAGCACTACATCGCATGGTTTTTCTCGACCCAACTGTCAAACGATAACACCTTTCACAGCAGAGAGTGTCGCGGCTTTATGTATCAGAGATCACTGATTAGCACAGACCAGTGAGCTTACTGGTACAGGCATATCAATATCTATGGCCTAAGAGACATTCATTGATGTATCTCTGTATTTCCACCACGCTTCCACGACAGTGATCAATGTTCCACGAGTATTTTTATCTTTGAGTCTATCTGGATTTTTATCTTTCTTTTGTGTCTCTGTTCATAGTCGGTAACGTGTGATTGACGGAAACATGTGATCTATGTAAAAAAATGCGTATTTGATATTCCTCGTCGTTATTAAAGTCTGAAAGGACTGCATTGTCTGACGATTGAAAGTATAAACAGATTTTGACTCGTACCGTAAAGTTCGCAAGTCACAGAGTATATAACTTTTCCTAAGAGTATTTATTGCATAATTTGCGAATTTTTGCTCGTCACACTTACCCACTGCCACGCACCGCGACCAAACTCCCTTACTAACATCATTAGACCAAGGGCTATCTACCACCACAACCACGAGTGGATGGCAGTATGTGGTCATGGAGAAAATTCTGTCAGCACGTACACACACAAGCCTTTTATATATAGATATAGATACAGTGGTGGCCCATGATTAAGATAAATTGGCATATAAATAACTTGTTGGATATTAAAATCAATCAACAGGTATGAAAATTACAATGCAGGGTTAGGTGTATGCTTTAATTTATCAAAGACATAAGCAATAAACAGTCACACCTACACGCCTACACCACGACAGCACACGCAACGTACACGTTTCACAAGCTACCACCAACATTCGATTCATTACGCCGATAGCAATCCATAGCAACCGGTATGCTAACATATGAATCATTTAAATCAGCTGTTTCTCTGTAATACAAGAAACTTAGACAAATGTTTTATGGTATTTTTAATGAAATTAGTGTATACAAACACCTCCTAAGGCATTTAGTTTCTTTTGAAACACGAACCCAGTGGTGTATACCACAGCACGCGACTTTATAACTTTTACGAATTACTGCGACCATCGTCGGTGGAAGCGAGTTTCGACGTGTTTGAAAGCACCTAACTGCGTTTATAAGTACACGCAGGCTCTCTATAACGCATAACACGGCGAAGACCCGTAGTGTGTGTTATACTAATTTATTGTGTAGGCCCTGGCCAAAGTCGAGCGTCGAGTATGCAATTTTCTGGCGTCCGTTTGAGCCAGACCTGTTTAGGAGGCGGCTAGACGGGCATGAGCGCTCGCGCTCGCTCGCTGCCTGGGTCATGAGCGCTCGCGGCTGGATGCGGCACCCAGGCGTCTTGACGGACTGCAGCGCAGGGGAATAGAGGTGCACACAACCGCTGTCTTGAGAATACTGAGAAAAACGTCGTGGGGCGCCCAGGCGTCGTGACTTATTGCAGCGCAGGGGAGGTGTATGCAGGGACTATCTTCGACTGACAACAACGTCGTTGCGGCTAATTTTCAGATGCGAGAGCGTGTGCCCACCACGCAGTACATAATGTACAGAGCAGCGCAGGGGAGTAGAGGTGTACACAAATGCTGTCTTCACACCACTGAGAACAACGTCGTTCCGGCTTACGTTTAGATGCGTGTGAGTGTGCCCACCACGCAGTACATAATGTACAGAGCACCGCAGGGGTGTAGAGGTGTACACAAAAGCTGTCTTCACACCACTGAGAACAACATCGTTCCGGCTTACGTTTAGATGCGAGCGCATGTACCCACCATGCAGTACATAATGTACACAGCAGCGCAGGGGTGTAAAGGTGTAAACAAACACTGTCTTCACACCACTGAGAACAACGTCGTTCCGGCTTACCTTTAGATGCGAGCGCGTGTGCCCACCACGCAGTACATAATGTACAGAGCAGCACAGGGGTGTAGAGGTGTACACAAACGCTGTCTTCACACCACTGAGAACAACGTCATTCTGGCTTACGTTTAGATGCGAGCGCGTGTGCCCACCATGCAGTACATAATGTACAGAGCAGCACAGGGGTGTAGAGGTGTACACAGACGCTGTGTTCACACCACTGAGAACAACGTCGTTCCGGCTTACGTTTAGATGCGTGTGAGTGTGCCCACCACGCAGTACATAATGTACAGAGCACCGCAGGGGTGTAGAGGTGTACACAAAAGCTGTCTTCACACCACTGAGAACAACATCGTTCCGGCTTACGTTTAGATGCGAGCGCATGTACCCACCACGCAGTACATAATGTACACAGCAGCGCAGGGGTGTAAAGGTGTAAACAAACACTGTCTTCACACCACTGAGAACAACGTCGTTCCGGCTTACCTTTAGATGCGAGCGCGTGTGCCCACCACGCAGTACATAATGTACAGAGCAGCACAGGGGTGTAGAGGTGTACACAAACGCTGTCTTCACACCACTGAGAACAACGTCATTCCGGCTTACGTTTAGATGCGAGCGCATGTACCCACCACGCAGTACATAATGTACACAGCAGCGCAGGGGTGTAAAGGTGTAAACAAACACTGTCTTCACACCACTGAGAACAACGTCGTTCCGGCTTACCTTTAGATGCGAGCGCGTGTGCCCACCACGCAGTACATAATGTACGGAGCAGCACAGGGGTGTAGAGGTGTACACAAACGCTGTCTTCACACCACTGAGAACAACGTCATTCCGGCTTACGTTTAGATGCGAGCGCGTGTGCCCACCATGCAGTACATAATGTACAGAGCAGCACAGGGGTGTAGAGGTGTACACAGACGCTGTGTTCACACCACTGAGAACAACGTCGTTCCGGCTTACGTTTAGATGCGTGTGAGTGTGCCCACCACGCAGTACATAATGTACAGAGCACCGCAGGGGTGTAGAGGTGTACACAAAAGCTGTCTTCACACCACTGAGAACAACATCGTTCCGGCTTACGTTTAGATGCGAGCGCATGTACCCACCACGCAGTACATAATGTACACAGCAGCGCAGGGGTGTAAAGGTGTAAACAAACACTGTCTTCACACCACTGAGAACAACGTCGTTCCGGCTTACCTTTAGATGCGAGCGCGTGTGCCCACCACGCAGTACATAATGTACAGAGCACCGCAGGGGTGTAGAGGTGTACACAAACGCTGTCTTCACACCACTGAGAACAACGTCATTCCGGCTTACGTTTAGATGCGAGCGCATGTACCCACCATGCAGTACATAATGTACACAGCAGCGCAGGGGTGTAAAGGTGTAAACAAACACTGTCTTCACACCACTGAGAACAACGTCGTTCCGGCTTACCTTTAGATGCGAGCGCGTGTGCCCACCACGCAGTACATAATGTACAGAGCAGCACAGGGGTGTAGAGGTGTACACAAACGCTGTCTTCACACCACTGAGAACAACGTCATTCCGGCTTACGTTTAGATGCGAGCGCGTGTGCCCACCATGCAGTACATAATGTACAGAGCAGCACAGGGGAGTAGAGGTGTACACAAATGCTGTCTTCACACCACTGAGAACAACGTCATTCCGGCTTACGTTTAGATGCGTGTGAGTGTGCCCACCACGCAGTACATAATGTACAGAGCACCGCAGGGGTGTAGAGGTGTACACAAAAGCTGTCTTCACACCACTGAGAACAACATCGTTCCGGCTTACGTTTAGATGCGAGCGCATGTACCCACCACGCAGTACATAATGTACACAGCAGCGCAGGGGTGTAAAGGTGTAAACAAACACTGTCTTCACACCACTGAGAACAACGTCGTTCCGGCTTACCTTTAGATGCGAGCGCGTGTGCCCACCACGCAGTACATAATGTACAGAGCACCGCAGGGGTGTAGAGGTGTACACAAACGCTGTCTTCACACCACTGAGAACAACGTCATTCCGGCTTACGTTTAGATGCGAGCGCATGTACCCACCACGCAGTACATAATGTACACAGCAGCGCAGGGGTGTAAAGGTGTAAACAAACACTGTCTTCACACCACTGAGAACAACGTCGTTCCGGCTTACCTTTAGATGCGAGCGCGTGTGCCCACCACGCAGTACATAATGTACGGAGCAGCACAGGGGTGTAGAGGTGTACACAAACGCTGTCTTCACACTACTGAGAACAACGTCATTCCGGCTTACGTTTAGATGCGAGCGCGTGTGCCCACCATGCAGTACATAATGTACAGAGCAGCACAGGGGTGTAGAGGTGTACACAGACGCTGTGTTCACACCACTGGGAACAACGTCGTTCCGGCTTACGTTTAGATGTGAGTGCGTGTGCCCACCACACAGTACATAATGTACAGAGCAGCGCAAGGGAGTAGAGGTGTATACAAACGCTGTGTTCACACCACTGAGAACAACGTCGTTCCGGCTTACGTTTAGATGTGAGTGCGTGTGCCCACCACACAGTACATAATGTACAGAGCAGCGCAGGGGTGTAGAGGTGTACACAAACGCTGTGTTCACACCACTGAGAACAACGTCGTTCCGGCTTACCTTTACATGGAGCGCGTGTGCCCACCACGCAGTACATAATGTACATAGCAGTGCATGGGGTAGAGGTGTACACAAACGCTGTCTTCACACCACTTAGAACAATGTCGTTTCGGCTTACCTTTAGATGCGAGCGCATGTGTCCAACTCACAGTACATAATGTACAGAGCAAGGCAAGGGCGTAGAGGTTTTCACAAATGCTGTCTTCACACCACTGAGAACAACGTCGTTCCGGCTTACCTTTAGATGCGAGCACGTGTGCCACCACGCAGTACATAATGTACAGAGCAGCGCGTGGGTTAGAGGTGTACACAAACGTGTCTTCACACCACTGAGAACAACGTCGTTCCGGGTTACCTTTAGATGCGAGCGCGTGTGCCCACCACGCAGTACATAATGTACAGAGCACGTCTCTTCATGTCGATGAAATTTAGTGCAATAGCTTCAAAGCGAAAAACAGGCACACCATCGTCAATGTACAACACGCCATTGCAAGAAGCGCATATGTTTCTGATAAGCGATTGTCAAAATTCTTAAAACAACGCCATTACAATACCTTCCATGGGAAAGATTATCGGCGTTAGCAAAATGGAGATCAGAAAGCAGTGGTCCAAAGTGTAAAGGACAAACAAGGATAGGGTCTAACATGTGGGGCACCGATTTCGATCAAATTTAGCGTGGACGTTCTATAATGAATATAAACGGACACGTGTTTTAGCTTTTTGATAGACAGCAGTTTTAGAAAAATTAACTTTTTTTTTTAATTTTTACTAGCAACACCAACATGTGTGGTTTAAATAAAGGTATCATAACTGAAGGAGAAAAATCTGTTTGAATCCAAATACCTTTCAAATGTTTGTATAGCCTATGGGACATATCTACGGAGTGATCAGTCCCTAAACTTACAAACTACTTATGAACTACCTTATACTAAGGACGGCACAAATATCCATGCCCGATGGGGGATTCGAACCCCCGACCATAGCGGCCGTGCAGGCCGTGACTGGAGCGCCTCAGTCCCCTCGGCCACTGCGGTCGGCAAAAATATCTTTAACAGATAATGCTGTTTATCCAATTTTGTTAGTAGCGTTTGTTCCTGACAATGGGTCAGATTCAATTAATCATCATCACCATCATCAGTATCCTATCCTAAGGAACGTCTTCAAACGCATTTTTATCCTAATTGTTCCT
The DNA here is from genome assembly GCA_026315105.1 of Locusta migratoria. Taxonomy (NCBI): domain Eukaryota; kingdom Metazoa; phylum Arthropoda; class Insecta; order Orthoptera; family Acrididae; genus Locusta; species Locusta migratoria. Next base: position 365,128,336 of record CM048748.1, read on the forward strand.
ATCCTTATACTGTGTCAGCCATCTGATATCTTCTGCGTCCTCCTTCTACTTCTTATTCCATTTACGGTTCCCTCCATACCATCCATTAGCAGACAATTTCTTCATGTGAAGTTTAAAATTTTCCCGGCGAATTTCTTGATTAACATAATGTCGGGCGTGCTGCCGGATGTCATTGCTTTCTTCGCAGTAAGCAATGACTTCCAGCTGTACGCCCGAAATTATTTTAATCAGTCAATTTTTTCTCATTCAAGGCCCAAGCAGATTATGTCTGCTGTTTCTGATTAGTTTTTAATTTCACTCTCTTTACTCATGCTTCTCAGCACCTCCTCATATCTCACTTTGTCTACTCAGTTTCTACCTTCCATCCTCCTCCAATACCACATGTCAAATGTCAAATTTTCGAATTGTCATTGTCTCAGCGCCTTATAGTTCCACACTCTACATAAAAAAGTTTTGTACCTTCCTGTCCATACATCCTCATAGAAGCAAACTGTTCTTATTAAATACCTTCTTGGCAAATACTGTGTGGACGTTTACTTCCTTGTGGCATCTTATGTCTTCCGTAATTCTTCATCGCAGATACAGGCTATTACATTTAAAATCGGACGAAAAATGAGAAAATTTACCTTAAGAATTTCTACATGTTCCAATTAATGGCAGCTGTCATTAATCTGTCCCTCAAATGAGTACTATTTTCCTATTTAAAATTCTTAGCGTCATTTATCGAACGCGACACTTGGTGTGCTCTGCAACTCGAGAAACTCGTGCCGTATTTCAGCGAACTACGTTTCATTTAGAAGCTGCATATCTAAAGCTGATGTAGGTTACTTTTTATTTATTAAAATAATTGTTTTCTTAGTAAGGATTAAACTTATATAGGCTTGAACTTCATTTTATTGCAGGTTGATTATAGTTGTAAGTATTAAGGAGTCGCTCATCTTTAACTTAAACATTTTTAATAATAAATACGTAAGCCCGCGCTGCACTTACAAACTAGACTTCGGCGAGCTGCCGTCCGCCACGCACCAGGGGAAGATGCCTAACAGATGGACACGGACATTAGCGGCCGTAAGGACTAAAAAAAAATGTTCAAATGCTTGTAAATCTATCGGACCAAACTGCGTGGTCATCAGTTCGTAGCTTACAAACTACTTAAACCTAGGTAATCTAACCTACGGACAAACACACACACCCATGCCCCAGGGAGGACTCGAACCTCCACGGCGAGCAACCGCGCGCTCCGCAGCGAGGTGCTTTAGACCGCTCGGCTACTCCACCGCGGCCCGTAAGGACTGACCGGCTGTATACCGCACGGCGTAGCTCAGCAGGCGTAATACGCTCTAGCGCAGCTGGCCAATTTGGCGCAGTTTCTAGATATATGTTATTTTCTTCTAAGGCTCTCGATTCGAGACACCATCAACCTGTTTACTGATACTGTTCTTAAATCAAATGCTTAACAATATGACAGGCATTTTATTCCGTTTACAGAGAAGAGATGGCAAATGATGAAATGTACTCGAAAATTAAATTCTAAAAATACTGCAAATATACCACACCAATCTATACAGTAGTGCGTTCATTTAGTAATTTATTGGAATATATTACTATGAATAGTTTCCGAGCAATTTATGCTATATTTAATTTCATCTAATTAGATTACTTTCGTTCCTAAAACAACAAGCGGAAGCGTTTTGGTATCACAGCTGCTATAATGCCAAAGACGTCTATGCAGTGGCGTAACTAGGACTTGGCTTTGGGGGGGGGGGATAGATCTGCTTGACGAGCTAAATTTTATCAGTTTCCAGACAGACTACCATCTACCACTCCCCTTGAAGGTTCATTCACTCCCATCCAATGAAAACGTATGGTAAAACACCCCCAGTTTCCAATCTTTACCTTTACCAGATTGCTGTTATACAATTTTTTTCTTTTTGTTTATTTTTTTTATTTTTTTCTTTCTTTGGGTTCTGGGGGGGGGGATTTCTGTGGTGTCGCACAAGTACAAAGTGCGCGCCACCTACTTTCGGCGCTTGCCGCCATGCACGCACGGCGCGGCGTTCTTACGACGACAGCCACGAGCGCCCTTTGCTGCAACTCCGCTCGTGGCTACCACTGAACGACGTCGTTCACTTGGGACTGAGATAGGAACGAGTTAACACTTCGGAAACAGATAGGTAGCAGTGGAGACTTGGCTATCGGATAGGAACTAGGCAGGCCTCTAGCTCAAATACGTATCAGCATTCTGCAGTACTGAGCTATGTAAAAGTTAAGTATTGTATAAATTCTGTGCAATATATATCTCGTTCTAATTTACTCTAGTGTTTCTAGTTTCTGCTGTCTCACTGGCTGCTCCCCTCCGCACCTGCACACGCGTGCTACCTTTATTCCTGTGTCGGTCTTCCTACTCGGCCACCGACACCTACGACGGAAAAGGAGGCACAAAAGCGGCGACGAGGCTGGGACAGCAAAGTTTCTATCCCCTTCATCCCCACCCCGTAGTTACGCCACTGTGTCTATGACAGAAATGGAATGGAATGGCCTGTATTTGGAAGTGCTAATTTGTTCTATTACTTTCAGAAGTAGTTTTATATTTGTTCCTACATTTCTTGTATTTTTAACTGTAAATTAATGAATTCAATTAATGTAATTAATCATTCTTCAGCTCCACGTGGCATTCATCATTTACGTAACTTATAGCTCTTTTTCTATCAGTGAGGAGTGGAAAGTATGGACACAATATTCACTGCAGAACAAAGCATCCCTATTTTCAGAATTTAGTACGGACAGATCATTCGGAATTTCCCGTGTCAAACTGATGGGTACTGGAGCGGCGGGAGGCGGTAGCACGGACAGGCAGTGTCAGCTAGGCAGTTGGCGGGTCGCATCCCCATTCGGCAGGGCGGCGTGACGTGGCGTTAATTAGCTGGGCGGCTGCGAGGCCACTCACCGACTGCCGCGCCGCGCCGCGCCGTTTCATTAGCGTCGCGCGCTGACTGACAGACGGCGCTGCCACCGCGCCTCGCTTCCACTCCGGCTTTGTTTGTGCGTATGGGGTGACAGCACAAATATCTCCGCTTAGCTCGGACATGACACTCGTTATAATTTATACGGTGGGAAATTTTGTCAAATACGACGTAGATGGAGAGCTGTGTACTCTGAGGCAGGACTGAATGTTCAAATGTTTGTAGAGTCTATGGGACTTAACTACGGGGTCATCAGTCCCTAAACTTACAAACTACTTATGAACTACTTACAACTAAGGACGGCACAAATATCCATACCCGAGGGGGGGATTCGAACCCCCGACCGTAGTGGCCGTGCAGACCGTGACTGTAGCGCCTCAGTCCCCTCGGCCACCCCGGCCGGCGAGGCAGATCTGGTATTGAACAAAATTTGTTGGGACGTGTTAGTCTGTGATCAAAATTTTATTCGATTTTGATGTGATGTGCACCATACGTGTCATCTTCGACCCCACCACCCCCCACCCCCGAGGATGTACATACATATTTAATAATGATTATGCAGCCAAGATCGCATTTTTCCATTTATTATGTGACCGGTTTCGGCGTACTCGACGCCATCTTCTGACCTATTACACAATGTTTAACAATTGATCTGTATACATGATTGCCAGGAGATTACTTATATTTCAATCGCATGGTTACATACCTGTCGTAATTTACATAATTTCACGATATTTTTATACACTAAAAGAGTACATCCAGGTTGAGTGATTGTTAAACATAAAATTAGCAGTCATAAGTAAAAAATATATATCCATCTTCTAACGGTTTTGACGTGTGGCACTTCAAAATCTAAGTACAATACTACTTGGAGTCCAGTATAACACTAACTGGATGGCGGAAAACTATATACAAAGACTGTACATGTACATTTATATAATGCTCTCTGCCCTTTGTGATCGTCGTTAGACATATAAATGTTACATGTAGTACATTACATCCAACGTCATATATATACACATTTGTATAAGTTACTGTGTAAAGCACCCTGGATTGTAAGGCGCTCTGTCAGTTAACTATTGTGATGTTCAAATTTTTTTTTATTTATTTATTTATTTATTTATTTATTTTTTTTTTTTTTACAATGACATATAAAAGTTACATGTAGTACATTTCCTTAAACTACATCCAATGTCGCACATATATAATTAGTATAAATTACTATATTAAGCACCTTATATAACATACATATTTATTTTGTTAGTGTAGGGTTCCTATACAAAGTGAGAAAATTTTTGTTAGGTGTATACTATACTAGTACCCTAGCTGCGACTCTTCATAAAACAAATACATGTGCAAACTCTTATATATCTCAACGAAATGTATGGTCTTTGTGTTATGATAAGTGTTGTGACGTGCAAAGTGTAAAGTGTATTATTTTGTATACTGACAGGAGTCAAGACAGGAGACGTTAAATCATGTATTTGGTCGGAATTTACAACAAGGAATTACGGACAGTTGCGGCTGAATCCGATAACTATCTCAATCATTAATGTTGTATAATTAATAAATTTGTTATTGAATTATGTTGATAGAATAATGTTCAGCGATCAGTAATTTGTTTAGCCCTATATAGCTACTTTCTATCATCTCCAGTCCCACAGACAAATCAACAATAATTTCAGTTAATAACTACTTTCCCCTCCAAAATAATGACTATTAAAGAACGGGAAACAACAATAAATGAATTCGTTAGGAAAAACAGAGTTTCTCGGCTATACGTTTATTATAACGACACAATATTCGTATTATTTCTCAGCGATAACTCAAATATCTCAATTAAAAATGGACATCAATATACATACATAATCGATATACAAAGAAAAAGTAATGGTCTCTTAAACCAAAAAACAATATATTAACGTTTACTTCTGATGAGGTAAACTATAAATTTAATCCCTCAAATATCACCAATAATATGATTTTCACTATTTATTACATTTTCAATGACAATAATATTATTTAACCAATTAAACTTTTTCTCTTATAAACCAAACAAAATTTAAAAAATAATAAAAATAAAATTATCAACTGAATATGATAACAAATCCATTTTCAACATTTGATCCATCCACTAATTTATTTAATTTATCACTTAACTGAACTAGAACATTCTTAGGATTATTATCAATTCCATCAATATTTAGATTAATTATTCCAAAAAGGTATGCTGAAAAGTATGCGACCACGAAATAAAAGCTCGCCCCGTTATTCGGATGTTGTACTCCCTAATATCAGCCACTGTTTCTCGGTATTACACAGTGCCTATAACCTCAAAGAGTTCTGCCAAGTTTGGGCCACTTCAGTTGGCATAGACGAGTACGCACAAGTACTGAAGACCTAAAAGTCTCCCTGAAGCTTAGTATGTTGTAATTAGTGCCTCGGTGCACCTAATTATGGCTGCCCGATCTTGTCTCACCGAACAAGGACTATCAGTATCAGTCAAATCTCAGTGAGCACTCTGAAATTTGTACAAGTTCCTAAGTCCAAGAATCGGCTAAAAAAGCAAATCACCACGTCCGTTCCCACAGGCAGCACGATGCGAAGTCCGCAAACACCGTCTACCGCGCAAGAGCGCCCCAAAGGAAAAAAAAAAAAAAAAACGCCGTTTTCCAGAAAGCCAATAAAATTCAAGCTTCCTAGTATCAGCCAGTGAAATTTTACTTACTCCTGGCCGATTTCGAAAATCTGAAACTCTACCCAGCAGCCAATCAGAGATAATACCCGAACCCTTAACTCTTCTTGGCGCGATTCTCACACTTTCCATAACCGTCCTTCGGACTCGCTTCCAGCTTGAGCTGCGAAGGAATTTTTCTGTTAGCAAAAGCTATCACGACCACACTCCAGTAACTGGTGTATTAGTTCTAAGCCGTGACAGGGCCAGAGGGGATATTCCGTCGTGGTATTATTTTGTCTCAAAATCAGCGAAATTGGCTTTTTAGGAGCTCACACAATACTCGCCTTCCTCCTCCCACAATTTGGAAAGCTTGGGGTACATTTTTGCAAGCCCTCGGTCCAAGGCCTCTGCTGTATCTTGGTATTACGCAACCCTTGGACCCGTAGGGCAGTGAACCAGCAGGTAAAGAAACGCCGTAGTCGGCCCGACTCAGGAATTCCACCCGCCGGGCCTTCATGCTTCACGGAAACAAACAACTCCCTATTCTTCTTTTAATCCCCACATTTGATGCCTTTTTTCTAAAGACAAACGAATGTTTTGTATTTTATTTCGGATTTGTTTTACAGTTTGTTTTTCGCAAAGTTACTAAATCAATCCTGACCTTTAGGCAGAAAATATTTCAATTAACTCAGAATCAAAGATATGTTGCCGTCCTTTAAATTTCACGTGTTTGTGTCAATTGGCTGTCACTTTCAAGGAAGACGTTATCCACCAGGCAAATGCCAACATACAGACCGTATTTAAAAAATATTGTCTACAATTGACGTAAAATTAAATTTATTCTGATTCATAAAGGATATGATTTCCTTTCTGGTAACACGAAGTCTGCGTCATTTCATTGTCACAGAACAATGTGTATTTCAAAAGTGTCGCAGAAGGTGTTACCTTATTCTTAGCCAGTCATTATGAACAAAGGCTTATTATAAACTGGCCTCACTCAGTGCATTAACTGTTTGGACGGATACCTGCCAACAGTAGTAAAGAACGTGGAAAGGTCTGATACACTTCTGTGTCACTTTTATGTTTTTCTTTTGTTTGCTGCATAGCGACATAGCAGACTGTTGTTCACCACGGGTTGGGAATCTAATACCGCATGGAGCCTCTTCTTACCCTGTTGAACGCAGTGAGACACCATGACAGAGAACCTACATTTTCATAACACTCTTGTAGAGGCAGTTGACACATCAGTGGTCAGTTCTGGTTGTTGTGTGTGTGAAAGGTATGTGGTTTGCGAGCCTGCGTTTCATGACATTCCAAATGTGACCCACAGCATTCAAATATGCCCTTGAGTACCTCTCTTGCATCTTGCTCGTACCATTCCAGTGTGACATGGGGGCGATTTTGTGGCTCTTTATTAACACCGGAGAATCATCATAGGGGCATAAAATGGACGAGGATGGTCTCTGAACAGTTTAAAGTAATTTCCGGAACTACTATGGAGACCAATACCGTTATAAAGATACTTCTAGGCCTCACACTTCTTGGCCTCACATTGGCATGGCGCTTTTCATACCGTAATTCTTCTGACCATATCACGTTCAGGTGGGGAGTAACTAGGAGGAGCACAGACCGCCAAAGATCGGCAGTGAAGATAACTGGACTAAGACGTTACTGCAGAATACCGTGGTTGATCACAAGGATAACAAAGAATGAGGCAGCCTCTCTGCGTATACCAAATAACCTCCAGTCTCAAGCAGGATAGACAATACAAAATTAACAACAGATTAAAATTGCGGGAATAGTAACGATCCGAGAGGTCTGGCTACGGTACCCACCACAAAATAGAACGATAAAAACGGGCTGCGCGAATAAAACGTAAGACACGGTCAGCCATAGATGCATAGTGTTTAAGAATTAAATGAAGCAGGCAGATTGAAGGACTGCCGCAGTACGGATAAAGTGGACAGTCCAACAGGATGTAGACCACTGTCAGGAAAACGCTGTAGGGCACTTCAAGGAGTCCACTCGATGAATAAGGTGGTCCTACATTAGCCAGACATGGTCAGAGGCCGGCGACTATTCTGTACCTAGGATGGGTCCTCAGAAATGACTTCCATGTGGCCATAGAGAGCTTGAAAATGGAGCTTGTTCGGTGCATTTGAGTCAGCGCACTCAGAAGTGAAAAGGAGCAGAATATATTCTCTCATTTCTATAAAATCCCCCCCTCCCCCAGGCATATCTTGTACAGTAATTTACGATTTCTGTTATGATTGTTTAGGATATTTTTGCAGAGATTAATCTGAGTGATTTGCATCTCTGTTTTTGTCTACGTTTATGTTTTCCAGCACCCAAGATATGCTACTATTCATGCTTGATTCTTTTGTGATATTGTATTTACATGGTTTCACAATTTTGCCCCCATTCTTGGGCTGACCAGACAGTTGCTCACATCATCTTCAGTTTTATGATGATATCTAGTCATTTTTCAATTGTGGTCATGTTTTGTAACCCCTTACCGGTACATTGTGGTGAAAACCCATTCGGATATCCCTTTCCTGGGGACCAAACTCCAAAGGATGTGCTATTAGTGGCCTGGTTAGATAAACGATGGACGATTCCAGAAGATGCAAATTTGCTCCAGGAACCAAATGAAGACCACAAAATGGCCAGACTCGCCTGACTGCGCCATTGCATGTTTAGAAAACACTGGTCAAGGGCAGGCAAGCCGCTCAGTGAGTCACTACAGATAACAATAGTATCCCAGGGGCAGGGTAAGACATGTTCAAGAGTTCGTGAAATAGCGGCCGCCAGCTCTGCAGTGAAAACGTTACTCCCACAGGACAAGGAATTGCAGTTCGATTTGTTCACTGCGGGGTCATCAGTCCCTACACTTACAAACTACTTATGAACTAGCTTATACCAAAGACGGCACAAACATCCATTCCCGAAGGGGGATTCGAACCCCCGATGGGGAACGCTCGCGCATCGTAGCGTAGCGCCTCAATGCGCTCGGTCGCTCCGCCGCGACGACATGGGCATACCCATCACGATTGTCGACCAGAAAACCATATGTATACATTACTTCTGTGCCACTCCCACTCACAGGAACTGGCGACAGAGATTGGTCGGTGAAACTGAGGCTTTCCAGGCAAGGGAAATGTTCAACCTAAACTTCAGCGAGGAATGGACCAAGGAGCGCTATGAGAAGATTAATGGAAGGTGGTTGGGATTGAAGGACTCAACGAACAAAACAAGGGAAAGAATAAAGGCCACGATAGGGAGATCCGATCTGGGCATTCATTGAGGGGTTGTGGGTGTGCAGCGGCTGGGGAAAGAATCTTGCGATTTGGATGGTGGGGTGATGCAAGGACATGGCCAATATTTGAGGCTCACAGCTGTTGCCGGCGGAACAGCAGTGGAAGGGCCCCAGCTTTTACAAAGAGCCTTCGCACTGGACGCATATGGAAACTCCTGTTACTAGACGGATCAAGGATACGCAATGGTGAATGAGCTGCCTTCTCGTACTCTTGGTTCCTGAATTCCAACACTGATTGGATTATGCTCTTATAAAGTTGCAGGTATGTTGAGAAGCTCCCAAACAGAACGTTGTTGAGGCTCATAGAGCGGTATTTAAAACCACCTTTGGACCTCCACCGGATTCCTACACCAGGATGATGATGCTATCCCACCATTGTGACGGGAAAATACTCCATGTCCAGAGACGAATGAACAGGGTGAGGAGGTGATGTTAAAGATCTGCTGCGAGGAGGCGCATGAAATGGATGTGAATGCCATCTTTTCCTGCAGAGGTATCTGAATATCCAGCGAGGGTACATTGGAACTCTCCCTCACTAAATGGGGCGTTTTACGTTTCCCGGCTACGTGTGCAAAACGAGAACTGCTTACGCTCATTCTGCACATTAAGGACGCGGAATTCTGGACTGTAGGCTGCAGTTGTATAACTGCACGCATTATGCTCTGTCGTGTGTTCAGCGATAGCGTCGGGTTTAGTGGAAAGTCCGCACTGAATTTGAAGACAGGTGATCCCTGGCGCTAACCGGTGTTTGAAAAAGCTCCGAACTTGCGACCACACCTGAGGAAGGGACACGCAAGAACCAAAGGTGGAAATGTCGTCTATCATGAGTTCAGCTTAATCTACTAGATCAGTCGCCCAGCTCGGGCCAGGGGCGTATGAAAGGAATCAAATTCTCTTTAGAATGGTGACGCCTGTGATGCTGAAGCGCCCACTGACGTTCCCAGATGGCCTCAGCAATCTCCAGTCTTCCCCAGGGTACCAACTTACGCCAGAATAATCTCGGGGAATTCCGGACATTTGCCAGGAGGCGGAATCTATGGCGGCAGTGACCTGTTGAACCCCAATATCAACATCGGTGGAAATCGGATCCGTAATCACAGCAGCACTGCAGAGAGACCATCGGGGCAATCGGTCTACAGACTGAAACAGCAGGAGCACATAGGACGTTGTGGTCACGCCAACTAAGATGTAGGAGAAGGATTGGAGAACAAAGAGAAGGAGAATGACAGAATATGTGAGAGCACCAGTATTGAGTGTATAAAGAGTGTCTTTACATCCCTGATCAGGCAACCTTTTAACCATTTAATTAAAGCGGTTAAGGTAGTAGTAAGATCCTGTTACCAATTGACACACGAAAATGTTAACCATCTATTAAATAAATCCATTCACTGGTGCCAACCCTTCATAATACTTATTTTAATCAAATTCAATTCGAATTTCAAAAATCGTTAATATCTTTGCCACTAGGACTATTTAAATATCTGACTCGATGACAATGAGAGTAGACTGTGTTAGTGTATATTAAAAAGCGTACTGCTCCACGTCACAGTTTTGAATGCAGTAGTTACAGGTATTGCCAATTGTTCTGTTCATCACAATATGATTACCGTTGTTCTTGATTCTTTCTTGGCGGACATAATATTCCATTATCTTTCGGGAGATCACCCAGGACAGCGACACTTTTTCAATCGATATTTCCGATGCAAACCTCACAGCCATCTTCAAGGCCATTCGGTAACTGAGAGTTCAGCGTCTGCGCATGACTATTTATGCGGCAAATTACGTGATAGAAAGCTGTTGAGGATTAGAATGCGCATGCACTGTCGTAACTGCTGCGCTAGTCATAGGTAAAATATATGTCAAAGATAAAAAACATAAGTGAATAGTACGAACATAACGCAGATGCTACGAATTCACAGTGATTATAAAAGAATAATTATTCATTAAAAGTGGTAACATCTGTCGGAAGTAAAGACGCAGAAATTCTTTCCGATCGAAACCGTGAAATACGCGGCTTCGAACCACTGTCAAAATGAAATGTTTCGTTGCGGTTTAACAGGTTGTCTGTCAGTTGTATTTCTCCAGCTTCATTTACAACTAAATTTCAAAATGAAGAAACTGTAAATAAAAAATTCTGTGTAATCCATGGCGTCACCAGTAGAAATGCAACTGTTGGCTACTGCAGATTTGTTTGACTGAAGAAGGCGTGTATACCAATGGTGTTCGACACATCGCTACTGTAGAGTGCACGTGGTTTTTCCTATGTAATGTTTGCTACACTCACAAGGGATTTCATAATCTCACGTCATCACCCCTTCATTAGTGAGTGAAATATTGTCTGAACTCAAATTTTTAATATAATTTTGTGCTTCAGACATTTTTTATTTGCCAGGTTTTCAACCATACCAAATCACTAATATAAAAGCCATAGGCAGTGGTTGGCGTCTAAAACGGGTAAGGGGTTACAAAACATGAAAACAATTGAAAAATGACTAGAAATCATCATAAAACTGAAGATGATGTGAGCAAATGACTGGTCAGCCCAAGAATGGGGGCAAAATTGTAAAAACATGTAAATACAATATCACAAAACAACCAAGCATGAATAGTAGCATATCTTGGGCGCTGGAAAACATAAAATTAGACCAAAACAGAGATGCAAATCACTCATATTAATCTCTGCAAAAATAACCTAAACAATCATAACAGAAATCGTAAATTAATATACAAGATATGCCTGGGGGGGTTATAGAAATGAGAGAATATATTCTGCTCCTGAATTAAAACTGTCAGTGGGCTACCAGCATTTGAGTTAACAATCACATTCGAAGGTGCGTCCATGCCCAAAGGCTAATTTAAAAAGACAAAATGATTTTTAATTTTAAAATTACAAATATAATACATCATATTTTTTCAATAACCACAAACCAATTCTCATCACAACACAAGTGTGTAATCGGTTCCGTTCTAGAGACATTGTCTCTCCTTGACAAACTTTCGGAGAAACTTGGAATAAACTATGCACCGCACTCTGAGCGTATTTACACATTTTTGTGAGCGTTTTTAACAGCAGATACGGTTCAATCACAATGACCTCTTTGTTATCTCACCTAGCGCATGACTCGTCGGATGAACCTTTTGTTTTCGTCATGGATGAGACATCAGCTTGCCTGAGGAACAGCGAATGTGGTATGTGTGTTTCCCTGCAGTGAGTTCTGACACAGAGGGTTGCCGTACGTTGCCAGCGTAAAGCGTTTTCTTGGGATCTCCGACATCCAGGAATGGCACAAGGATGTGGACTACAAGTAGATGCCAAAGCACAAAATGATTTACAGCTCAAGATCGAGTTCCTAATAGTCCGACATCCAAGAAGAGAAGGATTTTAGGAGGGAAGGTGTATAACTGCGATAATATGTATGAGAAAACATGAAAAGGAATTATTGTAGTCTTGAGACAGAAGTACCTCTAGAATGACAACACAGCGATCGCAGCTACATGATGACTTACTAAATAAAACAGTACTCATGTGTATCAGGCATGGAAATTGTACTGCAATTCTCTCTACCAAACAGATCCTGCAACATGGAACACATCATACACCTTATGATTACCGTAGTTCTCGTCACTGGGAAATGACGTCTCTTGTGTCTACTGACACAACCAAAAAGACAAGAACATATATACCACACAAAACATACATATTTACTTAATGATAGAACAGTAAATTGTCCGAACAGTGCCCAAAGGGACACAACAGATGGTGTAACAACTTTGAGGAGTACACTTGTGTATGACCAGGACACCCATCTGCATGGAACGGCACTATCTCAGATGAATCATACATCAGAGCTGTAGATCTGAGGCAACAACGCTGAACACACTACAATAACAGTTCTCTTGCAACACGAAAGTATTAGTGCATATCGAATAAAAAATTACTGTACAATGTAACCTCAAATTATACACAGAAAGAATATATACAAAATACACTTACTTCTTATAAAACCTTCAGCTAGAGACACGGTGCACACCATGAGATTTCTTGGTCCGAATGGTCTCTAGTTCTACTGCGTTTCCATGTGCAATTCGTCTGACATGATATGGACTGACTAATACGAGGACAAATTGCGCGTCAAAGCCTGGCGCTTACTGGCAAGCCTACAAGATTGGACAAGGACTTTCTGTCCATCCACAAAGTGCTGTGTAATATGACCCACTCTATCCTGCTGCGCCTTCTTTCTGCAGCCTTTTGGATGTTCTCTGAGGCACGATATACTACTGCCTTGTGTCTCAATTTAAATGGCAGATCGAGCGGCACCACCTCCCATACCTTATCATCAATGCATTCATTCTTCAGAACGAGTCTTGGAGGCATTGACGTCGAATTACCCGGTAGATCGTTGATAACATCCTGAAATCCCTGTATATACTAATCCCAGGATCGATGATGCTAGTGGCAATACAGGCGGCAGATTTCTGCATTTCTTTCGCCACACGTTTGCAAGGATTTGACTTCAGGTGATAAATGAAAACAGGCTTGATAATTTCCGCTAGACAGAAGAGTGAAGCTAGGACCCGCTATCTGATTTCGCCGTCTCGATGCACCCAACATGGGTCAGGAAGTCTTTCATTAAAGCTCATGACATTTATCTGTTGGTGGCTTTTGTCAAAAGGGAGTAAGTGACAAATGTATAAGTAAATTCGACAGCAACAAAATGTAAAAGTCCACCCACTGTCCAGAGAATGGGCCCGAATAAGACCACAGCAGCAATTTATTATAAACGAGAAGGAATGTTGGGATCCAAATGGGCGTGGTGACCCACGATGGGAGGGTTTGGCCTTCTGTCAAGCCTTATAAGTCTCATGAACCTCTCATCTGAACTTCATGTCTCTCAGGAAGGCGTCCTTATCCTGTCCCCGCGCTGTGTCCTGGAGGGAGGCAGAGATGAAATTCTCGAATGCTATGCCACATGTATACGGAAAACTGCAATTGTTCTCATTCAGTTCATCATTTGTGCCCTGCATTACACCCACCGGAGAGCAAGAGAGGGCTTCTGACACCACATTCTCTTTCACGGGTATGTGCTCGACCATGTCCTCTCGATAAAGCGTCCACCTCACTAGTTGATCGTGTGTCAGTTTAGGCGACATTAAGAACTGCAAGACACAGCGATCAGTATATACTTTCGTCGTTCGGTCATAGGGAAATCCACGAAACTTCGTCAAACCAGAAACGACAGCAAGGGCTTCCAGCTCTGTCACCGAGTAATTCATCTCCTACTTGATGAGAACGTGGTTCACAAATGCAGTGCTCTTCCTGTGAACTTCTTGGAAAAGCTGTGCTGCTATGTCAGTCTTTGAACTGTCTGTCCCAAGACAGAAGTGAGGTAAGGGTCTACAAGCAGAGGAGCAGACAAAAGTGTTAACCTAACAATTTCAAATACTAATGCGCATTTGTCTTCCACTTCCAAGGCTTGGTCTTACTGGTGAGTCCACATAGAGAAGTTGTGGCCAAGGTCTTAGGAGACGAACGTATTTACTTCCTTTTGGTGGGGGAATGTCTGTAATCACGTCAAGTTTGTAAGGGTCAGGAAGGATACCACCTCCTGTAATGATATTCTTAAGGAAATAAAAGTGGGAATGAGAGCAGAGCTGTCTCCTCTGCAGGTAAACTGCCAGTACGCTAACAGTTTATAATCTTCTTGTACCCCCTGACATGGCTTTTATGCTGAATACCGTTCTTAGTGTAAACTTTTATATCAGATGTAGGCCATTGGCTGATGAAAATTTAGTGTTTTAGGGATGGGATTTTACTCGGTTTTAAATACTTGTTGACGGAGCCCCACTTTTTGGAAAAATGGGATTTTGTAGATGGTTTTATATGCAAGTTGTTTAAACCCAAGAATGATGGGAAATAGCTAGTTTAGAGTCAAAGTAACATATTATGATTAAGACCTGAATGAAATAAGCACCTGATGATGCAAATTTAATTTGCGAAACCGGTCGTGAATTCTTAGTAAAGAATTTTTAACAGCCGCTGCGGTGTGTTATAAAGAAAAATTGCCCGCTTCTTTAATAAATGACGTTTCTTAGCAGTGGATCGTCAAGTAGGTGTTATTTGCAATCAGTTAATCGATGTATCCTTGGTAGGACCGCCTATTAAAGAGGCTAAGAATTAAAGTAGCAACGGGAACGACTTTTTATCTTCTAAAAGGGAGCGTGTATTGATGCAATCTGTGGCCGAGGGGACTGAGGCGCTCCAGTCACGGTCTGCACGGCCACTACGGGCGGGGGTTCGAATCCCCTCTCGGGCACGAATATTTGTGCCGTCCTAGTTCGTAAGTAGTTCATAAGAAGTTTGTAAGTTTAGGGACTGATGACCCCGTAGTTAAGTCCCATAGACTATACAAACATTTGAACATTTTTTGATGCAATCTGACTATTGCGTATGACTCAAGAATTAATTATAAAATATATGGTGAGAGAAGAACCATTTAGGAGAAGGAATTTGCGTTTAACAAATTAATTCATTGTAATCAGAAAGTGGGGAGACCAATTTATCTATAATAAAAAACACACCTTACAAGAGAGTCACGGATATAAAGACTGTAGTTTTAATGGCCCTAAAACTGGCCGCCTTCAAATGATAATACTTGTGGAGTTAAAATTATCATTCTTTTTAGAGGGGTGAATGGAGGAAATAAGACACACTGATACACAGATTCACCCGCCAAGGCAAGCGGGAACTTACCAAGCACCTGACAAGCAAAAGCAGCAACGCCATCAGCAGCTCTCCGATCGGAACAGCAGGATGAAGTTTCACACTTG
The DNA here is from genome assembly GCA_026315105.1 of Locusta migratoria. NCBI lineage: Eukaryota > Metazoa > Arthropoda > Insecta > Orthoptera > Acrididae > Locusta > Locusta migratoria. The sequence goes on from CM048748.1 coordinate 365,144,120, forward strand.
CGCAAGATAAAATGATACTTGGTTCCTTAGCGTAAAGGCTTGCGGCTGATTATCAGTGTATCGATCAGTGAGACGAAGCGTACGTGATTAAAGACCGCCGTGGCGGGAAATACAGTCGCGGAGGACACTTTCATGGAAAACCGAAGTAACGTTAAGACACGATAACTCGCGAACTAAAGTGATAGACGGTCACACTGGTGCTAGTTTTGCAAGTGACACGGTTTCAAGACGATTCAACATTGTACGGGGTCAGATGACAAAAATAGAACGAGTGAAAATTCAATTCAAGAAGATTCGTTCTACTAATGGGGAGGTGATCTATTTAATAAGAAAGGTTTTTGCATGATACAACACGCTATGGAGTCGGATGACAAAAATGGTACAAAGTGAGAAAATTCAATTAAAGAAGAAATAAAACCACGAGATATGTAGTTCAACGATTCGTTCTACTCAGAGGACAGATTTGTTTAATGAAAGTGATTGAAGGATAGCACACACTACTTGGAAAACACGCCGAACAGAGGATACCGAAAACGCGATCTTAGGATTCCCATAACTCGGCGAAAATTATAGCGTTACACATATTAGAAACCTTGGAATCTAACGCAAGGTTCTTAATAATAATTCGGGTGCACAGAGTGATGGGGTAAGCAGAAGGCTTTGAGTCATCTTAGGGCCACATACTCTATGGACAAAACGGCGCACACCGAAAGCATGCAGAAGATCTCGAAAACTCATCAAAATTAGCGACTAACAGAGCTTGATAACTATTTATTTAGACGTAGGAGTGGAAGACTTGAACGTAAGGATGCTGATAACGAGCACCATCAAGAACGCGGAATTAAACTTCGTCAAAAATCACTTGAAAATAATCAAATTTAAATAAAATCTCACCGCAACGCATTTCGGGGATTTTATAGGTAGAACTAGAGTCGCGAAAGAACATTGTAACCCACAAGGAAATCTGAACAAAGCCTGATTACATGCTCAGTAAGGAAAGAAAGCGAACTCTCCACTTACCACACGCCACTCTAGGAACGGGCTGAGCGGGCCGGCCGCGGTGGCCGAGGGGACTAAGGCGCTCCAGTCATGGTCCGCACGGCCACTACGGTCGGGGGTTCGAATCCCCCCTCGGGCAAGGATGTTTGTGTCGTCTTTAGTATAAGCTAGTTCACAAGTAGTTTGTAAGTTTAGGGACTGATGACCCCGTTGTTAAGTTCCATAGACTATACAAACATTTGATTTTTTTTTTTTTTGGGGGGGGGGGGTGGGGGGGCGGTTGGGGGCTGAGCGGTCACGTTCTCGATCCGCTCAGCCCGCGTTCAACGAGCTTAGGCTCAGGCCACCAATAAATGAAAAGGGGAAACTCTCTGGGCAACCTTTGCTGAAGGTTTGCTTCTGGCTGACAGTTTGTAGCACAACAGTAGCGGAGCAGACGACAAGAAGTAGACGAAGCGTCATAGACGCTTATTACAAATGCTTGTGCAAAAGTGAATTCATTCCGCTCTATCAGGGGTCAATGGGAACATACCAGGACACACATAATTACACTTGGTGGGCCTCATACATAAAAATGAACATATAAAAATAAATAATTTCAAGAAAAATTATTAAAAAATTTAGAAAAAATAATCCTTGTTTTATCTAGGTATTTCGCAAAGTGCGAATAGAGTGTATTGTTACTCTCGGCAAGTGTCTGAAGCACAAAAATAATTGAATGAAATAAATCGCAATTTGCGATGTTATGGCTTAGGTTTAGATGGAATACCAAACTGTGGCGAATGAAAATTCGAACCCGGGATCTCCTGCTTACTAGGCAGACGCGTTGACCACTCCGCCACCGAGGACACAGTGACCAATCCGACTGCAGAGGACTCTTCCCTGCACGTCTCCCGCCACACACAAATCTCTATTCGCCACGCTGTCTCTTTCCTATACCACAGTCTGGTATTCTATCTAAACCTAATACAGTGAAGCTATAACATCGCAAATAGCGATTTATTTCATTCATTTTAACTCTGTAATTCGTCAAAATACATATATACAAAAATAATTATTTCGAGGGAATGAAATTAAGGGGACTCGCCAGATGGACGTGTTTTTACCTTTACCAATAACTTCCTTCCTACTTTCCATAGATAATTTTTGATGCCGTACAAAGTCGGACTGTGTCATTAAAAGGTTTCTTTAGGAAACAATGATGTTTTATTGAAATATATACCACATTTACTGTGCTATGATTACATTAATGGTGCAGCAAATTCATTTATGGAACAATACATGATGTCGAAGACTCTTGCACTACCACACTTACTGCTCCATTTCTACCAATTTACTTATTATTATCATGAAATTTAAAGTATTGAGAGTATGCAGTGGCGGCGCTAGGCGTCGGCGACGTCGGCAACCGCCGACGGCCTCGCGCCAGCAGGGGCCTCGCAAAACATTGTTTAAATTCTTATTTTTTTTATGCTTGAAGTTTAACGGCGCTTTTCAACTGCTTGGTTATGTAGCGACGATCTACCAAAGCAGTGGCGTAACTATGGGGGGGGGGGGGGATGAGGGGGATAGAACCCCCCCCCCATAACCCGAAACAAAAGAAAAAAAAACGAAAAAAGAAAAAGAAATCTTATAACAGCGATCTGGTAAAGGTAAAGATTGAAAACTTGGGGTGTTTTACCATAAACTTTCATTGGATGGGAGTGAACTAGTTTCTTCAATGGGAGTGGTAGATGGTAGTCAGTCTGGAAACTGACTAAAATCATGCTCGTCAAGCAGATCTATTCCCCCCTCCCCCCTAAAGCCAAGTCCTAGTTACGCCACTGTACCAAAGGACAAACACAACAGCCCTACCCAAGAGTGGGATTCGACCTCAACAAGAGCGACCTCGCTCGCCATGGTATGACGCCTTAGTGCGCTCGGCTATTCAACACTGGAAGCTATTTAGTTTCCCTATTTATTTCCGTATGAGTGCAGCAGTGATGAAATTTTTAGTTAGATACTTGAAAAACAACTTCTTCAGTACATTTTAGAAACCAATTTGAAAGTAGTACAGTATATCCAAATGCTTATATAACAATCATATTCAAGCTCACAGTTAGTCAGTACAGCTTCGGACGAAAAAAGTTTCTCAAAGTTAAAATTGATTAAGACATACTTGAGACTCACAATGACCCCTCAAAAAAAAAAAAAAAAAAAAAAAAAATAAAAAATAAAAAAAAAAAAAAATAATAATAATATTAAAAATATATAAAAAAAGTTGTCAGTACTATTAATTAAAGCCGAAACTGCGGCTAGTATTAATTATCCTGTGATTGTTAAAAAATCAGTGAGGCGAAAAGCCGAAAGTTTTTCTATGTTAATTTGTGTTTCTTTATTGTAATTTTTGTCACTGCAATAATACTTGTATATTATAATAATAAAAGTATAAAATAATGATTATTGATGTACAATTCAGCTCATTTTATTTAACAGTTTCTTCCTTACTGAAAAAAATGAAAGGGGCCCCACAAAGACGTGTTCGCCGACGCCCAGTTTTCGTCTAGCGCCGCCACTGAGGGTATGGTTGCCGCTGAGCCGTATTACGTATCTTATTACCTATGTATCAACAGCTATTTTCACTTGTTCTAGCTACGTCAGCAGTTTTCCACAGTTCAGCAATATTTCATACCTGTCAAGGTAATAATATTATCCAAATATCCCAGTGAGACTATAAGATCGCCAAAGAGTATACGGCGAAGACATCACAATCATACGTTATGCATATACACATAGTCACTACCAAACTTGCTGTGACTGAAAGTGCATGAGACTGCGTGGCTCATGCATAGGTAAAATGTATACAGTGGGTATTTTAATTGCAGACTGTCTCACATGCCTGTAACGTAATTGCAAAGTCCTCGTTTCCCAGCAAACTTGATATCACCTTTATTGTTTCCACAGCGAGTTTATCTATTGGTTTTACGACTTTACTTTGGTAGTAGAGTTAGATGTGGCACTGCTTGGTGGAAGAAATTTCATGTCAACTAGTACGTCATAGATGTTATATGACATCGACGATTTCAATTATAAAAATCATCTCTTCCCTTTTCCGTCCCCTTTCCCTCAATCACGTTACCACGACCTACGTCCACCTGTCGCTACTTCTACTAGCAATGCAGAACACGTGAGGGGGGTAGTTGTCTTCTGTCGCGTCAGGATAGACATAAAAGTTCTTTTATAAAGTTTTTCACTAACTTGATGTCGTCTCAGATATTGTCCCAGCACATATGGATCATGCTCTGGCAGATACGTTGACCTGAAGTGCGACTGTAAATATGAAGTGGGTTTTGTTGGCTTTGCTATGAACTTATGATGCAATATAATTTTCAGCGATGCCAACTACATTATAAGCATATCATTCACAAATCTACAAATATATAATAATAATTTAGTTACTGAAAATGAATCATAGAACAAGAAACAGCACGTTATTCAGATGTTGATCAAGCGGACAAACGCGTGTAATTTATTCCATACTTCGGTACGATCTGATCGTTGTGCCGCGGCCGAATAGCCGTATGAACTAAGGCTCCCAAAGGCGGTGCGGGAGGCTGTGCGCCGTCGGGGGTTCGAGTCCTCCCTCGCACATGGGTCTTCGTGTTGTCTTCAGCAGAAGCTACTTTAAGTTAGTGTAAGTAGTTTGTAAGCCTAGGGGCTAATGATGTCCAACGTAGTAAAGTCCCTTAGACATTTCAGTTTTGATCGTTGCGATGGTCGAAACAGTACTGAGCTACCTCACGAGAAGGAGGTGGCTTCTCTGTGCACTTTTGGCGGGAAATAATGTTTTCGAGGCGCATTCGCATACTTAGATACTGCTATTTTTTCTTTCTCTTTTTTAATTATTATTATTATTATTATTTTATTTATTTATTTAGAAAATTTAAATCATTCCAAAGTTGAGAAAATTTCGATGATAGGCTGTCACTGAGAAGTTTTTCTTACACTACAACAATCTGTACATAAATTATAATTTACGTAATATTAGTTAACAAAGATTAGTGCTTGAAATCACTCAATATGACGGCGTCTACCAATCATATTACACCCTTTACTAAACTGGCAGAGTTCTCACGAAAGGTACCAGATGCAGCTTATACTAACGTGTTTCCAACAGCACCATTAACATCATGGGAAACTAGGAGAACTCTGTATACAACACCAAATAGAAAACAAATAGGCCACTACGGTCGGAGTTTCGAATCCCCCCTCGGGCATGGACATTTGTGCCGTCCTAGTTCGTAAGTAGTTCATAAGTAGTTTGTAAGTTGAGGGACTGATCATCCCGTAGTTAAGTCCCATAGACTATACAAACATTTAAACATTTGAAAACAAATACGGGCCCTGAGAGCCACAACCTACACACTGTAATAGACTTTAGTATCGTTCCACTTAACAGCACATCCACTCACGTCTTCCGGACTATGGAAACTAATTTATTTGGTAGGAAAATAAATTAATTCAGCTCATCCGAGTGCTGGAACTAAATTAAATTATTTGAAAACGAATTTTTATCCAGTGAAAGTTAATCAAGTTAGTGTGTTTGTTAGTTTTAATTAGATTATTTGAAAATAAATTTGTGCCCAGTGAGAGTTAATCAGGTTAGTATTTTTGTTAGTTTTAATCACTGGGCTCAGTCAGAAATGTAGCCTGTTGGGATGCGATTGTCCAGGGCGGCAGACACAGCGGCAGAGGCGCAACAGGGGGAGCGGCGGCGGCGGCGGCGGCCGGAAGTGGCCACAGGTGAGCTACGCGGGCGTCCGGCGCCGGCTTTTGTTTGCCGCCTCATCACGCGCCACAATGGCGTCACCACAATGGCTTCCCGCGCACATGCATATGAAACGCCGCGCCGCGGCCGTGGCTCGCGCCCCCTGTTATCGCCCCGCCTGCAGCCACCAGCAGCAGAACAGAGGCCGGCGATTATCGGCACTCTGCACAAAGAATCACCCGCGGCCGGAACCGAGGGCGCGTTTAACCCTTGCAGAATCGAGCCATTTTCAGTAACGTGTACTACAAAGGCGAGGAATACTTTCTGCACACCATAAAAATTTATAGAATAAATAATATTCATTAATTGTTCTTGACTTACATTAATAACACACTTTTGAAAGATCTAGTAATGCATAATCAGGTTTCAGAATCTGAATATTTCATGTAAATCTGATTTCAATCAGTGGTGGTGCTAGACGAAAACTGGGCGTCGGCGAACTCACCTTTGCGAGGCTCCTTTCTTTTTTTTCAGTAAGGAGAAAAATGTCAAATAAAACGAGCTGAATTAAATATCAATAAACATACTAACATTTTATTAGTATAATATACAAGTATTATTGCATTCACAAAAATTACAATAAACAAACACAAATTAAAATATGGAAACTTCGGCTTTTCGCTTCACTGATTTTTTTTAATGATGGCATCATAATAAATACTAGCCGATATTTCGGATTCAATTGATAGTACTGACAACGCAGATAGTCTTTCTTGACTCACTGTGCTTTTCTAGTAAGTCTTAATCAATTTTAACTTTGAGAAGCCTCTCTCGGCCGAAGATGTACTGACTGGATCTGTGAGCGAGATTCTGATTGTTATGTAAACATTTGGATATGTTTCTTCCAAATTGTTTTCTAAAAGGTAATAAAGGAGTTGTTTGGCAATTAAAAATTGTTTTCTAAAAGGTACTGAAGAAGTTGTTTTGCAATTATTTAACTAAAAATTGCATTACTGCTGCATTTATAAGGAAATACATACGGACTACTAAATAGCTGCCGGCCGGAAATGGCCGAGCGTACTCATCATACCACGGTGCGCGAGGTCGCTCTTGTTGGGGGTGGAATCCCACCCTTGGGTACGGATGTTGTGTTCGTACTTTGGTTAAGCTAGTGTAAGTCAGACGTATGACATCGCTACATAACCTAGCAGTTGAAAAGCGCCGTTAAACAACAAATATAAAAAAAAAGAAAAATCTGAAATGCTAACAATGTTTTGCGAGGCCCCCACAGGCGCGAGACCGTCGGTGGTTGCCGACGTCGCCGACGCCTAGCGCCGCCACTGTTTTCAATAATACTTTTCATATATTTCATCTAATTTGATCTATAGATACTCTTTCACTGTCCACATCGTCACGCAAAACACATTCCTCTTCGAGTTCAATCACTACATTGTCAGTTTCATCAAATCCTGTTTCAGAATCTGCAGATTCTTCGAAAATCTGTGATATTTCCTTGTCGATATATTTTCAACCACACTTGTATCTAACTCTGGACTAAGGGGCACTGAACAGAAAGCAGTAAAGAACCAAAGGGAAATGAATCATTATTAAGGCCATTGTTGCCGTCAACCCAGAGAAGTGGAATGTCCGTGAGTTCTAAAGTCACGTAATCTTATTATCTAGGGAGTAAAACGACCGTTGTAAGAAGACTGATATACTATCAAAGGGTTCCTTATGACCACCTCCCATAAAGTAAAATTTTCCGATAAAACTTAAAAGAAACATGTAAAACAATAATAGAATCCGGAAGAAGACAATAAATACAGTTTACCAAATTTTCAAAAATAAATTACATCTGTAGATTTCAATAGTTTCAAAAGGAAGCCATTAAGTAGCCCCTCCGACCACCTTACTAGGATTCTCAAACAAACGTACATTGAGTCTTTGTCGTGGACTGTTTTGAAATGCATTTTCTACATCATTCTATACTATTTCCGATAATCCGAATACTTCCACTTTCTACTGATTGGAGTGAAATATCGTAAGTCTGAAAATAATTAGCTGAAACAACAGAAAGCACCTTGTAATAATTAGTGGCACACGGTTTGGTTTTCAATCAGTTTGTGAAATTTTGTTTTATATGAATGTGAAGGTTTTTTGAAAATAAATGTGAGTTCATGATAAATCAGACTGCATTTCTCTATTGAACTACTAACTAATCTGCGTGTTGGATAAAGGAAGCTTGCACATTGCGACGCGAATTCCGGACTTCCAAAACCGCTGCAATCTTTTGATTCTCGGAAAAGATGTCTCTACAAACGGTGAGTGTAATGGCTAATTGTAGCTGCAGCGCCTTGATTTAAAGACATTTGCGACGGTTAGGAATGAACATTAATCCAGTGACCTCGTATTATCGTGATAGGAAGTGTCGCGAACTGTTATTTGTAATTGACTGTGACTGTTGTGAACAATTAGCACTGGCTAGATCAGGGCCGCGTTGGAGAGGTCAAGCGGTCTAAGGCGCCTCGCTGCGGAACGCGCGGTTGCTCGTCGTCGGAGGTTCGAGTCCTCCCTGGGGCATAGATGTGTGTAATGTCTTTAGGTTAGTTTACCTTAGTTTAAGTAGTTCGTAAGTTACGGACTGATGACCATGAAGTTTGGTTCGATAGATTTACCAACATTTGTATTTTATTTTATTTATTTATTTATCTTTTTTGGCTAGTTCATGGGAGAATGGTAGTGTGGAAAATTTTAAAGAAGGACAGATTAATAATGTTAATATTGTTGTAGAATGTGAGAAAGGACTAGAAAATTCAATAACTGATTCAACAGAAGATAGTGGTATTATTAGTTTCGATAAAACTATGCAGAGTTCAACGTCGATTGTTGTCAAAAGAAGGAAATTAATGTTAATACGAATTTCAATGCACAGATTTTTTTGATGCTCAAATAATTAAATACAGGCAATGAAGAGATGAAGGCAGAGTTAGAAACAAAGCATGATCGAAATTCAAAAAGACTGGAACAGTTTTTCGATTTAGTTAATAATTTGCGAACTGAAATCACAAAAGACTACACAGAAGCACGAGGAGCCCCGATCTGAGTGGAAAACTGAACAAAAAGGACTGCAAAATAATTTTCAGGAATTTAAAAGTGAAATTACCAAACAGAGCAAACAATCACAATTGTTAGTGAGCAAAGCTCAATGGACAATTAGTGTTCAAAATGACGAAATTATTAAAATCAAGGAAACTTATACGTGCAACAAATTCAAATGTTCAAATGTTTGTATATCTATCGGACGAAGCTGCGTGGTCATCAGTCCGTAGGGCAAGAAAGAAAACATTGTTAGATTAATTGATGGTGTTCAGAAACAATGCACGACTATGGACAACGAAGTTAATGAAATTAAACAAAATTGCTTGACAATGGTTTACCACCGTTAAATAAAAATACATTACGTGAAGAAATCACCGCCGGCCGCGGTGGCCGAGGGGACTGAGGCGCTTCAGTCACGGTCTGCACGGCCACTACGGTCGGGGGTTCGAATCCCCCCCTCGGGCATGGATATTTGTGCCGTCCTTAGTCTTAGTTAGTTCATAAGTAGTTTGTAACTTTAGGGACTGGTGACCCCGTAGTTAAGTCCCATAGGCTATACAAACATTTGAACATTTTGAAGAAATCACCGCTGTTATTCGTGAAACGAATCCCAGTGTTGTTCATGTACCTCAAGTAATTGTTGAAAATGAAGTGAAAGTACGCAAATTTCAAGATTATGATCTGAAACAAGGATTACATGATGTCGCATTTGTTAAACAATTCAAACACGCGTTTCCGAGACATTTGACGGAACGTCCCAAATTAAACACTTGTGTGAGCCACATGAAGGGCGAAGCAGATGTGTAGGGAATTGATGCATCCGAAAATTATTCTATGTATTCATAATTTGAAACAGCATATCTGAATAAATTTTGGTCGTAGGAGAAGCAGTGGACGTAAAATCTAAAATTTTGATGGCTCCTAATAATGCGCGAAATCATGGGACATTGCGCGAATATACTCAGAAATTTTGGGATGACAATGCTTACCTAGATGATCCGCTAAAAGAAGAGGAATTGTTGTTAATTTGGATACTGAAATTGCATATTCCGTCAGAGAGAAATTGATGCTTTCCCCACAACTTAAAATGGAACAAATTTGCTTATTAATTTTAAATAAACATAGCAGAGTATGTGTGCAATGTGTATCGACAATATGCAGTGTTTGTAATTTGTCCCCAGCGGTAACGATGCTACACCCTACTTGTGTACAGTGCTTTTGCGTGTGACTACCTTTTCATATCGTAGGTAGGGCCCAAAGCAGAGTATTAGAGAACTGATCATCAGTGTTTTTTGTTTTTCTTCCTGGAGTGAAAGTGTTAACCACATGATTTTTGTGTGTGTTCATTTAGATTTTATATCAAGAGGTATGTAAATATTTTCTATTTATTTGTATTTGTAAATAGTTTGTTGGCTGTGTGCCAAGGGTTATCTAGATTTTTTTAATTTATCTAAACAGTATAGTGCTATCGCTTTCTGAATTACTACATGTTACTGATGTAAATACTTATGAATGATTTTAAAAGGGACTTTGGTGTTACACTTATTAGTGGCAATGTTTATTTCATTTCGGACAGGAATGATTACAATTTTTGCTGTAGTCTTTTATGTAAATAGTGATGAGCTGTGGTGTAGCTAAAATGTGCTCATAATTGCACACGTTTATGGAGACTTACCTGTTTATAAAATGTTTTGGATGACGATCATATAAACATTATGTACATTTTAATTAACAGTTTTTCTAGTGATAAATTTTACAAACTTTCCTTTTTTGTACCTAACATCAACCAACACTGTTGTCTACAGTCCATTTTGTACATCAATTTTCATAAAGAATTTTGTAGTATTTGTGTTTACTCTCGCACATTAGTAAAGACATGTTGTAGATGCTAGGGTATTAATTAACATGGATACCTTATTTGTATACTGTCATATAACATGCTATATATAGGTTTTAACTGAATTTATTTAGTCTTGATACATAAATTGTTCATGAGATTGCGCTGACAGTTTCAGCTACAGTACAAATTACCTTTTTCATTTCATTATATTTTAGGGACCATGAATTAGTACCCCCTTTTGATAAATTGTTGTCTCACTAATTAAGATATTAATAGATTGATCACCTGATTAATTCCTGATTAATTCTAATGAGCACAATCTTTTTTAAATTGATTTTTTTCCTTACGTTTTATCTTTTCTTTTGTGAAGGCTGTTATAAATTTTCTGTTCTTAAAAAAATGTTATATTTACAGTCTTAGATCGGTGAGGATATGTAAGATATCATTGTAGAGTAATGTATTTTCTAACTTAGAGATAGTAATATCTTAGGACATATAATATCTCTGGTGTGCGACACCAGTAGTTCAGTGGTTGAGCTTCAGCAGTTGAGTAAAAGTTACGGATCTGAGCTGACGCAATTATTAGGCTGTACATTTCAATAATTAGTGGCACACGGTTTGGTGTTTAATCATTTAGTGAAATTTTGTTTTATATGCGTGTGAAGGTTTTTTGAAAATAAATGTGAGTTCACGCTAAATCGGACTGCATTTCTCTATTGAAGAATCCTAGTCATCGTGGGACGTAAGACATTACATGATGCAGGGTCTGATAGAGAAATAATAATAATTAGTTTAGTTGTAGCTTCTAATAACTGCTCGACGAGTAGGGTAGGGGACGCTTGCACCTTGGTAACGTTATTTAGAATTACAATCTCCTAGATGAGGTCTAAAACATTCCTGTAACTTTTGCAAGTCGGGTTTTCTATTAGTTTCTGATACGCAGGATCATCGACCAGTATCTCCATCTTGCATTTCAACTCATTTCATGAGAGAAGGCCGATGGCATTCACCTTATCAGAAGGTAATGTGACGAAGTCTTGGTCTGGTCTCAGGTCTCGCAGTGCCTGACTATTTACATAAGTTTCGATGAGAAGTCTGCAGGTATACCCCTCTTCAGCAAAGTGATTTGGAAATCTCAAAATTGCTTACTCTGTCATAGGTACTTTATCTCGAACTGAAGGTTTCCCCGGTTTTGGTGGAAAACTTCCTCGAGCACCAAAACAGCCGCGTCATCTACGATCCTATCAGCGAGATTAAATACGGCGCGTTGACGTGATGTATTTTGATCTTTCGTTTGGCTGTGAAGGTGACTATATTTTGACATTTGGCATACCTTCATCTGTTGTTGATTGCCATCAACTATTCCTAGAATACAACAGAGACGCTTGCAGTGATCCCGTATGGGTGTTTCGAGAGCCCTACCCGTCACCATATTCTTCGTAGGACCAAACTTTCACATGACTTTTAATCATTTATAGAGTTGTACAACTCATCAAAGTTTCATCCCTCTAGGCCACCTAGAAGTATGGGATAATAATCTGTTACACCAGTAGTACAGTGTAGATCAGTTTTGACACAAACACAGTCTAACACAATCTGATAACAGAAACGCCAGTTTTTGGACGGAAAATAATTTATGGCCGTTTCTTGACGATATTCACGAGGTGTTGGAGTATGTTATGACACTTTAGGCCAAAAATAACGAGAATCACAGAAAGTAGTTAGGTCGGTTGGAGCCTTATATCATTGCGGCTTTCGGTATTCCGTCGACTGGCGCCATGCAGACCTATGAAGTGACAGTGGGAAGTCACGGAATAACCACACCTCTGTCTGAGGGAGTGCTAATATTTCTATGACACGACAGCAGATGTCAGGGACGTCGTCCCTCCAGAAGTTTCCTGTCTGTATCTTTGATCAGGACGAGTGGGCTCAATCATTTGGGTGGCAGAGACATGAGCTAGCGGGTTATTGTAGCGAGTTTGCGTCACTGAACCTACGATCGCAAGCTGATACTGTCCAATGAATTCCGAGATTCTCTACCATCGTCGTTTCACGGACGAAATAAAGTGATGAATTCGGTAGTGAGACGATTGCAAATTATGACATGATTTTGTTCCAGTGAATACTGCTGAATCAAGTGATTTTGATATATAAAATGATAGACAAACAGAATCTGAAACATCTGACAGTGATTTACCTCTTGCACAACGTAAACATGTACCATTCTACCTAAATTTCTGAACCAGAAAGCACGCAGTATACTGTACGTCTTTCTTTGTTCTACTCTTTACGTGCTACATTATGGCTGCCATTCTGAGTAGCATGCAGCTGGATGTTAGGCAATGACAACACTGAGAAGAAAATGAAGAAACTGTGTAGTTTTATAATGAAACCAAGGGTGGAATTCGTATAGTTGACCAAATGGCAAGACATTACAGTGTCCAAGCTGGCACCCACCGATGCCCTGTGCGTAACGTTTACTTTATTCTTCACCTTTGAATGATCAATGCTCCCAACAATTTTATTATTATGAACATATAAAGAGACCACCGCGAGAATTCATTCGGAGAATAGCAGATGAGCTTCCTCCCCCTGAGATCTGCAGAGAAAAGCGAATCTGCCCTTGCAAGCATTTGGCACCGGAAATGGGCGAATGTGGAAATAAAAGACATTGCCATAATCAAGTTCCGTGTAAACAACAACAGGTTAAAGAAACATCAAACTTATGTATGAACTCCAAGAAGTATATATATAAAAGCTGCCAATCCAAAACTCTTCTCCAGTGTTTAGAGTTCACCCCAGCTTAGAATATACTGTCAACTATTTGTTCTTGAATAATTCCAAAGAGAATTATAGGCGTAAATTCTCTTGTACTGGGTGATCAAAGAGTAAGAATAAATTTGAAAACTCAATAAATCACGGAATAATGAAGATAGACTGGTAAAAATTGACACACATGCTTGGAATGACATGGGGTTTTATTAGAATAAAAAAATAAACAAATGTTCAAAAAATGTCCGACAGATGGCGCTTCATCTGATCAGAAATGCAATAATAAGCGTAACAAATTAAGACAAAACAAAGATTATGTCCTTTACAAGAAATGCTCAATATGTTTAGCATCATTCCTCAACAATAGTTGTAGTCGAGGAATAATGTTGTGAAAAGCACTGTAAAGCATGTCCGGAGTTATGGTGAAGCATTGGCGTCGGGTGTTGTCTTTCAGCATCCCTAGAGATGTCGGTCCATCACGATACACTTGGGACTTCAAGTAACCCCAAGGTCAATAATGGCACGGACTGAGGTCTGGGGATCTGGGAGGCCAATCAAGACGAATGTGGCAGCTGAGCACACGATCATCAGCAAATGACGCGCACAAGAGATCTTTCAAGCATCTAGTAATATTTTTTTTCTTTTGTTCTTATTAAATCCTATGTCATTCCAAGGATGTGTGTTAATTTTTACCTCTCTATCTAAATTATTCCGTGATTTATTAGGTTTTGAAATTTATACTGACTTTTTGATCACCTAGTATTTTTGTCACTTGATAGTAATAAGCAATAAAACATTTGCACTTTAGACTTTTGTGCAAATACTCGGTACTTACCTTACATGTCAGTAAAGGTAAAAATACTGTTTCTAGCCATATAAGTTGTAGTCTTTATTTTAACTCTGTTTCAATCTTTCTATAAAGATAAACATTGTCAAATCGTTTTGCTTACTTGTTTGGATGATGTTTGATAGAAGGCTATAGAATTACTGCCGCGACGGGTTGGCCAGCGTACTGGGGCACCGTGCTGCGGTGCACGTGACCATTGCCGTCGGGGGTTCGAGTCCCCCTCGGGTATGTGTGTTTGTGTTGTCCTTAGTTTACCTTAGTATATTTAGTATTTAAGCAACGGACTAATGACCACGCAGTTGAGTCCGATGGATTTACAAACATTTGAACACTTTTTTGTAGAATTTCTCCTCTAAAACGAAAAATTAAAATGATAGTTATTTCTAAACATTTACTTTTGACTGTCACCACTCTTTTAGACAAAAAATAATATTTTTCTTTTACATAAGAGTCTTCTTGAATGAAATGACAACATGTAGAAACCCAAAACACCACCCAAACATCAATTACATGGTACTCTCTTATTATGGGTCAAAAATGACCCACTTGGTACTACTAGGGGTACAGAAAAATATGGTACTTCTAGTGTTAAGGTGCAGCGATAGTAACTGCTCGTACACCATCTGCAACTTCCCTTGAGTGTAACGTATTCTCACTACGGCTGCACAAAGCATTGCATCGTATTTATTCGCATTACTGAATTAGTAATAAGAATTCATAACAATGTTAATATGTTTGAAGCTGTTATTCGCGTGTGTTAGAGCCGGCATTGAATGAAAAATTTGTACATATAAATAAAAAAAGGCTCATGATATCCAACATTAATAACTTCCACGAAATGATAGCTGAATGTAGCCACTATTACAATAATGAGAAGGCACACGTATCTGCTCCTAGTACTACGTTAGGTGACAAAATGGCATCTAACCGCGCCATTGTCTGGCATCCAGCCAGCAGCCGTCGTATAAATGCGCACATTGATGGAGCGACTCCCTGGAGCCATCTCAGACCCGACTCTGATGGCTATTTCCTGCAGGAGGCCACCCACAGCGACCCCCGCAGAATGAGCTACGGCCGATCAGGTTCTTTCATCACTGCGGCACAGGCGTCGAGCAGCCTATGGTATTCCTAGAAGCAGACCTCTCCCAAGCACGCTAGTTTGTTTGCGCACTTTCCTACCTTTCACATGTGATGTAGCTGTTGACCTTTGTTACGAAATTTTTAGAATTAACAAGTTGCTCTCCAGTTAACAAGTAAGCTTATAGGAGAATCTTTTACTGTTATGACTATTGACAGCTTCTGATCTCCTCTAGAAGAGGTTGCTGTTTGTTGTTTAATGATTAAAAATGACGCCAACAGGGGAAATCTGCAGGCCACAAGTCATAAGGTTCAGCTGAAACAAATAGTCGGTAAATTCTGAAACTTACACACAGACGTCAGGTAGCGTGTTACATTTGCTAATGTTAATCTATGAAATGCCAAAATGCTGCTTCACTTTATAGATGTTAAAAAAGTGTTTATTATTATCGCAATAGGCCTATTTCGGCCCTGTGGCCATCATCAGGCTATTTCCATATAGCATCGTGGAGGTATAATTGATTATAATGACTGCAATGATTGCAGTATACATGTTTTTTAGATGGTATATATATTACGTAAATCAGGTCTTAATTCTTTACAGCTGAACATGTATACTGCAATCATTGCAGTCATTATAATCAATTATACCTCCACGATGCTATATAGAAATAGCCTGATGATGACCACAGAGCCGAAATAGGCCTATTGCGATAATAATAAACAGTTTTTTAACATCTATAAAGTGAAGCAGCATTTTGGCATTTCATAGATTAACAACATGTCCTTAAAAGACATACACAATGCTGCAGGCCCAAATGAAATGAAATTATTTGCTAATGTATTCAAACACTAGTTATAAAATAAAACCTGACCCTGAGAATACGTCCAGCCCTTAATGAGTGCTTGAAGTTATATTTTAGGTAAGAGAATGAACAACTGGGACCGTTCTATTCGGAAACCTTTTCATTTATAATAAACTCAAGGGCGTTGGCGGATACATATGAATCGAGACAGCAAAAATTGTTAAGTCGTATATCGAAATGCAGTATTTGTCTTCTGGCAAAATTAGGAATTTGTAACTAAGCCTTCCAGAGAAACCACTGAATTCATGCTTATTCGGTTGCTGTCATGCAGAGACAAGAAACGGCCTAATTTTTTGAAGGAAGATCAAGTGGCATCACACCACTGTGAAGAATCCGTGTTGAATTGTTCAGAATAACGGTTGAAAAGGTGATTATGGCTTTTTGTCCTATTGCGTATTTATAATAGTAATTAATTTGGGTCCCGGAAAATACTGCGCCCCCACGAGATGACGGTTCTCTGGTTAGGCAAGCATCTTGTGACATCAGATTGCCAGGAAAAATCATTTTTATGTGGTTTAATTACCAACTAATTTTATAGACTTTCATAACTTTAATCGGAAAGTCCTTGATGACATATCAGTCGAATCGTAATTTGGTGTACCATTTGAATCCGTAATCAGATAGTTAAGATCTATGTGTTAATATGTTTCTGTTCGTCCGGGAAAAATCTCAGCTCTACAACGTCATCAAATTCCGGTCTCCGTGGACGTACTCTGGCTTTTTTGTTGTTGTTTCATATACAAAATAACTCATTCAAAACCTCCATAATTTATTTACTTACTTTCTTTCATAGATTACGTCTACACTGGAGCGCTAAAATCAAACATTATAAATTCGGGTCTACAATGTTTTAGTTTAGGTCATAGAAGGAAAACTTTCTGCGATTCTTCAGTTGGTAATTGAATGATTAAATGGTATTTTAGTTGCTTATGATGCACCCGTTTTAATGACAGGAATATTATCAAATATAGCATCTATTGAGAGAGATCGTGTTTCCTTAGTTGGCATTTTGGTTCTCTGTGCTCGTTGTAATGTTACTTTATCTAATGTTGCTCCGTCATTAGTATTCCAAGTAATAAACTCGCGAACAACTTAAAATGTTTGTACAACTTAGAAATTTTTGTTTATTATTGGGTACGAATTGTTGTGCGTCAACTATGACATTCAAACAACATTTCTCTTTTCTCTAACCAAATTTGCAACCCAAACTTTACCGCCAATCATTCTAGCTGTTGTATCTGAACTCTTGGTTCATCATTGTCTGCTAACATCGCCAAATCAACTAAAAATGCAAATATGATACCCCGAACCATTCATTCATGTTTAACAGATAATGTTTTGTGTCCCGGCCTCGTCGCCGCTTTTGTGTCTCGTTTCCTTCGTAGGTGTCGGTGGCGGAGGAATAAAGGTAGCACGCTTGTGCAGGTACGAAGGTGGGCAGCCAGTGGGACAGCAGAAACTAGAAACACTAGAGTAAATTAGAACGAGATATATATTGCACAGAATGTATACAATACTTAACATTTACATAGCTCTGTACAGCAGAATGCTGATACATAGTTGAGCTAGAGGCCTGCCTAGTCTTCTTTGGTGCCTATCTGATACCGAAGTGTTAACTGGTTCCTATCTCAGTCCCAAGTGAACGATGTCGTTCAGTGGTGGCCACGAGCGGAGTTGTAGCAGAGGGCGCTCGTGGCTGACGTCGTATGAACGCCGCGCCGTGCTTGCATGGCGGCGCGCGGCGAAAGTAGGTGGCGCGCACTTTCGACTTGTGCGAAACAACATAATGGATATATGTTGATCAATTTTTTTCAGCATACGGTTAAAAAATAATGGATTCAGTACATCATGTTTTGAAGGTCTTACGAAACACAGAGAAATAATTTCTATTACTTACGGTAGAGTTCTTGTTTTGAAGGGTGACTACAATGAGGTTCATGAGTTGTAAACCCAATTCTGTACGGATCGACACGAGAGATTCAAGATGGATATAATTGTGGGCTTTTTTAAAGTCGGTGAAGGTAGTCAGTAGTTTCTTGTTCCCGTTCATTTCGTGTTTCATCATCCATTTACGACTAATAATGCGATCAGGACTCCTTCAGCCCGGACAGGCCCCTACTTGTCATTCGCCTAATTCAGCAACAGGCTGTTCATGAATTCTGAAATACATAACATTCGAAAAATATTGTACGTAATACCCAGCAGGTATAGAGGTAAAATTCCAAATGATGTTCAAGTTCCACACTATATAGTAACTGCTTGAAATATTTACCGAATATCAGTGAGTTGTTTTCATTATAATGTGGTAGTTTTATGTTCGTACAGTTTAAACATGTTATTCAATGAAAATCGACGAATTTCTACCAGTTTGTTATTGAGGGTAAATACCTCAAACTACTTTATGTCTGTATCCATTACCGAAATCGGAGGTTAAAATGTGCTGTACTTAAGCACAAAATTACAGAAATAAATTATTATTTGTTTTTGCACCATGTACGGCAACTGAAAAAATAAATAACCGCACAATTTGGTCCAGATTTCTACACAATATTCTGTAGACATCTTGCTAGAAATGCCCTTTCCCATTTTCCAAAATATTTACTCCTGGTCATGATACGACCGAAAAATATGTCTGATATCGTGATTTTCGCTCATGAAAAAATGGGGCTATTGTAAGACGAGGGAAAGTCAGCCTACACCACTAGCTGAATTTGGCTATGCTGCAAGATGTGTGTATTGTTTACATGTTGACACATTATGCCAAATCTTCTGATACGTAAACAAATGATCACTGGACCAAGGGTTATGCAAAATGATTACTCCATACATCTCTAATCAGTAAAACGCAAGATATGTGCCCCTAAAGATTCGGTTTCTAGCACGCTAAGTTTCCGAACATATTAATATTGCGGGGAATCTACGCTGCTAAAAACAATCGGATGATCAGGTCAGATGTCATACATAATGTACATATTGTAATGTATTTTATTCAGATGTTTTATTTATAAATTTAGCCTGATCAGTTTAGGGCCATCAGGCTCTCTCTCTTCCATCGGGACTTTTTACTCATACTATACTTTTTACATCTCATTTACTTACAAAATAAGAATGACTTTAATAGATAAATAATAGTAAGGGATTAATAACATAATTTACACAGACTGAATACATGTAAAAAGTAAATAATTACTATTGACATTAATACTAGAAGTACTACTGAGACAATTTCTGCTGCTGCTGATGTAATAATAGAAATAACAACATTGGTATATGCAGATACAAAATAGATACAGGATAGTTGCATATAAGACGGTGAAATATGATCTAAGAGACGGATGTTACATATATATCGAACGCGGGGGTTAATGACGAGTTCCAGTCGACGTGAGCTTTCCCAAGGATGATCTTGTAAGGTAACATCACTGTAATCAATGAATGAGATTACGAGTGTTTGTACAACTTTGGTTTTAAGGTCGAGAGAACAGAACTTATTTAAATGTATGTGTGCTCAGCCCAATATATTTTGTCATCTATTATCTCTCCCTGACTTTTTCCTGAGGGCGAAAATTAATATTTTTGCCATTTAATATTAATGATGGTTACAATTGTAATTTTTGTGTGATACAGTTTTGCTGTTACCACACTGCAACTGAGGTTTTCACGGCGTTTACTTAGAGCCAGGCACCATGACGTTACCATAATAGTGAAATGTCATTCTCGTTGCCCTCTAATATGGTGTGTGATCACCTCGGACGACTTGCGTGGCATGGACAGTAGGAGGTCATCAATGAGCTCTTGAGGGACAGTTGGCCATTCTTCCATGAGTGCAACATGCAGCTCTGAAAATGTTGCTGGAGATGCTGGTATGGCTGCGGTGCGTCTTACAAGTGCATCCCAGACATTCTCAATCGGATTAAGTCCGGTGAACAAGCTGGGCAGTTCATTCCATTCATTCCTGCAGCTTCAAACATGACAGCCAGTGCAACTCTTTGGGGAAGAAGTGTTACCTTCCACCAGAAGAAACCCGTCTGTTATGGCACCAGCGTAGGGGCACGTTGCTGCGTGAGGGTTGCGTTAATTTAACTGTGGGGTCATCAGTCCGTAAATTTACAAGCTACTCATAAACTACCTTATACTAAAGACGACACAAACATCCGTGTCCGAGAAGGGATTCGAACCCCAGACGGGGAACGGCCCCGCGCATCGTAGCGTAGCGCCTCAATGCACTCGTCCACTCCGCCGCGGCGATGTTACTTTCCTGTTTGGACGGGCTGTTAGCCGGAGATAACGAGCATCTCTCGTTGATGTTACCCGAGGACGACCTTGGTCTTTCCTTATTTTATCAGTTGCCGTTGCCTGAAGTTGTGTCCAGGTCCTGAAAATTATATTTGGGGACTCTCGTATAACTGCAGCCACCTCTCTCTGTGTCTTTCTCGCTTCCAACCTTCCTATTGCTCTCCCTATCTTCGGTTGAAACACGTTGTTGTTGTTGTTGTTGTTGTTGTTGTTGTTGCGATGTACCACCTGCTCACCACACCACCTGAAACCAAATGCTTGTGTAGTTCGTTTCAGAGCTTAAACTCCCCAACCCCATCTTGCAGAACGTTTCTGTTATTACCACTATCTCGGCTGCAGGAACGTCGTCTCCACTCCGTAAAACCGACTGAAGGACGTTGAGCAATGTCATTTCATTCTGCCGATGCCGATATTTCAGAACCCTAATTGGTTTCACCGGTGTAGGTGTCCTTGGGTAAAATACTTCCAAGGTTACATAGTGTTGGTTTATAAAGATTTTTCCTTTATTAAAATGTGCAGGCCCATTTTTATTCATTAGTTTGTATATCTGCTAAAAGCAGTTAAAGCAGTTACCATTGGAATGTCTAAGCTCTTTGACAGTTCCAATGCGCGATGGAGAGCAGCATGCGAGTTGAGTTTTGAGTCTGCGGTTAGGCTGCGTAATGACGCAGTATGGATTTCGTAGTATTGGCATACAGTAATTAATAGAGCAGTATATAATTAATGTTTGATATGTGGTTGAGTATTAATGAGCGGACGGTAATACTTTACAATACATCGACCTTTTATTATCATTAATGGGCTTAATTGAGGTGCGAGGCCAGTGGATCATTAATGATCTACTTTAATCATTACGTAGGCATATAGTAGAGATTTATAAATTTCGAACTGTTCTAAATACGTTGCCATTTTCTTTCTAATTCTGCTGACAGCTGAATCTGCCATCTTTAAATATAAAATGTTACCGTTCATTTCTGTTTTTGCTTTCTTTCTCCTCCTGAGGTTTACGATATTGGTAGGACGGTACTACAAAAACAACTCTGGCCATTCACTTTTAGGTTTACGAGATTTACCTAAATCACTCCAGGCCACTGGGGGATGTTTCCTTTCAAAGGGCACGGCCGATTTCCTTCCTCATCCTTATCCACAAATCCGAACGTAAGGTCCGTCTCTAAATTCCCACGCTCCAAAGGTTTTTAACCGTTTCATTATCAGTATTTCTCTCCATGTACTTCCGTCAAGAACGTGTAATAGTTTTTGAGTACAGTGCCTTAACTTACATATAACTTGATGGTGATGAAATCATCTTTAAAATAATCTCATGTGCAAAACCTCGAATTTTTTTACCTAATGTGTAATAATTTTGGCAGTCCAAGACAGCAGTTAAATTAAAATTTCATTTAAAACGTCTTCCAGATACGGTTACCTTTTTCCCGATATTCTGCTGTTTCTCTGTCCCCAAATAGAGCATTACGTTTACATTTTCTAACAATCAGCTTGAGTTTGAAACTCATGTAGTCTGTGTTTTATTAACAAGTAACTTATTTATGTCCATAATGTCGATGATACAGACGAACTCAAAAAATGTTCGAATGTTTGTAAATCTATCGGACCAAACTGCGTGCCGCGGTAGAGTAGGCGAGCGGTCTAAAGCACCTCGTTGCGGAGCGCGCGGTTGCTCGCCGTGGAGGTTCGAGTCCTCCCTGGGGCATGGGTGTGTGTGTTTGTCCGTAGGTTAGTTTACCTAGGTTTAAGTAGTTTGTAAGCTACGGACTGATGACCACGCAGTTTGGTCCGATAGATTTACAGACATTTGAACCAAACTGCGTGGTCATCAGTCCGTGGCTTACAAACTACTTAAACCTAGGTAAACTAACCTAAGGACAACACACACACCCATGCCCCGGGGAGGACTCGAACCTCCACGGCGAGCAACCGCGAGCTCCGTAGCGAGACGCTTTAGACCGCTCGGCTATTTCACCGCGGCTACAGAGGAACTAGGAAACCTCACAAGGCTATATGATTTCCAATAACCTTCGTGTAATAACTGTGAAGACCATTAGATTAAATTGAAGCACTAGAACTGTTATGAGAGTTACCAGATGCAGGCTACAATATTATTATCCCTAGGCTGAGTTCTTCTAAATCACAGACCTTTGTATTAACATGTCTATTTTACATAACCTGAAGATTCTATATTTCAGTTTACTCCGTAGGTTTGAATCACAGTTAAGGTCACTTGCCAGTGAGTCAGCTTCAAAAATTCGAATTTTTTTTTAAATCTCAAATCAATATTTAGAGTTTTGTGAACAAAATGGTAGTTAAATGAATCGATTCGGACATCGGAAACATGTTTAAAAACATATTTAAATATGTCGGTATGCGGCAACGACTGTTTCCGCTGCTCTCGGCTGTCAAATGGTGTCATTATCTGCCAATTAGAAAAGATACACTGCGTGATCGTTTTCTGAGTTGGCAACCCTGTTAACACACACATTCCGATGCTCCTTTGTTTCCCTTTGTATATCTTTGGTTTTCGAGAGTTATTTGCATTCAAACGTGTGTATGTGGTTTAGTTGTTGTTGTTGTGTCATTCTCGGTAAAAGTTATGCCTCCAAAAAAGTGTTTTGGAAGGGGAAAACGTAAGTTTTATGGTAATCGGTTTACTTCGTTAGGAAGTAGAGACTGTGTAATTACATCCACAAACCAACAGGATGTTATGTCGACTCCGCCAAGTGCCTCAAGACAGAAGCTCAAATATTTGAGTGACGTTTCTACAAACGACGATCAAAATACTTTAACGGATTGTGTTTCCATTATTGCTGAATTGAGTGCTTTATGTTCACTTCTAAAGAATGCTGTTGTGTGTGCGCTTTGTGGAAAAGGTGGTATTAAAATTGAAGAAGATTTTGAAGGCAGGAGAGGTGTCGCAAGTAAGTTACAAGTGGTTTGTGATTTCTGTGGGGTAACTAAAACCGGTTATTCTTCTGGATTGTGCAAAGGAAGGGCTTATAACACAAATATCAGACTTGCATATGGAATGAGGTGTATTGGGAAGGGTAGAAAGGCAGCTCAAACATTTTGTGCTATTATGAATTTGCCCCCACCTACAAGATTTGAGAAGTACACACAGTTACTTCTTGAAAGTCTTGGTCAAGTGAGTGCTGTGTCTATGAAGAAAGCAGTAGAAGAAACTGTGTTATACAATGAAGGTGACACTGATATAGCTGCAGCCTTTGATGGGACATGGCAGAAGCGTGGTCACCTATCACTGAATGGTGTTGTCACCGCAACATCCCTTGAAAATGGAAAGGTGATAGATATAGAATGTATGACAAAGTACTGCCATGGTTGCAAGGTAAATAAACAGGATCATGTATGTGTTCAGAATTTTTCTGGGTACAGTGGTGGAATGGAATCAGAGGGTGTTCTCAGAATCTTTCAAAGGTCGGAAGAGAATTATGGTGTACGGTATGTGAAGTACCTTGGAGATGGAGACTCCAAAGGATTTGGAAATGTGTTGGAAAATATGCCTTATGGAAGAACTGTGAAAATTGAAAAGTTAGAGTGTGTTGGTCATGTCCAAAAGAGGATGGGCACACGTTTACGTAAGCTAATAAAAGACATGAAGGGGAAAAAGCTTAGTGATGGCAAACCAATTGGTGGTCGGGGTCGACTTACTAAGGAAGAGGTGGACAAACTGCAGCTTTATTATGGTTTAGCCATAAGAAGGAATCAAGGTGACCTTGAGGCCATGAAGAAAGCGGTATGGGCTACCTTCTTCCATAAAGCTTCTACTGATGACCATCCACAGCATGCTCTCTGCAACAGTGGTGTAGACACATGGTGCGGATACAAAAAAGCTATTGAAAATGGTGAGATTTACACACACCATCACTCCCTGCCATTTGATGTACTGGAAGCAATTAAACCAATATACAGGGACCTAAGTGACAATAAACTATTGTCACGGTGCTTACATGGAAAGACACAAAATGTTAATGAATGTTTCAACCATGTGATATGGGAACGGTTGCCTAAAACTGTGTTTGTAGGTTTCAAAACTATGAGATTAGGTGTATTAGATGCTGTTATTTGCTTTAACGATGGGGCAGTTAGCCGGTGTGAAGTTTTGGAGTTGTTGGGAGTAGCTCCTGGCTTCAATATGAGACAAGCACTAACTGCAATTGATTCCTTGAGAGTGGCCGAAAAATGGGTTCTTCAGGCAACTAAAGAGGCCAGAATAGCAAAGAGGAGCAAGAAAAGGAAGAGAGAAGATGAAGAACACACAAATCAAGAATATTATGCAGCTGGAGGGTTCTAAGAACAACAGAGGTGTGTAACAGTTGAAATGTAACTTTAAATTGAATTTCCCGAGAATCACATTTTCTGACATGTTAATTTTATGCAAAAAATAACTATTTGAGTTACAGGTCTGAAATTTTTTGTGATGTTTCAGGCTCCCATTTGGAGAAATGTAGACTACAGACAGCAGCATACTATCACCAGGAGGAATAATACAGCCTTATTAATTAAAAAAAACCTTAATTTTGACTGTTTAATGTATGTATTTCTAGAATAAAAACTATTGATTGAAATCATCTGATTGTAGTCTACTTTTTAGATAGTAAGGTCATCAGTGTGTGCACAAAGTTTCAAGCATCTAAGAAAAGTAGTTAATCAGTCTATAGACTTCAAACATAGACTCGCAGAAAAAAATTTTAATTACTGACCGATATAAATGTTTATAAAATGAGGTGTATATCAAAGCTATTCTTATTAGTCTTATACCAAAATCATCAGCCTTAAAGGACGTTCATTATCCTACAATTTCTTTGTAATTGGAGTTCACATTATGTAGCTAGAGCCTTACAAACTTTATGAAAATTCTTACTGTTTTACCACCCGTTCACTGGCAAGTTACCTTAAGTAACTACGGCCGCGGCGGAGTGGTCGAACGCATTCAGGCGCTATGCTCTGAGGTGCAATGCCGTTCCCCGTCGGGGGTTCTAATCCTCCCTCGGGCGTGGATTTTTATGTTGTCTTTAGTTAAGGTAGTTTATAAGTTGTTTGTAACTTTAGGGACTGATGATCTGGCAGTTAAGTCCCATAAGCTTAACAAACATTTGAATTTGTAGTAACTACGAATCTGTGCCCACTTGTGTAAAAGCGCTGACCATCCGTACCGTCTCTCGTATAATTCAAATTTATTGGTCTAACTGTCCACATGGATCACATCAAAAGATTACATTTACAGTCCAATACCTCAAGCGGTAATGAGATATCAGCTCGATCCACAATGAAACGTTCTTTCTAGTAACTAGTGTATCCTCCACGAGCAGGAATTTAGGCGCTGATTCTGACAACTGATCCACCATAAAGATGGAGAATACTGTCATGAGATTCATTATTCCACGTCTGTTTGACATGTGAGTTGTTGGTTGATGAGTTGCACGCATCAGTTCTCGTATTACCATATCTCTCAGGTGCTCCACTGGGGACAAGTCCAGAGATAGTGTTGACGAGGTATTGCAGGTCATGGTGAGTTTCACGCGCATTGGATGGGCATGTTAGAACAACACATCACTTCCTTTCACAAGACTAGCGAACGAATGTGTCTTACAACATTCGTTACCTACCAAGCGCTGGTATCGATGGTTATAGCTTATCCTACTCCAATGGCCTGCAGTTGGCCCAGTGTGTCATGAGTGAAAACACTCTACAAGACAGTGCTCGCCAGGTCATTGTACGCAGAAATGACCATCACTTGCGTGCAGACAGAATGTGCTTCCATCGCTGAAATCCAAGGCTCCCCATTCCACCGTCCTAGTGAGAGTTGTGACAGTGAGTCTGGCTAGATGTGTGACTACCCGGAGTCCCATTGCTAGGTAATGTTACCAATAGATTGTGTTAATACTCCAGTACTCATGAACCGTCTTGTCGGAGCTCCGGTAGCATTATGACCTGCGAATTCTGCTGTTACAATAAGAAAATGTTGGCAGATGTCCCTGCTTTTTGGACGTCCACAACCTCGTCTACGAGGATGTTCACGTGACCATTGCATCATTGCACAATTCACACAGCGCGTTTTTTTTTTTTTTTTTTTTTTTTTTTTTTGTCAGTTCTCCTAAAAGACTCCACGACCCTCGGAAGGCCACAATTTCTCAACTACCTGTAGCAAACAGGAGTGCGAGATATGGCCCTTGTTTTCTTCACATGTTGATATCAGAGCCTTCACGTTCACACTGTCGATCGAGCCAAGTCGAGCTGGTCGGAGCCGAGCAGAGACATTACTCACATTGTTTTTAACTGCGGTGTTGACACTGCCGACTGGACCAAGATGGCTCGGCGTGAAGCAGCTCACGCTAAGCCGACGACATTCCATATGTTTATCATTTCCTGCGCGAGCCGGCGCCACGAGGCGACTGGGCTATGGTATTGCTTCTGCAGCTCTAGTATCACACATTTTCTGCCTGCTTTCAACAGTAGCCTCTCTGCATAATAGTTAGTTTTCGTTACACTTCTGAAAACATATTTGTTTCTTCAATTTCTGTTCTGTAAAATGAATAAAATATTCAGTAATGTTTTTAATTGTTCATATAAAGAAAATCTCTCCTAATTGGAAGACGAAATTCATGAGAACGACCGTTATCACCTGTTTCTTACGTGCCTCTAATTCGATGATTCACTACAGTGTGAAGACAATAGAAATAAACCCAGGGGTTGTGGGGGGGGGATTGTATGGCTGCAGCCCCTCCCCCCCCCCCTCGCCCAGACCCTACTGGTCGCTCACTCGAGACCTTTTGCTGCCTACCCTAAAGAGAGGGGAAAGAAAAAGGAAACGGAGTGAAGGCGCAGTACGGTACGGCGATATATAATTTTTTTTAATAAGTCACTTTGGCTCGGTAATTGGTCTCAGCCCGCCCTCCAACCCTCCCCCCCCCCCAGACCACGATCCTGGATACGCCACTGAAATAACGTAATAAAAATCAATGAACTGTCAGCTGGCTCGAGGTAGACGGCACTGAACAAGTTTTGAACACCATAATGTTTTCTTCCATCTTCATATAACAGTGATGAGAATACAAGACCACCAAACAGCATCCATTATAAGAATGTAACTTCATTCTTATGTTAATCTCAGGCGTGAGGTGTACCTTTTTCATGTGGGATACGTTGTATTAGAGAAAAACTAGTTCTTTTTCATGACCCTCCAACTCATCACACACCGATATAAAACGTAAAACGAAGGCACATTGATTTTTTGTCACTATACGTTTTTATCTGATTTGGCCCTATTCTAAAAGAAGAAAAAAGAGTAATAATTTTATTGTAAGTCCTTAGTAGTTTCGAGAATCACTATTTGTTAATTACAGCTACATTAAAAATTAGAAATGGTATAACAGAATTCTAATTTTTTTTTCAGATGAAAAATTCCGAATAGTAAAAAAGGCATTTTTTGATATTTTAATAATATAAACTGCAGGACATACCCAGGGGCAGATATAGATTCTGACCATAACTTGTTAGTCATGAACTATAGGCTGGAGCTGAAAAAACTGCAGAAAGGTAGGAAAATAAGGAGATGGGACATAGATAAATTGAAGGAAAGGGAAGTTCTGGAGAATTTCAGAGGGAGATTTAGGCAACAATTGACAGAAACAGGGGGAAACAACACAGTAGAAGAGTAATGGGAAGCATTGAGAGACGAAATAGTGAAGGCAGCAGAGGACAAAATAGGTAGAAAGGCAAGACCTACAAAAAATCCTTGTATATCACAGGAAATACTACAGTTAATTGATGAAAGGAGAAAATATAAAAATGCAGTAAATGAAACAGGCAAAATGGAGTACAGACGACTAAAAATGAGATTGACAGGAAGTGCAAAATGGCTAAGCAGGAGTGGCTAGAAGCCAAATGCAAATCTGTAGAAGAATGTATAGCAAGAGGAAAAGTAGATACCGCCTACAGGAAAATAAAAGAGACATTTGAGGACAAGAAAAGCAACTCTACGAATATCAAGAACTCAGATGGGAAACCAGTTCTCAGCAAAGAAGGGAAAGCTGAAAGGTGGAAAGAGTACATAGAGCAGCTCTACAAAGGAAATGAACTTAGAGACGATGTTGTAGGAAGAGAAGAGGAAGTAGATCAACATGAAATACGAGATACTATACTGAGAGATGAATTTGACAGAGCCTTGAAAGACCTAGGTCGGAACAAGGCCCCAGGAGTAGATGACATACCCTCAGAGGTACTAAAATCTCTGGGAGGGCCAGCCATGACAAGACTATTTGAACTGGTGTGTAAGATGTATGAGACAGGAGAAATGCCCTCAGACTTTAAGAAAAATGTAATAATCCCCGTTCCAAAGCAATCAGGCGCAGACAGGTGTGAAAATTACAGAACCATCAGTTTGATAAGTCATGGTTGCAAAATTTTAACACGAATTATCTACAGGAGAATGGAAAAGCTGGTAGAAGCTGACCTCGGGGAAGATCAGTTTGGATTCAGGAGGAACATAGGAACCCGGGAGGCAATACTCACTTTACGTCTTATCTTAGAAGATAGATTAAGGAAAGGCAAACCTACATTTCTAGCTTTTGTAGATTTGGAGAAAGCATTTGACAATGTTGACTGGAATACACTCTTTCAAATTCTGAAGTCTGCAGGGGTAAAATACAGGGAAAGGAGAGTTATTTACAACTTGTACAAAAGCCAGACCGCAGTTATTAGACTTGAAGGGCATAAAAGGGAAGCATCAGATGGGAAGGGAGTAAGACAGGGTGTAGTCTTTCTCCGATGTTATTCAATTTGTACATCGAGCAGACGGTGAAGGAAAGCAAGGAAAAATTTGGAATAGGGATTAAAGTTCAGGGGGAAGAAATAAAAACATTGCGTTTTGCTGATGACATAGTAATTCTGTCAGAGACAGCAAAGGACCTGGAAGAGCAGCTGAATGGAATGGACAGCGTGTTGAAGAGAGCGTATAAAATGGACATTAACAAGAGCAAAACAAAAATAATGGAATGCGGTCTTAGAAAATCGGGCGATGCTGAAGGAATTAGATTAGGTAACGAAACAATGAAGGTGGCAGATGAGTTTTGTTACTTGGGTAGTAAAATAACATGCGATGGTCGCGGTACAGAGGATATAAAATGCAGAATGGCAATGGGAAGAAAAGCATTTTTGAAAAAGAGAAATTTGCCATCGAATATTAATTTAAGGGGAAGGAAGTCTTTTCTGAAGGCATTTGTGTGGAGTGTTGCCTTGTACGGGAGTGAAACATGGACGATAAACAGTGGGGACAGGAAGAGAAACAGGCGTTTGAAATGTGGTGCTACAGAAGAATGCTGAAGATTAGGTGGGTAGATCGCATAACTAATGAAGAGGTACTGAACAGAATTGGTGAGAAAAGGAATTTTTGGCATACCCTGACTAAAAGAAGGGATCGCTTGGTAGGACACATTCTTAGACATCGGGGAATCGTAAATTTAGCATTGGAGGGAAGTGTGTGGGGTAAAAATCGCAGAGGGAGACCAAGAGACGCGTATAGTAAGCAGATTCAAGATGATGTGGGTTGCCGTGCTTATGAGGAGATGAAAAGGCTTGCTTAGGATAGAGTAGGGTGGAGAGCTGCATCAAACCAGTCTCCGGACTGAAGACCATAACAACAACAATGCAAAGAATTCAATATTTTTCAGAATATTCAAAATGTTCAAATGTTTGTTAAGCTAATGGGACTTAACTACGGGGTCATCAGTCCCTAAACTTACAAACTACTTATTAACTACTTACGAACTAGGACGGCACAAATATCCCTGCCCGAGGGGGGATTTGAACCCCCGACCGTAGTGGCCGTGCTGACCGTGACTGGAGCGCCTCAGTCACCTCGGCCACCGCGGCCGGCTCAGAATACATTGATACAATATCTATATTTACACATAAGTAATTTGCTAGTTTGAGAGAGTTCAATGAAACGTGAGATATCGCGAGAGTTCCGTGCAGTACATGGCAACTGTCGCGGCGGAATAGCCGTGCGCACTAAGGCCGCGTCCTTCGTGATCAAAAAATGCGAGCGACAGCGCTCGACATTCAGCGACGCGACACGGCAGCTACAAGCAGCGACATTCGGCGACACGGCCGGGTGTCTTACGTGAGCGACACAGCTTCTCGCTGCAAGTAGTTTCTAAACTCTAATGTTTGGCACCCATAAACCCTAGAATAACAATAGCTCCAGAGTAAGGCAATGAAGTTTTATTTAGGAAATAAGGCGTAAAAAGAGTGCCGTGCATAAAATTTGCAAAGCGACGAATGTTCGTGGACTGATTAGTAACTTCAAATACGAAAAAAGACTATGAATATCTCCAGTCAAAATCTTCCAAAATATGAGTTTTTCTTTTTTGAGTACAAACCATCAACAACTGATTGAGTCCGAAAAGCGTCTTACCGAAAGAAATCATTACATAAATCATTTAAAACTGCGTGATACTCTTTCAGTCAGCGTAATACTGGGCTCGTAAATCGTAAGTTTTGCGGTTGCAGTTACGATTTCCATTCATCTTATATTTTAATTCCTGTAACTACAACCCTTTCATCTGTTATTTGTGCTAAGTTCTATATCGTCTCTATACAGAGCACCGCAAACTATTTAAGTGCTGCCCAATATAGTTTAATTTCAAACACAAATGTCCCATTGTATCAAACACATTAAATTCCTAATGCAACATCTCGTTTGACATCCTTGTGTTCTCTCTCTTGGGGAGTAAGTTTGTTGTTCCTGTCAAAGATTTGACATGAGCAGCAAAATTTACAAACGGAGATATTCTCTAAACTGAGATAAAAACATTGCACATTGTTATTTTCTTCGTCATTCGATATATAGTCATTGTTTTCAACACGCCAAAATAGTCTACATGAAGAGAAGATGCATAATTTGATACAGGACACTTGTCTATCAAGCCAGGAAACTGCGTGATATGGGCTTACAGTACCCATATAAACAACAGAACATGCACATCGTACATGATTTTGTCTCTCTAGCTCTCTTCATTCAAACTACAAGTCTTATAGAAATAATGAGTAGGATCTTTTTCGCGGAAATTTCATATAGTTTAATTTTGTACAGTAATGCGTTTTCACTGCAGACTTCTGTTTTCGAGTTATTAAGGAAAAGCGTATAAAAGTAACATTTAATAAATAATTTTTATCTCAAAAACTATTTGGAATAGGACATTTGTCTATATGATGGTTTCTGATGTTTCAGATGGTCGTTTCTGTAAAGTCACTGAATATTAACAATTCCTCCTGGGACAACTTGTGTGTATGTTATACCTTACATGTACAAATAATTAGAATATATACACAATTATTACCAAGAAGGACAATATCTGATAAACTTTGAGGAAGAGGTACTGAGTCCTTAAAGCGAACTGCAAGCCTTATTAGAATGCCAGGAGTTCAAAGAACAGAGTGATGCGTAGATCACTTTGTTGTGTGCCATGAGGTTCACCAGAGGAGTGGAAGTAACAGTGAGCAGCGAGTGACTCAGGCAGTTCGGGAGGCGAGTGCGATCTGGAGAATGGTGGGAAAAGGCGATCCAGCGAACCGGTAACTTGGCGAGTCAGCTGGCGATCCGATCACCACGATCACCGGAGTCGTGGGGAGCAGCGAGCCAGTGGGATACAGAAGCCGCACGCTCGCTGAAACCTGCTGCATGTGCGACTCGCCAACTCTCAACTCACCAACTCTCGTCTTGCACCAAGGTGGCACTGCAGATGTTTAGGCGCTCATTTTTTGCAGGTTTATACTTGCGCACGGTCTGTACCACATTTATTTGGTACCTTGGGAAACTTCTTAAGCACGTGACATGGGGTGCTGATGCAGCTCATTGACTATTCGGATTGGTTGAGCTAGCAGTCTTGTTTTCAGATTAATCCATCACTCACTCCTCAGAAGTACCTGGCTCTTTGAATCAGTTCAGGAGCGGATTGCCCATATCTACACTGTGTACAGTTATTTTCACAACATACTCCGAAAGCTACAAAAGCGAAATTAAAAAATGACTGTATATAAATAAAACCTATATGCATTTATAAATATCAGTATATTTTTGGTTTTCTTTCTCTTACCAAATAGAAAACAATTAAGTTTAATGTCAGAAAATTTTATTTCAGTTCATCAACAGCAAAGTTAGAGTTTACATTAACTTATTCCACTCTTCCAGTTTGAAGCACAAAATATATATTCCATTAATTGTGTAATGTGGACACGAAATCAGTAGTATGCCTCATCAAAAATGACCTCATGTAAAACCAGTGCAGATCATTGTCCATTGTAATCGGTCACCACCCATAAAAAAGTAAATAAATGAAATAAAACAGTTCATACTGGATACGGATCATTAACACATCACCAGGGAGCGACAGACATGGCTAGAAATTTATTCCTTCAGCGATGCAGTACTTCATGATACGCCCAATAGCCGACGAGTTCGTAGGCTTGCCATCGCGATGTTGACGCTACCCAGATAACTCGCAGTTACTTGTAAAAGGCGGAAGGTATCTGTGCGACGACCGTTTCCAAACATTTTCTGTACTTTAAGTTCCATTTCCCTCTCTGTAATGTATGGTCTAAAACGCACAGAAGAGTAAGCTGACCATTATCGAACTTTTCCAATACACGTTTTGTAAAGAAAATCTGCGTATTTGACAAATAGCGTCATTTGAAAACGACTTTCACGGATTAAAAAAGGTTAAAGGTTTATTCGAAAGCTAAGATGTTTTACAACCACGTGCAAAAGAATCAGATTTTTTTAACTGCGTACTTCCCTCAAAATAGAGTGAGGAGCGTTATGAAACTAAAATCTGTCATGGAATAAAAGGTAGGCAGTCTCTTTTTCACAGGCAAGCCATAGCTGGCAAGGCAAAACGAATTTGATAAAACGATGTGGGATAGTCATTTATCGGCTACATATTTTCCATTGTGGAAAATGGAAAATTGAATTTTCTCCCTGCTTTTGGGCTCTGTACGGCGCGCTGTGTGAACACCCAGGCCGTCGGCGTGTGCCGACAAGCCTCCACCTAAGCTCGGCGCATCCAGGCTAGACTCGGCAAGTCCAGCTGTGTGAACGCAGTCTCTGACCTTACTCATTGCTTATTCGTGGGTAGACACAGATGGTAATCTGGCTGCTGTATCAATATGTTATGTGTTGGCGGACTACGTTCGAACTTTTGTATTTCTGTTGACTTTCGATGACTCATTTGTACGTAATTACGTGATGTGAACATAAGACACTTTATGGGTGGCCAGTACGCTACCTTGCACTGGAGCAGGAGACGGGTCGGTTTATTTATAACAGCGTCACTGGAAGTTGAATAATAATGTGTTACATACACATTACTTAACTGAAGAATGTTGATCCAACTGTAGCAATATTTCTGTAGACTTGTGAACCTCGAATACTGAATAAATAAAGTAACCGCTACACTTTTACGGATCCGAACGATACAATTGCAAGCCAAGAAGTAAATACATCAAATCTACGAGTACAATTTGGGCATATAAGTCACATGTTATTTCTTATAAACGGTTCAGAGGTGTTTCACGACAGTGGACGACTCTTGACCGTCGTTGCCTGGTCGTACATGTCGTCTTCAAAGCGCCCTCGTAAGGTGTTCGTAGGCGTGATCTGTGGAAGCCACGCTGTTTTCAGTAGGCGTGGTCCGAGACTTCCGGTACCGCAGGAACCACTATCATACACCCAGGTGTCATTTTCCGTAATCGGTGTACAAACCCTCTCATGCCCTAACACCTGCAAAGCTGTGATTAGTGTTTCAGGACTACTCATATTCATCAATGGAAAGTCACTGAATCGATTGTTTCACAAGCAATCTTAGTCCACTTTTCTGACTAATTCTGCTATCCTTAGTTCTGTGTTCTTTAACGCTGGAATCATCATTGAGCATTGAGTGTGGAAAGGACTTCTGCCTATTATGAAATATCCGAAAAGTAAGGCGGAGAAATTCTCGTTCTCAAAACAGACCCATCTCCAGCACATAAGGCCTAACTGCCTCCCCGTGCGAGTTGCAAAATTGCAGCCCCCTCAAAAAAAAAAAAAAAAAAAAAAAAAAAAAAAAAAAAAAAAAAAAAAAAAAAAAAAAAAAAAAAAAAAAAAACCTGGCCAACATTAATGGCAGTTATGCTGTCGCACGTTTTCATATATATTTGAATGTATGGGCCTGATGTAAAAAGGGGAAACGTTTTTACCGAAAACTTCTTGACCGATTTATTACAAATTTTTACACAACACTGATGAACATTCGATAGGATATCAGCTACGGATTTTTTAAATGCAAAGGGTTTTCGGAAATTCCCAGTATAAATTCCGAGGACTCATACAGGCATGTGCATACACCTCAAATCCTTAAATATTATGTAGTGATACTACCAGCGCTACTTTATATTTGTCGCTGTAATACCTATCTCTTCTAGTGCAAGCTCTTTTCTTTCCATGTTTTGAGAGGGAGTATCGTGGATCAAAACAAAGGAAAAATCTACTAAAGAAGGCCCATACAGTGAATTCCTTAAGAACTAAGAACACTTGAGTAGTAGAAGAGACGTGTTAATAGCAGTCGAAACGAAGCTCAAAGTTCTTGCTTTAATAAAAACTGAGTTCATAATAAGATTGAAATTTAATGCATATTGTTTGAATGTTAAGTCTTTTGTGAAAAATAGTGTAGGAGACGAATTAGCTGGCTGTGTAAAATTCATTACCAAGTACGAATGGGAATATAAAAATTAAAAGTAAATCAATTATCTGCCAGTAGCGCCAAAGTCTGCTGTCGGAAGTTTATTTGAAAAGTGAAAAGTAAAATATTTATTTATAAAATCTATTTCTGCCAACATTCTGAAATTTTTCAGAACAATCACCCTTTCGGTTTGATAAGTCTAATTGTACTGGACATGAAAAACACTTCATCATTACAACAATGTAATTTAGAGCTTATAATCGCGAGACAACAAACTGTGACACATCACTTTTCCTGTGATTAGGACAAGTGATGAAATTGTCATATTCGTAGAATATATGATATCAAGTGCGAATGGGCGAATCTGAAAATGTGTACGCAGACGGTATCAGAACCCGGGTCACCTGCTTTCTAGGCAGTTGCGCTGACCACTACACCACTGGGGACACAGTGATCACCGCACCTGCAAGGACTACCTAAGCACGCCTCCCGTCAGACACAAATTCCCAGCTTTACACTGCCCACAGAACTCAAACTCGTTGTTTCGAAACTAATTCCCGTAAGAGTAAGGGCCCTAAACTTGCAGTTGATGTCTTATATTCTGTGAATATGAGAGAATAATAACTGCAGGATCAGATGTTTTATTCTTTCAGAACAGACACCACATATATATGTACAATATGCCGGTGACGGGAAATGATGCTTGCGTCAGTGGGGATGGGTGGGCAGGTTTGGCGCCCTTACTCTTACGGAAATTGCCAAGTAGAAGCTACTATTATGGGTTACAAAGAACTGATCATATCATCCAGTTCAAGAAAGCAATCCTCTGTAAATGTTAGCTTAACAGTTGAAATAGTTCATTAAATAGTGACAGTTACATCTCGAAGGGACTTGAAAATACCATTCAGTATTTCGTTTCATCTTTTTGTCTTCAGTGATAAGGTATTTGAGACTCTAAAAGCAGTATGATCATCATCATCTTCACAGACATTTTCCAGCGTCTGGCCGGGACTGCTTCGAACATAAGCCTCAGCAACGTCTGTTGTCTTGCCATATCACCTTGGTTCAATATTCTCCTTTCATCCTGACACATTCCTCCACTCCTTTCAGCCATGTCTCTCGGTCTTCCTCTTGGTCTCTTTCCATCGAGTTTCAACTCGTTTTATCTTCCTTGGAATCTCTTCTTCTCCATTCTCTTAATATGCCCATACCATATCAGCCTTGATTTCTCTATCTCCTCTTATTATGATTCCACCTTCATTAACTCTCCCTCTCATTTCTCAACCTATCTTTGTCACCCCAATACTGTTCCTCGAGTATTTCAGCTCACTAGCTTATAATTTACTTTTCTCTCTTCTTCTCATAAACCAGGTTTGGGATGCATATGTCAGGATCGGGACATAGTATTACAAGTATGTAACTTTTTACTGCTTTGGGGTATATTCCTGCTCCATAACACTCTCACGAAATACTTCTGCATTAGTCCCCCGCTTATTTATTTCTCTGTCATTTTTTTTTTGTTTTCCATTTTGCTGTATTAGGCTTCCTAGGTAGCTGAAATTCTCCACTCTCCTAAATCGTTCCGCACCGATTGTTACTCCAGTTTTTCCTCTCTCCTTTGTTCTCGTTGTAAGAAATATCTCACTCTTACTTCTAATAAATTTCATTCAATATTCTTGTACTATTTGTTCCCATACGTCAAACTGCTCTTGTACATCCTCCTCCTTATTTCCCCAAAACATCAGATCATGTGCAGAAACCATAGCTTTCGTCTTTCCTTCATCAATTACTTGAGTTACTGTACTCATTATATCATCCATCACTACAATAAAGAGTAATGGTCACAGTGCACTTCCCTGCCTCAAGCCATACTTCTGTTCAATCGAAGCTCATCTCTCTCCTCCTCTTTTCACACAACTCACGCATCCATGATACACTGCCTTATGCTCCAAATAGTCTTTTTTGCTACCCCATTTATTTTCCAAGGCCTTCCACACTTTGCTTCATCGTACACTATCATACACTTTTTCAATGTCCAGGAAAGTCATTAGTAGCTCACTTGTTGAAATATCCACATATTCATTTTAGGCTACCTGGAGTTTCGGGAAACAACGTCTACTGACATCTGTTCCAATGTTTGAGCCTACTCAGATAAGTACATTCCTGTCAATAAAAAGTAGGTTATAGATATGAGCAGGTCAGCTGCTTACATGCTGTAAGAAGACCACGTCCTAGAATCCTGGAATAATATGTATTATTTATCATTCGCCATGTGCTGAGGGTGGGAGGAGCACCAGACACAGAAGATGTGTGATCATTGATTTCGAATATTGATAAACAATTTGTTTTCATTGACAGATTTTGTGACTTTTTAAAATTCTCTAAGATTTATTAAAATTTTCATTAAACAGTTTGTGTGATGCAACGGTTTTAAGATTCTTATTTCTCACCAACTTCAGAAAAGCCACCACGTGCAAGAGTAAAATTCACCTCTTTTTAATAAACCGATAGAATATTCAAGTATATAATAATTCGGAATAGTTATTAATAGTGGTATCTCTCACAAGGCCACTGCACACAATTTAGAAAATGCCTTGTAAACTATTAAAATGTTTTTTTTTTCTCCACATTTTCTCAAAACTGTGTCAGATGGACATATGGCCCTCCTTTAAAAAGCGATTCAATTTATAGCTGTCCTTCCACTTATGCATTGTTTTATGGCTATTGCAATACAATGAAATTGAAAAGTCGCTCTTTAGTGTATTACGGCCAACATTAGGTATTTCTGTAGTTTTATGATTTTTCCCAAACGTTTCAGACAAAAATAATAAAATTATAAATTATAAAAAATAATGCAGGATATGATTACGACTCTATATATATATATTAGTTTAGCGTTGACAAACATTAACTTTTCTTGATCGTTTACCTCTTTAAACTATTAATTTCTCTCCCAATATTTTCATTATATTTTTCCGTTAAACTATTATCAATTCTCTTGCCATGGCAGGTTCTCATCTTTTTCAAATTTATTTTCTTTTGCGAATATCTCGGAAATGGTGCGAATTATGGAAATAACATATCAGAGCAAAGTTGTTGAAAATTTTCTCTTCTACAAATTCATTTATTCATTTAATGTGCAGATGAACGACTACTCCATTACTTTTATTTTAATTTCGAGCCGTCAAAAGGTGATCGAAAAGGCCCAAGGGCCCACTTTTTGTGTTACTACCGTAACCTAAAGCGGGCCAAAATGGGAAAGTTTTATTCATACGTTTTTTAAAAATAATATCCCATTCGCAGAATTCGCAATTACATTTTCATTTTAGGAGCTTCGTTGCACTATCATTTCTTTGTTTAGTAACAAGTAGTCTCCTTTTCATGCGCACTGACAGACAGCGTAGCTCAGCGGGTAAAAAAGCAATTACGCAGCAAAGTAGAAAAGTTAATGTTAAACACAATGCGACAGAAGAGGAGAGAATCAGTTCTGTTTGTTCTGCAAACAAGTGTCGCGCTGTTACCGAGAGCGTGGTCCGCGGACGAGTGGGTGTGAAATAATAAAAGTGCTCACCGCACTCCGCTCGCTTGTTTGCGCGCACGTGATGGCACGACACGGCTTCTTTAATCAAACAGCGCAGCGGAAGTGGCGCCGGCAGCATGGCGGCTCCAAATGAACGCCAAAACGAGGACACGGACCACGCGCAGGTCTTCCACATCACACAGCAACTCATAAGGTCTGACCATTACAGCAGGGCCACTGCCCAGCACGTTCTGTGTGGTTTTAGTGGTCACTGAAACAGCGAAACTCTCTGTGTGACCATGTCGTTTTATTGTATGTACTGCATATGGAATAGGTTCACAGAACTGTGACTGGCTTGGAGATTTTCTAAATAATACAACGCAGTACGTTGTTCCCAACGGCGAGTGTTCATCAGAGACGAGTGAATCGTCAGGCGTGCCCCAGGGGAGTGGATCGGACCGCTATTATATTCTATCTATATAAATGATCTGATGGACAGACTAACTTGTAATATGCAGCTGTTTGCTGATGATGTTGTGGAGTATGGGAGGGTGTCGTATTTAGTTGACTGTAGTAGCATACATGATGACTTACGCAAAATTTCTAGTTGGTGTGAAGAATGGCAGCTAGCTCCAAATGTAGAAAACTGTGATGCACATGATTAGGAAATACAATCCCATAATGTTCTAATACAGCATGACTAGTGAGCTTCTCGATACAGTCGCGTCGTTCAAAAATCTAGGCGTAACATTACTGAGCGGTAGAAATGGAACGAACATGTAAGGGTAGTTGTAAGGCCGACACCGACTTCGTTTATTTGAAGAATTTTGGGTAGATGTAGTTCATTTGTAAGGAGACCG
Organism: Locusta migratoria; assembly: GCA_026315105.1. NCBI lineage: Eukaryota > Metazoa > Arthropoda > Insecta > Orthoptera > Acrididae > Locusta > Locusta migratoria. The sequence continues at coordinate 365,183,790 of CM048748.1, forward strand.
CGTATAAAACGCTTGTACGACCACGTCTTCATTATTGCTCAAGTGTTTGGGAGCCGCAGATCAGTTTAAAGGAAGACAAAGAAGCAGATCAGAGACTAGCAGTTATGTTCGTTACTCGTAGGTTCGACCACTGCTCGAATGTCACGGAAATGCCCCGGGAACTCAAATGGGGATCGCTGGAGGAAAGACGACGTTATTTTCGAGACATTCTGTTGACGAAATTTACAGGGCCGGAATTTGAATCTGACTGTGAAACGATCATCATGCCGCCTACTTACATTTCGCGTGAAGATCATAAAGACAAGAGAAATTAGGGTTAATACAGAGGCGTATAGACTTTTTTTTGCCTGAAATATGAAAGGAAATGTCTAATAGTGGTGCAGTGTACCCTCCGCTACGCACTCTACGATGGACTGCAGAGTATATATCTAGAAGTGTGGATGTAGACAGTGAAATTTAGAACTACTAGTTCCAATGTTACTATGTGAAATGTGTCTCGATGCGATAAAAAGTGTAAGCAGTGCGGAAATAACGATATTTTGGAAGAATTTTGCACAAAAAATCTACATGGGTATCGGATTTGAGAATTTTTATATATTTATGTGACGTGAAGTTAAGAAATTAAATAACAATCAACCAAAGCCATTCGACGGAACTCTAAAAAATTCTCGTGAAAATTGACTTTGAAATTTTGCAAAGTACACGTAAGGACCAATAATTAAAACAGATGCAGCATCTGTTTATGTAGCTCAAGTTGTACGACTTAATGGCAGAGGGAATTCCTCGAGTATCTGTGGAGAAGACTAAACAGAAAATGAGACAGGTATTCTATCATTAATATGTATGTTTGTATGTTACATATCATGTTCCATATTTTTAAATGTGCTACGTTCGCGAGGAAATAAACAGATATTGTCTAAAACAATTTTAAAAAAGTGGTTAAGGCGATAAAAAAAGGCGGTTTCCTTCAGGCCTGTAGTTCTAATCCCACTATGACAGGTATTTTCCTCGTTTTCGAATTCAGTTATATAAAACACTTTGGGATCTGTAATTCCATGTGTTCTGTCAGTTTTTGTTTTTATGTGTATGCAGACGAGATGAAAACCATGCCGTCACGTAAAACGATAGTTGAGTAAATCTTCACAAACTGAACAATCACAAACTACCGTTGTCAACTAATAGTGAAGGCAAAATTCTAAAAAATTTTACTTAAGTTTTTTGATTGAACCATCACTATTAACAACCTTTTATAAAATACAAAAAATTACGAATAAAAAACACGTGCATTTACCGTATAAATTTCATTAAATATTAGTGTAAGTTATCGAACACAAAGAAAAGGAAATATTTGTCATGACAGGATTCGAACCACCGATCTTATAAATAGTATCTGAAGGCGAGAACGATACCACAATTATTTTATTTATTTGTTCTTCAGGTAGCTCGATGGTTTGCGGTCGTTTGGGCATGTTCGTTTTTGGTGTTCGTTTTACTGTTTGACTCAGCTTATTTTATTGCAGAGGGCGTTGAGCCGTCTGAGCACGCTGAACTACAGCGCTAGGCAACCAACAGAGATACACCGACAGATGTTGCAATCCATTTAATGACTTTCGCTTAGTAGCAAAACTTCTAAGTCCATTTTCTCGAAAATTTTTGAGAGTTGCGTCCAATGGTTTTGTCTGACTGTTATTTGAGTTATGAACTCTACGTACCATAAATATAGCCGTGACAGAGCGGCCGAGCGCTGTGATGCGCGAGGCCGTTCCTCGTCGGGGGTTCTAATCTCCCCTCGGGCATGGATGTTTGTGTCGTTATTAGTATAAGGTAGTTCATAAGTAGTTTGTAAGTTTAGGGACTGATGACCCCGCAGTTAAGTCCAATAAGCTTTATAATCATTTGAACATTTTGAACGTAAAAATAAATAAATTGAATATATCGATACCCATGTGGTCCCCCTGTTAGACCACTTCAGTTCACATGAGCGGTATAAATTATAATGTTTTATACTCCTCATGTAATTGACATGTTGCCGTCAATCAGACCTCGGAATTTTGTTTTAAATAAATGTGTACAGCCTTTGCATAATACTATTTTAATACCAAAATTAACTGTAACTGACACCGAAATCTCTCTAGACTGCAGACGCTCCCATCGTTACTAAAACAGTTTTCAAGTGCGTTTTTTATGCTATCCTATTGAATTGTGGAATTTTTGACATGTAAGGTTCTGCGTCATTTCGCTTTCTTTAAGTTATCTGATCGTCCGTTGGCGTAGAATCTCACATCTCACACTCATTAAACCTCACAAGTATCATGGACCACTAGCAAACATAAAGACGTCAGAATAATACAGAACCTCACACATCGGAAACACCGCAACTCAATGGGGTACCACAAGAAAACGCATTTGAAAATGGGAATGATTTCCCGAAACACGCCATGCTAAATACAACATAAAAAGTCCTCACTGTGAGTAGAGCCCATTGATTTCCCAGTCTCACGCGTTCAAAATACATTTTCAAAGGGATAAAATCAAATTTGAACTGTTACTGCATTCAATTTCATAGCATTCTTCCACGACACTATTGATTTTGTAGGTGCTTGATAAGCGAAGCATGTAACACACGTAAAATAGAGTATTTCCTCTTACATTGCTTGATATATATTGTCTGACACTTTCCGTAATAAATTGATGCAAATTGATGCGGAAATTTTCATTATTACACCATATTTGAAGTTAAAACAATAAAAATACATTGAAATATAACGACAAAATACAAGAAAAAACTACGTTAACTGCTATGGCGCGGCCTCACAGACCGTTCCACGCATCAGTGAAGAAACTAATAATAGAAACACACTCTAAAGTGAAGGATCTCCACACTCATACTGAAAAGTAGGTAAAACGTAGCTGGTGTAGCTTCAATACTTCAACAAAGGAAAGCATTTGGTGGCGGTCCACTAGTCCGCTGCAAGTCATTTCGGGGACAACGTTTCGTACGCACCAAACTAATGTATTGCACCAAAAGAAGTAGGCTGAAAGCTTGCGGTATTAATCTAGCATGTACAACAGTGTTAACATAGTAGTTTGAAACTTTGCTCAAAATTGCAATCGAATATACTCTGTAATAGTGTACAACCGCGGCGCGCTGCAGCATCATCTAAGAGCACGGCAATGCTTCAAATTTTTAAATGGTAATGTTTTGGAGGTATTTTGTTGTACTTGTGAATTAAACGTACCACAAATTTAATAACGCATAAAAAATATTACAACTAAACAGCAAGATCCCACAAGTAAAGAAACAAATCAGAAAATATGTAATATAATTCAATGAATACACAATTTAATAGTGTTGAGCTGTGTTCACTTCTAAACCCGAAGGTCTTATCTGCTGTTCGTAATCTTTTACATGTAAAACAGTGTGTCCGTGTGTACCTATTGCATTAAAATCTACAGTTTTCTTCTAATTTATATGAAATTTTGTACACATAAGCGTCAATGCATAACGACGGTCGCTGTAAGTACAACACATAGTTCAGGAGATATGACGTAATAAACAATGAGATGTGGGGGAAAACTGCTGCATTAAGCAACAATTCTGCTCATCTTCGCCTAAACCACTGGACCGATTTCAAATAAATTTGGTACACATATTTCATGCATGTGATAACAGTTGCTTTAGGAGTAATAATCACATACGAAAAATGGTTCAGGAGATATCAATTCATAAACAATATGAATTGCTAGAAACTGCCACATAATGCGACGATACTTTATAAATACATTATATGAGAATGACAGTACTTGGCCACTTGCAACAAACCTTAAACATAATTTCAAACCTTTATTAAACTTTTTCTCGCTGACAACCATATCAAAATAATTAAAGGAAAAATGTTTCTTGTTTACTACTTTTCCGCTGTTCATGGACCAAGACTACGGCATTCGGATGGTGTTGCAGTTTATAACTCCTATACTACAAATTGTAGTCGCAGGAAATTTTACAGATATTATACACACATACAGATGAACGTAGTACGTTATGGAAAATCGCCCCATCACGAATCAGGTTTTAATCAATTACGTCTTTACAACTTACTCTGTTCGCAACGGATTTCACCGACGTACACCGCTAATACAAATTAATATATAACTGGTACATTATAATTTGTACAATACGAAATTCTATAAATATAAGATCATATATACTTCAATGAGTAAAACTATGTCACATCATGCAATACGTATTCCAGTCAGCTTCAGGAAATTCTTGGAGAGCTGACAGTAAGTAGAGTTGACAACTTTGAGATCTGAAGCGCGTACGGATTGCGGAGATAGCAATAGAATTTTATTGAGTTATAAGGAAAGGAAAAGAACGAAACAGTGTACATGCAACTTATACCATTATTAACGACAGATCGGGCTTTTAACTTCAAGAGACTGCAGTTTCCTGTGAGACTTGTATTTTCTATTACGATTAATAAACCACACAGCAATATATTAGATACTGTGGAGTGGAGTGGAGAAAAGAGAAGACTCCATTGCGCGCCGCAATACCACAGGACGCCAGGCAGTTTCTCACGCTGATAGAACACGGCCGGGTCAGCCCCTAGCTGTAATTTTGCAGGCAAGGAAGGCTAACGGATACTTAGAAGATAACCTCCCCAAAGGCGTACACTAAGAGGCTCCATGATGACAGGAACCCGACGGAATGCGACCCACACTGCCTGCTTTGTAAAAGGGATGTGATAAATTATCGAGTGTTTCTAGAAAACAGCAACCTCAGGTCGCAAGCGAGCAGCCTCCCTCGACAACGCCAGTCTAGTTCTGCCTTCCGCAGGCAGGGACAGCGCCTAACAGCTAACGAATACAGTCCCCAAGAAAAACGAGAAAATTGTCATCCAAGACACATACTGCAGGTTCAACAAACAATACATTCTGTGGCACACCCTTATGACATGCAAGAATAAATAAAAAGTAAAAGGACCAGCAAATTACTCCCGTTACACACAGCACACATAAAAGCACTAACAAGAGAGAAAAATAAATGAACAAATAATTGACCACCCTACAGTTACCTTGTTTAAAGAGACAAGAAGTGTTCAGCCACAAGGGTAACGTCAACCATGTCCTGCAACAAATGATGATCTAGTGTTTTAGCTGCAGTTGCGGCTAATCCGGACAACAGTAGCAGACAAATTGAGCGAGAATCGGGAATGTAAAAACGTCGGTGTTGAGAATTCTACATCAACATAAATTTCACCTCTACTCTATTTCTATGCACCATGAGTTGCATGAAAGACTTTGAACGTCGTGTACAGTTTTGTCACTGAGCACAAAGTAAATTGCGGGACGATAACAGATTTTTTTTTAATGACGAAGCGTGTTTTTCAGGGTTAATGTAAACCGGCATAATATGCACTATTGGGAAACGGAAAATCCACGATAACTGTGACAAGTGAAACATCAGCGACCTTGCGCGGGTGTAATGTATGGTGCGGCATTATGGAAGGAAGGATAATTGGCCCCTATTTTATCGATGGCAATCTAAATGGTGCAATGTATGCTGATTTCTTAGGTAATGTTCTACCTATTTTACTACAAGATGTTTCACAGCATGACAGAATGGCGATGTACTTACAACATCATAGATGTCCGGCACATGGCTCGCGTGCAGTTGAAGCGGTCTTAAATGGAATATTTAATGACAGGTGGATTGGTCGTAGATGCACCATACCATGGCCCGCACGTTCACCGGATCTTACATCCCCTGATTACTTTCTGTGGGGAAAATTGGGGATATTTGTCATCGTGAATCACCGACAACGGCTGAAACATACGTCAGAGCATTGTCAATGCATGTGAGAACATTACTGAAGGCGAACTACTATTGAGAGTATGGCCAAATGCATTGAAGTTGAAGGACACCATTTTGAGCATTTATTGAAGCCATGAAGTAATTACTGGTAATAACTCAGGAACAGCAGGCGATCTCATAATATATGATAATATCGCAAGAGTACATGTATCACATTCGAACAATCGAAATGAACTTAAAACGGACCTACGTTCTGTGTTTTAATTTTAAAAAACCTACCTGTTACCCACTGTTGTCTAAAACTGTGAGCAGTATGTTTGTGAACATCACAGCGCCATCCATCCAACACAAAAGTGTTACATAAAAACATTCATTTGTATTACTAGACGAATATGTAATAAAAATTGGGGTACCTATTTTAAAAAATGCAGTTTATATCGCTTTGAATTATGGCAGCGAAATCTAGCGGGTCAACCATAGCGCCATCTGTTTTCCCCCTTCAAGCTAGAAAAGTTTTGTTGTTTTTAGTTTTTCGTTTGATGCTTATTTCCTGAGCTATATGGCCCCGTCACTATCAATGGACCACTCTGTATGTATCCAATATTGTGAAAATGTTTTACGAGAAAATGAGAAAAGAATGTTCACCGTATGCCTATTTCAGAACATTCCAGTGGCATAATCTTGATATCCGCTTCTTTATCCTCTGTCGACTTTTTCAGAGGTCTTTTCCTTACTCTTGACTCATTAGTGGTGGCTTCCGCGGCCCTTTCAGCCTTTCAGCTTTAACTAATCGCTGACGATCTATGACCGTCAGAGGAGTTATGATATTATTTCCTGGTTGGATGCTAATTTGTCCATTACATTTCCTTGCTAATTACAATATCATTGTAACAGATAACATCATCCATCACAGTTATTTTGAATACTGTATATCCAACAATGTTTTAGGTACTAGTAGCCACACGCCGCTGTTGAAACTATCATTAGGATTCTGTGTACGCCCATTTGGTAAGTAATTTTTTTCCATGAGTGTCGCAGGCATGGAATGGTTATGGTGATATTCCTTGCCTGAATGATCTGCGGGGCTGGTGTGCAGACATTTGTTCAAAGTGCGTTTAAGACTGAAATAAGATTTACAAGTAAATGGAAATGGAAGAAACTTGTCTTTCAGGTGGAGGCAATTTTCTTTTCTATTTTTCACGTTTATTTCCCCTTAAATATATGCGCCAAATAAGGATCTACCTGGATCACAATGTCATTACTTAAACTGTTTGTCACTATCGTTAACTATTATACAAGTGAACTGGTGTATATTGACATCTTAAGCCAGAACCATAAGTTCTAAATCATCGTCATCCTCTTCATTCTCTTCATGTCATTATTAACGTAATCAGTTTGGCTGTCAATGTTGTATGGTGGAATATAGATACGTCTCATATGTCGTGTTCGTAGGTGTCTTTTAATGTACTTAACCGTGTCGATTGTTCTTGATCTCTTGTTGCTGTGTATATATGCATTTCTGATTCTGTGTAGCTTAAATGTAGCGTTTCTCCATTTTTCGAGTATTGCCCACAGAGAAAGACCAATAGGCTGTTTGAATGTTATAACCATTTCCTATTTCTTTCATACAGGAAAACTGGCTGTTGCCAAAGATACTAAGAGGGGAAACGTTACGTCAATAACAGGTCGAAAAGTAAATTTCTTCAAAATAAGGGGCAGAAAGGAGATCAGAACACGGATGTTCCGCTTTCAACACGACTTCTAATGAAATTGCGTGCTTATGGAATATCTCCCCAATTGTGCGATTGGATTCGCGATTTCCTATCATAAAGGACACAGTTTGCTGCAATTGACGGTAAGTCATCGAGTAAAACAGAATTGATATCCGGCGTTCCACAGGGAAGCGTTATAGGTCCCCTACTCTTCCTCGTGTTTATAAACGATTTAGGAGACAATATGAATAGCTCCCTTAGACTCTTCGCAGATGATACTGTCGTTTATCGGTTAGTGAAGTTAACAGTGGATCAAATGCAACTGCAAAGCGATTTAGACAAAATTTCTACTTGGTGCGAAAATTGGCAATTGACATTAAATAAAGAAAAGTGTGAAGTAATACACATGACCACTAAAAGAAATTCGCTGAACTTCAATTACGCGATAAATCAGTTAAACCTTAAGGTCGTAAATTCTACCAAATACCTAGGAGTTACAATTACGAACAAATTTGACTATAGAGAACACATAGAAAATATTGTGGGGAAGGCGAACCAAAGGTTACGTTTCATTGGCAGAAAGCTACGAAGATGCAACAGCTCCACCAAAAAGACGGCCTACATCACACTTGTGCGTCCTCTCCTGGAGTACTGTTGCCCCTAGTGGGACCCTCACCAGGTGGGACTGACCGAAGACATTACGGGGGGGAAAGCGTCACGGAAATGTTGCTCGAATTGGGGTGGAAATCATTAAAGGAAAGACGTTATTCATTGCGGCGTGATCTTCTTGCGAAGTCTGAATCACCGACTTTTACTTCTGAATGTGAAAATATTTTGCTAGCACCCACCAACTTAGGGAGACATTAGCATCCCAATAAAATAAGAGAAACAAGATCGAAAACGGTTTAGGTGTTCTTTCTTCCCGCGCGCTATTAGAGAATGGAACGGTAGAGAAAAGTTATGAAAGTGGTTAATGAACCCTCTGTCAGGCACTTCAATGTGATTTGCAGAGTATCTATGTAGATGTAGACTCCGTGACCACATGACCGCGGCGTACTGGCTCTTCCGTCTGGCTCGATAATCACAAATTTGGCCAGGCATCGATCACTGATTCTATTTTGCTTTTTCTTATAGTTCAGTTCACTCTCTTCCAATCTGCATACTTGATCTCTGACTTTCGCGGGGTATCCACTGGGCCTTCTTACCACTGAAGCCGACGGGGAAGCGATGGGGACTTTTCCTTGGACGTCTGTGGATTTTCCCGGGGAGCCCGGAGAATGAGACAAAGAGGGTTCGTTTCGGTGGCGCCTATCGGAAGCGCGGGCACGCAGTCGGCGGCAGCGCGAGGCGTCGGAACGCCGGCGTCTCCAGCCAGCGGCGTCGCCGGCGGATATTCAATCGGCGCCTCCTCGCCTCCTCGCCGCCGCGACGCCGCCGGAAATTGCATCGCGCTGCCTTGCCGCCGCTCTCAATGCCCGCCGTCCCAGGACCGCGCTGCCGGCTGCGTCTACTGTGTCCCTACCACAATATCGCAGTAACGTCTTCAGCTGTTAGCAGGGGACACTGCTTCACGGATGTCGCCACAGCCGCTGGCGTATCCCATGCTAACGTCGATGATAAGCCGGCACTCCGCATTTCGACATTATTTCCTACAACATTGTCTCTCTGTGTCATTTTTATTTTTTTATTTTATTTTAATTTTTTGTGCTTAACTATAGAGACAGAAAGACCTATAGTCGGGCCGCCGAAAGAACGACCCTGACAGTTCGCGCACTTGGGCCGCAGAGGGTGGTGGGGGGGGGGGGCACTCGAGCACCAGCCTGAGCTCTGGAATTCGTAAACGTTGCCGGGGTAACGGTGCCGCGTTGCCACCCTGCCTCTCAAGGTCGCGCACGGTGGCGTGCCTCAGTCGCTGCAAAACATCTGTCGCGTGTTCATCGTTTGTCTCGTTGTGTTACAAAAACAAAAACCGAAAAATCATTTATGAAATTGATACAGTTGCTGAAGAAAGTGGTAACAGAGTGTTGCGCCTTCCACCATATCACTGCCATTTCAATGCAACAGAACTCGTGTGGGCTCAGGTGTAATCGTACGTTGCAGAAAGAAATAAACATTTTTCATTAACAAAAGTAGAATTCTTAGTTCGTGAAGCATTGGGCAGTATTACTCCCACAAAATGGAACGATGTTATCACAGATACGTGGCACATCTTAGAAGAGGCATGGGAACGAGAAGGTACACTAGAAGAACGGGTAGAAGAATTAATAATAAGATTAGAGGACGATAATAGCAGTAGCAGCGGTGCATTGTTCATGATGCTGGCCGCGACTGATTTTTAATGTATAGTTCGTTTCGCAACCAAAGATCATTTACGGAAAAATTACGTTATTTTATTTCTACTTCTGTGACCAAGAGACAAGCTGTCGAAACTGATGTGATAATACTACTCAGACACTATGCTATGGCAGTCAACAGCGACCATAAACGAATGACACACAAAAACACTCTTCTTTTTACGTAAGAAGACAAATCATTTCACTGGAAGAGGCGGTTTTACTACTTGTAAAGTGGTAGTCCTTATTTGTTTACCCTTTCGGCCGACTGGCACAATACAGTGAGCGAGTAATACTAACAGCGAGCGAGTCTGTGGAAAATAGTTATAGAAGATGAAGTATATAAACAAAATTATTCAACTAGCAAACTTTGGCTAAAGACTAAATGATACATTATATTTAATGGAATACTGGAACATATGAAGCTTTACTTTAACTCGACATATAATTCGAAAAATTTTCTATTTAGCTGCAAAAAGAGTGTTTTTCATTACTTCCTGATTGTTCTCGTTCGTTCACGCTTTAGTAGTACATAGCAACGGTCCCAAAATATTAAAATATTCGGACGTGATATTCGTATGCCGGCGACCGACACAGCGACACAGCCGCGTAGCAGCATTGGCAACATAGCCGCTAGCTGTCAGAGTCGTTCTTTCGGCGGCTCGACTATAGGTCGGAACAAGGCCCCGGGAGTAGATGACATTCTTTCAGAGCTACTAAAGTCTCTGGGTGAGCCTGCCATGACAAAACTATTTTATCCTGTGTGTAAGATGCATGAGACAGGTGAAATACCCTCAGACTTGAAGAAAAATATAATAATCCCCATTCCAAAGAAATCAGGCGCAGACAGGCGTGAAAATTACAGAACCATCAGTTTGATAAGTCATGATTCCAAAAGTTTAACACGAATTATCTACAGGAGAGTGGAAAAGCTGGTAGAAACTGACCTTGGGGAAGATCAGTTTGGATTCAGGAGGAACATAGGAACCCGGGAGCAAATTCTCACTTTACGACTTATCTTAGAAGATAGATTAAGGAAAGGCAAACCTACATTTTTAGCCTTTGTAGATTTGGAGAAAGCTTTTGACAATATTGACTGGAATATACTCTTTCAAATTCTAAAGTCAGCAGTGGTAAAATACAGGGAAAAGAGAGTTATTTACAACTTGTACGAAAGCCAGACCGCAGTAATTAGACTCGAATGGCATGAAAGGGAAGCATTAGTTGGGAAGGGAGTGAGACAGGGTTGTAGCCTTTCTCCGATGTCACTGAATTTGTACATCGAGTAGGCGGTGAAGGAAAGCAAGGGAAAATTTGGAATAGGGATCAAAGTTCAGTGTGAAGAAATAAAAACATTACGTTTTGCTTATGACATTGTAATTCTGTCAAACAGAGGACCAGTTGAATGGAATGTACAGTGTGTTGAAGAGGGCGTATAAAATGAACATTAACAAGAGCAAAACAATGATAATGGCATGCAGTCTTAGAAAATTCGGGCGACGCAGAAGGAATTATATTAGGTAACGAAACAATGAAGGTGGTAGATGAGTTTTGTTACTTCATTAGTAAGATAACATATGACGGTCGCAGTACAGAGGATATAAAATGCAGAAAGGCAATGGGAAGAAAAGCATTTTTGAAAAAGAGAAATTTGCTAACATCGAATATTAATTTAAGTGTATGGAAGTGTTTTCTGAAGGCATTTGTGTGGAGTGTTGCCTTGTATGGGAGTGAAACACAGATGATAAACAGTGTGGACAGGAAGAGGATTGAGGCTTTTGAAATGTGGTGCTACAGAAGGATGCCGAAGATTAAGTGGGTGGATCAAGTAACTAATGAGGTGGTACTGAACAGGATTGTGAAGAAAAGGAATTTCTGTCATATCTTGACTAAAAGAAGAGATCGATTGATATGACACATTCTTAGACATCGAGGAACAGTGAATTTAGCATTGTAGGGAAGTGTGTGGGGTAAAAATCGCAGAGAATGACCAAGAGACGCAATAGTAAGCAGATTCAAATGGATGTGGTTTGCCGTTCTTATGAGGAGATGAAAAGGCTTGCTCAGGATAGAGTAGGTTGGAGAGCTGCATCAAACCGCTCTCCGAACTAAAGACTACTGGTGTCGGCTGGTGCAGCAACAATGTTGAGTAATTAAATAATTCTGTCTCTGTTGCAGTATTCCTTATCATACCAATCAACGCATTTCGCGCAGTTAGCGCATCATCAGACTGGGAACAGACAAATGTTTTATTACAGTCCTTTTACCTGGCGGGCAGCGAATCTAGTGTGGGTAGGGTGAGTAAATTTTTGAAAAGTCAGACTTACTTGGTCGGAGATGGAGCCACAGAACTATCTAAAGCTGTGGTGGAGGTGTGTGTTCTGTCATCGGGCCCCTGCAAAGAGATAAACGAACAAAGTACGGCTATCTGAAGTAGAGTAACTAGGGACTAAAGGGGTTACAGTATGGAATTAATAGAATGCAATTTATATGATTAAATTCAGTAGCAGGTGAGTCGCTGTCGCAGCAGGTCCACGTCTGCAACTGGTAATATTGTTAATAACTGCGGAAAATTAAAAAAAAAAAAAAAAAAAAAAAAAAAAAAAAAAAATTGTTCTTTTCATTCTCCGATATCAAGAGTGGAACGGGCTGTTTGAAATCCGGCCCATAAAGAGACGCGGTTCTTTTCAGCCAATTATCAGGCAAGCTGACAGTGGGGTAAAGGGGTGATCCCAATTGCGAATAAGTGGGAGGGGCTTACCAGTTCCGGCATACTCTTACAACCAAGGAAAACCTCCCGAAAACCTTGGTCGGAACCGGGGATTGGGACCAATTTAATTTATGCCTGGGACGTTGCCCCAGACTACAAATGGCTTATCGGGAGAGCACGAGTGCACTCACGACAATCAAGGATCGGACACCCGAGTTACTCTCATAAACTCATAGAGTTCAGCTCGACCAACAGTGGACAATCATCCCCCTAAAGGAACCGCACCCGTGGGCACGGTGTCCTCTGCGTCCGTTCGGAGCGGGCCGGCCGCGGTGGCCGAGAGGACTGAGGCGCTCCAGTCACGGTCTGCACGGCCACTACGGTCGGGGGTTCGAATTCCCCCTCGGGCATGGATATTTGTGCCGTCCTTAGTCTTAGTTCATAAGTAGTTTGTAAGTTTAGGGACTGATGACCCCGTAGTTAAGTCCCGTAAGCTATACAACCATTTGCACTTTTACATTTGCGTTCGGAGCGGAACATAAATGCGACCGTTAAACAAAGCGGTAAGTGCAGCGTTATGCCTGCGAGAATGAGCGGCTTGCCAAGCGGTAGTTTGGTGTTATCAGAGATGCTTGTGACGTGGGAGAATGAATCTTGTGAAACAATAATAAATGAATAAAAAAGGAACTATTAGAGGTGTGGGGATGGGGCCGAAGGGGGTCATTTTGAAAAAAAAAGAGTGATAACATGATGTCGTAAAAAGTTTGATTTTTTTGTAATGAGCTGTTCGTTGTGTAGTGTCGCACAAGTACAAAGTGCGCGCCATCTACTTTCGCCGTGCGCCGCCATGAACGCACGGCGCGGCGTTCTTACGACGACAGCCACGAGCGCCCTCTGCTGCAACTCCGCTCGTGGCCACCACTGAACGACATCGTTCACTTCGGACTGAGATAGGAACCAGTTAAGACTTCGAAATCAGATAGGCACCAATAAAGACTTGATTATCGGACAGGTACTAGGCAGGCCTCTAGCTCAACTATGTATCATCATTCTGCATTACTGAACTATGTAAAAGTTAAGTATTATATAAATTCTGTGCAATATATATCTCGTTCTAATTTACTGTAGTGTTTCTAGTTTCTGGCTGCTCCCCTCCGTACCTGCACCAGCGTGCTATCTTTATTCCTGTGTCGGACTCATTCCACTCGGCCACCGACACCTACGGCGGAAACGAGACACAAAAGCGGCGACGAGGCAGGGACACAAAACGTTGAGACTGTGTTCTGGAGACCGTTTAACAAACTTAGTGATTTCTAAATCTTCCAAAAGTGAGAGTTTTTTTCCCTTTGGGGGCGATGTGAAGAACTTGCAATTTGTCTAGAGGGGGGTCTCTTGAGATGCTCGGAAAAGGCCGAATTATTTTTGACAGCGCCTTCCTCAGTTAAAATATGTTCTAGGAACCTAGTTATGAAGGCTCGTCCAGGTATGATAAGGGGAGCTGCAAACATAGTATTTTGTAGACGCCTGACTGGCTAAAAGGGTCTTTAACTAGCCGTTCACTGTGGTGAAAGCGATACTGGATCTTGTCATTGATCGTTAACTTATTTTACTCAATGTTACTTCTTTTCTTTCCTGTATCTCTTCATTCATTCACTGTCTTCCTTTCTCTCTGCTTCTGTCCAGCCTGTGTTTTTCCTTTTCGTTTCTCTGCAAAATCATGTTCCTTTAATAGGCTTCTAAATTTCATCCTATCTTGAAAGGTTTCGTCACAAATATCCATTTCTTGTGGATCTTCGTGAATTTCTGCAAACTAATTCTTCGGATTTTCAGGGCTATCGCTAGGTTTACAATTCTTTTTGTCAGCCTATTGTTATTCATTCTACATAGGTGTCCGTAGAATATTACTCGTATTTTTCTGAAGGTACCTGATTTTTTTCTGTGAAATTCCATTTTCGAACTTCTGTTTTCTACGATGTTTCGGAGAATTCTCCTCTCTTACTCTCATTGCTTTTCATTTGTGACCGGCCGCCAATTATCAGTGTTTCAGTTGCATTATGTGCCTCTGGTTTGATGACTATTGTAGTTTTATAAAAATGAATTTCACACACATCTATTGTTGTATCTGTTCCATGTGATTTTGTATGCCCTTTGCAGTTTATCAGTTGTCTCTTTGTTAGCTTTATCCCTGGCTGAATAATTTCCCTTAGATACTTAAATTTGCTTACTTTGCAGATTACTCCACATTTGGTGATTTGGTCACCTAATATAAAAAAATATTAAGTACATGAACCAAGATAATACTTGGTAATAAAGTAAATTTATCGAATACTTTTATTTTATCCAAAGTGTGTTGGATGATTGACCACCTTCTGAAGTCGTTTCGCTTAATTTAAAGGAATCTTCAGTAGTCAACTGTAACAACAAAATTAATTTACATTTTCGTACGATTTTTTGGGTCTGATCATTTACTGAATATTTTGTATTATCCTGCTTTCGATAACCGTCGGCAACTCACCATTTCGTGTGTCACCATTCCATGTAGAAATATGAATTTGTTTTTGTTCGATTTGACATGAATGGATTATGTGTTACTACTATATGTGTATATGAATCTTTCTATTCAGTTGATATGTTATTGCGTTTCTACTTAGTTATTTGTTTTGAGTTATATATATATATATATATATATATATATATATATATATATATATGTGTGTGTGTGTGTGTGTGTGTGTGTGTGTGTGTGATTTAGAGTTAACAAGTGCACCATGGGCAAAAGAAATGCGTAGTGACACGGTTAGTAGAGAGGACGCTACGCTTATCCCATTCCTAGTTGATTTCATTGCTTTACCCTGAAACATTTAAGAAAAGGGCATGCTTTTATTAGAAAATCTTTTTGTTCACAATAACCAGTAATGAGTATTTTGAAGAATGAGGAGGATATATAAAGGACTGAGTAATCTTTATAATTAACTTTATATACGACACCTGTTCTTGATTAAACCCAAAAATCGTAAGAAAATTTGAAACTATCGTGTTGTTACAATTAACTACTGAATATACTTTTAAATGAACCGAAACGCTTGAGGTCTTAATTATGTACAGTTCCAAGAGACGGATAATTATCCTGTATCATAGTACAACTGCATTTACGGAAAAAGAGGAAACATATATATCACCTTTTATGTGTATAAATTTGAAGAAAGACTTTTGTGACACAACAGACGCACCAAGACTTCCTGCCAGCCAAATCCTCGTGTTATTGACTGATACCGACTTGGCGATCAATCACGCGTGACCTCTCGATCACTGCCTCCTTTTCGGCAAATGGCCGCTTGTGAAGCCACGCCAAGTGAGCCACTGATGACGCCTGTTGAGTGCTCCCAGCCACTAATGCGTCTGTTGCTTCGGCCGTAAATAATGACGCGAGCCCAGACGCACCGAGTGAGTTGTGGTTCTGGGCTGCGCCAAGTTCTCCGAAAGGGCAAAGGAACCAGAGTGCTTTTCGTTTCTCGGGAGAGCACGAAACTACATCTGAGGCAGCAGTACACGTTGAAGATCGAGGATAAATCAGTGTTGTTGCTTATACCTTTATTTTGTACAGCCACTGTGTCCCCATCATCGTCATTTTAATAGTCAGTAAAGTATTACTTGCGGGACTACAGTAACCGCGAAAGTCTTGGCACTTCGTCTAACCCAAAAGACATGTTTTCTGCCCGAATAAAATGTTACACAACTACTGAAGTAACACAGGTCTCCAAAATGTGTCGGGAGTGTGTATCGAAACATCTGTGAAAATGTAGTGCAGTTCATCCCGAAAACACGGATGAGAGTTGTATGTTTATACAAAGAATAGTTGGCATGTTTGTGTGAGTTTGGTGAAACGTGAGATGGCGCAGCGAGTTCCGTGCGTGACGCGGCAGCTTTGCGTCGCGCCTCCTGGTGCTCCTGCAGAAAAACGGCCCTAAAGTAACTCTCAACACAATGTACTAATTGGACAAATAAGAGGTCTGTTTAAGAACTTCAGCTTGAGTATACGTTTGTGTCAAACAACACATTTCTGAGTTTATACCTAGCAGCTAATCTCGTTGCAAATAAAAATTTGTATGTGCGACCTTATATTGACAATGCATTCGATACAATGGTGAAATAATTGAAATAATCAGGAAAATCTATATCTATAAATGTGAATGTCTGTCTACAAGACATAAAGAACTAAAAATATGTACAATTACTAACGTCTACCCGCGTATGGCTGTAGGCACGGTTTTATGGCGATCGGATAGCTATTTATCGATATTTATTAATGTGAATGTCTGTTCTGTGTGCTCTTATCATGTCTGAACGACAAGACGCGGAGACTTAAATGTTTGTTGAGTTACTAATTTATACCTGAGGAAGGTTTTAGGCACGGTTTTATAGCGATCTGATAGATATTTAGTAATTTGAAGAATATAACGCGAAACGCGGAACAATAATTACCCTTTGAAAATTATATTTACTATTTGAAAATGGTTTTATTGGTTGCATTGTTGCTTGACAGATGATAATGATAAAAGGGTGGAGTATATTGAAATGAAAAGTTATCTGTGTGTATAAAATTCTACGTGTGTGTGTGTGTGTGTGTGTTAATAACAGCGAAGACTACAGAACGCAAACGAATGATCTATGTGTAATTGTTGTCCAAAATCTCCCTTTGTCCACCACAGCAGTTCCATGCCGATAGCTATAAGGGGGTGGAAGATCTGGTGGTTGAAAGTCGTCGAATTAAAAAATCTTCAGTCTGAAGGCCAGCGATGACGTTTGCGACTCTGTAGCAAGGAGGTTACATAGAGCGAAACGTGAAGCCACAGGCCATATCTTCGGTCTATGCGTGGTACAATGTCTTCAGCTCTTTCTCTGTAAGGATAAGCATACGAATAATAAAGTGTAAGAATAAATAAATAAAGCAGTAAAAATAAATTTCTTTCAATACATTTCTTTACAAAAGTCGATTTGACGTTTCGCTCATTACGTCAAGTGATAGACCTGTGATATTATTACAATCATTACTGTTGAATTTCCTGATTGGATTCTTCGAAACGAGTGAATTTTTACGTGTGATTTGATCTACACTACTTACTTTCCTGATAGACGTCTGCAATCTGATAAGAATAGTTTTCAGTTTGTTTCTAAAGAAGGTGTTGTATTTCATTTCATCCTTCAAAACCAGTCTCATAGCACACTACTGAAAGAGAGCTTATCTATCATAATCAACCAACACGCGAGCGGAGCCTCGGGTTTATTAGTTTAACAATAAAAATGGTTTCGTCCCAATGTCCTGATGTGGACATCAGATATTTAAACCCAAGAACGTGTATTCTAGCAATTACTTTCACCTCAACGGAAGGTGGTCCTATAAAAAAGAAAACTAAACAGATATTAATACTTACTAATTTTAGCAGTAAAGTTGCATCAATTGCGTTATATAAATGATAGCTCAATTTTTAACGCGGAACACGAAATATTCGCCATCTTAAAATAAACCTCAGTATGTTTTAATGGGAAATCCTGTGATCGGACAATGTTTCCAAATCGACATTAAAAACATAGTAAATCAAAATTACAACATACAAATGTGTACCTTCAGAGATATTTGCTTCAATACAAAGCTATCATATGAGGCACGGATACTGAAATCGCTATAAACATTTCAAAGCCTTCAATTTGCAGTTGCATATCAGGTACATCTAGAAAACGTGGTACGTGTGGAAGGGCGGAGCGATCCAAGGGGGCCTTGCTACGGAATGCGCCGTTCGAGAATGGGTGTGTTTGTTGTCCTTAGGTTAGTTAAGTAATTCCTTGAATTGGGGGCCCGCAGCACGTTTGATGTATTTTACAAACATGATATAGTAATGTGAAACCTTAACTTCTCTCGGTGTAATGATTGTCCAAACAACTTACGGGTATGCTGCCGGCTGACTTCGTCGACAACCGGTTGTCGACGACGCCACCCGGCAGTATACCCGTAAGTTGTTTGAACATGATATATTAAATTAATCCAGGACGTTGCTTAAGTGATGTTATTATATTTTATTGTACAATAGATCTATTTCGGCATATCGCCATTTTCAAGCTCCTGCGAATTATAATGAAAATTATTGTTATATAACTAGTTACAGTCATACTATGAAGGTTGTATAATGTTTAAAAATTTTTTTACTTACATTATGTTCTGATCTAAGGTACATTACTCATCTGGTGCGGTCACTGTCGTAAGAAAAACGTCGGAAAATCTCATATGTTTAATTGTGGGTTAAGATTTCGTATTTTAAACGGTATTTAATGTAGCAGAAATTTGACAGCACAAAACTGGACGCAGGTTAAAAATTATAAACATTGAAATTCCAGCGATATGCAAGTTGTATCAAAATCATAATCCACAATTAAACAGTGAACGAATTTGAAAACGTTCAAAACATCACGGTGGAAACGTCTAAATAAATGAGGTTTTTCGACTTTTTTCTGACGACAGCGACCGCACCAGATGTATTATGTACGTTAGATCAGAACATGATGAAAGTAATTTTTTGTAAACATTATTAAACCATTACAATTTCTATAATATGACTGTAACTAGGTAAATAACAATTATCTTCATTATAATTCGCAGGAGCTTGAAAAAGGCGAAATGCCGAAATAGATTTGTTGCGCAATAAAGTATAATAACATTAGTTAAGCAGCTTCCTGGATATATTTAATATATTAGTTTAAGTAGTTAGTAATCCTAGGGACTGATAACCACAGTAATTACGCCAAATAGATTCACAAACATTTGAACATTTTGATTTGAATCGGAACGACGGACTGAGAACGAACAATGATGAACGGAAATTTCAGCATCTATCATGTTCCTTAAGACTAGCTTCCTTCATCAAGCTTGACGAGGTGGATAATTATTCTCACACTTTATTGACCTCCCTTAATAATCCTGACACTTATGGTAAATTAATTCAGTGATAGAATCTGAAAGGATATTTTAAATGAATATTCATTTCCTATGTTTTCTTCTGCCTCGTTAATACACACTGTAACGTAGATATCAATAGCCGTCTAGCTCTTGACCTCGTGAACCGATGTGCCGATCAAAATCTTGAGTAGTTGCATGACCTACCTAGCACGTGCTACGGAACTTAAGTGACGAATAGCTCCACAGACAATCATAGTGGGGAAGACAGTTCTATTACTGTTATGAGATCAAAGAACAATGGCGCAGCTGATGACGAACAAAGAATAATTGCACCACACTATCATCGACTTTATAGTATATTAGAACTTCTGGCTTCCAGTACGGCTACACCGTATATACCCAGACGTGGAACAGTGTTGACGACTTCATTACAGAAGACTGAACTTAGATTTACACACACACACATGCCGTTGGGGGTGTAAACCGCCTAGAATGTTAAAACATCTTGAAGATTGTTAAAACTTTAATGACAGATGCAGGCACGTCTAAAAGGAGGTTCTTTAAAATGTAGCTTAAGATTTGTTGTACTTCTTGTCATCAGTTTGGAGGCCAGTCAATAGATGTAATATCTGAAAAAAAAATCACCATGTTTCCACAGTAATTTATAACTTCCCATTGTAGTGAGTTACAAAATGGTATTCATTCTCTAAATACTACACCAAAAAGATTAGTGAAGTAGTTTTCCACAATTTATACTCGAAAACAGCAAAAAGAAAGGTATAGGCTTCCCAATTTCAACCAATGGTCCTCCAGCTTCAAATATTCTATAACATTTTGTGAACGCTAAGGTTATTGACTATTTATCAAGTATTAAATATTAGACTCGTTTATTTTAAGGTATTAGCAACTGTAAAGTGTTCATTTTCTGCATTGAATTACATGTTAGTCTGTTGCTAACCTGTCGTGTCCTAATGACGAATCCTGACTGGGAGTGGAAGGAATGCTAGAAGGAGCGTCAAGGACTTACTTGGTAGGAGATCTCGTAGTCGTGGTCGGCCTTCTGTACACTTGCTTCTGCTGAAGAGAAGGCTGTAGGGGGAGTTAGAGTACGGAACTCGGATGGGATCTCAGGGTATTCTAAATTCAGTCGTTACCCTGAGGATGAAAATAAATACACTGGAAGCACCCCTGGCACATCCGTCCTATTTACAAGTTTATATATTAGTTGTCAACTGTCCCTCTAGTAGCATAGCTTCCCACAGTTTCTTGAGTCTAAGTCCCAATCTAGCAGAGGCGAGCGCACCGGACTAAGTGTCGACTACGTAGAAATGAGCGTAAGTCCCATCGTTGTCACGTAGCACGTAGCACGTCCACAACCTCACAGCTTCTTACTCCAGCTAGACTATCTCTGACGACTGACCAACTCTCTCCCACACTGCGTCACTGCTCTTCTTTTTATAGGCGGTAGTGCACACGACAGCACTTGTTATAGAAGATTCCAGTACTCTAGAGCATTGCGTGTATGTCACGAGGCAGCACGTGATGTCTACGTGATGAACAGGCCGCTATGTTAGCTGTGTCCCAAGGTTGCGGCTACTGCCGGCATCTCGAGCCTTGAGATGCGGCAAAGACCGCTCTTGTTAGTAAATATTACACAGAAACTACGTCCTGTCACGTCCGCCTTGCTGTCAGCTGCAGCTTTCCAATCTGCATCATAAAATGATTTTTGTAACCCTGTTTTCTAGTCTCCGCGGCACACCTTCTGAAAATTGACGGTAAGTGTCAAGCACTGTTAGCTCGCATTCACTGCATCAGTCTATTGTAACTTCACAAATTTTCTTATGTAACCATTTCTATCGGATGTGTTTGTAGTGCACCGAAATATCTCACTTTCGAAGGTAAATATCACCCATTAACGATATATACAAACAAACAAAAATACCAATAGCTATGAGAAAAATATTACATTCTTATGGAACTACATTGAAACAAACTGACCACCGTTTTGCGGTATGATTCCGAACATTAGTCAAATTCGGAAATTGCATGATATCCAATGTACATTTTAAATACGTTCTCTGTCGCGACTGCTAGCAAGCGTTGTAACCATATAACATGGCATCTGAAAATTTCTGCTGTAACTGGGAATCGAAACTAAGATCTTCTACCTACTAGGCAGTTCTGCTAAGCCTCTATGCCACCCTGGGACATGGACCTGACATACCAGAAGTTTCGTTTCAGCGCACAGTCCGCTGCATAATCTTGAGGCTGACCACACACGAGACACAAAGTTCATTGACACAACGTTCAATTCATGGCAACGGAATTGTAGGTTCACACGATACCAAGTCGGGAAGCAATACCAATGCTCTAAATCTTCGAATTCATATCCCTGACATAAAAAGGCCACGTGTACAGGTCGGTAAGGGCGTGTGTATACCAGGCAGAGTCCGTAGATAGTCGAGGTCGGTAATCCAGCGGCCAGCAATCCGTATCCAAGCAGAAACCTAGAAGGTCCATGGGCACCACAGGTCGGCGTTGTGATCGGTCTAGCCGTCGAAGAGGGGAGCATCGAAGGCGAACTGTCCGTGTGCGCCGCTGCGCAAGTTTATATACCCGTGTGGGGCCTACTATAGTGTCGAGTAGGCATTGTACATCTCTGGTTAGGTGTGTTTTCTTTTGTCGGAATCAGTGCTGTTGGTTTGTGCCGGCGATGCCGTAGACGTGCGCATTTGGCTTCGGCAACCTCTTCGACCATGGTGCTGTTGTGGTTGCGGCAACGGCAGGCGCTTGCTTTCCTCTGCAGTTGTTGAACCGCGGCCGGAACAGAATGAAAATAAAGCACCTCCTTCGCGATGTTCCCACTGCTATGGTTACATCTACATGCACATTCCACAAGCCGCCTCTAGGTGTGTAACGCAAGGTAATTTGTGTTGCACTATCACTTGCTCCTCTTCCGTATTTCGGAAGCTTATGGTGTGGGGCATGGCTCCATCGAGACTATAATGACTGTAATTCTTAACTTGTATTCCTTTCGCTAAGTATAAGGAGGTGGAAGCAATATATTTTGACTCAGCTAGAATAGGATGCTCTAGGGTCTTTGACAGAAGCCGATACACAGCTATAGACCAGGCCAGAAATCGTGCGGTAATTGGAGTAATCCTGCCAGCAATGTGTGCAAATTGGAAGGAGCGCTACGTTAATTTCGTAGTCATCAGTCAAAATTTGCGTTTGACAGGGGGAGCTGGAAGCCAATCCGTGCAGTTGTGATAATACTATGTCTTAGTGGCATAGTGGTCACCCGAACTGCCTAGGAAGCAGCTAACCGATAATCGAACGTTGGCTGGGAAAATAATTTATCGCCCGCCACTAGCTAACGTCATATAATCTTTCTTTCCTTGCATCGAGATACTGTTCTTCAATACCGTAATCATACAGAGTGTTCCCGTAATAGCGTGCAAAAGCCTAACCGGACATAGTGGATGCTCCACCGAAGAAATTAAGATGGAGAACCTGAAGTCGGAGAAACGATTTTAATGAAATAAGAGCAGTACACATTGATGAGTATTTCCTTATTTACTTTCGTTACAGTTGACTGCGTATGCTATCAATGACACAAGGAACTTATCATTTGCTCTATATCTTACAAAGTGTGGTGAAGTTAACGGACATCAGCCTCAATGCAAGTGTGACATCGCGAAAAACGTTTCTCACAAACCGAAACATATATCCGTGGTGTGTTTCGAATCACATAACAAGCAGCTACAATTATGACAACCTATTCCATATATGTATCCGCCGAGGGGATTAGTTTTCAATTTTATTCTTGAGGGGGATTGTATCATCCCGTCTGAACTTCAGTGAGTGTCCAGTATCTGTCTGTTCTTCACTTGCGAAATACTTGTAGGCAGGAGATTTTAACTGTTACATGCTGGATTTTCCAATTTTATTCTTGTGTTTACCGATCCTAGAAACTACGGTGTCCCTTTAAATCTTTATCCCATTTCTTCCATTTTATTTACTTTATCTTCATTTTTGAGGTATTCTTAGGTTGATGTAGTTTAACACACCTACTTTTAATGTAATCTTTGTCATTGGAAAAAGTTACTGATGGGCGTTGTAGTTGCGTCCCTTTCAAAATCTTTGTTTTAGCAGAAAATGCATCTATGGTTGATTTACGGGATTTAAGTAAGATGACCTTGCTTGCCATGGAATAGGTTTCCTCTTCCAATCCGTATAAAAGGTAAATAAAATACAGTTAAATCACCTGATGGACAGGTAACGAAAAACCGCATCATGAATTCCTAGTGATTGGGTTCGACCTCATCGATTTTTTACAGAAAACAAGTAATATTCCTAAAAATTGTATGGACGTCAAGTGTAAATGAGATGCGAGACAAAGCACTGCCGGCCCCAGGTTTCCTACCGCGATTTGTTCAGGAAACATTCTCTGTGTCCTAAGTTTTCCAAACTCTTACAGAAACACTTTGTGGTAAAAAGTCATTCTTTCGTAGCACTAGCAGCACGTTACATCTGTTTACTTTGGAAGTCAAATGCTATTCCTTGCCCCAAGTTTCCATATGCGGCAGATCAAGGGGCGTTTGAAAAGTCCGTGCAAAGTCCGAGAGATGGCACCACTGGCGCGTATCGAAATCATGTTTAGTTATAACTTTGAAAGAAAGAAAAAACACACACACACACACAAATCAAGTTTTAGCCATTATTGGTCTATATCTTTGTGAATCAAGGAAGTCGACTGATTGTCAAGGAACGGACGAAAAATAATTTTGTGTGACGATTAAACATTACTCTATGAAAGGCAAAATGTCTCAGGAGACTAAAGAGAAACATGATAAAGATTATGGTGACTGTGCACCTTCCATCAGAACAGTTTATAAATGGTTTCGAAATTTTCGGAGTCGCCATATGGGCACAAGTAACGCTAAACGTTCTGGTCGCCCTGTGGAGTTTACTACTACAGAAATCATTGATAAGATATGGTGATGGATGATAGAAGCGTTAAGGTGCTTGAGATTTCTAGTGGATTGAGCATCTCGAATGAACGGGTACATAATATTTTTCATAAACATTTCGACAAGAGAAAGCTATCCGCAAGATCGGTGCCTTGATTCCTGACGCTTAACGAAAAAAGGAATAGTCCGAAGTATTGCGAGTAAGGTTTGAAGCGTCGTTTCGTTATTGTGAATGAAACATGGATATATGACTATACTCATGAGACCAAAGAACAATCTAAACAATGGTTTACCTCCAAAAAGGCGAAGACCTGTCCTTCGCAAGGGATAATCTTCGTGGACTATCTGGAACAGGATAAAACTATTACAGATGCATATTATACATCGTTATTGACCGTTTAAAAACCGAGCTGCAATAAAAACGACGGCGATTGGTCTACAAAAGCGTCATTTTCCATCACGACAATGCACCAGCACAACCTCAGCAATTGTGGTAGCAAAAATATTGGAAACAGGATTCCAACTCGTTTCACATCCCCCCTATTGTCAAGACTTGGCTCCCTCGGACTACTATTTGTTCCCCAAATTGAAGAAATTTGTTGACGAGACGAAGACTTCATTCAAACGAGGTAGTGGTTGCAGAAACTAATATCTATATTGCAGGCTCGGGTAATTTCTATTATTAGGAAGGTATAAAAAATTAGAACAGCGCTGGACGAAGTGTATAAGTCTAAAAAGAGACTATGTAGAAAAATAAAAGTGGTTTTCCCCAAACACGTCAGTAGGTTTTATTTTTGCACGAACTTTTCAAACGCCACTCGTACTTGCATTTTGCTACAGTTTTCTGGCGTTGCGTCTCTCCGATACCCTATGCTAGTTATTACAATATTATAGGTTATCAGATGACTCCGTCAGAGCGACTTGACATGGAATGAACCGTGCACCATACTAGAAATATATTTCATGGTTAGTAGTACTGAAAGGAACTAAGTGGTCCGCTAAACATGCCACGTATTTCTTCAGAATTTACAGCCCAGTGTGTGGAATTGGTGCACATCTCTAGAGATAACTCGGCAGCGAGCCCGGGCCAAGTGCTGCGGCAATACTTAATGAAAACGTCGGGAAGGCGGCGCGCGATCTGCTCATGAATACAGATGGGCGCGCGTGTATCACCCGGCCGCGTGACGTACGGCCCGCCGGCCGCCGCCATGATGAGTCGCGCACAATTATGGAAATGCTCGTCTCTGCGCGACGCCACGCCCAGACAACGCACATCAATTAGCGAGCGCGCAAATATTTTCTACAAACACGCTGACAACTGTGAAACTGCAGCGCCCTACGGCTGCATCCACCCATTCATCCTCCAGCGAGATTCAAATTCTTACCTAGCATGCACACATTTAGAAAAATGCATTTGATAGTTACAGAACTGAAACACGATGTCTCATTTAGAGGCGTTCTGTGTACGTTGGCCTGATCTCTGAAATACGTGTATGCAAGAATTATCAAAGTCATGGATTAAAGATTTACACGGATATTGGTTGCCGCAATACACGGGGTGAAAAGAGCGATATGTAGCCAGAGCTGTCCCTTTCATGACCGTGATTAATTCGAAAAGGTTTCTGTCGTGATTATTGCCGGACGACGGGATTTAACAGCAATTTCACCAGGAACCTTTTTTTGCAGCCAGACGCAGGGCACGTTTTATTTCGAAGATCGTTAGGATATTCAGTTTTCCTAAATCCACAAAGAGCGCGCTGAGCGAATGAAATTTCCGGCATTTACTCTCACCATGACCATTTCAGTAGCCAACAGTCTGCACGCAATGACAAAGAACACCGGCGTTTGCGTGAAGTCGTTGTTACTGTCATGATGGAAGTAGTGTTGGGAAAAGTGTAAATAACATGTCGAAGATTCTCAAGGCATTACTAACACGAAAAGAGCATTCAACAGGAGACAGAATGGAACTGTACTTAAGGGCTCTCAATCAGCCCGTCATCGTTCAGTGGAGACAGCCTGGTGTATGGCGCCCATTTCTGCCACACGTCGCAATAAGCATTTGATAGAGTGCGGTTGAACTGGCAATGGCAATATATGATACAGAATGGGATACGTGCATTCACCCATAAGTAGCAAACAATGACGACCTGGTTACCAAAGTACACCTTTCCCCTGCTCAATTCTGCTAATTACGTAGAGAAGCGTTGAGAAGCAGCTGAGAAAACTTAATACAAAAAAGTGTCCTGGTCCGAATAGAATACCAGGTTTTACTAAGATTATTTTGTGCCATTGGACACTTACTTAGCTTGCATTTATCGCAACTCCTTAACTGAGAGCAAACTTCCTAGTGATTGGGAAAAAAGTGCAGGTCACTACTCTTTATAAGATAGGTAAAAGAACTGACCCACATAATTACAGACCAATGTCGTTGACATCATTTACCTGTAGAATTTTAGGGCATATTCTCAGCTCGAATACAATAAATTTCCTTGGAACGGGTAAGCTTCTTTCTATGAATCACCACAAGTTTTTGAACCATCGTTCGCGTGAAACTCAGCTTGCCCTTTTCTCACATGACATCTTCCGAGCCATGGATGAAGGGCTAAACGCATTTGCCACACTGAAGATTTCTAACGAAGATAAAATCATATTGAATAGGTTCGCAGATTTGTGACTGACTGGAAGACATCCTAAATAATATAACGCAGTACTTTGTTCTCGACAGCGTGTGTTCATCAGAGACCATTGCATCGTCAGGCGTACCCAAGAAAAGTGTTATAGGACCGCTATTATTTTCTATTTATATAAATGATCTTATGTAGAGAGTAACTTGTAAATTGCGGCTGTTTGCTGATGATGCTGTGGTGTATGGATCGCTGGAGAAATGACGACGTTCTTTTCGATAAATTCTATTGAGGAAATTTAGAGGGCCGGAATTTGAAGCAGAGTGTAGAACGAGCTTCCTGCTGCCTGCTTACATTTCGCGTAAAGATCACGTACTCAAGATAAGAGAAATTACGGCTCTTACAGAGGCATATTCATTTTTCCCTCTTTCTATTTCGGAGTGGAATCGGAAAGGAAACCCTAGTATTAGTATAGTGTACCCTCCGCCACGCAATTTACGGTGGATTGCGGTATATATATGTAGATGTACGCCAGTTAATAGGACGTCGGCGACCTTCATTGCTGACACGACTCCTGCGTCACTTGATGAAAATGCTCCAATCGTGTGTCGGTTCGTCACACACCTGTTAGTACTGGTAACGAGTCCCTTAACACTGTCCGTGATACCACTTGTTACTGAGCAATAAGCTGACCTGTGCTGTTGAAAGTCAAGGTTACGGCAATTTGATTCACACTAGTTGTTTTTCAAATTTCACTATCTACCTATTTTCTCAAGTTTATAAGCGTAATTTCCATTTATTTTATCCACTGACATCTATCTTTATAGTTTTCAAAATGAAATGCCAAGATCGCACATTAATAAATTATTTAGTGACGACCGGTTACGGTGAATTGTGTCATCATCATCTGGATACATACTTATTACAAGGTAGTCATCTTGTTAAAAAAAATTGTATAAAATAACAAGTGCAACATTGCGCTTAGTCACTATATAAAAAAACCAAAGGTAAAAACATGAAAGCCTACAAAATTGAGTATTTTGTAGGCTGTCATGTTTTTAACTTGTGTATTTTTATATAGTGACTAAGTGGAATGTTCCACTTGTTATTTTATACCAATTATTTTTTAACCAGATGACCAGCTGGTAATATGTATGTGACCAGATGATGGTGATACAGTTCACTGAAATCGGTCGTCATAAAAATAATTTATTGATGTACTATCTTGGCATTTCATTTTGAAAACTATAAAACGATCAGATCGCCTCCAAACCCGACTATGTCAGGTAATCTTAACATCTATTTCTCTTAATCTCTCCAGCGGGATAAGAGCCACTTTCCAATCTTCTGGAATCT
The DNA here is from genome assembly GCA_026315105.1 of Locusta migratoria. NCBI lineage: Eukaryota > Metazoa > Arthropoda > Insecta > Orthoptera > Acrididae > Locusta > Locusta migratoria. Next base: position 365,212,265 of record CM048748.1, read on the forward strand.
TTTCAGTTTCCCATATTTCTGCAAACATGAGCTGAAGGTTAGATATAACTTTTGGTTGAGACCATTTTATAATTTCAGCTGTGATAGAGTCCTCTTCACTGACTGTTGTTTTTCAAGGCATTTATTGCTTTTTTAATTTCTTCAGCTGTGGGTGGTGGAACTGTTTCTGTGTTTTCATGAAGATCTGGAAATTCTAGCTTACAGTTAGGTTCTTCACAGTTCAAAAGTTGCTCAAAGTACTTTCTTAGTATTTCACAATTGAGGGTATTGCTTAGGCCTAGTTTACCATTTTAGTCTTTGAAGCATATAGCTTGGTAGCCCTTTAGATGATTTCTAAACATCTGGTAGAAATTTCGGGAGTTATTTTTAACGAAATTGTTTTGCATGTCACAAAGTTGTGAGTTCTGAAAAGATCGTTTAGTACTCTTTATTATTCTTGCTGTTTCTTTCCTTTGAGCTTTGAATCCAGCCAAGTGCTCAGTCTTCCCAAAATATTTCCATTTCTCCTACTTTTTGTTCTTTCTGCAACTGCTTTTTCACAGGTTTCATTCGACCAGGCTTTATTCATAATTTTTGTTATTCCAAATACATTCTTCGCTGCCCTGTTGATTTCTTTGGATAATTCTTCCCATTTCTCTGATTTAGATATTTTAATTTCTTCTTCAAGATGTTTGATTGCATCTTTTGTGATGGTGAGCCTGTATGTCTTATATTTAATCAATCTTTGCTGGATTTTATTAGGGAGAAGTTTCATTTTAATTTTTAGTCAGGCGATGTTCAGAGAAAAATTCCCTGTTTCTTGTCAATTTTACATTCATGATTTCTTTAATATTGTGTTTAGAAATAGCCACGTGATTCCAAGGATGCTCCGACTCACCCTTAATGTAGATGTTTGGGACTCCCCAGAACAGTAGGTCCCGATGCATTGCATAAAGCAATGGTGGATTCCTCATTTGAGTTACCACCTGGGGTAGTGCTTACGTTTAGCGGACTTGTACACATCGTAGTCCCTGCCAATAAAATACTGGTTTGCTGAATTTACTCCTACTCGCGTCCAGTGCGACGTATATGTCCCACTATTTATAAACTATAAATAACAACTGGAATTTAGAAACATGGCCTGACTAGCTACCAATTCCAACATCAGGAAACGAATTGTCACAGTTATATGTGAAATTTTAATGAATTCGGTCACGAAAGGGTTAAAGATGTTGGAAGCAGAGGCGAATCTTGGTGGTGACCTGCCCTCTTCTTAGATCTCCCGTCACTTCATAAACTCAGAGATAACTCATAGTATTTTCTGCGTATTCATTAATGCCCAGTACATTGTTTGGAATAATAGTCAAGCTAAACATGTTCGCTGTTTAAAAGATTTTCCCTAACAAAAACATACCTTCTTCACAGGATCCAGTAGCAAAAAATGTTCAAATGTTAGTAAACCTACTGGACCATACTGCTATGATCATCATTCCCTAGATTTACAAACTACTTAAGCTATCACTAAGGACCCTACACACTCATTCCCGACGGAGAATTTGAAATCTCTGGCGGAAACGGCAGCCCAGTTCGTTACATGACGATTTAAACCACGCAGCCATTCTTCTCAATAGCGAACTTAGAAAATCCTTCCCACTGCGTTTCTTGTAGTATTAATTTCTATAACTACTGTTGCTTTCAGAGACACACATCAGTTCAGGAAATCTCACGCTAAAGTGTGAGTCGTCATCTTTTAACCTCTAATACGCGTCAGACGTTGTGGCGTGAAAACCAGTGTAATATTGTTTTTAGCCAGCCCAGCAGCAAAATATACGTGTTGTGGTAAATTATTTCTAGCTTCTGCATACATTTGGAAACATTTTCAGCCATTTTAATTAACGGATACCTCATTTATACTCCGCAATTTAATAATTCTACCCGCATGCTAAGCAGTAAATTTGTGCTAATATTCGGTACTCTATAACTCATTTTAAACATTTCAGTTGTAAGGTAAATTTTAATGTTTAAAATTAAAAACAGTGACCAGTGGCAAGCATGGTATAAAACGTTTATTTAATTGAAACATAATTTATTCATTTTTGGACATGATATTCGGTATGTGTAGGTGCTGCAGTAGTGCACAGACATACCAACAATTGACTCTAAAACGGTAATTGTACCGAACGAAAGTAAACACTCACATCTCTATCGTATGGGGAATCAAATCACGTAACCTGAAGCTATATTACTTCCTGTGGTTTAACAACTGTAGCTGATAGAAGTTGAAATACTAACATGACGTTTACAAGTTTGTTCCACGAACAAATAATGATTTGTACACACTGTGTGCTGGAAATTAGAACCGTTTCCCAGAACCGACCAAAATTACTGTTGGAAATAAACGACATTAGTCGCAGCCGTCATAATACAAATCACTCAACACGCGACTCATCCGTTTAAGCGCGGGAGGGGGGAAAAGTCGGGCAGAAGTGATTAATAGAACTGCGATCGCCCGAATTTTGCCGATGTATCAGAACCGATGCGTCCAGTCGGCGCTTTGTAAATAATAGAAAATCCAGGGCGCGCTTTGTTTCGCGCTGAAATTGGATTTCACACGCCATCCCACTGCGGGTGGGCCGCACCAGTTTAATTCGGAAGGCGGCAGGTCGGCTGTGTGTGTGTGTGTGTGTGTGTGTGTGTGTGTGTGTGTGTGCTGCTACTGTAGCGATGGCCGCGATCGCACGGTTGGCGCAGCTACCCTCGTTGGAAGCTGTGTGTAGCCACTCGTTCGGCGCACACCGGGATCGGAGCACCTCTTCCACTCTTAGTTCTGATCTCGCCACTGGTGTTGAAAAACGCCTCGCTGGTTACAGTACGATTTAGTACGATTACCGGACAGATTTCATTCCTACCGATTTTTTTAAGCGTTTACTGCAGTCCCTGCGCAGCTACGCTTGTATTAAACGTTCGCTCAGTTTCAGCGGTTAAGTTCGCTGCACGCTCACACCATCTCTTTTGCAGACGCCTGTATACTCGCAAACTAAACAAAATTTTGTGACCTTATGGAATGCGTTGTTTTAAACTGATTAGAGGATTGCCGATACTGATATTTCTGTCTCGATATTTACGTCGACATAGGGATACACACTAGGGTAGGCCGAAAAAAGTGAATTTTTGAGTATCGAGTTGTAATAGGGCTAGAAATTTGCGTGTTTATGTGCTGATTAACGAAAAAATAATTTTCAAAATCTATCTTAATATCTTCAGTTCGCGCAAAGGGCTTAAAGTTTCTAAAAAAAACGATAAATTTATAGAATTTCTGAAAGGTCATATGAAAATATATTTTTTAGTATCACGTCCTAATAGGACTCAAAAACTGCGTATCCATGTATAGTTTAACATAAAAATATTTTTGATAGTCCTAGCGTATGTAATTAGTTCGCACTAAAGGCCTTAACAATCGAAATGTGACAACATTTCTAAATGTTCAAAATGTTACGGAAATTTACTAATATCTCTTATTTATAGGTATGTTTTAAATATGTTAGATTTTATTTTTTGTGATTTGATTATTTAAAGAGATAACATCATAACTTTGCAGCTCTTCGCCCACTTCACCAGCAAATTTGGTTAAATGACCCAGACCTCACCACGAGGAGGTGGCTGCAATTCGAGTTCCACCCACAACCTACCCAACCAACCTATCATACTAATTATATATTCATATTTACAATATATACATTTATTTACATTTGTATACCTTTATTTACATACTAGTCAAAGATGTAGTTGGCTTGAATTCTGATTTGAGTCCAAATTTTGGCATTATTGATCTTGACAGCAGAATCGTCTTAATGCATCCATCTCTGCTAACTTGCCCACATACTTTTTCTGCAGCCTCTGTTACTAATTTTAGACATCTTTCTACAGCCTGAATGTGGCACGGAAAGTTCAGAAATTCAAATTCTGGCAAAGTTGTATTCATCAAATATGTAGAAATGGATTCTGTCGTCAATTTCTGCATCACTGGGTGAGGCGATAGCTTACATTTTGACCAATCTTTAAGCTCACTGTAGTCAGTAGCCTCAAAATCTGCAGCTTTGCGGTTAGTTTTCATATCTTTTGCATTTAGGACTCTTATAAAACCCAACTCTCTAATATGTGATTTCTCGTCTACTATCATTGCCAATAACACGTTTTCTGGATGACAGAAAAACAAGTTTCGTTGAATAACTGGATCAATTTGCTATTTTATGTTCTCTGGAAGATGTCTGGATGTTTTAATAACCTTAAAAACATGCTTTGGACCATATTTTACTGAGGCGTATCTCATAATATCGAACCAGACTGGCGCATATGTCTTTAGAATATAGTCAACTAAAATCGTGAGTTCATTTGTGCGATTTACTTCAGAAATATACAAGCGGACACTCTATTCGCACATGTCAACCAACGGGAGTGACTAAGAGGTCCATGATCACGATTAGCCAGATCAGGAGTACATTTTCCACTTTGAATAGTTTTGACAATATCCTGGAGGTATTGTTGATCTTTGCTTCAATCTATTAAGATTGAAGCTGTAGAAAGATGTGTAAAATTAGTAACAGAGGCTGCAGAAAAAGTAAGTGGGCAAGATAGCAGAGACGGATTCATTACGACGACTCTGCCGTTAAGATCAATAATGCCGAAATTTGGATACAAATCAGAATTCAAGCCAACTACATCGCTGACTAGTTTGTAAATAAAGGTATACAAATATAAATAAATGTATATATTGTAAATATGAATATATAATTAGTATGATCTCCTTCGGTGGCTGGTTGGTTGCTTAGGTTGTGGGTGGAACTCGAATTGCAGCCACCTCCTCGTGGTGAGTTCTGGGTCATTTAACCAAATTTGCTGGTGAAATGGGCAAAGAGCTGCAAAGTTATGATGTTATCTCTTTAAATAATCATATAACAATAAATAAAACCTAACATATTTAAAACATACCTATAAATAAGAGATATTAGTAAATTTCCGTGACATTTTGAACATTTAGAAATGTTGTCATATTTCGATAGTTAAGGCCTTTAGCGCGAACTGATTACATAAGCTAGGACTATCAAAAATATTTTTATGTTAATCTATACATGGATACGCAGTTTTTTGAGTCCTATTAGGATATGATACTAAAAGATATATTTTTATCTGACCTTTCAGAAATTCTATAAATTTATTGTCTGTTTTAGAAACTTTAAGCCCTTTGCGCGAACTGAAGATATTAAGTTAGATTTTTTGAATTATTTTTTCGTTAATCAGCACATAAATACGAAACTTTCGAGCCCTATTACAACTCGATACTCAAAAATTCACTTCTTTCGGCCCACCCTAATACACACTCGTGCATTGACAGTTAATACTTTCAGACCTGACCTTTTTTTCTCTTTGAAGGAAATAATTTTTAATGCTGTAATACTCTTAAGTTATATTTTCAATGATGTTAGAAGCAAGATTTATGCAATTATATGCACCCATTTTCATTCTACAACACTGCGTATACTGAAAAACAAGGCTTTTTTAAGGACTAGATTAATTAATTTTATAGTATCAACTGTTGTACTAAATCAAGTGATGGTTCAATAACTACATCGCAAAATAACGACCACTACTTTCACTTATACAGTGGAATACAAGTAACCCACAATTACCGTTTTCTTTGAAGTTCGCGAACTGCTTTGCAGTGCAGCACCCGCTTCTTAATATTTTCATAGAGATCTTCCGCAGGTGTCAGTAATTGTGCATGATGAAATTATAGAATAATCAAGTGACGTATACATGTTCTTTCCATGGAGAAAAAACGCTGCTGAACCATCTTAGACACCGTAGAAGTTATGTACACATTTGTAGCCAGAGGGTCCGAAAGGGTTAAAGATGGGCAACAGACATCAACATACCGAAATCTATCTGAAGGCCTGGGTCGATGGTAAAGGTGTAGTTTCAGAAATGATTACTAATTACGCCTCCAAAATAATTAAGAATTCTAAAAATTAAAGGAATATTGTAACTACCGGTACTCAAATAATACGGTGTAATTAAAGTTGACAACTGTACAGGATGACCAGCCAGGGAAATAATTCAAAGTGTTCTTTCACTGCAATATACGCCTTGACAACGTGACCAAGCCTTTCCACCTTGCAGGACAGAGACGACCAGTTTGACTGCTGATTTAAAATCAGGTCATCCTTCTAGCGTCCATGCTGAAAGTACTGATGTTTCCATGCTACCGTTGAGCCAATAGCAGCCACCCACGTTTGATCACGTGTGCTACTGCAGAGGTGCGAGAATTAGTTCCTTGGCTCTCTACCGTCTTAGTTCGCGAACAGCAGAGACGCACTCCAGAGGCGCAGCCTCTGTGCGGGGCGAACGGCCGCATGCCGTCCGCTCCCGCCTAGCGGCTGTTCGGAATCAGCCACCAACTGTGTGAACCGTAACCTTTACCTTTTCCGTTTTCTAATCCGCAAACTTAGACTGGCACTCATTCATTGCATCCGACACCAGGGCGAGTCCCGCCATGTATTCCTTACTTTAGAATATACCCAATTTTATCTTGAATCCTGTTGATGTCATGGTCTTCAGTCCGGAGACTGGTTTGATGCAGCTCTCTACCCTACTCTATCCTGAGCAAGCCTTTTCATCTCCTCATAAGAACGGCAACCCACATCCATTTGAAACTGCTTACTATGCGCGTCTCTTGGTCTCCCTCAGCGATTTTTACCCCACACACTTCCCTCCAATGCTTAATTTAAGATTCCCCGATGTATAAGAATGTGTCCTACCACGCGATCCCTTCTTTTAGTCAGGGTATGCCAAAAATTCCTATTCTCACCAATTCTGTTCAGTACCTCTTCATTAGTTATGCGATCTACCCACCTAATCTTCAGCATTCTTCTGTAGCACCACATTTCAAAAGCCTCTATTCTATTCCTGTCCGCGCTGCTTATCGTCCATGTTTCACTCCCGTACAAGGCAACACTCCACTCAAATGCCTTCAGAAAAGACTTCCTTGCAGTTAAATTAATATTCGATGTTAGAAAATTTCTCTTTTTCAAAAATGCTTTTCTTCCCATTGCCATTCTGCATTTTATATCCTCTATACTGCGACCGTCGCATGTTATTTTTCTACCCAAGTAACAAAACGCATCTACCACCTTCATTGTTTCGTTACCTAATCTAATTCCTTCAGCATCACCTGATTTTCTAAGACCGCATTCCATTATTTTTGTTTTGCTCTTGTTAATGTTCATTTTATACGCTCTCTTCAACACACTGTCCATTCCATTCAACTGCTCTTCCAGGTCCTTTGCTGTCTCTGACAGAATTACAATGTCATCAGCAAAACGCAATGTTTTTATTTCTTCCCCCTGAACTTTAATCCCTATTCCATATTTTTCCTTGCTTTCCTTCAGCGCCTGCTCGATGTACAAACTGAATAACATCGGAGAAAGGCTACAACCCTGTCTTACTCCCTTCCCAACTGATGCTTCCCTTTCATGCCCTTCAAGTAATAACTGCGGTCTGGCTTTTGTACAAGTTGTGAATAACTCTCCTTTCCCCATATTTTACCCCTGCTGACTTCAGAATTTGAAAGAGCGTATTCTAGTCAACATTGTCAAATGCTTTCTCCAAATCTACAAAAGCTAAAAATGTAGATTTGCCTTTCCTTAATCTATCTTCTAAGATAAGACGTAAAGTGAGTATTGCCTCCCGGATTCCTATCTTTTATTTATCAGTTAGCAACCCTTTCCTAGGGCGCCCACAAGCCTTCGCCGCTTCGCCTTCCATCCTGACAACGCCTCCAACCCATCTTATTTGTACAGCAGGGGGATGGGTTGTACAATTTTAGTATTATCCTTGGGATAAAGATTAAGTGGTGTACACAACAGCCCGTTATTCATAAAAGCATACGTGTGAAACGGTTTCCAATATGCGATATAATCAACGACACATTTTAAAAAAGACAAAAAATTCTGGTCGGCAAAAATATGGGAATGTTGATAAGATTACGATTTCCCTTACGATAAATACGAAATCCTATTACTAAAATTCAGTTGACCCTCTTTCTACACACCACTACGAATGCTACACAATCCATAATGGGACAGTTGTATGCCCATTACTTGACTCAACGTTAACCAAACACTAGCTCGTGACTCAGAAGAAACTGCAGTTCGATACAGGAAATACCTCACCCATTACGGTGAAACTTACAATGACACGACAGAGGTATCTGATTTTAGAATTGCTTTCTATTTATGGTACATGAAATTCAAAACTTAAATAACAGTCAAAACATTCGACGCATCTCTCAAAAATTCTCAAGGAAATCAACTTTGAAAATTTGCAAAGTACAGGTGAGTACCACCAATTAAAACAGTTCCAGCTTCTGTCGGTGTAGCTAAGGTGGTAGTGTTCTGGTTTGGCAACTACAGACTCGGTGGTTTGAATCCCGCTATGGCATTTTTTGTCGTTGTTTTCGGATTCATGTATATGTAAAACATTTTGGGAACTCCGCCATTGCCGTTCCCAAGCCCGGAGCCTCATCACGCAAGTGATGAGGAAAGAGGAGGGGGAGGAGTAACACCTCGTAAAAAAGGTGAAAGTTGAGTATTTTGTAAGCTGTCACGTTTTTAAGTTGTGTATTTTTCATATAAAGACTAAGTGCAATTTGCACTTGTTATTTTATACCCAATTTTTTTAACAAGATGACCAGCTTATAACACATATGTGACCAGATGATGGTGACACACTGCACCGAAACCAGTCGTCATTTAATAAATTATTAATGTGCGATCTTGGCTTTTCATTTTGAAAACTATAAAACGATCAGATCGCCTCCAAACACGACGATGTCAGGTAATCTTAGCAATGTAAAATCTATTAATAAAGCCTAACTTTCAAATTAATTTTTACTAACTGGGACGATGTTGACAATAAAGTTAGTGAAATATTAACTAAATGCTATGTAAATCTTCATAGCAAAGTCTAAATTTAGACCAGACTAGCACATACACTTATGGCCTTTCGTATCCACTATTTATACTGCCTCCTGTTCCGCTTGTGACGCGTCATGCTTAATGTCAGCTGCAACGCGGTCTTTTTCTCGCGTGCTCTGCGGTTCGTTTGAAAGTGTCCAAAGCCCCTCGCTCCAGACAAGCAAATATTGCAATGCGTGTGCTTTGGCTTAGCGACTTTCCACATGCTCTTTCAACACTGATGTAGTTGCTAACTCTGCCGACACGTACAGCTGATTACTTTCCATTTGACCTAAGTACAACTGAAAAAAGCGAGAACTCTCGCATTAGACGCCAAACAATAGTAGAAATTTTTATAGAGATTTTCCCATTCTTTGGGACTGGGGTAGTCAAGCCAAGATCCCCAATGATTGAGACACATAACGATACAACATCACGCCACACGGTGGTCGCTGAAGCGTGCCCAGAGATTACGATCCAGGCAGCACCTTTCGTCTCCAACTAAGGGATCCTCGATTCAGAGCTGAATGGTGAGTCCCCTAAGATCGGTGGTAAGGTATTGCTGCGTTCTTTGGTCGTTCCTGACTATTGGTATCCAACCTGTTTAGTGTCACGAATCTTCTTGGCAGAGTGTCAAAAGCAGGATTCGGACCCAGGCCCTTTGACTTTGACGGGTAGGCGCTATACTGACTGATCTACCTGTGCACGTCTTACGGTTTCTCCTCACAACGTTACTTCTGCCGGTACCTCCAACCTTTTAAGGTTGAAGGTAGAGGACGTGGTATTGGTGGAACTATAGCTGTGAGGGCTAGCTGCAAGGTGTCACACGTAGCTCAGTCGTAAGAGCACAACTCCTGGGTTTCAATCCAGATCTGGCACTCTTTTTTTCTGCCAAGAAGTCTTATTTCAGCAAACGCTCCTTTGCAGAGTCAAAATTACATTTTTGTAATGTTCGCCGATTTCGTCTTGAGGTACTGGCACGCTCTGCAGAAGTGCTAAGTCAGTTTAGTGAAGCACATAATTCCATCTTTTTAGCTGTTTGCAGGCAGTCGTTTGTAAGTGGTTTAATTTAAACCAACAAAGGTAACTCACGCAAAAACTCTTCTGTATTGAGTTGGAAGGAGATATTACTTGTACATTCTGTGTCAGGGGGAATTTAATATATTTACTTTAATTCCCACTGATACCTTCCTAATTTTTTTTATTTTATTTTAGCTTTTCAAAGTACCAAACAGCCGCGCGGGACTGACCGTGGGCTCCAAGGCGCCTTTGCGCCGATGCGTGTCTGCTTCCCGTCGGAGGTTCGAGTCCTCCCTCGGGCGTGGACGTATTTGTATTGTCCATTAGCATAACTTCGTTATAATATAATAATTACCTGACATCGTATACAGGTTGTTTTATAGGAGGCGATCTTTAATGTAATGGTTATGAATCCCTTTATGAGATATTTATTTGACATAGATCGCTTATTGATTTTACATTATGACTAGTTTCGACTAGTTTCGAGACATTATCAAATCTTAATTATCCAGGCATGGTAAGAAATGTAATTCAGATGATGTTGGTTCAGCTGAATTATATTTCTTACCCTGCGTGGACAATTAAAATTTGATAAATACTTATCAAATCTTCTGAAGTATATTTCTTACCATGCCTGAAGAACAATTAAATTTTGATAATGACTCTTTAACGAATCGAAACTAGTCATCGTGTAAAATCAATAAGCGATCTATGGCAAATAAATATCTCATAAAAGGATTCATAACCATTTCGTTTACATGGTCTACGGAGTAATGACCACTGCAGTTGGTACCTTAGCTTCACAATGTACAGGATGGCTGAGCTAGAATTGTGGGCAACAGGATAGGCATTGAATCTCAAGATGAAAAAGTCATGACTGACTCTGAAATGTATTTAGAGAAAGGAATGCAGGGGCCTACATAGTGGGAGGAAGTGTAGTAATCTCGTGTCTCTTCAAGACCGATCCGACGCGTGCCATAGTAACATAGAGAGCGGCTCGTGGCTCCGCTACCAGTATAAGAGATCCGAAGAAAGCTTATTGTTCGCATCATCAGCGCTGACTTCGCAGCATCAGCACCGACAGTGCAGCATATGTAACCTCGCCTCACTGCTCTGGCCGTGAAAAAACGGCTTGAAAATTATCACGACCGTTATGGAATTCGCGCCGTACAAAAACATTTGAAAGTATTTTGGTTTCTAGCAGGGTTGTTGATGTTTGAAAAAAACCAAAGTCACTAGTTTGATTATAAGTCCGCGAACTAAGAGAAATAGTGCATTCTTTATTGGGGAACACCATTTGCATTTATTTGTGGGTAACAGCATCTAGTTTAAGTATTTTGATGCATTTATCACAGTATATTTTTCTTTGATCCATGATGAATGTAGTTCTTTTTTTTAATACGCTTTTTTACAGGCAGGTTATGGATTGACATTTTTTATATCCTCTGTTCTAGGTATATCGTTTTTTTTTATTGACTGCGTAGAATATAAATTCCTATGTGGCTTTGCCACACAGTTCCACTGCCATTCAGTCTGTAGCTGTGGTGGCTCGGTATTTGCGTGTGGTCTCAGCTGGATTACCATCGTCCCGCGCAGGCGAGACTTATGTGGGTGTGATTCTGTGAATGCTTCGCACGATGAGACTATGGCTGACGAGTTTTGGTAATTGCATGGATGCTTGTGGACACAGCGTTCACCGCAGCAAAACATTACCTTATTCCTCTCTGGTCGTTTCAAGTTATTTGTTTCTTAATACAGTTTCAAAGTTTCACTTGAGCACGAGTCGTTGCTGTCTTCAACATTTTTATTTAACTATTTGCTAATCCAGTTTTCCTGAATTTTCGAATCGTTTATTTCGTCGTTTTTAAATTAAAGTGCCCTCCCTTAGTTAAGCAAGCAGCAAGCAGCACCAGCGTCCGTACATCTCTATGGTCTCCTTTCAACTCTACAAAAGATGCTCCCCTCTACCTCAACCGTCCGCCAATTTGAACCACGCCAAGAAGACGCGCCCTGATTGGCGGAGGCAGTGCAGAATGTGGTAAGAAACGCGGCACAAGAGATAATTAAATTCATAAGTGGGGAAGTGGAATTTGATTTAATAAAATGTCTTTAGGTAAATTTCAAGAACTCGTAAATTTTGTTCTGTATATTGCGTCCACAAGCCCACTTACTGTTCGACCAGCAGGATTAGTTTGAGCAGTAAATGTATAGAGCTTTGCGCTAATCATGCAGTGAGTGATTTGCATGTTTTATGTCCATTTGTGTGCAGATTTCCTACCCCTCTCAACCACCATGTGTGACATTGAATGGTGTACAGAGTAGTTAAAAGCAGTAGGAGGCCAGTTGAGCAATATTTATAGCAAATTGTCTAAAAAAAATAAAAAAAAATAAAAAAACCCTTTATGATTAAATTGTGTGTCAGAATAACTGATTTACCCCTCAGCTTCTCCTTCAATGCTCCCCATTTTGGACGGGAAACAAAGGGATCTCACAATCATTATGAGGATTGAAATTGGTATTTGTTCGAACTTACTCTGGGGGTTTAAAACTAGGCGTATCCTTTCTTGAGGTAGATGTGTACTGGTTCCGTTAATTCTAAATAAAAAATGCGTTATCCGTTGCGCGCCAGTTTCATTTGTCAAGTTTAATCACTCCGGTATGTTCATGTGAACATAGACCGAAATAAGTGTGAACCAGTATAGATCAATGCTCAGGATAACGCCTACACGAAATTACCAAGCACATTTCATACTGTGTATGGAAGCCGTTGCTGTCAGTTGAACAGCGCTTTGGTAGGCCCACCCATTGGTAAGAGAGAAAAAAAAGGTTGAACTGTAAAGTACAAACTAGAACGAAAAAGAAAAAAGATAAGAGGGTACGTCGCAAAGTCAGCTAATTCCTACCTTGTATTCAGCAAAAATGGGTGTTTATTTTCTCATTCATTATATGCGTATGACTCAGTCATTTGTTTCCACCCTTGAATCGTTTTAAAGGTCACGCCACACAAGCGGCAACAGAACATTGCCGACTGATTTGTTACACAGTAGATGTGTATTTTGGTGACTGATATGTTCAGAATGCCTATAGATGTAAAGTATCTGCTTATTCTGAGGATAATGTAGTTGTCTGGTGAATGACAGAGCCGCAAAGTAAACACCCAGAGTACCGTTCGTGGGTTGATTAAGCAACTTAGGCGGGACAACAGACAACCGAATGTAAGGTCGTAAGTTAGTAACCACCGCAATTACTGCTGATTTTGTTGAAAGGTTATGGAAAGAAAAGAAGCAGATAGTGCATAAGCATTACAAGCAATCATTGTTACTGTGAAGGGTAGATTACTACAGGAGGTGTTGCAGTCAATGAAACAGAATTACACATGAAATTTTGGGCTGCTTTCGAAAAGAGCATTGTCGAAATTGATTAGTCGTCAGTAGTGGTGGGAAAGCAGTGCAGTATCTTAGACAAATTGAAAGGATTGTGGTAATTGTAACAGCTTTACTGGCGAGCCATGAAAGCCAATCTTCAATAACAATTAATGCTTTACCTGGAAACAGTAATAGTCGTACCCAAAAAGGTTGGTCAAGATGATATAATGGAGCATCACTTGTCGTTACTTTAATTAACGCATACCCTAATTCTTTAAAATAACTGTATATTTTTAGTTTGGACCACTCAAATTTGATATAAATCTCGCCTTAAATGAAAAAAAACTCTGTAAATCTGTCGGACCAAACTGCGTGGTCATCAGTCCGTAGCTTACAAACTACTGAACCTAAGGTAAACTAACCTAAAGACAACACACACACACCCATACCCAAGGGAGGATTCGAAACCCCGACGGCGAACTACCGCGAGCTCCGCAACGAGGCACCTTAGACCGCTCGACCACTCCCAGCGGCAAAGATTTTACAAAGTAGAAACAGGAAATTGTTACTTCCATAACACTGTTGGTTGGCTTATTAAGCGAATAATACATTTAACTAAGGGAGGGCACTTTAATTTAAAAACGACGAAATAAACGATTCGAAAATTCAGGAAAACTGGATTAGCAAATAGTTAAACAAAAATGTTGAAGACAGCAACGACTCGTGCTCAAGTGAAACTTTGAAACTGTATTAAGAAACAAATAACTTGAAACGACTAGAGTGGAATAAGGTAATGTTTTGCTGCGGTGAACGCTGTGTCCACAAGCATCCGTGACATTACCAAAACTCGTCAGCCATAGTCTCACTCTAACTCAATCAGAAATAAGCGTCGTGACAGATGATGAAGAAAACGAGGTACGGATGTTTAATGCCTGAAGTCTGAAACCATATGTGACTCGTTAGTGCTTTTTGTTCTCGCCAGACACTTGTTACGAAGAGTAGTGGGGCATTTGCTTCTGTTTTCGAATAATGAAAGATTATTTCCACACGAATGAAGTTTTTATGAGCAGCAATTAAAATTCCAGGCAGTATTACAACTTTATTGCCAATATTAGGTGTGATATGTGGTTATATATTTAGGATTTTGTTTTCAAATCTGTGTATGGAATAATTAAATGTTTGCTTCAGTATTGTTATACCACAAAATTTTTCAATTGATATATTCATACGGGATACCTACACCAGTACAATGCTTACGCCTTGCTTCAGATGTGTGACCAGTTGTACCGATATCTGTAATATGAAGGAACGTAAACAATGACGACGGATAAAAATATTTAGGGACGCCATGCACGGCGTTCGGCATTTGGGCAAAAGGTAAAATAGAAAGGAATCGTCATTGATAACAATGTGCTCCTGTTATAAAAAAATTGTTTATGATTGGGATTGGTAACTCGATACTAAACTGAGGTAACTGTGAATTTCAATGTAATAGTGAAGTACCTTGTTTAATTTCTTTTTTAGTTTAGTCAATAAGCTGTTAGAAATTTTCATCATGCAGAAATTTAAATGAACTTTTCTGGACCGATTGGTTGTTTTCATTAGTTTGCAATTATCTGATGAAAACAAAAGATGATTGCTAAACTGGTTAATCTGGAAATGAACTTTTTGAGGTTGTTGTTATTATAATGGGTTGTAAATCATTTAAAGTTGAGACGTTACTGTCATACAGCCTCATTGCTCCACCTAATTGATTTTGCCAATTTCTCCTACCTTGCTCATGTTTTTCTCACTTGTATTAGTAATGTTTGCTATTTTCAATATAAATTGATTTAACTTGAGCATTATCATGTGGTTTCATGGCCGACTGGCGAGGGCAAAGAAGTAGAAGCAGAGATGGCGAGTTTGTTTTTTGTTATATTTTATTCCCTTTTCTTTTGATTCATGTCACACTCCCATGTTTCCCATCACAGCGTGAGCGAAGGAGTGGTTGAGCATAGTTGAAGCAGTAGGGGTACTTTAGCATGATGGTGGCGGTAGTTTGTGAATTTTTCGCTTTTTTTGTATAGGCAGCTAGTGTTGCAAACAGTTTAGCAGGCTTTCCTGCAGGTCGATGGTAGGAGGTGGATTCGCGAACGAGTAAAAGGAAGGTGCCCAGTTGGCTGCACCTGCAGGAGCACATCGTTATCAATGACGATTCCTTTCTATTTTACCTTTTGCCCAAATGCCGAACGCCGTGCATGGCGTCCCTAAATATTTTTATCCGTCGTCATTGTTTACGTTCCTTCATATTACAGATATCGGTACAACTGGTCACACATCTGAAGCAAGGCGTAAGCATTGTACTGGTGTAGGTATCCCGTATGAATATATCAATTGAAAAATTTTGTGGTATAACAATACTGAAGCAAACATTTAATTATTCCATACACAGATTTGAAAACAAAATCCTAAATATATAACCACATATCACACCTATTATTGGCAATAAAGTTGTAATACTGCCTGGAATTTTAATTGCTGCTCATAAAAACTTCATTCGTGTGGAAATAATCTTTCATTATTCGAAAACAGAAGCAAATGCCCCACTACTCTTCGTAACGAGTGTCTGGCGAGAACAAAAAGCACTACCGAGTCACATATGGTTTCAGACTTCAGGCATTAAACATCCGTACCTCGTTTTCTTCATCATCTGTCACGACGCTTATTTCTGATTGAGTTAGACGTGATAAATTGTTCTCGTCATTTTGATACATGGAAACATCTGCGATCCTCCGAAAATTGTCTCAGTTTTGTCAATTTTCCGACCGTGAAGGGAATAACATTGCATTCACTTACTGATGAGTGGGTGTACAGATAACTTGTGCCGTCCTTAGTATTAGCTAGTTCATAAGTAGTTTGTAAGCTTAGGGACTGATGACCCCTTAGTTAAGTCCCATAAGCTCTACAAACATTTGAACATTTTCTAATGAGGCTCGTCGAAAAATTTCATGTTATGTGAATAAAGGAAACAATTTATACAAGTTTTTTGACAAAATGTGCTATATAAAATTAGAATAGGGCCTCAAACAATCCATGTTCAGCAAGGTCTTGGAAACCATCCTCTACTGCTTCATTCACTCCCAACTCCATCAACACTAGTTCCTTCCCCTCTCCCAATGTGGATTCCGACCGTGCGTCTCTGCCGATGATCAGCTCCTTCGCCTCAATTCCTCTCCATTCAGCTAAACTACAGTCGCTCCGATATCTTCAGTCGCGGCGGAGTGGCGAACGCATTGAGACACTATGCTGAGATGCGCGAGGCCGCTCCCCGTCGTGGGTTCGAGTCTCCCACCTCCTTGGCATGGATGTTTGTGTCGTCTTTAGTATAAGGTAGTTGGTAAGTAGTTTGTATGTTTTGGGACTAAATACCCCGCAATTGTCCCTTAACCTTCACAAACATTTTAACAATTCGCTAGCTTCAACTTCCACGGAATCGAGAAAGCCATTCAGTTCTCCTTTTCAAGTTCCAGGTCTATGCCGTTCCTGTTAATCATGTCGGCCTCACTGCTTCCTTCCTCACCCACCCCTACTATGTTACTGTCTGCAACACCCATTTGTTCTACGTCTCTGCCTTGGTGCCTCAAGGCTCTGTCCTCTCCCCTCACCGTTATCTCATATACTCCGCCGATATGCTCCAACCCCGGTCTCCCGTCCAACTCCTGCAATATGCTGACGACACTGCCCTCCTTTGCCCTCGCACCCTACCTCGCCTGTTCCCTGTACTTGCTCCAGTCTCACCTCACCGAGTTGGCTGTATGGTAAAACTGGTGACTCCTTTCTGTCCATCCCAATGAATCGCAGCTAATCATTTTAGGTCGCAGTACCCGTTCCTTACATCTCTGTGATAGGTACCTTACCCCACACGATCGTCCTGTCCGTCACACCCCCACCTTCAAATACCTCAGCTTCACTCTTGATCGATATCTCTCCTGGATCACTCACCTCCACTCAGTTCCACAGGCCAGCCGCGGTGGCCGAGGGGACTGAGGCGCTTCAGTCACGGTCTGCACGGCCACTACGGTCGGGGGTTCGAATCCCCCCTCGGGCATGGATATTTGTGCCGTCCTTAGTCTTAGTTCATACGTTGTTTGTAAGTTTAGGGACTGATGACCCCGTAGTTAAGTCCCATAGACTATACAAACAGTTGAACAGTTCCCCATAAGGTAATGTCCCGATGAAAATAGCCCGTCAAACTATTTAAGGAAAATCTCGGGCAGTTGAAATCTGCAAATGCAAGTTAAAATGCTCGCTGGTGCTCCAAATTACTTTAAGAGTAGCCACTGTACTTGCACAATGAAAATTCAACTAACTGCTCACTCCTTAAGGGAGCAGCCAACGTTTTAACAAACACAGATTCAATGTAAAAAATAGAATGTACAGATAATTAAACATGGGAAGGGGAGCATGAAAGTATAAAGCAGAGGTTTGATACTTTAAATCATCTATTCAAAAAAAGGAACAAGCAAATAAAAGTGGGAAGACCAAACGAAGCACACAACTTGTACAATAGTGAATTAAATCATGACGTGCAATTAGGTTTGAAACAATTTAGGTTACGGATTTAACCTTGGTTTAACAAAACCCAATGCATCCATTATCCATGCAACTGCACACGTGCGTTACCTTTATGTTAACTTCGTTACGTCACCTTTTACCTTTTAGTTCTCACTTATTATATTTTGCACAAATTTTCGTAAAATTATGTGTCTTTTATAGCGCCCTTTAAGCCATTTTCAGTCTGAGCTCATTATGTACTATTAATACTTCAGCTGTTTTCAATAATTTTGATAGCAATGTCTTCTTATCGATGTATATGTTGCCAGAAACTTTTATACTAATAAGTCTATTACTCTGCAATCGATATTGCTTAATTATGCTGTCACCTGTCAACAAAACGGCTTAAAATACATCTGTAGAAGTCACTACGTACAACTGCAGCTCCCACTTGGTTTCCTGGCACACTGCAACCCAAATTCATCGGCATATCGTTGACGTCGGCTGCTACCCACTTTCAGCAGAATGTATCGATACTTCATCGCCATGGAAAACTGGCGCGGTCCAACGAGTGTCATCGTTAACCCAACGTATTTTATAAGCCTTCTGGAAATGCCCAATAGGGCAATGGCCGATTATAACTGTCAATTTTTTTCAATGTTTCGTATATATTTTTAATGTTATTGAACATGCTATTTTATACAGAATCAAAGTAGAATATTTTACTAATTTGTGCAAATAATTGTAAGTATTGTATTTTATTATATTAACACATAAACCATACTATACTTATGATTGGCTTACGTGACGAGCGATGGCTGGAGCATCCTGTATCTAACTGAGTGCCTCAGCTGCTCTCACCAGCAGTTGACGCCTGCTCCGGCCACCGTCACGCACCAACAAGGGTAGAAACTTTCATTTTATCAGCTATTTTACTATTAACACGTTCGCACCTGAGCCCCGTGCTGTCCTGGATGCCCAACGAACTGAGCATTTTTCATGATTTTTAGAAACCAGTAACTGTTTAAGCTGTAATGCTACAGCTAAGAAAATTTTATATTTTTGGTGCTCAATGTATCCTCTTTTTCAGTAAGTAGATTTCGACAGGAGAAAGAAGGAAACACATATTTTTGCAAAGCATGAATACATTTCAAAAAAAAGGTGTAACATTCAATTTAAGACATATAGTTTGTTTTTGTTTGATAATCCCAAAAAACATTCGGACATACATAAAGCGTCATTACACTTCTAATACCACCAAGAAATTCCTTTCTGACTTCCCAGTCTCTGCTTTCCTTCTATCTGAACAATCTTTACAAAAGCGCGTGGGGTATGCTTTTTTCTCCGTCGCTGATATATTCTCCACAAAACGTCTTCCTTTGAGTCTATCGTTTGTTAGATAAGCCACAGGCCCAGTTTCCTCGCGTGCTATTTTTTCAAGAGACTTTCCAACGTAAAGAAGAAATATCTTCAGACTACATTTTCTTCTGTCTTCAGCACTTCTTGTCTCCTTGTATAATACTTATGCATTTGTGAGACACATTACAAACATGTGGAAAAACAATTTTTTGCAACATTTGAACTGCTGAACCATTTCATCAGAAGGATCCACTCCTGTTTTGTAAGTGTTGTAGTCCAGTACTGCTACTGGTTAGATCTTGTTGATGCGCCCCTGTTTAGTACGAACCGACACTTCCGACATTGTTGCCTTGTAACACGTTGAAAGCATCAACACAACTCTTGTATCTTTCCACTTAAAGCAAAGTAAGTGTCTCGACTCATAAAAATCACAACCGCCAGAGTCTAACTCGGACTGAGGCCGCTCGGCAATATCATGCAGCCAAACTCGAAAGCCGTCACGAATGTGTTAAATGTACAAGGTAATTATTGGTATCACCCGAGTCACTTTCATATTGCAGAGCCAAAGGCCTGATGATGGTCCTGTAGGACCGAAATTGGTTGCCTACTAAAAGCTCAGCGCCGGCCGCTGTGGCCGAGGGGACTGCGGCGCGCCAGTCATGGCCTGCACCGCCACTACGGTCGGGGGTTCTAATCAAAGACCTTGTAAAAATAACTAGACTCCCTGATGGCGCTGCTGTCGTGGGTTAATTTGAACCTTCGCCCGGCCGCCATGGTAGTGGCAAGCGTCAGATAAATACGAGTGTTATTAGCAGCTAAACCGTGTATTAAATAGCTACTGTGGGATATATACACAATTGATAGTCACGTCTGTATTGTTTAACTATCGCAGTGTACATGAAGCACGATGGTGAAGAGCTTCTCAGCATTTAAATACATAATTCAATTTAAGAAAGGAATAAAAAGATCGAATACTGTATTTCCATTTATATTTCTCAGTAATACAAGTAGCCCTACTACTTGTGTTAGGAGATACTTACTCTTGCTTAACGCACTGTTAGCCAAGACAATATAGAATTGAATGAAGTAAATAAAAGTCTTTCATAATACTGGTAGCTCTTAAAAAGGAGGTACTTTAGGCAGTACTGGTGGATAGGAAGTTCAAAAAGATTAATTTTATGATTGTGTAAAATAACTATTGGGGTCACGAATAGTTGCCTACTTGCAGTTGGAATTTTTGTTTATGAAATTAATATTAGTAACTTGTAAAGCAGAATTTAAAAGTTATCTGCTTTACTATAATTATAACAACTGAAAGGGGTTTGCAGACCTGTGTATAGTTCCATATATGAACGGCACATAGCCACAGAGGATGCACATTGTGAAGTTCAACCCTTTGACGATAGTTGCTGACTTTTGAGCAGTTCACTCTGCTACAAGGTATTTGGCTTACAGCATTAAAATGCTAATTTTCTTGCTATATACCCTAATGCTAATGTTAGATGCCTTAGTTAAGAAAAGTTATGGCATACTTCTTGTTCTTAAAAGAATTTGGTAGTGGCTGATTGCTGTATTCACAACGTAAGAAGCTATTTTTCAGCTATGTATCTTATGGCATATTTCACTTTCACAATCGATTTTTAACATTAGCTGTTTCAGTCACCGCTGTTTGATTTTTTGATGTGGTGTCGCACAAGTACAAAGTGCGCGCCACTTACTTTCGCCGCGCGCCGCCATGCACGCACGGCGCGGCGTTCTCACGACGACAGCCACGAGCGCCCTCTGCGACAACGCCGCTCGTGGCCACCACGACTGAAGGACATCGGTCACTTCGGACTGAGATAGCAACGAGTTAGGACCTTCGTAATCCGATAGGCACGAGTGAAGACTTTGCTATTGTACAGGCACTAGGCAGGCCTCTAATAACTATGTATCAACATTCTGCAGTACTATGTAAAAGTTAAGTATTGTTACATTCTGTTCAATATATATATATCTTTCTAATTTACTCGAGTGTTTATAGTTTCTGGCTGCTCCCCTCCGTACCTGCACCAGCGTGTCGGTCTCATTCCACTCTGCCACCGACACCTACGACGAGGCTGGGACACAAAAGCGGCGATGAAGTTGGGACACAAAAGTGGCGACGAGGAGTGATAGAACTTTGGACCAGCCCGCTTACAGCAGCCAGACAGGAGCAGTCGGAGCACGCAGAAATTGCTCCCGCCCACCCACCCTTATTATAAGAATTTTGGGGGAAGATATTTTGTTACGTGTTTTGTGGACTTTTTTGTTGCAGAGCGTCCTCTTTCATATTGCATTTGTGTTTTGTTATAATTTACTTGTATGCGCGGCGCCTAATCGGTCAGCATGGCCACTACCCCGAACCCAAACTTAATGGAAATTATTCAGTTACAGACGGCGCAAATCACTCAACTGCTCCAGGCCGTGTCGCAGTTGACGACACAGGCTGCTCACCAACAACAACAGTCGTCACATCAGCAGCCCACACCTGCCGCCGCACCGCTTCCGACGTTCCGCCAGTACAACGAACGTGAGGAAGAATGGAGCGACTACTTCGCACAGTTTCAAGAACTCGTCGCGGCTCATCAAATTACAGGTCAGAGAGTGAAGAACCTTTTCTTATCGATTGTGGGCCCCCAGACTTTCGTACTATTGCAAAAACTTTTCCCTCTCGCATCTCCTCGTGATGTAGACTTTGAACAAATTGTAGATGCACTGAATGCTCATTATGAGAGAAAAGTTCTTGTAGCCGCTGCACGATACCGATTTTTCAGACTTAAAAAATTACCGCAGCAGTCACACCAAGAGTGGATTACGGAATTGAAGGGCTTAACCCGCCAATGTAAATTTACTTGCTCTTGTGGACTTTCGTATAGTGACGTGATGTTGAGGGATGCGATTACGCAGAACATTCAGGACCCCAGAATTAGAGCAGCAATTCTAAAACAGTCTGACCCCACATTAGACAGTGTACTGCAGCTTATAGAAGCGCATGATACTTTTGACTTAGCAGATGTAGAAATGCAAAGCCACAGTGTAAATTCAGTGCACCGCAACGGACGCTTTCCTAGCCGTGGTTCTCAGTATAGCACTAGTGATTCTTATTTTTCTACCGGCCGTGCTGAACAGACAGTGAACAGTAGCCAGAGTAACAGTGCGACGCAAAGGTCGCCCCGTAGTGTTAGAAACAGTAATTTGAATAACGGGCGCCAACGCTCATTTCAGAAAAATGTACGTAAATCTTGCCCCCAGTGTGTGTCTCGCCACAAGCGTGCTCATTGCCCTAGTCGCAAAGCAACCTGTTATCAATGTGGCAAATTGGGACATGTGCAGTCTGTGTGTATGCAAATTAAAAACTCACAGAACAGTAACGTTAGAAACAGTGCTTCGCAGAGTGCGAGAACAGTTCATTCTGTAAATGTTATACGGGCTGTGGAATTGAACAGTGCTTTCCTGGGATCTCAATTGCAAGAAAGTAGTTCTGCGCCTATGGCAAAACTATATAGTGCACCACTTAGCAAGCGCCGACGAGCGCGTAAAACAGTGCAACGGAAAAGGGTTCGGGACAAGCAAAATGACTATGAACAGTGCATTCCTGTAGTGAAACTAGTGCCTTCTGCAACTACTCCTTGTAATAGTGACAGTAGACATCAGGTAGCTACTCAAAGTAATTTTAGTGCAGTAGCCTCGCAATGCGCGGACGCCGATCCGGCGGTAGTGCCATCTAGTGATAGTGTTGTTAATCCGCTGCGTGCCGAGTCTGCGCCGCTTCCTTCACTACGCGGCCCGCGCAAGCGCAGTAAACAAACCGTAGCAGACGTTGCCCACATTCGCGCACCTGTCGAGCGCCGAAAGCAAAAACTTTTTGTGAATCTTTCCATTGACAATAAGACTGTGCAATTTCAGCTCGACACTGGTTCCGCTGTTAACTTAATTAATAAAGATACTTATGAACTTCTGGGTTCGCCAAAATTGTCGCCGTCACAGCAAGTGTTAACAGCGTACACAGGTCAAAATATTCCCGTGCTAGGAACGTGTAGCCTGCCTGCCTCTTTTCAAGGTGTAACAAAAACAGTTGCTTTTGTTGTTCTTCAGGCCAAATCGACACAGAACATTTTTGGACTGGATGCATTCGATTTGTTTGGTTTATCAATTCAAAGAGATGTGCTTCAAATTTCTTCAATAGTGCCTCAGGACAAAATTAATGCATTATGTGAAAAATACAGTGACTTGTTTTCGCCGGAACTAGGTTGTGCAAAAGACTTCGTGGCACATGTAACTTTAAAAGAATCTGCAGTTCCAAAATTTCGTAAAGCTAGACCAGTGCCTATCGCCTTGCGTGATACAGTTGCCGAAGAACTTAAACGTTGGCAAGATAGTGGGGTGATTTCTCCTGTTTCTGCGAGTCAGTGGGCCTCGCCTTTAGTAATTATACCCAAGCCGTCGGGAAAACTTCGTCTCTGTGCAGACTTCAAATCAACAGTGAACAGTCAAACAATTGTAGACACTTATCCCCTGCCCAGACCTGACGAACTAATGGACAAATTAGGACAGTCTCGTTTCTTTTCCAAGATTGATTTAGCAGAGGCATACTTACAGATTCCACTTGATGACGAGTCAAAAAATTTTTCGTCATTAATACTCACATGGGCCTTTTTCAATTTCAACGCCTACCCTTTGGCAGTTCTTCCGCTCCCGCTATTTTTCAGCGTTTTTTGGAACAGCTGACAGTTTCTGTACCGTGTTGTTCGAACTATTTAGATGATATTGTGGTATCCGGACGTACAGTTGAAGAACATTTAGCAAACCTGGAGTGCCTTTTCAAAGTTTTGACTGCAGCAGGTCTACGTTGCAATAAAGCAAAGTGTTCGTTTTTTCAAACTGAAATAGAGTACCTAGGCCATGTGATTAATGCCCAAGGAATTCATCCCTTACAGTCACATCTTCGAGCAATCAAAGACTTGCCTCCTCCTAAGAATGTGCATGAATTGCAAGCAGTAATGGGAAAGCTTAACTATTATTTCAGGTTTATTCCCAATGCCTCTCAGATTGCAGCTCCACTGCATCACTTACGTAGGAAGAATGTTCCTTTTGTATGGTCTAAAGATTGTCAGGTTGCCTTTGACAAATTAAAGTCTGCACTACTCAGTGATGCATGTCTGATTCCCTTTGACCCCCAGAAGCCTGTAGTGTTAGCAGTTGACGCCTCATCGTACGGTCTGGGTGGCGTTCTGTCGCATCGTATTGGATGTCACGATCGTCCTATTGCCTTTGCATCCAAGCTACTGACGCCGACGCAACAGAATTACAGTCAGATAGAAAAGGAGGCCTTAGCAATAATTTACGGCGTCACAAAGTTTCATCATTATCTTTATGGCAGAAAATTCTATTTGTTGACAGACCACAAGCCTCTCACGTCGTTGTTCTCACCCACAAAGCCAATTCCGCCACGAACGGCACAAAAGCTTCAGAGATGGTCCTTGATTTTGTCAAATTATCAGTATGAGATTTTGTACCGACCTACCACTAAACATGCTAACGCGGACACACTTTCCCGACTTCCGGTTGGCCAGGATGTGTCGTTTGATTCTTCAGAAATGGCATGTTGTCAGATAGACTCCAGAGATGCTTCCGCTGTCGCAGACTTTCCTTTGAACTCTCGTCGGGTTGCACAGGAAACAGCTGCGGATGCAGACCTAAGTGTGGTAGCACGTTTTGTTCGCTCAGGGTGGCCTGCCAGAGCCAAAGACATTGATCGGCCTCTGGTTCGACGTTATTTTGCACAACGTCATGCATTATCTTTAAGTCAGGGTGTACTGTTGTTGCATACCGACAACGACCAAGCAAGAGTGATTGTTCCTCGTTCCCTGCAACGAGAAGTGTTACGCCTCCTGCATCAAGGACATTGGGGCATTGTTAGGACAAAGCAACTGGCCAGACGTCATTGTACCTGGACGCTCAGATAGAGAGCATGACATCACAGTGTACTGTTTGTGCGGAGCATCAGGCGGCTCCTCCACAGCGTTTCTCAGACTGGCCACGCCCCAAGGGACCATGGCAACGTTTACATATTGACTTTGCCGGACCTTTCTGGAATACGCGCTGGTTAATTGTTGTAGACGCTTTCAGCAAGTTTCCTTTCGTGATTGCCATGAACTCAACGACGGCGTCTAGTACAATCAGTGCCTTAACATCAGTGTTTTGCATCGAAGGTTTGCCTGAAGCTATCGTCAGTGACAATGGACCTCAGTTTGTTAGTGCGGAATTTCAACAGTTTTGTCGTGTGAATGGCATTCAGCATATTACCACTGCACCTTTTCACCCCCAGTCCAATGGTGAAGCAGAACGTTTCGTTCGAACATTCAAGTCTCACATGGAGAAGATGAAAGGTCAGCACTCCAGGCAGCAAGCTCTTCAAATTTTCCTGTCTACGTATCGATGCATGCCACGTGACGGCCCGTCTCCTGCCGAGCTGCTACACGGCCGCCGTCACCGTACTCTCCTTCACCTGCTGCAGCCTCCCACGCACCGAGTCGGTTCGTATGGCGCTACGCGTTTTCAGGTTTCTACGCCGGTGCTGTACAGGGTGTTTGCTGGAAACAAGAAGAAATGGATGCCGGGCATCATTCAGCGCGTGCTTGGTCGCAATATGTTTATTGTACGTTCTTCCACAGGGTCGGAGCTGCGGCGCCACGCCAACCAATTGCACCTGCACAGGCCGCGCGATCCTGTCTCCGGTTTCTTGATTCCAGACCCAGTTCACCGCCAGGGAGCACAGCCACATCGTTCGTCCCCGGACTACGAGATCCCTATGGACGTCGACGTACATCCGACGCAGTCGTCGCCGCCGCTGTCGCCGCCGCAGATGACAGCGTCACCGAGAGGGACTCCGGGACCGTGCGGGCCCCCCCCAACTTGGGCCACGCACCTCAGAAGAAGATGACCTGCTCCCTCTGGGCGGGGGCGGGCGCCCTTCCCCAGGTTTCGGCGGGTTCCCTGGAGGATCGCAAGGCGGATGCCGGGGCGCGGACGGCGTCTCGATCCCGGCCTCAGCTACGACGCCCGTCCCACCAGTAACGCCCCCGCCCAGGCCCTCCTCCCAGTGCCGTCGCCGTGGCCCTCAGCCCTACGCCACGACGGCGCGGCGGTTTGGGGGGGAGGGGTGTGGTGTCGCACAAGTACAAAGTGCGCGCCACTTACTTTCGCCGCGCGCCGCCATGCACGCACGGCGCGGCGTTCTCACGACGACAGCCACGAGCGCCCTCTGCGACAACGCCGCTCGTGGCCACCACGACTGAAGGACATCGGTCACTTCGGACTGAGATAGCAACGAGTTAGGACCTTCGTAATCCGATAGGCACGAGTGAAGACTTTGCTATTGTACAGGCACTAGGCAGGCCTCTAATAACTATGTATCAACATTCTGCAGTACTATGTAAAAGTTAAGTATTGTTACATTCTGTTCAATATATATATCTTTCTAATTTACTCGAGTGTTTATAGTTTCTGGCTGCTCCCCTCCGTACCTGCACCAGCGTGTCGGTCTCATTCCACTCGGCCACCGACACCTACGACGAGGCTGGGACACAAAAGCGGCGATGAAGTTGGGACACAAAATTTGATGCTATGAAATATCTAAATATTGGAGAATACGGCATTAAAGCAAATACGTAAAGTGTGGAACTCTTCCGAAATTAATGTTTGTGCAAAAGTTTCAGACTCGTAGAATATACTGAGAAAGTGCCAAAAAATCGTGTCTCACGATAAATTCCGTTCATATGCTGCACTTAGAAGGCAAAAAGCTGCATGTTATAGTTCGGTTTCGTTAGGAAGAGGAAACGCTGTTGACCAATTTCTACATCGTATGTGTAATAAATTTAAACACAACAGATATTCAAGGAGTGTGAAGCTGTCTTGTAGTCATATATTTCAATTAGATATAGTTTTCGCTACTTACGCACATTTAAAGTTCGCGCGTAAGTTTGCCACTACAATAGCTGCCGAGGCGCTCTTCAATTTGTCCGCTGTTCGCAGTCGGCCGCTTACGCGATTGTGGGGGCTTGGTTCTAATACCCCCTCGGGCATGGATGTTTGTGCCGTTCTTAATGTTATCTACTTCGTAAGTTGTTTGTTAGTTTAGGGACTGATGACCCCGTAGTTAAGTCCCATAAGCTATATACATTTTTTTTTACTTATTTATTTATTTATTTATTTTTTTTTTTTTTTGATCTTGCGATCTAGACTATCATATTTTAACGATCTAGGATATTTCCTACTGTTGGTAAAAGTAAAAGTGTGATGGTTCGGTGCAGCCAATACATTTTTCGGCAGTAATAAGCGGGAGTAGCCGAGCGGACTGTAAGCGCCCTGTTGCGGATCGCACGGCCTCCCGCGTCGGTTGTTCGAGTCCTCCTTCGGGCATGGATGTTTCTGCGGTCTTTAGTATAAGATAGTTCATAAGTAGAAAGTAAGTTTAACTCAGATAGCGCGGAATTATTTTTGGTTTAATTTTTTTCTCAGAAGCTATTAATTATCTTCATACGACTGCAGAAGATAGTTATGAGTGATTTTTTTTTCACAATCACGCCGTTAGTGTTGCGATAATGCCATACTTTCTCGAATTAAATCAAAATGAATGTTTTATAATTTTAATCTGATGAATCATTATTATTAAAACAACATTTAAGATGAAATATATACATATAAATGTCTAAAAAATTGAAGAAAGTTCAAGAAACAGAAACCAAACTACGAGGAACTCTTCAGTATTTTCTGTACGAACTTCAACTTTGCTGCTGCATCCAACCACTTTCCAATCGACAATACAAGCTAAAATTTATATGCAATGGGAGCAGGCGACTCAAATACATAAAATATGACACTGTACACTGCCGGCCGCGGTGGCCGCGGGGACTGAGGCGCTTCAGTCACGGTCTGCACGGCCACTACGATCGGGGATTCGATTCCCCCCTCGGGCATGGATATTTGTGCCGTCCTAGTTCGTCAGTAGTTCATAAGTAGTTAGTAAGTTTAGGGACTGATGACCCCGTAGTTAAGTCCCATAGACTATACAAACATTTGAAACACTGTACACGAATTTTACGGACAATAATAGAAAAGTAAGCTGCCGTTCTCGTCCTTTAGAAAGGTCAGGGTGGGGGAGGGGATGGGTTCGAATCCCCCCTCGGGCATGGATATTTGTGCCGTCCTAGTTCGTAAGTAGTTCATAAGTAGTTAGTAAGTTTAGGGACTGATGACCCCGTAGTTAAGTCCCATAGACTATACAAACATTTGAAACACTGTACACGAATTTTACGGACAATAATAGAAAAGTAAGCTGCCGTTCTCGTCCTTTAGAAAGGTCGGGGTGGGGGGGGGGATGGGTTCGAATCCCCCCTCGGGCATGGATATTTGTGCCGTCCTAGTTCGTAAGTAGTTCATAAGTAGTTAGTAAGTTTAGGGACTGATGACCCCGTAGTTAAGTCCCATAGACTATACAAACATTTGAAACACTGTACACGAATTTTACGGACAATAATAGAAAAGTAAGCTGCCGTTCTCGTCCTTTAGAAAGGTCGGGGTGGGGGGGGGGATGGGTTCGAATCCCCCCTCGGGCATGGATATTTGTGCCGTCCTAGTTCGTAAGTAGTTCATAAGTAGTTTGTAAGTTTAGGGACTGATGACCCCGTAGTTAAGTCCCATAGTCTATACAAATATTTGAAACACTGTACACGAATTTTACGGACAATAATAGAAAAGTATGCTGCCGTTCTCGTCCTTTAGGAAGGTCGGGGGGAGGGGGGTTTCGAATCCTCCCTTGGGCATGGATATTTGTGCCGTCCTAGTTCGTAAGTAGTTCATAAGTAGTTTGTAAGTTTAGGGACTGATGGCCCCGTAGTTAAAAAAAATGTACAAATGTTTGTAGAACTTATGGGATTTAACTACGGGGTCATCAGTCCCTAAACTTACAAACTACTTATGAACTAGCTAAGACTAAGGACGGCACAAATATCCATGCCCGACGGCGGATTCGAACCCCCGACCGTAGTGGCCGTGCAGACCATGACTGGAGCGCTGAGTCCCCTCGGACACCGCGGCCGGCACCCCGTTGTTAAGTCCCACAGACTATACAAACATTTGAACAGGAAGGTTGTCAGTGCTATCTGTGTTAAAGTCTGATGACCCTGCAGTTAAGTCCCATACGCTTTACAAACATTTGAACATTTTTTTGCATAAGTTTGACTCGGCCAGATTTTCTGCCGCCGTCAGTGTCGCGCGAGTTAATGAGCTGAGCTACCGAAAGCGACTCCGTAATTACGAAGAGGTGGCTGCACGCTGTCTGTGCTGTGAACCTCGCCTCGCCTCGCGTCGCCTATTGATCGGCTGTAATTAACGCCCGGAGGCTGGCAGCCGGCGGCACCACAATGCGCTGCGTGCGGATACCGTGGCAGCTCCGCGGCAGGCACGCGGCGCAACACCGCGGCCGAGGCGTCACCAGTCACCGCGACCCGCGACCGCCGCGGCATGTGCCCGCGGGCGGCTAGAGTCAATTTCCGCCGGCACAAAGCGGGCGAGCGCGTCACACGGGCGCCACTTTGCAGGGCGACGCTGCGTCCTATCCTCTGCAGCACGTCACCTCTCTCGTACTTTGGCGCAGGTACACGTGTCCGTTTGCCTTTGTGTAAAGTCAGGACAGGCGGGGAGCCGGAGGGATGGACTGAGAAATAGGAACGACAGAGTGGGACAGATAGAGGGAGGTAGGAGAAGAGGGATGGAGAGAGATAGAGAATGAGAGAGAGAGACCGACATACAAGGTGAGGGACAGAGGGTGGGGGCAGAGTAGTGCCTACACACACGGCTAGATCTAAGCTGGTAAACACGACCGGCCGGCAAACACGGGCGCCTCGCGTGCGCACGCAAACAGGCTCGCAGCTGGCGGCCAGCGCGCCGCGGGTCAGACCAAACACAGCCGCCGCACACGCCGCGCGCTGCAGACGTCGAGGTACCTGATAAACGCGCCGCCTGCACAGTGCGAGATGCGTCAGTGCGGGCGCTACTAACACCACCTCCGCTCCCTGCGCATACGTCACGCGCAGGTTATCCCCGCCTGACCTTTTCGCACAGGTCTGGCTCGTTTGCTGTCCGCTCAGCACCAGTAAACCAGTCTGCATAACCGACTCATTTCCTGATAGTCGTATGCAGGATATTTCATAGTTCTTTTGTGTCCCAGCCTCGTTGCCGCTTTTGTGTCTCGTTTCCGTCGTAAGTGTTGGTGGCCGAGTAGGAAGACCGACACAGGAATAAAGGTAGCACGCTTGTGCAGGTACGGAGTTGAGCAGCCAGTGGGACAGCAGAAACTAGAATCACTAGAGTAAATTAGAACGAGATATATATTGCACAGAATTTATACAATACTTAACTTTTACATAGTTCTGTACTGCAGAATGCTGATACATAGTTGAACTGGACGCCTGCCTAGTTCCTATCCGATAGCCAAGTCTTCACTGGTGCCTATCTGAGTCCGAAGTGTTAACTGGTTCCTATCTCAGTCCCAAGTGAACGATGTCGTTCAGTGGTGGGCACGAGCGGAGTTGTAGCAGAGGGCGCTCGTGGCTGACGTCGTAAGAATGCCGCGCCATGCGTGCATGGCGGCGCGCGGCGAAAGTAGGTGACGCGCACTTTGTACTTGTGCGACACCACAAATTCACATTAATGGCTTTTAAACAATGAAGGTGGTAGATGAGTTTTGTTACTTGGGTAGTAAAATAACATGCGATGGTCGCAGTACAGTGGATATAAAATGCAGAATGGCAATGGGAAGAAAAGCATTTTTAAAAAAGAGAAATTTGCTGACGTTGAATATTAATTTAATTGTAAGGAAGTCTTTTCTGAAGGCATTTGTGTGGAGTGTTGCCTTGTACGGGAGTGAAACATGGACTATGAGCAGTGCGGACAGGAAGAGAATAAAGGCTTTTGAAATGTGGTGCTACAGAAGAATGCTGAAGATTAGGTGGGTAGATCACATAACTAATGAAGGGGTACTGAACAGAATTGCTGAGAAAAGGAATTTTTGGCATAAGGGATCGCTTGGTAGGACACAATCTTAGACATCGAGGTATCGTAAATTTAGCATTGGAGGGAAGTGTGTGGGGTAAAAATCGCAGAGGGAGACCAAGAGACGCGCATAGTAAGCAGATTCAAGTGGATGTGGGTTGCCGTTCATATGGGGAGATGAAAAGGCTTGCTCAGGATGGAGTAGGGTGGAGAGCTGCACCAAACCAGTCTCCGGACTGAAGACCTTAACAACAACAGGCGTTTTGGAGGGGATCTGATAAAAGGATGCTGAAGGAATTAGATTAAGTAATGAGACAATATAATAAGTAGATGAATTTTGTTATTTGGGTAGTAAGATAACTTCTGATGGCTGAAGTAAATAAGATATAAAATGCAGAATGGCTTTGCGAAGAAAAGCGTTTCTAAAGAAACGAAACTTGTTAACATCCAATATTAAATTAAATGTTAGGAACCCGCCGCGGTGGCCGAAAGGACTGAGGCGCTCCAGTCACGGTCTTCACGGCCACTACGGTTGGGGGTTCGAATCCCCCCTCGGGCATGGATATTTGTACCGTCCTTAGGATTAGCTAGATCATAAGTAGTTTGTAAGTTTAGGGACTGATGACCCCGTAGTAAAATCCCATAAACTACATAAACATTTGAACATTTTTGAAATGTTACGAAGTCCTTTCTGAAAGCATTTGTCTTGAGTGTAGCATTGTATAGGAGTGAAACGTGGACGATAAGGGGTTCAGATAAAATGATATTAGAAGCTTTTGAAATGTGGTGCTACAGACGAATGATGAAAATTAGATGGATAGTAACTAATGAGGAGGTGCTTAGCCGAATCTGGGAGAAAAGGAGTTTCTGGCATATACTGACTAAAAGAAGAAATAAATTGGTTGGACACATTCTGAGACATGAAGGAATTGTAAACTTAGCATTAGAAGGAAGCGTTGGTTGTTTGGTGTTGTGTGTTGAAGGGGGACTAAACTGCCGGGTCAGCAGTCCCCTGTTCCCAGCTAAGAGATCACAGGATTTCATGTATGGTTAAAAATAAGCACCCTGCAACCAGTACAGAAGACGTACAGGAAGACAGTGTTGGCCATAATTACAATGTAAAAAGAAAAAGGGAACCACAGTAGAGGTGGAACTAAAAATCAACTATACTTAAAATCAGAGCAGATATTGTTGGCTGGCTGATCACTAGGATTATAATGGATGAGCCAGCCATTCTGCACATACTACAACTGCCAGTCGGAAATAGAACTGACAAAACAAAAGTGACAACAGATTAAAACTATAAGCGGGGTATGCCTGAAAATCAGGCATACAAACCCACCGTTAAAGCTTCTGATAAAAACCCGCAGTGCGAATAAAAACTAAAACACATTCAGCCATAGAGGGGTCGTCAGCTTAAATCGAAGGAAGCGCAGTAGGCAGGTTAAAAGACTGTCGCAATGCAGCTAAAAGTGGACAGTCAAACAAGATGTGGCGCAATGGCATTCTGGCGGTTCCTCTCGACGTAAGAGGTGGCCGTGCGTTAGCCACGTATGGCCTATACGCAGGCACTGTTATTTGCACGGCACACACATTACAAAATGGGAGATCCTCGCGTCTAAATAACGTTCAGTGTCCGATCCGGATTAGTGTCGGTCATTTCATCCCGTCTCAGTCACCGGCAGGAGAAGCGCCATGGTCGGACTGTTGGAGTCACCAACCACAGCTTATTAGTAGTCACTGACAATCACTGTTCTTCCTACAACTGCATGGGCGTCTGCCGCAACATAAAGAAAACAACCCGCTGCGTAATGTGTATGACACTGTTCACTGCTGGCCGCCTTAGCGGTCATATCACCAATCATTCCCCTGAATCCTTACATGCCTTGGTACGCAAAGGAGAAATAGCGTTTCAAGGTAGTGGAGCTAATGCAGTTATAAATCAAGTGTGTCACGTCTCAAAATGGTAGATATTCTGCATTTCTTATAGGGCTATAAGGAAATGATATGAAGGTATATATGGCATGGTCAGTTTGGTACATGCCTGGCGCAACTTCAGGAGTCGTTGCCGTATGTGTGAAGTGGCGACTCAGCAGCCTTTGAGCCTACTTGATTTTGGCTGCCCGGAATGCCACAGTGGTTATCAGCAACCCTTCTGGATGTAAGTCGTACAACACTTTTAAGTAGTTAAGCGGACCAATACACCTTCCACTTTTTATATCTACATCTACATAGAAACTACACCTACATAGATACGCTCCAAATCACATTTCAGTGCCTGGCAGAGGGTTTATTAACCACTTTCATAACTTTTCTCTAACGTTCTATTTTCTAATAGCGCGCGAGAAGAAAGAACACCCAAATCGTTCCGTTTTCGATCTGATTTCTTATATTTTATTGGGATGGTCATGTCTCCCTAAGTAGGTGAGTGCTAGCAAAATATTTTCACATTCACAAGTAAAAGTCGGTGATTGAGACTTCGCAAACAGATGACGCCGCAATGAATTACGTCTTTCTTTTAATGGTTTCCACCCCAATTCGTGCAATATTTCCATGACGCTTTCCCCCCGATAACGTGATAAGACAAAACGAGCTGCCCGTCTCTGAACCTTCTCAATATCTTCCGTCAGTCCCACCTGGTGAGGGTCCCACAATGGGCAGGAGAGGATGCGGAAGTGTAATGTAGGCAGTCTCTTGGTGGGGCGTTCTGCCGATGAAACGTAATCTTTGGTTCGCCTTCCCCACAATATTTTCTGTGTGTTCTCTCCCGTCTAAGTAGTTCGTAATTGTAACTCCTAGGTATTTGGTAGAATTTACGACCTTAACGTTTGACTGATTTATCGTGTAATTCAGCGGATTTCTCTTAGTGGTCATTTTCGCACCATGTAGAAATTTTGTCTAAATCGCTTTGCAGTTGCTTTTGATTCGGTTTTGACTTCACTAACCGATAAACGACAGCATCATCCGCGAACAGACTGAGGAAGCTTTTCAGATTGTCTCCTAAATCGTTTATAAACACAAGGAAGAGTAGGGGACCTATAACGCTCCCGTGGGAACGCCAGGTATCACTTCTGTTTTACTCGATGACTTACCGTCATTTACTACGAACTGTATCCTTTCTGATAGGAAATCGTGAACCAATCGCACAACTTGGGAGATATTCCATAAGAACGCTATTTCATTAGAAGCCGCTTGTGGGGTAAAGTGTGAAAAGCCTTCCGGAATTCCAGAAATATGGAATCGAGTTGAGATCCCTTGTCAATGGCACTTATCACTTCATGTGAATAAAGGGCAAGCTTTGTTTCGCGAGAGCGATACTTTCTAAATCCTTGTTGACTATTGGTTAATAGGTCGTTCTCTTCTAGGTAGTTCATAATGTTCGAACAATGTATATGTTCCAAAATCCTACTGTAAATCAACGTCAATGAGATTGGCCTGCAATTTTGGGGGTCACTGTTATTCCCTTTCTTGAATAAATTTTATTTCATGATTTTCTTTTTCAAAAACATGTTTAGCCACTGCGATTTTTCCGTGTGGCCCAGACGACAGTTCCTTTTGTGTTCAGATATGCGAGTGTTGACGCTCTTTTTGTTGTAGCAATATATACTTTACCACAGCTGCAAGGAATTTTATAAACCCCAGGTATTGCTAGGGGGTGAAGTGCGTCTTTTTCTGATCTCAAATATTCTTTTTTTCGTGGGTCTGTAGATGGTTTCGACGCCATGCTTGGCCAATACTTTCCCGATTCGATCGATAATTCTGCTAATGTACGGCAGAAAAACGTTTCCAGATTGTTGTCGTTGTTGCTCAGAAATTCTGGATTCTCCTCTTCTTTGATGGAGAGCTCGATCAGTTTCTTTGGCACCATATCCATTTTTCTTGAAGGCCGACCGTAAGTGTTTTAGTTCATCCTCCAAGTAAACTGGCTCACAAATTTTGTTGGCTCAAGCATAATTGAGCATAATTGTTCAAATTAGAGTTCCGAGTGACGTGGACTGTGCCCCCGAGTAAACACGAAACAAGACTCATTTACATGGCGCGAAGCATCTTGTTTACTTCATCCAAACAATGTCACTGAAAATTACGTACTGTTAATTGAGTCCATTAAATTAATTATACTGCAAAAGTAAACAGTTACATGCAACTGGCTATAGTAAAATGTAACGTAAATAATACCGAGTAAATTGATATTATAAGACTTGGTTTTATTAATATTGCTTTACCTATTAATATAATTATGTTTCTAAACAATGATTTTAGGATAAACGGTAATTATAAAGGAACCAATGAGGACAGTACTTTTCAAACATTACTTGTGGAACTTAGTAATACCTACTTTACTATATTCATAAAATAATGTAATTAGTATTACCACAGATAATAGTTAGTGTAATATATGTTCTACAAAATTACGCCTCTTGTATGAACTAATTAATATTTGCTAATCAAACAAACCTCTGCAACGACAAATAGTAGAAAATTATTTCAGCAAGTCACGTAAGAAAAAATAAAAGTTTTGTAATGTAAAATGATAATAGACGAATTACATTCGTACCTATTATTATGCAACAGTATAGTATCTCCTAATTCATTTTCATGTACTGAGAGAAGAATTTGACAGAGCAGTAAAACACCTAACTGAATTCTCTGGGAAAGCCAGCTACGATAAAACTATTTCACCATCATAATTTAAGAAAAAAGAAAATTCCCCATTCCACAGAAAGCAGGCGCAGACACGTGTGAAAGTTACAGAAACAATAGTTTAATGAGACAATGTTGTAAAATTTTTACAGAAGGTTGGAAAACCTGGTAGAATGCGACGTCGGGGAAGATCAGTTTGGATTTAGGAGAAATGTAGGAACACGAGAGGCAATACTCACTTTGCGGCTTACCTTAGAAAATAGATCAAGGAAAGGCAAACATCCTGTCTAGCTTTTGTAGATTTGCAGAAAGCTTTGGATAATGTTGATTGGTATACACTCTTTCAGATCTTGAAGTCAGCAGGGGTAAAACATGGGGAAGGGAAGGTTACTTACAGCTTGCACATAAACCACATATCAGTTATCACAGTTAAAGCGCACGAAAGGCATGCAGAGGTTGGGAAGGGAGTAAGACAGGGTTGTACCCTTTCTCCAATATTATTCATTGTGTACATTAAGCAAACCATAATGGAAAGCAAGGAGAAATTTTGAAAAGAAATTAAAGTTCAGGGTGAAGAAATAAAAACATTGCGTTTTCCCGAGGACACTGTAATTCTGTCAGAGACAGCAAAGGATCTAGAGGGGCAGTTGAACGGACAGTGTGTTGAAAGTTGTTTATAAGATGAACATTAACAAGAGCACAAGAAGGGTAATGGAATACAGTCGTAGAAAATCAAGCGATGCTGAAGATATTAGATCAGGTAACGAAACAATAAAGGTAGTAGATGAGTTTTGTTACTTTGGCAGTAAAATAACTTATGATGGTAGCTGAACAGAGGATTTAAAATGCAGAATGGCAATGGGTAGAAAAGCGTATTGGATAAAGAGAAATTTGATAACATCGAATATTAATTTAAATGTAAGGAAGTACTACTTGAAGGCATTCTTGTGGAGTGTTGTACTGGAGTGAAACTTGGATTATAAACAGTGCGCACAGGATGTGGATAGAGGCTTTTAAAATATGGTGCTACAGAAGAATGCTGAAGACTAGGTTGGTTGATCGTGTAACTAATGAGAAGGTAATGAACAGAATTGGGGAGAAAAGCAACGTCTTGCATACCTTGACTAAAAGAAGGGATCGATTGGTACGACACATTTAGGCGTCAAGTAATCCTGAATTTAGGGTTGGAGGGAAATGTGTGGGGGTAAAAATCGCAGAGAGAAACCAAGAGAGGAATACAGTAAGCAGATTCAAGTAGGTGTAGGATACCGTACTTATGAAGAGAGAATGAGGCTTGCTCAGAATAGAATAGGGTTGGAGAGCTGCATCAAATCATTCTCCGGACCGGGGGCAACATTATACAACACTGGTAGTTGGAGGTTCAGCTATGCAAGCAGATGGGAATAAAGCCCGTCATTCTTCGTTGCATTCATCAGAGACGAATGTATCGTCAGGCGTGCCCCAGGGGAGTGTGATAGGACCGCTATTATTTTCTATCTATATAAATGATCTGATGGACAGAGTAAGTTGTAATTTGCTGCTGTTTGCTGACGATGCTGTGGTGTATGGGAGGGTGTCATCTGTAACTGACTGTAATAGCATACAGGTTGACTTAGACAAAGTTTCTAGTTGGTGCGAAGAATGGCAGCTAGCTCTCAATGTAGGAAAATGTAAGGTGATGCGCATGAGTAGGAAAAACGATCCTATAATGTTCGAATACAGCATTAGTAGTGAGCTTCTTGATGCTGTCGCGTCGTTCAAATATCTAGGCGTAACATTGCAGAGCGATATGAAATGGAACGAGCATGTAAGGACAGTTGTGAGTAAGGCGGACAGCCGACTTCGGTTTATTGGGAGAATTTTGGGAAGATGTACTTCACCTGTAAAGGAGACCGCGTATAAAACGCTTGTGCGACCACGTCTTGAGTATTGCTCACGTATTTGGGACCCGCAGCAGATCCGTTTGAAGGAGGACATAGAGGCGGTTCAGAGGCGAGCAGCTAGATTTGTTACCGGTAGGTTCGACCAATGCGCGAGTGTCACGGAAATGCTCCGGCAACTCAATTGGGGATCGCTGGAAGAAAGACGATGTTCTTTTCGTGAATTTCTTTTAAGTAAATTTAGAGGGCCGGAATTTGAAGCTGAGTGTAGTACGATTTTGCTGCCGCCTACTTACATTTCGCGTAAAGATCACA
Organism: Locusta migratoria; assembly: GCA_026315105.1. Taxonomy (NCBI): domain Eukaryota; kingdom Metazoa; phylum Arthropoda; class Insecta; order Orthoptera; family Acrididae; genus Locusta; species Locusta migratoria. Next base: position 365,250,446 of record CM048748.1, read on the forward strand.
GAGACAAGATAAGATAAATTAGGACTCGTACGGAGGCATATAGGCATTCTTTTTTTCCTCGTTCAATTTGGGAGTGGAATAGGAAAGGAAATGCCTAGTAGTGGTACAGTGTACCCTCCGCCACGCACCTTACGGTGAATTGAGGAGTATGTATGTAGATGTAGATGTAGAACCTACCCACGATCAAGTCTGTGAGTTCCGCAGAGCGGTCTATTGTGCTCTCTCACGATATCTAACGATTACTGAGGTTGCTGGTACTTACTCGACAGTAGATGGCAGTACAATGCACCTAATAAGAAAAACACGTTTTTGGGGATGTCTGGATACTTTTGTATCACATAGGGTATGTTTCAGCATGTGATCCAGAATGGGTGTGTCTGTTCGGAAGTGGAAAAGCAGTAAGTTACTTGCGTAGAAGGGAAACCGCATAAAAGGAGCGTCCCCGTTGGAACAGAAGATCGGGTGGAGAGCGGTGGGAGGCGCCCGCCGCCCCCGCCCGCCGCCCCCGCCCGCCTCGCGCCTCGTTTGTCAGCGGGGCGGCTTGGCAGAGCCACCTGTGGCCGCCTGGGCGGCGCGCGGCACTTGTCTCAGATTGCCGGCCGCTGACGCGCCGCCCCCCATCCATCACTGGCCGCCCCCGCGGGCCGCCGCCGGATGACAGATGAAGACGCCACTTCCGGCGGCGCGCAGCTGTTACGGCCCATGCAAATTGGGCCTGTCGCTCATCTGCTCTCTGCCCAGTGGCCGCAGCCGCAGCCGCGCCGTGACACGCGTCGGGACCAGTAAAACATCTGCACCAGACCTCTGGAGTGAATTACGGAGAAAGGAGTGTCACATTTCATGTCACTGCCACGACACATACACTAAAGAGCTAAAGAGAACCGTACAAATGTCTAATACCGTGTAGAGCCCCAGCGGGAAAGCAGAAGTGCTGCAACAAGACGTGGCTAAGAGACGACTAATGTTTAACGTCATGTTGGAAGGAATTCATAACGTGCATCCTGCATGACTGTTCATAAAACCTAAACCGTGGATGGAGAAACAGAACGTTGCAAAGCGGATTTTTGACCGCGGCAAATGGTTAAAATCTCATGAGCTTTCGGCCAAGCACGCACTGGCCATTGTCAAGTGGTATGACTGCCTGGCGGCTGCTGGTGCGGCCTTGTATCAACACCACCTAGAGAGATGGCCGCGGCGCTCTCGTGTGACGTCAGGCAGAGTAGGTTGCGCGCGCATAGCTGACTGGGTAGCCCCTGGGGCACGGCCAACTATACCGAAGCTACGAGCCAGTCAGCTATGTGCGCGCAACCTACTCTGCCTGACGTCACACGAGAGCACCGCGGCCTTCTCTCTAGGTGGTGTTGATATAAGGCCGCACGAGCAGCCGCCATTCAGTCATACCAGTTGACAATGCCAATGCGTGCTTGGCCGAAAGCTCGTCAGATTTTAACCGCGTGACGTGGGCGAAAACCCCAGAATTTTTCATTCACCACATAAACAGTTGTATACCTAGGATGCTTTGCAACGTTCTGTTCAGATCTCCATCCACGGTCACACGAGAGCGCCGTGGCCTTCTCTCTAGGTGGTAGTGCTTATATATACTAGCTACCTGCCGTGACGTCACTGGTGTCCGTGCGCGGCCAACGGTAAATACAGGCCTGAGCGCGCACATCATGCGACGTAAGCAAGGTAGAACCGAGCCGGCGCGATCGCTAGCTCATTGGCTGCCCGCTATGACGCAGTGGGCAGTGCACCAGCGGCAGTGCACTAGCGATGGCGCCGGCTTGGAACTACCTTGCTTACGTAGCATAAAGTGAGCCCTCAGGCCTGTATTTCTCGCCGGCCACGTGTGCGTGTGATCACCATATACGGTAATGTTTCGGTGGATAGTGTGCCCGCTTGAACTTTGCGATCTCCGGTTCCACGCCGCGTTGAACTGCAGTCCGCCGACTTTATTGAAGGATTACTGATTTTAATTTTTATTGCTTCCTTAATTATGCAATCCTAGAAACCGGTAGTGCGAGACACGACCGAGGTATCATCAAACTTAAATCGGTTGGCGTTTTCTAACGCATATTCCGCTAAAGCTGACTTCTCTGGGTAGCGTGCACGACAACAACTCCTGTGTTGTTCTACGGTTTTTACAGTTTGTCCGATGTAAGACTGACCACACTCACATGGTATCCTATAGATTCCAGGTGTTCTGAGACCTACTGCATCTTTAAGTGGCCTCTGTAATTGACTAAGTTTGGCCGCAGATCTAAAAACCGATTTGATTTTGTGGATTTTCAGCAGGCGTCTTATCTAGTCTGACACAAAGACACAAATTGGAAACAAAGAAATCTTCTTTGCCTGTTACTCGTCCGTGTTCTTACTGCGATTTTTATCTGAAATCACATCATTTATTCAATGGCGACTGTATCCATTGGTCCTGAAACTTTGTGTAGTGGTCTAATTCGTGAGGCAGGTTAGCATTTGACATTGTTGTTGCATGATGAAGCAATGTTTTTGTAATACCGTGCGCTTCTGTGCCAGGTGATGATGGCTCTTGGCGTGTAAGGGCAGATCTGCGTGAGGAGGTTTTCTGTAGAATTTGTGACAAAGGCATCCATTTCGTTTCCGAAGGACAAGAATTGGATGTTCTTGTTAATACTGTTCAGATGTCCCATGGTGTCTTTTCTTTCCGGTCAAGTCCGAAAGAAGAGACACCATTTGTTGACATTAACGGCCGTAGTTTTACGAATTTCAAATACTGAAACGTTCCGACCGTTTCAGGGCATTGAAATAAATGCAAAGACAAAGAGGAAAATCTCAGCTGGACCGGGATTCGAAGCCTTACATCCCCCTTTGGACCAGCGGTCGCCTTAACCAATTAGGCTATCCAGGCCTGTTTCCCTTCCAACCCAAATTCTCACCTTGTAGCAGACTACGATTGTGGTGTCCCCTGCCCATTTGATTCCATTTGCTCGCAACCTATACTGGATTCTCGCAAGGGCTCGAGCGTATTTATGCGTCCGAATTGAAATTGTCAATTGCCTGTTGGGACAGATATACAGTTATTTAAAGTAATAATTTTTGTATACAAATATGCTGATCCCTTGCGGAAATCCAGTATAGGCTGCGCGCGAGTGGAGTCAAATGAGCAGGGTGCACTACAATCGTAGAGAATTTGGATTGCAAGGGAAGCGTTCCTGAATAGTCTAATTCGTTAAGGCGACCGCTGGTCCAAAGCGGGAAATCCAGATTCCAATCGCGGCACAGCACAAATTTTGGTGTTTGCAATTGTATTTATTTCAATGCCCTGAAACGATGAAATCGTTTAAATATTTCGAATCCCAGATATGCTCAATAATGTTCATGTTTGGTATGTATGATACCCTGCGTAGGTGTTTAAACTCAGGAGAGTGTTCCTGGAGCCTCTATGTTGCAGTTCTGGAGGTGTGGGGTGACACATTATCCTCCTGTATTTGCCCACTGTCATGCATAAGGGACATCAATGGATACAGGTGATCAGCCAGCATGTGTAGATAGGTGTCACTTGTCAGAGTCCTCCTATCTGCATGTATGATGGGTCGCATATCACTCCACAAGTCCAAGTTCCACACAATTTCAGAGCCCCCACGAGCTTCAACAGCTCCTAAATGACGTGCAGGGTACGTGGATTCATGAGATTGTCTGCATTCAAGTATCTTGTTACAACTGCAAATAAGACTCCTCAGACCAAGCAACAAGTTTCGTGTCATCGACAGTCCAATTTCTACGTGCCTGGGAGCTTTATAAGTTACGTTGGTATATAATTTCAATATACTTCAGTGGTCTGTGGCTCGCGAAGCGGCACAATAGACTCACACAAGTAATAGGAAAATATAATAAAGTGAATTATCTGGAGTTACGATATGGGGGTTCTACGCAAACAGGGGTTCAGTGCAACTATACACCATTTATTTATGCAAAAGACACACGCAACATGGAATGAAACTACATGATAGAAAGTAAGCATTTAAACAGACGTTAATGAGAGTAAACCAAGAAAGCATAATGCTGAAAACGAGATGAAACGGAATTGATCGAATTACTGAGTGATGGCATCAGGATAAAATAAAATGCGGACAAGATATTGAATCGCAAGACCTACGCTGAAAACGGAGGCCTGAAAGCACTGATAGCATGCTTAACAATGTTACTGTAGTTGAGTAACTGGTGCGTCTCTCATCTAATGGTGTACTTATCTGATACCTCAGAAGATATTTCAGCTGACAAGTCACTCTTACAAAATTTTCATACAAGTTTCCATCTCATACCCGCTGCTGGAGCTTATGATGTTCGTTATATTTTTTAGGATTTTTGTATGCGCAATATTGGATTTTTATAGGAATATTAAAGTATTTATCAGCTCGGGTATTTATATTTGGGAAATTTTAGTATGTATATGCAGTTATCATAGTGGGAAATTAGTTTTTTCGGTCACAAAGAATATTTAAATGCGAAGTAAGAAAGAAATTAACAGAATGTTGGGGTATATAAGCAAAATTCCCGGATTGTTACAAAAAATCTGCTTGGATTTCCGATTCGGTTCGGAATTGCGTACTTGAGATGGTTAGATCGAAGTTTTATTTCAGTTAGTTCGCGGCTGCTGAATGACGAATAGTCGAAACCAGATCGCGTCTAAGATCGATACGGAATAGCGTGAGCAATGTGTTAAAGGTTATGAAACGCACGGACAGATTTAAATCAGATAATTTATGGAATTGAGTGACTTCGATGGCCTTGAGAACTTTAACTTAGATTTCCAACGATGATTGGGCATCATTTCATCATCAGTCATTTCATCAAATGATAGAACTGTTAAAATTTACGGAAGTGAACTTTAACTTACGGATACAAACATTATTTCGCGAGTTTATCTTTGGTGCAAACATTGAACATTTAAAATACGGAAACCTTGATACGAGAATATTTATCGTCCAGTACTATTAATTTTGAGTATGCAGAACACAAAGGAACAGTGCAGTTCGTCAAATGATATAATTTAAACCGGATCAGAGCGGGAAATGTGTTAATAAATGTACTACAGTCACTAAATCAATGTTTCGCCAGGCAATGATAAGTAATATCTTTGACTAAATAATACAAACGAAATACGGACTAAAATTTTCTTGACTCAGGGCATAATATTCACTGAACTTCTATCCAGTGAAGAATCGTATTGCCTTGTCCATCGCGTGTTATGACCCAAATCCTTGAAACTATAACCCAATGCTGGGCATAAGTGCACTGGAAAGGAAGGAATGAGAGTCTTAAGCTCATGGCTGCTGATGTCTTGTCGCTCTCAAGTCTAAAACATTACTCTTCGTCTAAAACTTTCGTGTTCTCTCTGTCAAGACTCATACAGAGTGTTATTTCCAGTATTTCATCAACCACGGGTAGTGCGTTATGTAAAACTGTTGCTAAAAGTGGGAGGAAAGCGCTCTCCTCATTCGCCGTTTCCGTCCGCCGCCCAGTAAGGAGTCTCGGTGGCAAAGTTAACAAATCAGGCTCTTTCGCGCCATAAACGGCGGGCTTTTACAGGCTGCCAACGTACCATCCCACGGTCGCCGTATGGGCAGCTGACACTTTAAGGATTCCACACTTGAAACAAGCACCTCTTCCACTCTTTCGTTGTGGCGCTGCTCTTTAGGAACCATACGGCGTGCGACATACCGGCGCCAGCCGGAGCTACGATTGCCTCCAAGCACAGGCTATAGTCACTCTGTGCTCAGGACTTTCTCTATCGTTTTATGATCCTCTGCCTCTCGGGTGGACACTGGGAGGAAAGGTTACATGCGCAGCGACCAGCCGTCTGTTCGTCAGCTACAAGCTGTCTCTGTTTCTACTATACACCTAACTGCCAGTCTAAATCTTTCCACGTTATCCCAGAAAAATAGTAATTACATGAATTATCCCAATTGGAAGTACTCACGGATGCTCACCTAATGAATAATTTATTAACACAATAAACATGCCCCGCACTCGCTATTAAATTGACTCGTATTATGCTCATTTAATAATGATTAAAGAGATCGCGAGGGACGCGAATTCCGACGCGACCTTACAATGTCTGTGCTGACGGGCCCAAGTGAAAAAATGTTCAAATGTTCGTAAATCTTTCGGAGTCAACTGTTTGGTCATTAGTCCGTAGGTTACAAATTACTTAAACTAAGGTAAACTTACCAAAGTACAACAGGAACACCCATTCCCGAGGGGGGATTCGAACCCCCGACGGTGAACAGACGCGCACTCCGCAGCACTGCGGCTTAGTGGGCACGATTAAAGAGCCGGGCGCTGTGGCTCAGCGCGCCCGGTCAGAGGGCTGAACGCCCTCTGTAATAATAATAATAATAATAATAATAATAACAAGACAACAAAAACCGAGCAAACCCTTCAACGTACAACCACGAACAAACTGAACAAAGGACCACTAACCACAGATGTACCGGATAAAAAAAAAAAAAAAAAAAAAAATCCTATCTGCCGAGGCGCGCCCAAGAGAAGCATACAGGAGTGGGCCTTCGGCTCTGAAAATTGATGTCGATGATGTTTCGCAAGCTGACGTTTGATGACAGCCCAAAATTGAAATCCGCAGCAATATGCAGTGGGCTTGCACTTCCGTTGCGGTGATCGATTCTCATCAATCGTTCATTCGGTTTTAATGATGTCGCAGACGTGATGTTTTACCGGATATCCGATACCGACGATGCACTCTTGAAATGTTTGTACAGGAACATCCTCACTGACTGCGAGATACTGCGTTCCGTCTCAAGGGCTGTAATCTTCCTGTTCACCTATTTTACAGTCTCCAGAACACACTTTGCAGAAGAAAGGAAGAGACTAGTTTGTTTCCCCCACTCCACCAAAACAACTCCCAACATTTCTGTAATCACAGATCAATGTCTAAGGTTAATGAAGAATTGACCTATTGTCTAGGTATTGTTCAATCTGCTGCCAGTAGGCACAAAGAATATTTGTAATACCGTGCCAAGAATTTAACAATATATTATTTTGCAATATATCGCATTTTTCGTGTATCTTCATCCTTAAACTTGAAGTTCAAAAGGTCATTTTGTTTAAACATTCTCTACTCTCCACTATACGAGAATGGCAAGTCTTCGTTAGTCTCCAGCATTTTACTTAATAGGTGTCTCAGAGATACAGTCAACAATAGATATCGGGCGTTGCGAGGCCAACGTAGTTAGTAGTTTAATTTACAAGTGGCTAAAATTAATAACTGGTGATATAACCTTGACTTTCAGGAAAATGTAATACACACTAGTCCTAAGAAAGTAGGTGTATATAGGTGTGATAATTACAGAACGATAAGTCGTCACTGATAACTGACGAAATATAAGTTGAATTATTTACAGTAGAATTGAAACACTCTTTGTAGACGATATTGGAAAAGATCAGTTTGGATTTAGGAGGGATATAGTAACATGTGATTCAATACTGACTTGTCGACTTACGTTATGATACGGCCAACGTACAATTATGACTTTTGTTGATTTAGAAAAAAGTTTTTGAGAATATTTACTGGAATATAGTCTTTAAAATTCTGGCGGTAAAATATGAGGAAAAGAATGTTTTGTACAGAAACCAGACAGCAGTTATAAGAGTCGACTATTATGAAAGGGAGGCGTATACAGAGTTGTAGCCTTCGCCAATCCTGTTCTGTCTATACGCCTTCATCCCACTGTTGGCCTAGGCGAACGCACACGACTGCGCGGAGTTAAATCTCACAAATAACACGGAGACACGCTCAGTTGCCATTAATTTCTTCTTTCTGTTCGATAAGATACCACGAGAGGGTTCGCGAGCTATTCACTGCAAGAATTCTCTTCTTTCACGTTGGAACCAACCTTATTTAGCTGTACATCGTGATAATGACGCTTCTACATTACTTGTAGCGATGGTTCACGACAACTGCAACACGAAATATTTGCGCTGCAGATCAAGGCGTACTTTTAGAAACGTGGTAATCTTGCCGCCTGGCCCCTCATTTCTGTTGTTAGGCATCATTTGATGCCTATGGCTTGTATCATTCCATCTGCTATTCTTTTTGCTGTGTAACTATAACCTTTTTTCTACTATTGTGTCTATTCATACGACATTCCAGGATGGAGGCGATTTACATTTTTTTTTCTTCAAAAGAAAAACGCTAAGATCGCACTATGAGTAATTAATTTACTCACTGTGTTGGTACTAGTTTTAAGTGACTTCAGATATAATAAACTGTCACTTTCTTGAATGACCGTGAATTCGTACCCGAAGTTATCTAGCACCCCAGCAATAAAAATTATAATGACCGTAAATACTAATCTTCATATTCTACTTAGTAAAATTTCTCAAATTGATAAATGAATTAATTCAAAATTGTATTCCACAGGCAGAGCCAATAAGTAGGCAAACCTCAAGTAAAATATTAATTACAGTCACTACGAGAGTTTTGTTTATTCCACAGCTCGTTTACAACTGTTATCGATATCACAGTATCCTTACTAGTGCAACTTTAGTAACACATGACTTCTTGTAAGTCGTTAAGACCACATTCAAAATTCACTTTAAAATAATCATCACTTAATAAAAAATTAGTGAACATCTTGAATCAATATTTTGAAATCTTGAAAACACTTCTTAGACTTCTTTGTTTAACCTTTTATTGATTATATATATATATATATATATATATATATATATATATATATATATATATATATATATATATATATAACGAATGAAAGATCACATAGTTAGATTATAAAATCATTTCTTTTCGAGACCACATCTCTATACTAACTAATCAGTTCCACATCTCTATACTAACTAATCAGTTTTAAACATCTCTCCTTTTCAACCAGTTATGTGCCATAGATTTACAAACATTTCAATTTCTTAAAAAATATGACCACATTATAGAATTTATACGACCAGATGATGGTGATACAGCCCATCGAAACCAGTCTTAGTGGGACTAGTATTTAACCGTCCACTATTTTCACTCTGCAGCGGAGTGAAAGTTTCATTCTGGAGACGAAAAGCTTTTCATTTTCTTTTGATGTTTTATATACCAACATATCTTTATTCAACATCTTAGTCAAAGGGAAAGTTTGTAATTTAATAATTCGATACAGAGAAATCATATTGCTACTTCTCAAATAAAGTTAATTCACAATTGTTATGGTATCTGACATTACCAAAACAAAATAAGTACTTCAGCATAATTCCCGACGACGGAACTTCACTCATAATCCCATAATTTCTTTCTCAGGATCTCACTATTTTAAAATCAATAACTCATTAGCATATTATTATTATATGCCTTCGTACATCAGTGCTTTTATTAAAAGTCATAAGGAAACCAATTTATAAAGAGTTTATAAATTTTGCCTGCGTACGTTTTTGTGGATATAACGGTAGCCCACCTTACCTATGAGAAGCATGTTAGGACCGTCAAGTTTGGTGGGTTCTCTAAAACACTTTACACAAACCGTCATATGACATTCCATTACTTTCTCACGAGCTAGAGCTCCGGACGCCTTGTGGTCCTAATTTTTTTCAATAATAAAAGCTACCATTTATTCCTATACACCTACAATCAGAGTCTCTGTCATAACAAACACAAGTCTCCTTTGTACCTTAAATGCACCTACCGCATATTGAAAAATAAACTATAAAATTCAATGATTCATTAAATAACAAATCTATATTTTATGGATTTGGAGTTCCGTATAAAAGTAAATCTGTTTATATACTCTCGAGTATTATGCATTTCTGCTTTTTTAAAGTACTTCAATTACACTATAATTTTAACCTTTGACTAAATGAAAGAATTTTTTCGTTCTGTTATTCTCCATTAAATAAGTATTATTAGTACTAACTCATGGTCTTAAGTCACGTCCTGAGTTGCTATTCCCAGGCTAATCTGTAAGAACAGACTTTGTAGTAACGGAATAACGTTTCGTGCAGCTGGATGGTCGATGAGTTGTGGGGGGATCTGTCGTCTCCCCAACGCCCGCCTGCAACTCCGGAAACTAGTACGCCCGGCTGCAACGTTGAACGTCTAGTACGTCCGGTAACTACGCGGCGGACGTACAGGGTCTGATTTTATAGGGGATAGAAATTTCTCGTGAACAGCAACCTGCCACTCTGCTCGACTGGATGTAGTCTCGTTCAAAACTGTGAATCCGTCCGTCTTGGCTGCACTCCATCAGATACCTACGTCGTTGACAGAATTTGAGAACGTCGATAGCTCTCGTAGCCTCAAAAAGCAATGTTCTTCTTTCGTCGATTATTTTTCTATGCAAGTCCGTTGGCAACTGTAGAACTTATCGTTCGAGTTGTGTCCTGTCACTTTATAGTCACATTGTGCTGGTACTAGTTTTTAAATGACTTCAGATGTAATAGACGATCAGCTCCTTGAATGACCGTTACTTCGTACCCGAAGTTCACTAGCACACAAGCAACTAAAAAAAAAAAAAAAAAAAAAAAAAAACGAAAATACTAATCTTAATATTCTTCTCGCTAAAGTTCTTAACATTGATAAATCAATTAATTTTGAATGATATTCTAAAGCCTGTTCCAATAAGTTTGCAAACCCTGTGTAAAATTTTAATTTCAGTCGCTACGAGAGGTTTTGCTTATTCCACTGCTCGTCTGTTATAGTAGGTTCAATAGTCATGCAACTTTAGTGACACATAACTTCCATGTAAGGCCATATTCAAAATTCACTTTAAAATAATCATAACTCAACAAGAAACAAGTAAAGCTTCTAGAATCAATATTTAGAAATCTTGAAAACAGTTGACTTCTTTGTTTAACCTATTATTGGAATATATGTATAACGTATGAAAGATCACATAGTTCGGTAATAAAATTTGTTATCGAGACCACATCTCTATAACAGCTAAACATTTATATAAAATTCATGTAAACATTTAAAGAAATGTCAATCGCGGTCCGTAATAGCAGACAATGTCATCAAGTTCAGCGCCCAGACCTTCTGCTAATCAACTATTGCGACCAGCATTTTCTCGCTGACGTCGGCGGAGAACCCGTCACTGCGTACTGTTGCAGCACCGTCGTTATACATGAAACAAACAAAGGCGAATAAAATTCACACAGGTATATAATCTCAAACATTAATAACATTCAAACCAATATATATATATATATATATATATATATATATATATATATATATATATATATATATACTGAACAGAATTGGGGAGAAAAGAAATTTCTGTCATACCTTGACTAAAAGAAGGGATAGATTAGTGGGACACATTCTTAGACATCAAGGAATTGTGAATTTAGCATTAGAGGGAAGTGTGTGGGGTAAAAATCGCAGAGGAAGACCAAGAGATGGATACAGTAAGCTGATTAAGACAGATGTAGGTTGCCGTTCTTATGTAGAGATGAAGAGGCTTGCTCAGGATAGGGTATTGTGGAGAGCTGCATCAAACCAGTCTCCGGACTGAAGACCACAACAACAATATAATCTATGAATAACTTCGAAATTGAGCTTTATGAGGAAAATAGTTGACGGTTAAATACATGTCCCACAACATCACGACCGGTTTCGATGGGCTGTTGAAACGATACTGTCGTTCCGCTTCACGATTTTAAATAGTTTTAAAATCAAATTTGTTCACTTGTCATTGCAAGTGGCGCGTATTTAGGTGATCCGTTGGCAGTGGGGCCTTTAATTATTTCATTCACCCAAGGATATGAGATTGGAATCTGATTTATTTTATTTCTCCATCATATTTTCAGACTTACATCTTGCTTTCCTTGTCCTTCCTGACCTTTCCTAGGACGAGAGGAGGGCATGGTGCACTGAACGTGTCTGGTTTTGTTAAGTGTGAAAGAACTGTTACTGGAGAGCTGGGAGATGGGTTAGTTTGAGAACTGGAAGAGCTAATGCCTGGTACAGACGATAGGTGGGTGCACCTTGGGCGCTGAGCTTTGGCTGGAAGGCCTTCGGTCAATAGGAGCTCTTGGCGCGAAAACCAGATTCGGTTGGGGTGCGATGCTGGGACCTTGGAGGATACGGACGTGACGGGAGATTGCTACATACGCTGGTTCCACTATGGAAAAGTGCGGAGGTTTTAATCGTAACTAGGCCCGTCAGTTCAAACTCTGTTGCAACGGTTTACGAAATTCAAGTTCCTGCAAATTTATCAGTATTTTGGTTGACGAAATTTATTATTTTAAGATGTTTGCTACCGAATAAAGGTGTTACGGTTTTCTTGGAGACTAGTATAGGTTTGATACTTTAAATGATCATCTATTCACTGAAATGAACAACCAAATAAATGTGGGAAACCAAATTAATCACAATAAAGCACACATATTGTACAAAAGTGAATTACATCATGAAGTTACTGCCCGTACTGAAATTGTTTATGCCCTTTATAAATCTGGAGGTAACGCGAGAGGAACAACAATGGATAGATTCATTCATACAAAGACATGCGCATAATGCTTGCGACACTTTACCATGCGGGATCACTTGACAGCAGCGACAAACGAAGCATTGGCAGCGTTTAGACGTGATGGCAGGTTTCTTGAAGCACAAACTTAGAATCACTAGGCACTAAACCAAGTCATGTTCAGGGAGGCAGAGGCATACTATTCTTAAGTACCACATGGTGTGTGACAACGAGGAATTACACATAATTTACAAAAGAAATTAATTTAGAATAAGCACGTAAATCACACGCCAGAATTCATATAGAAGGATGGTGGTATTAATAAAAGCATAGCTGAAGGCCGAAGTATTGAGCGTTACGAAAGCACGTGGTGCAATCTGTCGTACAAGACAGGAAAGACGGAATCAAGCTAGAAAATGCTAAATATTGCATACTCGCAGATACAGATGTAACGCAAATACTAGATTTTTAAAAAATCTGAGAGCAATTCAACATGCTGAGTTTGTGCAAAGGCTGAAGGTCACACACGAGTGTTCTAACTTTAGAAAAACCGGAATGAAAATTCAAATACTAATTTTACTCCGAATTACTCGAGTTCTATAAATTAAGAAACACTTCGCCTCGCATAACGAAAGAATTACTCAAGAAAATTATCACTGAAAAACCAAAACCACCTGATCGCAAAGAAAGCAAAGATCTAACAGCATGCCTTCCCCTTAGCATGATTCGACGAAGTACTTACTTCCATGGTCGCAGCAAGAGTGAAGTTCTCGCCAAGCCAAAACCTTCCTCACCACACACCGGATGTAGGGCGCGTTCAGAGCATAGTGTCTAACTACCTTCTTTACCTGAGGAAGATAATACCCTCTTCAACGGCTCCCAGAGAGTTCTCTTGTCACCTATTTCGTACAAGATTAGGTCGGCACCACACTAAGAACACGGCCACCTCCCCATCTTGCCAAGTGAGCTTGTCTCTGGCCACCCAGCAGACGCCAGCGCAGACGACAAACGAAGCCATGCGTTCTTAATTAATGTATACGAGGCCCTAAAGCGTGAGGCGGCGACTGTAAGCCATTTAGCGGCAGTCAATGTTAAAAGCAAACTTCCACATTCACATGAACACACAGGTTCTTTCACACGAGTGTAAACATATATTAACATGGTGCATTGATCACTAATAACAGAATAAAAATAATTAACATACTAATAGACAATATTAATGGTGGAGAAACCCTTTAGATTTATGAATAACTCAAAAATGGAACACGACCACACATTCAGTGTACGTGTTTCAAACTGTTGTACCCTATGATGCTGAATGTAACCAGTGTAGCACCTGATACGAACGGTGTAGCAAAACTCGTAAGCTAGAGTACCCAAACATAAATCAGTTTATTTACCTCCATAGCGAGAATGTTTTTAGTAAAGCGCCATCAAGGGTGCTGGCATTGAAAGAACTTTTGATAAAATTCAATACATAAACACCACAAAGCTGGAAATTAAGTTCAATAACATAAAGTCCTGGATGGAGACGTGTTGAGATAAAATCGCATAGCTGCTCAGACGTATTAAAGTGCATCTTCAGGTAACAATAAAAATGATTAGATGTCATTTTAAAAAACAGCGTTCAGCTTTGAGGAGGCCTTGTTAAAATACTTTCACAACAGGACGTTGTTGTCATTTGATATGTAACACCCCCAATTTATCCATTCTGAAGAAAACAGCAGTGTGAGTCAGCAACAGACGTCATCTCCAGAACCAGGAAACGCTGCGGAAGCGGTACGTAACTAGTGCATAATCAATCAGGCTATCACAGACTACTACAATACTGGCATCCTTATTCAGCGGTAAATCTTGTTTCAACGAATGCAACGTTCCTGTCCAACATTCGCATAAAGTAAAGAACGCCCCTGTCAAATCCGTTCTTGTAGGAACGTTCTTTCACGGCATATAAATTTTTAAAATTAGAATTAAAACAGTCAAGATCGCAGAATTGTTGTGTTTCATTTCACAACCGGTTTCGGTCAAGCGTAGACCATCATCAGAGGATTAGCACTGCAAAGCAACGCAGTAGTTCAGACATACAAACTAGCGCAAAACATATTAATTGTACTTTAAACCTTCTACTAATACTTTTACGTTTATGACTAACTTGACACGGCACACGTCATTTCTATTACTGATATCTTTCAGTTTACACCATATGACGTGATTAGTGTTTCCATCAATTGAAACTGGCAATGTATACATAACGGAATGCTCCTACCAGTGTCTGTACATTTTGTTACTTTGATATTTTATGTACATGATATTATTTTTCACATACGAACTCGTTTGAAAATAGTTTTAATGCACTCTGGCTATTTACAGACATGCTATGATGTCCATGGACTGACGCATCTTTGACATCGACAGTCAGTATGATGACTATCGACTCTTGCATGCCATTGACATGGTAAATACGGCGTCTTGCAGCTTTATCTTTGAAGTAAACGTCCGCAGATGGCAATTTCGGCATCTACAACCGATTTCAACGGTTATTTTTGTATAAAATTACCCATGATATTTCAAATGTTTCCAGCTACATCCTTTCATTTTGTATTTTGTTATATGACTTCAGGAAACTTTACAAGCATTTTCTTCGATTTTATTAATGTATCTAATTCTAATTAATTCCTTTACATACGACCTATCTGATTGGTTAGTACTGGAAACAAATGATGGCCGGTGGGCGGTGTTTCCAGTACTTAAATCACAGCCCCACGGTGCTCATCAACAGTCCAAGGATGTGCGGCTCGTCATGTTCACCGCCTCCAACTGCAAACATGGGTATAACTTTTTGTATTTATATTATTATTTTAGATTTCTTTCTATAATATGTTTTGAGCTAGTGTATATGAACTACTGCGTTGCTTTGCAGTGCTAATCTTCTGTGATGGGCTATGCTGGACCGAAATCGGTTATGAAATAAAAAATAGCAATTCTGCAGTATGGACTGTTTTAATTCCAATTTTAACTGTTGTTCTAAAATCGCAGTTTCTCCAACATGCTTTCGAAAATTAATATTCTTTTCCTCTGATGAATACCAGTTATGGACTATTTTAATTTTTTTTCCTAAATGATGGATGAAAAAATTGTTCCACATGGTATGCAAGATGTATGGGACAGGGGAAATACCCTCCGATTCAAGAAGAATATTGTAATTCCTCTGCAAAGAAAGCAAGCGCAGACAAATGTGAAAATAGCAGAACTATCAATTTAATATATCATGGTTGCAAAATACTAACACGAATCATTTACAGACCAGCGGAAGAACTTGTGGAAGATGAGTTTGGATTTAGAAGAAATGTAGGAACACAGAAGGCAATACTCACTTTACGACTCATCTTAGACCTAGGTTTTTAGCATTTGTAGGTATCAGGGGTAAAATATAGGGAGCGAAGAGTTATATTCAACTTGTACGAAAACCAGAAAGCAGTTATTAGAGCAAGCAATGAAGGGATGCAAGAAGAAATGTGGAGAGGGAATTAAAGTTCAGGGAGGAGGAATAAAAACTTTGCAGTTTGCTGATGACATAGTAATTTTGTAATGTCAGAAAATCAGGCTATGTTGATGTAATATGATTAGGTAATGAGACAATAAAAGTGGTAGATGAGTTTTATTATTTGGGTAGCAAAATAACTTCTAATGGTCGAAGTAAAGAAGATATAAAATTCAGAATGGCTATGGTAAAAAAGCATTTGTAAATTTCCTAACATCCAATATTAATTTAAATGTTCGGAGGTCCTCCCTGAAAGCTTTTGTATGGAAGTGAAACGTAGACAATAAGGAATTGAGACAAAAAGATATTAGAAACTTTTGAAATGTGGTACTCCAGAAGAATGTGAAAATGAGATGGATGGATCACGTATCTAAAGAGGATGTGCTTAAACGAGTAAGGAAGAAAAGGAGTATCTACCATTATCTGACTAAGAGAAAGGATAGGTTGGTAGGACACATTCTGAGACATCAAGGAATTGAAACTTCCAGGCAGATTAAAATTGTGTGCCCGAACCGGGACTTGAACCTGGGACCTTTGCCTTTCGCGGCAAGCGCTCTACCGACTGAGCTATCCCGACACGACTCATGATGGCGCCTCACAACTTTACTTCCGTCAGTACTTTGCCGCCTACTTTCCAAATTTCACAGAAGTTCTCCTTCGAAACTTGCAAGACTAGCACTCCTGGAAGAAAGGATATGGTGGAGACATGGCTTAGCCACAGCCTAAGGGATGTTTCCAGAATGAAACTATCACTCTGCAGCGGAGTGTTCGCTGATATGAAATTTCCTGGCAGATTAAAATTGTGTGCCGGAACCGGGACTCGAACCTGGGAGCTTTGCCTTTCGCAGGCAAGCCCTTGCCCAATTTTATTCTGACAGGAAGTTTCATATCACTGCACACTCCGCTGCAGAGTGAAAGTTTCATTCTGGCATCAAGGAATTGTCCACATAGCGTTAGAAGAAAGTGTGTGGGATAAAAATCGAAGAGGGAGACCGAGGGACGAATAAATTAAGCAGATTCAAAAGGATGTAAGTTAGCCAACGTATTCCCAAATGAAGAGACTTGCTCAGGACAGGGTTGCGTAGAGAGCTGCATCAAACCAGTCTGCGGACCTCAACAACAACAACAAATGATGTAATGAAATAGCCTGCTTTAGGCGCCTATAATTCTTTATTTATGACCAAAAATCCGTGGCCTAGGCATAACATGGGACTTAGCTATCGAAAGGCTTGAATACGAAGACCTGTATTTCACCAGTACAGGAGGTGCCACTGGGGGAAAACCGCTCCTTGCAACTTCAGACCCTTTGAGCTGTCAAACTCTGCAGTATTACCTCATTCCGAGGCTGTAATGTTCGGAAGCACGCCTTTGGGTTTTCGGCCGGGGCGGCCTCGACATTTGACGGCAGCCCGAGGCGCCGGCCCGACTGTGACCGCTGACTGCCGCCTGCTGCCTGTGACTGCCGACTGCTGACTGGCCGAGCCTCGGCCGCCCGCAGCGGCGCCGCTTGTAATTTCCTGCGCCAGATTGCCTGCTACCCCCCCCCCCGCCCCCCACTGCCCAATTGAATATCCGCCCCTCGCCTCTCGCCTCGGCCCCCTACTGTCCCGTCTCACCGCGACTCGCAGCCTCGCCACCGACACCCCCTCCTACGCCCGCCGCCACTTGTCGCGCCGGCAGTTACAGCTCGATTTCTTTGTTGACTTCAGCCGCCCCGCCGCGGCGGCAGACCGCCCGCCCCTCCAGGAAGCCGGGCGCCTCGCGCGCATCTGTAATGAGCCGGCGTCGACTCCTTTCGGCTGCTGCTGCCTCCCCCCTTCCCACACTACTCGCACAGGCAGTCTGGGCCGTAAATACTCGGCGACAGCGCTCCGCCTTAATTTCCTCTCGAGGCGGCGCGCGGCTCGAGATCCAGGGCCCGCTTGAGGAGCTCTCGCCTCGAGGACTGATTATTGCCGCCTCTACATCTCGCGCAGTGCTCCCGCCGTAACGGCGGCGTTCCGCTCTAGACTGCGAACACAGAGGAGCGTTGAATTAAAGCGCAGTACAGGCCGCGTCAAGAGCGTTTGCCACTGCCTTCACTAAACATGCAGTGATAGATTACGCTGCTTCATCCCAGCTTCCCTCAACCCATTCGTTCCCAGTGTTGTTCCAGGACATCAACGTATTAAAAGACTTGAAGTACAAATTCGACGTTAGCAAATTTCTTTTTTTCAAAAATGCTTTTCTTCACATTGCCATTCTGCATTTTATATCCTCTGTACTGCGACCGTCATGTGTTATTATTTTATTGCCCAAGTAACAAAACTCATCTACCATCTTTATTGTTTCGTTACCTAATCTAATTCCTTTTAGCATCGTCCGACTTTCTTAGACTGCACTCCATTACCCTTGTTTTGCTCTTGTTAATGTTCATTTTATACGCACATTTCATGACACTGTCCAATCCTTTTAACTGCTCGTCCAATCTTTTGCTGTCTCTGAGATAATTGCAATGTCATCAGCAAAACGTAAGGTTTTTATTTATTCACGCTGTACTTTAATTTCTTCTCCACATTTTTCCTTGCTTTCTTTTATAGCTCGCTCAATATACAAGTTGAATAGCATTCGAAAAAGGCTACAATCCTGTTTTACACCCTTGCCAACCTCTGCACCCCTTTCATGCCCTTAGACTCCAATAACCGCTGTCTGGTTTTTGTACAAACTGTAAATAACCTTCCGTTCCCTATATTTTACTCATGCTGATTTCAGAATTTGAAAGAGTGTATTCCAATCAACATTGTCAAAAGTTTTGTCCAAATCAACAAAATCCAGAAATGTAGGTTTTCCTTTCCTTAATCAATCTTCTGAGGTAAGACGTAAAGTGAGTACTGCCTCCCGTTTTCGTACATTTCTCCTGATTCCAAACTGTTCTTCCCCGAGGTCAGCTTCTACCAGCTTTTCCATTCTTTTGTAAATAATTCGTGTTAAAATTTTCCATCAATGACATGTTAAACTGATGGTTCTGTAATTTTCACACCTGTCCGCATCTGCTTGCTTTGTTATCGGGATTATTAAATTTTTCTTAAAGTTCGAAATTATGTCACCTGTCTCGTACATCTTACGCACCAGGTGTAATAGTTTTGTCATGGCTGGTTCTCCTAGGGACTTTAGTAGTACTGAGGGATGTCCATCTCCTCCAGGGGTCTTGTTTCGACTTACGCCTTTCAGGGCTCTGTCAAATTCTTCTCTCAGTATAGTATCTCCTATGTCATTTTCGTCTATTTTCTCGTCCCTGATTACAATATTGTCTGTAAGTTGATTTCCTTTGTAGAGCCCCTCTACATACTCTTTCCACCTTTCAGCTTTCCCGTCATTGCTGAGAACTGGTTTTCCATCTGAGTTCTTTATATTCATACAGCTGATTCTCTTGTCTCCAAATAAATCTTTTATTTTCCTGTAGGCGGTATCTATTTTTCCTTTATTTACACATTCTTCTTCCTACTTGCATTTGCCTTCTAGCCACTCCTGTTTAGCTCTTTTGAACTTCCTGTCAATTTCATTTCCTAGTCGTGTGTCTGTCTCATTTACAGAATTTTTATTTTTCCCTTTTCATCAAATAAATTTAGTATTTCTTGTGATATTCAAGGATTTTGGTAGGTCTTGCCTTTCTACGTATTTTTCTCTCTGCTACCTTCACTATTTCATCTCTCAGTGCTACCCATTCCTCTTCTACTGTATTATTTCCCCCCATTTCTGTCAATTGTTGCTTAAAGCTCTGTCTGAAATTCTCAAGACCTTCAGGTTCCCTCAATTTATCCAAGCCCCGTTTACTTATTTTCCTACCTTTCTGCAGTTTATTCATTTTCAGTCTACACTTCATTACCAATAATTTATGGTCAGAGTCTATATCTGCCCTTGTATATGTCTTACAGTTTAAAACCTGGTTACCATTATAAAATATATTTGGTTCCTTCCGGTGTCTCCTGGTCTCTTCCACGAATACACCCTTCTTTCGTGATTCTTAAACCATGTGTCTGTTGTAACTAAATTCTGTTTCGTGTAAAATTCTACCAGGCGGCTTCCTCTTTCATTTCTTTTGCCCAGCCCATATTCACCTACTATCTTCCCCTCCGTTTCTTTTCCTACTGCCGAATACCAGTCTCCCATAACAATTAAGTTTTCCTCTCCCTTAATTGTCTAAATAATATCCTTTACCTCCTCATACGTTTCTTCGATCTCATCATGGGCAGAGCTAGTTGGCATGTAAACCTGTACTACTGTGGTCGGTGTTGGCTTCGTGTCTATCGTGACTACGATAATGCGATCACTGCGCTGATCATAGTAGTTTACCTGTGTCCCTGTGTTTTTATTCATTACTCCTGTAATACCCCAAACTGATTTTGTATTTATAATCCTTTACTCACCTGACCAGAAATCCTGTTCCTGTTTCCCCCGAACTTCACTAATCCCCACTATATCTTACTTCAACCTATCCATTTCTCTTTTTAAATTTTGTAACGTCCCTACCCGATTAAGGGATCTGAAATTCCACGCTCTGATCCGTAGAATGCCAATGTTGTTTTTCCCGAAGATCAAATCCTCCTGAATAATCCCCGCCCGGAGATCCGACGGCTGTAGTTTCCTCTTGCTTTCAGCCGCTAGGAGTAAATGTGTAGCTAAGCCACATTAGGTGATGTTACAAGGGCAGCTCAGTCAATCATCTAGACTGTTGCCACTGTAACTACTGAAAAGGCTGCTGCCCCTCTTCAGGAACCTTCTGGCCTCTCAACAGATACCCCTCCTCTATGGTTGCACTTACGGTACGGCTATTTGTATCAATGAGACACGCAAGCCACCCCACATCGTCAACCATAGGGGTGGATTAAGGTTTACAAAAGGTACTATGATGTATAAGATAATTCAACATAGACCACATGCAGGGGAAAAATTACATTCATGGTATAAACATCCTAAAACGAAATTTGAATTTGGAATTCTAATACTAATTTTACTTTGAGTTTAAAGAAACTTACATAAATCAAAGTAAACAGTAACATGTGTTCATAGTCATCAAGAATTGTTAAAGGTTGTAAGGCTTTTATATCCTTAACACTGATGTTGCACTCTATATAGATATTTCCAGCAATAAAAAGTGAACATCGAACATTTATAACAATGTTAACAACTGACCTCAGTATATATATTCCATGTTACAGTAATAATTACACCTAAAATTAGTAACGTTTAACTAAATGGTTTATTTACAACAAAGAGTACCATAATGCTAAATTACCATGCAACAAGTGCTAGTTCAATGATTCAGTCAACAGTGGATATCAAAATATAGTAGTAAGAATATCTGGAAGAATGTTGCTTCTGGAATTCCTTAGTTCGCTCACATTTCTGTAACAATAGCTCTAGTGTCACGTTCTTATCACGAAAACCAATGAACATTCTTGTTTTAAATCCTTAGTTCTCATAATTTTCGCAGAAATATTAGTCAATTTCACATACGAAGTTTTCCTGATTTACTATCTGCTACTACAATTTTCCTCGAAAATGAAATTATATTACTCTATAATAAAACAGTGCACTTATAACATTCCGAAGAAATCATGTGCAGACAGGTGTGAAAATTACAGTACCATCAGTTTGATAAGTCATGGTAGCAAAATTTTAACACGAAATATCTACAGGAGAATGGAAAAGCTGGTAGAAGCTGACCTCGGGGAAGATCAGTTTGGGTTCAGGAGGAACGTAGGAAACTGGGAGGCAATACTCACTTTACGTCTTATCTTAGAAGATAGATTAAGGAAAGGCATACGTACATTTTTAGCTTTTGTAGATTTGGAGAAAGCATTTGACAATGTTGACTGGAATACACTCTTTCAAATTCTGAAGTCAGCAGGGGTAAAATACAGGGAAAGGAGTTATTTACAACTTGTACAAAAGCTAGACCGCAGTTATTAGACTCGAAGTGCATGAAAGGGAAGCATCTGTTGGGAAGGGAGTAAGACAGGGTTGTACACTTTCTCCGATGTTATTCAATTTGTACATCGAGAACGCGGTGAAGGAAAGCAAGGAAAAATTTGGAATAGGGATTAAAGTTCTGGGGGAAGAAATAAAAACATTGCGTTTTGCTGATGACATTGTAATTCTGTCAGAGACAGCAATGGACCTGGAACAGCAGTGTGTTGAAGAGCGCGTAGAAAATGAACATTAACAAGAGCAAAACAAAAATAATGGAATGCGGTCTTAGGTAACTAAACAATGAAGGTGGTAGATTAGTTTTGTTACTTGGTTAGTACAGTAACATATGACGGTCTCAGTACAGAGGATATAAAATGCAGAATGGCAATGTGAAGAAAAGCATTTTTGAAAAAGAGAAATTTGATAACATCGAATATTAATTTAAGTGTAAGGAAGTCTTTTCGGAAGGCATTTGTGTGGAGTGTTGCCTTGTACGGGAGTGAAACATGGACGATAAGCAGTGCGGACAGGAAGAGAATAGAGGCTTTTCAAATGTGGTGCTACAGAAGAATGTTGAAGATTAGGTGGGTAGATCGCACAACTAATGAAGAGGTATTGAACAGAATTGGTGAGAAAAGGAATTTTTGGCATACCCTGACCAAAATAAGGGATCGCTTGGTAGGACACATTCTTAGACAATTTAGCATTGGAGGGAAGAGTATGGGGTAAAAATCGCAGAGGGAGATCAAGAGACGCGTATAGTAAGCAGATTCAAGTGGATATGGGTTGCAGTTCTTATGAGGAGATGAAAAGGCTTGCTCAGGATAGAGTAGGGTGGAGAGATGCATCATACCAGTCTCCGGACGGAAGACCATAACAGCAACAACAACACTTATTTGTTGCTATATGCTCTTTGTAAATCTCAATTAACTGCGTGACTTGAATGCAACAAAGTACTTTGAAACGTAGTTAGTGTTTGAGTGTTTTTGCATCTTTTGGTCTTTTTAGGGGTAGATGATCCCATAATTTTCACACCCCTCCAATACACTTAGGCAGAATTTTGCCCTTTATCAAAAGATATTTCTATAAAAAAGAATATTAAATATAAAATCTAAGTTATCGCAATTTTCGGTTTTAGCTCCATTTTGGAGGGTATATTAATACATAATGAAAATTAAATTATTAGTCCTTCGTTGTTGAATTTTTTTATTATTATATTCTTATAAATGTAGTCTTTCGGTGATTTTATTACTATTTGGTTCAAAAGTTAATAATTGAAGTTAATTAATTACATGCTTGAATACCGACAATTTACTATTTCTGGCTACTCAGGACTCGTGGGTTGGGCAATTATAAATGAATTCGTCACTAATAAATGAAAAACTTCGGCAAATTTAATAGACGAAACTTTTACAAAATGAAAATCTTACAAGATTGGCTTGCTCCCATCACTTCAGATAATTAAACAAGACTGACTAATTCCACTCTTATGTCTAAAACATAAGAAAGCTCCACTGTTTTTTGTTCTCTAAGATTAATGTTATATAATTCATTTTATGAATTATCTGTGGTCTATCAACTGATAGTAAATATATCGTAAATTAATCAATTAACTAATTAATTATAAATTTCTTTTAAATTCCAGTAAAAAATTCCTCTCCCCTATTCTCCTTCTTACCCATATATCTCCTGCTTTATGTATCATCACAAGGGACCGTTTCCCACCTTTAATATTATTTTCTGCCGCGACAAAATAAATAAATAAAGAAAAAGAAAACATAAAGAAATTGTCCCATAGCGTTTCATGTATTATACAACATATGCAAATATCAAAAAAGTTTGAGAGTGACATTTCCATAGGTTTGCTTCTCAGAATGACTCTCTGTCAGTTGATTGAAAGTACTACTGTGGTCGGTGCTGGCTTCGTGCCCATATTGACTACGATAATGCGATCACTGCGCTGCTCATAGTAGTTTACCCGTGTCCCTATTTTCTTAATCATTATCAGACCTACTCCTGTAATACCTCCAACCGATTTTATATTTATAATCCTGTACTCACCTGACCAGAAATCCTATTCCTCTTTCCACCGAACTTCACTACTCCCCACTATATCTAACTTCAGCCTATCCATTTCTCTTTTTAAATTTTCTAGCTTCGCTACCCGATTAAGGGATCTTACATTCCACGCTCTGATCCGTGGAATGCACCTTTACATAAATTTTTACATACAATTTTCCTAGTCTGCTAATTATATCATCCGACTTTGTTTCTCTATATTGTGATTTGTGGTGTAATGCAACTTTTCTATGGGATAACACAGATCACGTTTGTATTACAGAGTGTTAATCTATGCACGGTTTCATCCCGTTTCGTGGGCACTAGCCCACAGCAGTCATCAGTTCAGTGCAGCCAGCTGCATCGGCTGCAGTGCGCCGCCACGCCCCCTACCACGGCGCGGTGCGCAGGACACGGAAGGCGGGGGCGGTTTCCGGCGTGATGGATGCAGCCATTATCTGCCGCGCATCCCTCAGTGACAAGCGCAGCCAGATATATTAGCACCTACGGATTATATCGGTCTCGCATTAAAACCGGCCAGAAATGGAAAATGAAATTCTCTCGCAATTCATCTGCGTCAGGCGGGCGAATGGGTCCGCAAATGTGTCGTAAACATGACGAGGCAGCAGAGGCGCGCGCCAGCTCTGCCGATACGGCGCCAGCACCGGTTGTGCCGCACTCAGCAACACGCCACGTCGCTCAGATACACAGCGCCCTAATGGATGTAGCTGCGCGCCGTGTAACAGCCAGAGCACGCAGGCGTCCGCGCTGGCTGAAAATGAAAGCTGCTGACTCATCCCGTCATTACTCCTTTAAACTCAAACGTGTCAGTGTATATTACAGAATTGTTTGCTATTTCACTGCGTTTTTATCATCCAACAGTAATAAAAGTATTTCAAAACTTTACTAGAAAGCATCCCTCAGTTTCTTCCTTATCCACTGAAGTAACATTAGTTGTACCTGGCCGGCCGCGGTTGCCGAGGGGACTGAGGCGCTCCAGTCACGGTCTGCACAGCCACTACGGTCGGGGGTTCGAACCCCCCTCGGGCATGTATATTTGTGCCGTCCTCAGTATAAGGTAGTTGATAAGTAGTTAGTAAGTTTAGGGACTGATGACCCCGTAGTTAAGTCCCATAAGCTTAACAAACATTTGAACATTTTAGCTGTACCTGAAATAGAAATCTTGGCACTCTTTATCTGCCACTTTAATTTTGTGCGTTAACTAGCAATGTAGTTTGGATTCCTACAAGTACTATTAAGTATCCACCGTCAATCGACTAATCTTCTTTTATTGGGAGGCAGCCAATAAACTGCAAATAATAACGTTATATTAGTCGCTAATAATAGCCACCTCATTAAAATTTTCTGTTGTTTCCGTGCAAGCAGAGTAATTGGGAGTAACAAAGCTAGTAATTTCCTCGAATGTCAATTAAAATGCTTTAATAATGCCATCAAGCATTGGAAAATGGCTCAAGTCATCCGCGTTTTCAAGATGGGTCCTCGAACAGATGTGCAGAACTATAGGCCTATATCTCTAACGTCGTTAGAATTTTGGAACATGTATTATGTTCGAATATAATGACATTTCTCGAGACTAGGAATCTGCTCTGTAGGAATCAGCATGGGTTTCGAAAAAGGCGTTCGTGTGAAACCCAGCTCGCGCTATTCGTCCACGAGACTCAGCGGGCCATACACACGGGCTCTCAGGTAGATGCTGTGTTTCTCGACTTCCGCAAGGCGTTTGATACAGTTCCCCACAAACGTTTAATGAAGTAAGAGCATATGGTTTATCAGAGCAATTGTGTGACTGGATTGAGGAGTTCCTAGATAACAGAAAGCAGCAGGTCATTCTCAATGGAGAGAAGTCTTCTGAAATAGGAGTTATGTCAGGTGTGCTACAGGGGAGGGTCGTGGGTCCGTTGCTGTTCACGATATATATAAATGACCTTGCGGATAACATCGGAAGTTCACTGAGGCTTTTTGCGGATGATGCTGTAGTATATAGAGAGGTTGTAACAATGGAAAATTGTATCTCCATACACGCATGGTGCAGGGAATGGCAATTAAATCTCAATATAGACAAGTGTAATGTGCTGCGAATACACAGAAAGAAAGATCCTTTATCATTTAGCCACACTATATCAGGACAGCAACTGGAAGCAGTTAATTCCATAAAGTATCTTGGAGTAATTAGGAGGGATTTAAAATGGAACGACCGTATAAAATCAATCGTCGGTAAAGTAGATGCCAGACTTAAATTCACTGGAAGAATACTAAGGAAACGCAGTCCAAAAACAAAGGAAGTAGGTCACAGTACACTTGTTCGCCCACAGCATGAATACTGCTCACCGGTGTGGGATCCGTACCAGGTGGGATCGATAGAGGAGGTAGAGAAGATCCAAAGGAGAGCAGCGCGCTACGTTACAGGATCATTTGGTAATCGTGAAAGACTCTGCAGGAGAGACGCTCTGTCGCTCGGTACAGGCTTTTTCGAAGTTTCAAGAACATACCTTCACCGAGGAGTCTAGCAGGATAAAATCAGAGAGATTAGAGCCCACACAGAGGCATACCGACAATCCTCCTTTCCGTGAACAATACGTGACTGGAATAGGAGGGAAAATCGATAGTGGTACTCAAGGTACCCTCCGCCACACACCGTTACGTGGCTTGCGGAGTATGGTTATAGATGTAGTTGTAGATGTAGAAGCACATTTTTAACACCACGTATTACCCTGCAACTTCCTTCGCCGCAAGGCTAAACCGCAGTTTGAAATCAGGCTTGGTCATTTATCGTCACCGATCACCCACTAAATGGGACACCACCATGAATCGGATTAATTTCAACTTTAATTTGGCGCAACACGAAGCATCTATAACTTTTCCAGCCTAATTATTGTTCTCATATCACACGAATTCACCAATATCTGGGTAACCACTCCTTCAATCAGTTACTCCCAAATGTTCAAACATTGTTAACCTAAAGACGCATACTGATGTTTTCATCGATACCCAGACTTACAAACGAGATAAACAACTTGCGATGAGGAAAACACACACACACGCACACGCACATGCAAAACGGAAGGCTCGAATCTGCGGCGGGGGCGACGGGGAATTTATAACACAGCCTCTAGAACCACACGACTATTCCTGGCCGGCCGCAGTGGCCGAGGAGAATACCCGGGCGCCGTGGCTCAGCGCGCCCGGTCAGAGGACTCGACGCTCTCTGTAATAAAAAAGCTGAGCCAACAACACGCCGAACAAGAACGAACTAAAACGATCAGCGTCCGCAATGAAGAAAACTACCCGTAGAAGAAAAAAAAAAAAAAAGGGAGACTGAGGCGCTTCAGTCACGGTCTGCACGGCCACTACGGTGGGGGGTTCGAATCCCCCCTCGGGCATGGCTATTTGTGCCGTTCTTAGTTGTAGATAGTTCATGAGCGGTTTGTAAGTTTAGGGACTGATGACCCCGTAGTTAAGTCCCATAGACTCTACAAACATTTGAACATTTTTGATTATTCCTGCACGGCTCCATTACTCCAAATCTCCTGAGAGACACTTGGGTAGGAATAATATTGGGTTTGGCCCATAGCCGTAAGCCTCAGGGTTATAAGCGAAAAACGCGTTCAACAGAAAGTAGCTTATCAGACTTTTGTCCGAAATTGTCTGAAGCATACCAGGAGGTGTCAAATGTGGCAAATTTACTCCACGTTTCTTAAGGCCGTTATACTATTGTCAAGCCCTTAGGATCCGCGAATTAGCTACCGGTAAATTTCGCAGGGTGTAACTCACCTAAGCGAAAATCGTGAAATAACAAATGCTACAGTAGAATGCCCAACACTGTCAATTGGTCAAATGGTAAGTGGGGGGAGGGGGGTGGTTTGGCCTTCGCGGCTCTTTCCCCTCCACTCATCCCTGACGGCGCATGTTGCCGCCATCGATCTTTACTAACATAGGTTCGGTTCCTCTCACAAAGTGTGGTACTTGTTTTCTGAGAGAGGGAGCAAGCGGTGTTACCACTGGATGCAGACGTGGTTGGAGCTGGGATGTAGCCCTAAGCCGTTCTCTGGGGCTGCTCGAGACTTAACTGCGGCTGCTTCCGTTCTTCACCAAGGCAGTGACGTCGAAAGCCATTCTGGGGCAGCAGCAAGACGGTTCTTCTTACTTCGAGGCCGTAACAACTAACTCCGACGGCGTGACCAACCTGCGTTAAAAACACGTAAATTTGCAGTTCATCTGTCCGGTCGAATTCAATTAGTTGCTGGGACCCATGATTGCCGTAAGTTAAACATTTTGGCTTCTAAGTACTTCAAGAGTATCATTATGTTCGCAGGTGGATAACTGACGGAACTCGTCGGACTGAAATGTTCCGCCTTCCGCAGTGGCCGAGCGGTCTGCGACGCGCAAGTCATAGTCTGCACGGCCGCTAAGGTCGGGGGTTCGAATCCCTCCTTGGGCATGGATGTCTGTGTCGTCTTAAGTATTAGGTAGTTCATAAGTAGTTTGTAAGTTTAGGGACTGATGACCCTTCACGTAAGTCCCTTAAGCATAGCAAACACTTTTTTGAAATGTTCCAAGTTTTCGTTAGTGTTTATTCTTTCAAG
This sequence comes from Locusta migratoria, assembly GCA_026315105.1. Taxonomy (NCBI): domain Eukaryota; kingdom Metazoa; phylum Arthropoda; class Insecta; order Orthoptera; family Acrididae; genus Locusta; species Locusta migratoria. The sequence continues at coordinate 365,279,068 of CM048748.1, forward strand.
TTTAATTACATAATGGAACTCATCTAGTTCAGTACTGATTGAAGTCTCCTCTGTTTGATTTGCGGTATGAGTTTGCCAAGGTAGACTTTACTGTCGTAAACTTTGTGACGATTACAATGAATGACATGTTATCACATTTGGGAAGTAGCCTTCTGTACAATTCCCTTACCATCTAACTTCCAAAGTACTAAATGGAATATCTTTGAAGTGTGATGAAATGCAGTATACAGGGTTCTATACAGTAAACTGCATTATACCATCGGCAAACATAGACTTTCGACAAATTTCTGTAACTGTGTTTCAATTTCCAACATTTTAGGTGTGTGCATTGACGAGAGACTGAATCAGAAGAAACATATTGATAAACTGCCGAAGCATTTATTTTCGTCTACTGGGTTATTTCTAAGTATGGTGATTAACATTTCCGTAAATTGCCATACTATATTCCTTTTATTGTTGCTGAATGTATGTGAAATGTTACGCAGGCAATCAAACTGTACATATGGCATCATATTCTGCTGTAATTCATCACTGAGTAAAAAAAAGATACATCACACAAAAGCGTATAATCATAATAATTGGTGTAATCCACCCAAGATTTTTCTGTAGTTACTTATTTGAGAAACTACAGATCTTTCACAGTTTACTGTATACACGGTGTCCCATTACCTTGAGCACCCTAAATAACTGTTTGTCCAGATGCAAATTACAAAATGTTTCAGGAACTTGTTTTTTAGTCGTCAAGTGGTCATTAATCAGCATGATTGCTTTCTTTGTGGCTTTGATTTTTACAACGATATGAACAGTGGTGCGGCTATTTTAAATGGCACCTTGTATTTTTTAATCGGTAATCATTTTCTCTTCTACATACCTGTCCCAATATGAATGATAGTGTACCATTCACTGAAACACAACATTATTATATAACACCACATTGATTTTGAGCCCGTATCACAAACTCGTTCACTTAGTGGAGTTGTCAGAAAACAAATAAAAGCCAAGTAAAAACGTTACATAAAATTGACTTTGCTCTCCTGTACCAATGCACAGGTGCTGACATTGGTGAACCTGGACATCGATACACAGGTGAATTTGTTGAATGAAATAATTATTTACTGCTTACAATGTTCCTTATTGAAGAGAATTACAACATGTCCTCTGGAGTTGTTGGAATATGGCGATAGACCACATCTTTAACGTATCCCAAAACAAAAAAGTCTTAGGATTTAAATCAGGAGACCTAGCAGGCCAACTGACTGTCCCTCCTCAACCATTCCATCTGGCAGGATTCCTTCGGTTCAGAACTCGACGTGCACGCAAGGCATTATGTGAATGACATCCACTTAGTTGATACCACATATGCATACTAGTTCTTAGCGGCACTTCATCCGGAAGAGGACGAACAATCCGTCTGAGGAATTTGGAATAAACTGTGCTATTTAGGTTATAATTGAACAAATAACGGCAAATAATTAGAATACTAAGCATCCTAACCGAGACGTTAACTTTTGAATGACGCTGATGTTCCACCTGTGTAAGCCATAGTTAGCTATCGCTGGACTGATAATGCTTGTTTCTTGTATTTATCTGACCTTTGTTAGAGAAGTAACATTCATCGGTGAATAGAACATTGGGAAAGAAGTAAGGCAAGAATTTTTTTCTGTGCCCTCTACTTTAAGTTGGCGTGTGCTCACATTTGTATTCATAGCAACGTAATCTAGAACAGTACCTTCAGCAGATTCGTCTGTGCGAGTGCTACGATGATTGTGTTGTCTTCGGTTGAAACGTCCGGTTTCCTGAAGCGTCGCAACAAGACTCGTCAGGATGTCGTTCTCTGTCAGTTCCTCTGCCAGCGTAGTATTTCGCCGACTTTCAACAACAATAAAAGAAACTTATGTCGATGCAGTTAGTAGGTAAGACAGCCTTTACTTTCCGCCTACTTTACACAACAGTATTTAAGTTCAGAAATGCTAAACTGAGATACGCCCATTCATTAACCGACAACATAAATAGACCGGCTGTCCTCTGGAAAAACCTGCGCGGTCTTGGAATTAGGAAAGTAAAAACTGCAGCCGAGCCCACTGTCCCCATTGAGGAACTAAATCAGTATTTCACAACGCCTACCGCCACATACGATCACCAAACGAAACAAACACTTATTAACCATACCATATCACGAGGATAAACAACGCTAACCATGATAAGTTTTGTTTTAAGCATGTTACTGGAAGTACAGTCAAAAAAATCATTATGCGTATTACATCAGTGTCTACCGGGGATGATGGTATCACTATCCAAATGATAAAGCTGATTATTGATCCACTGCTGCCCATCATAACAGATATATTTAATCAGTCCTTAGCCACAAGTGTTTTTCCTGGTGCATCGAAACTTGGACTAGTTAAGCCACTGCCAAAAAAGGACATTGCCACAGCACCCTCTTATTACCGACCTTTCTGCATTCTTCCGGCACTATCCAAAGCCCTAGAATATATAGTATATGATCAGCTAACCAGCTACTTGACTATTAATAAACTTCATGACGAACACCAATCAGGTTTTCGCAAATCTCGCAGCACAACATCTGCTTTGATAAAAGTAATAACGATCTTAAGCTGCCAATGGATAGACAAGAGGCGTCTATTATGTGCTTCTTAGACTTAAGCAAAGCTTTCGACACTGTGAACTCTGATATTTTACTTGCTAAACTTATCATCCTAAATCTCTCTCAAGGCGTGGTGCAATGGTTTCGCTCATACTTGACATCACGTTTTCAGTGCGTCATGTCCGGCACCAAAAAGTCACAGCGGAGAAAATTAGTATTAGGCGTACCACAGGGCTCGGTATTAGGTCCACTTCTGTTTTCATTGAAGGTAAATGACGTATCATCGGTCTTGTCCTTTTGTAAATACCTCATGTATGCCGATGACCTCTAGTTGTATTTAAGTGCAAAACCAAAACACCTGAAGACAGCAATCGAAAATTTTAATTCTGACCTATGTGCACTATCAAGGTGGATTAAAGCTCAATCCAAGTAAAACACAAGCAATTCTGGTAGGACATCCTAGGCTCATTAACCACAAATACCGCGAATCTCAACCATCATTAATATTAAATGACATACCTATCTACTTTTCGCCCTCGTCAAAAAGTCTGGGAGTGATAATAGACCACAAACTAAATTGGGCTGAGCATACAGCCGCCGTGTGTAGCATCAGCATCTCTTCATGCCCTTCAGAGATATAAGAAGTTTTTTCCTCTCGATCTTAAAAATAAACTTATACAAACACTTGCAATTCCAATTTTTGATTACAGTGATGTTATCTTGCAAGATCTTTCTTGGGAAAACTCACGACGTGTGGAACTAATCATGAATGCCTGCTTTCGATATATATGTAACATCCGTCTCGTTGATCACATTTCACCATATTATAAGCAACTATCCTGACTCCGTGCTGACAAGCGCAGAGATTTTCATACACCCTGTTTCCTCTAGTCTCTTATCAACGTACACTGTCCCTCATATCTTTCCTCGACCTTAAGACTCTTATATGATCAACATAATAGAACTATTCGTTCCTGTCAGAGCAAACCCCTTTCTGTCCCTATCCATCACTCAGCCGGTTTCTCAAAATCCTTTTCAGTAGCAGGAACCAGGATCTGGAACAATCTACCTCAGTATATCAGAGAACTGAATAACACAGCCAGCTTCAAACGACAGTTAATGGATTATCTACTAAAGCAATAATTACGCCAGTCTTTAAAACCCTACGGTCCAGGTACGTCACATCCATTCCTCCTCCCAGATATTCTCCTACTGCCATTGCTCTCGCCAGGTACAGCTTTCTTAACTTCCATCTGTCAGAATTCGCCATGCCTTAACCCGTCTCGATATATTCAAAAGTACATCTTGTATCTGCTAATATCAATGTTGTTACTTCTATTATTACACCAAAAACAGCAGAAGGTGTCTCAGTGGTACTACTAGTATTAATCCTATTAGAATTAAGTCAATACCTTTTATTTACATCCTTTTACATGTAATCAAATTGTATAAATTATGTTATTAATTGTTTATCTTTAAAGATCATGGTTATAGGTAACTCACATGTAAAGAATACTGTATGTGTAAAACCCTGGTCCGATGTAAGAGAGGGCCTGATGGCCCTAATCTGATCAGGCTAAATAAACAAATAAATAAAATAAATATTCTACTGTACTAAATGCACTTGAATTGTAAAAAAGAAAACAGTACTGCAATTACTGTTCTGCTAACTTATGTTCCCCACATATGAGTAGCATTTCTACCTACTCTTCGTTGGTGCACATTCTACTCACACAACTCTTCAGCTGAGGATGGCTGACGTAATGGCGTGTGTACAGTCTACTTATGTTTACATTTCTCCTCTGTCAACGTCAGCATGGGGATATGGTCCATTACCTCGAGTGCCTGCATTAAGCTCTGGGAGCGTCAACGTCAATGATATGTTATGTAATTAATGGCATTGTGTTTCAATGCATGGTACAAAGTGATACATTTTTGAATAGGTCTTTAGAAGAAGATATAAATTACCGATTAAAAATACTAGGTTCCATTTAAAAAAAGTTCATATCTTTGTAGAAAATAACACTGGCGTGTTTTACGGTCCACTTAACAATATTCTGCAGTTTTATGATTTTTTGCAAACATTTCGGACACGAATAACAGAAGTATAAATAATAAAATTTATGGACTACACGATTACCAACACGTAATTTTCTTTCTGACCGTATTTTAACGAACAAATAATTTGATATCGGAGTTTAGCTTTGACAAATACTCTTTTTTGAACATTTGCCTCTTTAAAGTACTATTTTAACATATCTATTACATTTTCAATACCTCTTAATTCACTCATCTTAGGAGATGATCTTACTGCATAAATAAGATCGGAATTTTTGTTTTATTTATTCTAGACTACTGGTTTCTACGCTCTGTGATATCCTCATCTGGTCTCATGTCATTAAACTGCTTACTATAGTGCTCCACATAAATTCTGGTAGATTTACTGGATGATAGTTATGTAGAAAATAATTTGGTGGTGGATAGTCAAATATCAAATGGTTGGCTGGTCAGAATTAAACAGTAAAATATACATAAATTAATAACCTGAATAGTGCTTATGTCTGTTTCGTATTATGGAGGTGCTCAACATTTGGCGTTCGGAAATCAATCATGTGACATCCCTCGTCCGAAACCTCGCCCCTAACTCTCTTTTGTGTATGCTATCTTGCTTTCTGTATTTGATGATGTTCTTATTATAATTCAAGCGTTGTCGTTTCAAAGCAATGGTGCTCTGAAATTTATCAAAAACTCTTAATGATAGTAGTAACTTTGTATATAGATTAAGTACCAGAGCTTTGTGTAATTCAGTAATACGACACTTTTCCGTTGGTTATTCTAGCTGTAAAAATAAACGTAGTCAGGATTTGCAACAGAACATTTGCTCTTCATTTTAGCTCAAAACGAAGTAACATGAAAAAGGTAATTTCTGAACTACGGAAAAGGTAATACAATTTACGTTAAAAGCCTACATAGGAACCATGCCAAAGACAAACATTTTAGTAGACCTACTGATTCTAATTAGTGACTGTCAACATATTTCATTAACAGTGAATTGGCGTTATTTTTATAAATATCTCTGAAACGACGCAAAATATGAAAAAAAAAAACAAAAAAAAACAAAAAACAAGAGAGCTACGATGTAGAACATTTCATCCTCTAAATCTTAGTTTATTCATTTTTATTGTCAGATTAATGGTCAAGGCATTATTTTCATTTAAAGTCTACTACTGTTACTACTGTAACCTAAAGTGGGCCAAAAAACAAAGCTACAAACAAGGCAACCACGGTGATTGCTGTTCCCCTGACGGCTAAAGAACACTTGCTTCGAACGTTCTGTAATTTACATGTAGACAAAAAGTTATTTATGTGGTCAAGATAAATGGAACACCCTGTATACTAAACATTGTGAAGGATCTGTAGTTTCGCAAATAAATATCTGCAGAAAGATGTTGGGTGGGTTATAGTAATTATTCTGATTACACTCTTTTGTGTGCTGTATTTTGTTTCACTCGGTGATGAATTACAACATAATATGATGCGATATGAAAGAAGTGTATGAAATTATTGTATAGAAATTTACTGACATGCCAATAACCAAAATCTGAAACAACCCAAATATCATAAGTAGATGATCAAATTAATGGTAATATATCAATTATTTCCTTGCAGTTCAGTCTCTCGTCAATACAATCGAAAATGCAAACCGAAAATGTTGAATATTCAAATACACACTACTGGCCATTAAAATTGATTCACCAAGAAGAAATGCAGATGATAAACGAGTATTCATTGGGCAAATATATTGTACTAGATGTGACATGTGGTTACATTTTCAAGCAATTTGGGTAAATAGGTCCTGAGAAATCAGTACCCAGAACAACCACCTCTGGCCGTTATAACGACCTTGATACGCTTGGGCATTGAGTCAAACAGAGCGTGGATGGCGTGTACAAGTACAGATGCCCATGCAGCTGTAACACGATACCACAATTCATCAAGAGTAGTGACTGGCGTATTGTGACGAGCCAGTTGCTCGGCCACGATTGACCAGACGTTTTAAATTGGTGAGACATCTGGAGAATGTGCTGGGCATGGCAGCAGTCGAACATTTTTCATATCCAGAAAGGCCAGTACAGTACCTGCAACATGCGCTCGCGCATTAACCTGTTGAAATGTAGGGTTTCGCAGGGATCGAATGAAGTGTAGAGCCACGGGTCGTACCACATCTGAAATGTAACGGCCACGGCCGTCGACGCGAACAAGAGGTGACCGAGACGTGTAACCAATGGCACCCCATGCCACCACGCCGGGTGATGCGCCAGTACTGTGATGGCGAATACACGCTTCCAATGTGCGTCGCCAGACGCGGATGCGACCATCATGATGCTGTAAACAGAAACTGTTTTGCCATTCGTGCACCCAGGTTCGTCGTTGCGTATACTATTGCAGGCGCTCCTGTCTGTTATGCAGCGTCAAGGGTAACCACAGCCATGGTCTCCGAGCTGATAGTCCACACGGCTGCAAACGCCGTCGAAGTTCGCATAGATGGTTGTTGTCTTGCAAACGACCTCATCTGTCGACTCAGGGATCGAGGCGTGGTACACGATCCGTTACAGCCATGATGATAAGATGCCTGTCATCTCGCCTCTCATAGTGAGTGTGTGTGTGTGTGTGTGTGTGAGAGAGAGAGAGAGAGAGAGAGAGAGAGAGAGAGAGAGAGAGAGAGAGAGAGAGAGAGATAGAGAGAGAGAGAGGCAGAGAGAGTATGGTCTTTCTCTAGCTGATTAAGGCCATAACGGCTGAAAGCTATTTAGTCAGTTGTAATCAGTTATGTGCGCCTTTCTACAACTCATCGATACATGTCTATTACTTACAAACTTTGTTTTTATAACCGAACCCACATGAAGGGTAGTAGTAGCGTAAATAACTAAAACAGTAGCAGGTTAAATCTAACATCTGTTCTATGTTGAAACATAGGCCACTTAGCAAATCGCAATGAAAAGTCTCATAGCCAAGCACCATTTAAAAAGAATTGAAATGATCTTTGAGTAGCAACTCGTTATACTCAGTAGATGATTTTTATATACAAACTAGCATATATGCCCGTGCTTTGCAACGGTTGAGAGTATGTTTTTTTTACGGTTCCGGGCCCAGGTCAGGAAAAACAGAATCCTTGTTGGATCGCTCTGTCAGTAAACTCAGTTCTCCTAGCCAAGAAGTCATTGTCGAAAACGATGAATGTTCATAACGTTTTTCATACAAAAAGTGAAATTCATTTAAGTCCGTACTGCGGAACTATGTAAATTCATTGGTAAGACTGACTTTTGTAATTGTCTGTCTGACATAAACTTCTGAAAACACTTCTATCATTGAGATTAGAAATAGTAATAATAATAATAGTAACAGCGACATGTATTGGTTCTATGGTGTAGTACTAAACTGTTCATCTCTCACAGTAAGTGTATACTGAAGTATCAGAATGTTGCAGTGTTGCACTGGGGACCATGTAGTTATTCCGAATTCTGCGCCCAATATTATCGAAAAGTCGACGAATACTGAAAGCCTGGTAATTCAACCAACAGAGCAGTTGAAGTCTGTTTAAATAAGACATCAGGGTGGTGTCAATGTGTGATAAAGTAAGTCTGGGTAATCGTTGAAGGAATGGTGTCGGCGAATCGTCCGTATACAAATTTCCATTATTCCCCTCATTGTACATGACTGATTTTTCAAAACGGATTCAATGGCCGTTAGCAACACCAATACACTACACCGCTGACGTAAGGAAAATCATAGCCCTTGTTGCAGTGTATTACACTTTAGTTATGAGAATAAATATCGCAGCATAGCCATCTATTAGTTATTTGGTATAATTTGTCAGTAACAGCGCCTCTATCGGATCTTTGCTATAATACGCTGCAATTGAAGCATAGGATACACCAGAAACTACAAATTAGGATATCTTTTCTTCCCCTGATCCAATTTTGATGAAATGAACCTTATATGTTGTGTCAAGGTACTCTCAGTTGACCTAAAAAAAACCATGAAATTTCATGCAGTACTCTAGGAGATTTGCTGTACTATACCATTTTTATAAGCATAATACACACAAAAACTTTAAATTACTAAATAGTTCCTTCACCCTCAACAAATAGACATTCACGATGGCTTTTAAGCAAATGATTAAATTATGATATCTTTATTTGATCCGATTTAATTATTGAAGCTTTTATGTAACAGCACGGTGTTCTAAAAATATGTGTGAAAACCCATGAAAATTCGTCACGCAGTTTTGAAGATATATGTGTGCAAAGTGGCAGACAGAGATAACGGTCGTAGATAAAAAAATTTGAACTATGATATTCTTTCATACCGTGACCCGACTTTTATGAAACGAAGTCTACGTATTGTCAAATTACACTCAAGTTATCTGTGAATTCTCCAGGCAAATTCGAGAAGTAGTTTTGGAGGTTTTTAATAGATGAAAAAACAGACACGACGATTATTGAAAACACTTAAAATTACGATATTTTTCGTGATTCGATTTTGATAAAATTATACCTATACGTTGACCCAAATTTTCTCGTGTTTCCTGTGAAAACCGCATGAAGATTCGTTCACCAGTTTTGAAGATTGAAGGGGACAGCAACAGTCCTACATTTACAGATACATTATTAGTACAGATTAATAATTTTATGAAAATATAAATAAATAAATGTAAAACATGGACTCAGTAAATTGTATGTCTTATAATAAAGTGTAAAGAAATATTTTGTTACACCGACGTGTTACACAACGATATGAAATATTCTGCTAACGATCTATGGAACAATTACAAATATAATCTACAATTGTGATGACTCTCATAATCTAAATGACTTAGTCTGAGTTAGCAGCAACAGAAGTGAGATCAAAAGTCAGTCGTAGGTGATGATGTCGTGTGGCATTTCTGACCTTTAGGACCCAACTGGCTTCGGGCAAGTGCCGGGTGCAAGTGCTTAGGTGGCGCCACATAGGCGACTTGCACTTCGATGATGATGAAATGATGATGAGGTGGACACAACACCCAGTCCAGAGTGGAGGAAATCTCCGACTGGACCCCTTGGATGGCAATCTACAAGGCTGTCCACTGGACTACGATGGCGGCCAATGGTAAGAAGGATGGTTAAAAGAAGACGTTGGAGCAGAGAATGGCCGCGGTGGAGTAGCCGAGCGGTCTACGGCGCCTCGCTGCAGAGCGCGCGGTTGCTCGCCGTCGGAGGTTCGAGTCCTCCCTGGGGCATGGGTGTGTGTGTTTGTCCTTAGGTGAGTTTAACTTACTTTAAGTAGTTTGTAAGCTACGGACTGATGACCACGCAGTTTTGTCCGATAGATTTACAAACATTTGAACATTGTTTTGAGCTTTTCAACAAAAGCCACTCACATGGACATGTTCTGAGGATAATCTTCATTGATCGAAACCGGTCATCATAAAATAATATCATGATATGATCTAGACTGTTGTAATTATTATGTTGTTTAGAATTTTTTTGATCACTGGTTTTTTCCAGTGGGAACAATGTTTCATAAAATATTATATACGGAAATGTTGAAATGTTTGTATTCCCATGGGATGAAACTGCAGTGTTCTCCGATCCCTACACTTAAATACTACTCAAATAACTGAAGCTAAGAACAACACACACACACTCATCCCCGAGAGAAGACTCGAACCTCTAAGGGGAACCATCTGCCATAAATTAGTGAGTGGATAGTAACTATTCAGTCTGATGAATAAGACACTGACAGACTAATAAATATTTTAAGCATCAAGGCTGTATAGGCCATGGGTGATTTTCAATTATTACAGATTTCAGTTCCGTTGTGGGAATACAGTCAACTGTTATTGACACTAAAAGAAATTGTGCACAAAGACAGATAAATTTCTAACGTGTCATTTGATGGCAAAACGCGTACGAGAGAACGGGTAAATAAAAGTTGCTTACAAGCAGGATATGTGTATAAAGAATCACAGATGTTCTAACAACAGCGATTTTTATGCCGGAAGCAGCATGCCCTTGGTTCAGATAATCAGTACCAGAGAATTATGAACCGAAATTTCTTACAAGCAGCATCTAAAGGAAGAAAAAGTGCACAAAAGTATACAAGTAACCGATTTATTTATAAATAGTTTAAAATGCCGTCAAAAAGAAAATGCGAACATTAAGATCATCTGTACGAGATTGAGTTTTGTGCAGTGTTCATAAGGAAAATGAATATCTTTGTATACTAACAAAACTAACCGACATTAGATACTAATTGCAATATTATTCCGTATGTCTCCAATCAGTAGCTCATCTCGTTAATTAATCATTAAAATCAGAACAGTAGAAAAAACGCTAGAATACTCCCAGTTTAAAAGGGCTTATCAATCATTAACGAGTAACATGCGTGAAATTAAAGTTGATTTATATATAATGATTGCCAAATATAATGAGCGCCACCGCAGTAAAGAGCGAGTATTGTTGTGAACGTATGTGCAACGTAAAACCTTTTATAATTCATAATCTGAAGTGTCAAATTACGAGGAAAAGTATAAGCGCCGAACTGTGTAAGCGTTTAGTGAGTATGCAAAAGTAAGGGATAGGGTAAATAGGTAATAAGAAACCATAAGTATCGAGGGGGGCAGGAAAAACGAATTGAAATATCTGTTTTAAGAAGAATATAAAGTACCGAAATAGATTACGCACTACAAAGTTTAAAAATACTAATGTGATGTTTACTTGTGTAACATTATAGTGGGCAATACAGCATGGAAGCGACCTTTGAAATACAAAATGAATTTGTGATAAACTACGTTATTTGCGCAAGCAAGCCTTTATCTCTCGCACTCCAAGCAGTATCACGTAGGCAGACGTTATAGCCACGTTTTCTTTCTTCAGAGTTAGGCTGGATATTTTTAAATCAACGTCAATATTATCGGACTGTCTAAAACACCGATTCCATAGAAGCGGAACAAGTTCGCGAATTTTCTCAGGGGCAACTTACTCTTCAGGAAAGGAAAGGCAGATAAAATAGTGGAAATATTCAGAATAGCGTGTACGATCCACAGTGATATTTTCACTGTGCAGCGGAATGTGCGCTAATATGAAACTTTCTTGCAGATTATAGCTGTGTGCCGGATCGGGATTGGAACTTCTAATCTCCGTCTTCCATGAGCTAGCGCTCTACCCTCTGAGCTATCCTGACGCACCATAAGCCCGTTGTCACAGCATTACTTCCGCCAGTAGCTCGCCTCGTACTTTCCAGACTTTACATCTCCTGCGACCATTGTAGGACTAGCATTCCTGGAACTTCTGTGATGTTTGGAATGTTGGAGGCGAGGCTCTGGAGGAAGTAAAGCTGAGACAGCGGGCCGTTATGTGTGCCAGGATCGTTCAGTCGGTACAGCACTTTCGCGCGTAAAGTAGGCGTTCCAAGTTCGAATCCCGGTCCAGCAAGCAGTCTTTGTCTGCCAGAAAATTTCATAATTTATTATATCTCGAATATATTTGTTCCATTGATTGTGTTTTGAATGACAGTAATACTTGGAAAACTTATTTCTTTTATAATACATTGAGGTGGATTTGAGGAGGGGAAATAAGTTAAAATTAATATGGAATGAATTTTTCAACTTCCTTAGCGTAATGCCAGATACAAGAAATATATCAGGCAAATATTCTTCAAGGAGGCCTGCAAAAACGGAGGTACCTGTAGCCTTGCGCAGTGGAGGAAAAGTAATAAACTTAGAAGTGAGCCCTATTGGAACAAAATTATAAGAGTAATGTAGCTCAGTGATCGGGATAAGGCCAAGGAAATCAACGTCAGCGAATTCACTAAAGCGAAAAGAAATCGTAGGACACAGATCTGCCACTTTGAATATCGCTGAGTTTTTGCATTCTGCAGAAGTTTGCGTTTTGCTAAACGACACGAAAAAAAAGTGTGCCCTTGAATAATAAAATATTTTTGTGAAACGTGGTTCGTATGAATAAGATGTGTAAAGCAAACAAGTTATTTATGGTTTGTTTTGGAATACACAGAAGCCAGTTGGAAATGCCTTGGAGAAGACATTCGACCCTTTGAACGAAACATCGGTCTGAAGTACCACCATATATCACAGTAACAGCGCTAGCGGCACTGCATCGAGCCAGGAGAAGGGAGACGTTCAGTAATCCCCAGCTGATCAACCGCTGATCAACTACACATTGTCGACGGTACGTGCGGTACGTGCGGCACGAAGAGTTTGTGCGACGAAGTATAAACCTTAAATTTTCTATTTGTTTTAGTCTTTTTTTTCCATAGTAACTCTTAATAATCTAAAGTATATATTTCGAAACAATACAAATGAGCCAATAACGATTATTAAATTTCTGATAGTAACAAATTAGCTTTTATGTTATCTCTCAGTGATAAATTTAAGACGGAAGTCTAGGAACCGATTGATTGATTGAATGATTGATTTTTCCAGGGAAGCCAAAACAGTCTGCCCGCACCGAAACTTTATTGTGCGGTATCGCTCCCTGTATATCTAGTAAAGCCAACCAATGCCCTTGGACAGTGCAAGGAGTCCCTTTACCAATTCTTGATTAGACACAATTTCTTCGGGTATGGTTGTCCCAAATATTCTGTGCCTTTTATTCTCCAATGCAATGCATTCGAAGATTAGATGTGATGCAGTTTCATCACTGTCATCACAGATCCTACATTTAGGGTCGTCTTCTTTTATTCCCATTGTACGTAGGTGTTTTTTGAAATTCCCATGGCCTGTCAGCAATCCAACCATGAGTCTAATCTCTCTCCTGTTCAGACCCAGGATTGCAGAGCTTCTTTTAAAACATGGCTTTGGCATCATTACCTTGCCATGTTTTTGTTGATGGACTTTGGTCCAATATTCTACATGCTGTCTTCTTAGCCAGTTACGTAGCTCCAATTTGATCATTGCCTTGGTGATTGTCAGGACAGGTTCCGGTCCAATAAATGGAGCGTCTGCCCCCATCCTGGCTAGTCTGTCGGCATGTTAGTTGCCACTGATCCCCGAGTGGCCAGGGACCCACAATACGTTTACTCTATTGCTTTCCACTAGCTCCACCAGAACCCTGTGACACTCTGCAACAATTTAGATCTTGTTGCAGGAGCTGCCAGTGATCTCAGGGCTGCCTGGCTGTCTGAATAGATATAGATGCTACGATCTTTGTAGCACTTACGCAAATTCTCCTCCACACACGCCCTGAAGGCAGTGATTTCGGCCTGGAATACTAAGGCCAGTTTTCCTAGAGAGATGACGCCCTCCAGTCTTGGCTGCACCCAACAGATGTTTGTATAGTCTATGGGACTTAACTACGGGGTCATCAGTCCCTAAACTTACAAACTACTTATGAACTACTTCCGAACTAGGAGGGCACAAATATCAATGCCCGAGGGGGGATTCGAACCGGCCCCAACACCTTGGTCTGATTTTGACCCCTAGGGACCGATAACCAGAATACTTTAGTGTCATACATCTTCATTTATTTGGATATTTTAAACTTTTTGATCTTCCTTGGAAATGCAACGATGAAACGGAACAGAAAAAGTAACATTGTCCTAAGAAAGCGTTATAGGTAAAGTCTATAAAAACCATTGTTTAATAATGTCTTTGTAGAAAATCAATGACTAGAATTGAATCACTGGAAAGTAGGAACTCAATGTAAACGGTAAAACTGAATAAGTGTGTATCAATAGAAAATTGAAAATATAGATACGGGTGAGCTAGTATCACGTAGCGTACAAAATTATGTTATCCAAGTCATTTATTCGTAAAGTAATATCCATGTCCGTGAATGATAAAAGAATACATGGCCTTCAGATATGCCAGGTCATGCAAAATAAGATACCTTTCATAAATAAATCGAAAAACTGAAGACTATGGAGACTTCGGTTAGTTTGTGCCAACCCGGGCCGCTGTACAGTTTTGAAACGAGCCAAGCTGTAGCGCCAATGATGGCAGCGGTGCTTTCGGATTACGATTTTCGCTGCATGGTTAGACGCTGAGAAAAACTGAACGTGGCCTCTCTTCGTACCTGCCGTCCATCATCAGTGCTTAAGATTGTAGTCTTCATTAGGAGAGGGATTTGTGAACTTTGTAATAGGTGCTCTCTCTATTCCTGTGTGAACTATTAGCATGTTTTAGCAGTGTCGGCAATGTCAGACCTGTGTGTGAAGCACACATACGGTTTAATTTAACTATGATATCGAATAAAGAAAACTGTGTTCTGTTCCGCTTCTTTAACGTTGACGCCTGTTTTGTAATGAAACTACTTTCTAAGTTGGCGCATGCGGTCTTGTGCTTGTGAAGTATCCAGTCTTTATGATTTGCAGACGTTTGATAGCCAAGTGTGGGCGAAACCCTTACGCCCCCGGCGGGTAGAAAATAATTTAAATTTAGTACTGTGCAATGGCTAATAAGTAGCAACTGCTGTTATTCTATTTGTACGTCATTCTTTTCTGCTGAGGCACCATTTATAAATTCGTTCTATTTGTTTGTCAACTGCACGCTACTAATTACATTAGTGAAGGGTTGTACTAAGCATCGGGTATTTCCTGTTTAGGCAAGTGCTTTCATTGTCCTAACTGTTGCACTATTATGCACCAGGTGGTCCTTGTTTGCTGTTTGCAATTGGTTCCCCTGCCTGGAGCGGATTATGCAGCTCCATTGTGAACTACGTTCTACACACTACGTATTGTACCAGGAGAGTTACTAACCAAAGCCAGCCTACAGTGTGTACCGAAAGCACTAGCTTCTGCATACAGCTCTTAGCAGAAAAATTAATTTCTTTCTTGTCCTTCACTTTTTTCGTGTTGTAATTCATATAACTAGAACTGGTGTCTTTCGGTTCTGTTTCATATTGACTGACGTCTGGTCAATCTATGTTTCTAAGTTTTGCGGTAGAGAATGGATGTTTTACTTTGTTAATTTTGTTATTTTTCGGTGCAGAGCAATTAAAGAAATGCATTTACATTATTGTTTAATGACATAGTCTGTTACTGCCTTGTCTTGAGATAAGAAGTATGTCCAAACAATTTATTGGTATTAATAAAATTACATCTACAAAGTTATTGGCCTGCGACTATCTTATTATGTGTTTCTATGTATAAGAGTCAACTTTAGTAATTTGTGCAAATTGTAGTTTAAAATTGTGAAGGAGATATCAGTTTTTTCTGCGAAAAGATCTGATTGAAATTATATAACAGATAAACATGCATTCCAGTATGAATTGAAGTGTATCTAATGCATAACGAGATGAATGATTGATAATGTGTTTTGACAATCAATAAAACTGGGAACTAAAATTTCACGATGTTCAGAGTGTTATAGTATGTAAATGAATTAAGAAATTTCATTAGGTTTTATATCGAGAATTAATGCTTTCTTCTAGAAACCTTAGTAATTGATGAAAAGAGCACCGAGTAAAGCGGATGATGTTCTGAAGTTAGTGCTCTTCCCAATGTAATAAAATATCTGCAAATAAAATCTGCAAAGACTTCTTAGGTTATTTGCAGATGATGGTCTTATTTATCTTTTAGCAAAGTCGTCAATCGTGAGGACGAATTAGATATGATATGTGTATGGTTCAAGGGACCCTAATTAATGAAAACTGTAAAGTAGCCCAAATGAATATTAAAAAGAAAAGTTAAACTTCCTTTCCAACATAAAGTAGATCAGAAGGGCGTAAATTCAACTAAATACCTAGGAATTACTGCTACGACAGATTGAAATTGGAAAGAATACGAAAAAAAATCTTGTGGGGAAAGAAAACCAAAGGCTGGGATATATAAGTAGAACAGAAGATGACTACACTTGTACGTCCTATTTGGAATATTTATATGTAATCTGGGATCGTTCTCAGATACGACTGACGGAATATAACGTAAGAATAGAAAGGCAGCTCCCTTTGTATTATGGTGATACAGGGGAGACTGTCACAAGGAAATGATTTATGAGTTAGTGTACGAAGCGTTACAGAAATGACGTTTTTCCTTGCGGCGAGATCTACTTAAGAGTTTACGATCACAGACTTGACACTCTGAATGCGAAAGTATATTGTCGCCCGCAACCTGTAGTGGGACAAATGGTCGTCATAATAAAACTAATAGAATTCTGTTGCTGTATAGAAATATATTTTCGGAGTGCATTCGGGATACATGTGGACCCGTCAGCAACGTTTGTCGTGAGTAAAGTAAGGATCCACAGACAGTTTGTTTCCAATAGTGATTTCATCATATTAAACTTAACGTTTAATTTCTTAATGAGTAGATTATAACACCATGTACGTATTTGAATTTTTTTAATAATTACATTATTATGACAATTTTAATTTATGATAGATTGATGTTTCTCAGAAAGTTATATTTGGCCGTTACGCTATTATTCTGATGATGGAACTGGAATCGGAAACCGGTAACCTAAACAGTAGTAAGAAATTTTATTTGTAGCCTATCTGTGATAAACCGTCGATTCAACGATCGTGAAAAACGAAAGCTGTTGATCCAGTGACACACACAATGGAAATTCCCAAAAAAATCTCTCTTTCATTTATTTCACGTCGTTCTGTTTAACAGAAAACAGGAATGTTCCTTTTATGGTTATCCACTTATGATTACAATTCCAGAATAGTATTTGAATCCTCTGTGGCTTGTCAACTTACATGTTTGAGATTAAATATATGTGATATATTGCAAATGAAACTACTGCCATCAACAAGCAGCAGACGGTCTATCATGTTTCATTTAAGATCATAACCCATCTTTCCATTAATTTTATGCTACTTCAATTCACAATCAGTGTTTAAGGTAATATAAAAGGTAAGAAGGATATGGAGAGTGCTACGCTGATAGAAGAGAAGGGAGGAAGATGATACACTTGGAGTGTAGGAAGAAGATGAATCGAGACGTGTCTGCACGATCCGTTACAGCCATGCGGATAAGATGCCTGTCATCTCGACTGCTAGTGATACGAGGCTGTTGGGATCCAGCACGGCGCTCCGTATTGCCCTGCTGAACCCACCGATTCCATATTCTGCTAACAGTCAGTGGATAGCGACCAACGCGAGCAGCAATGTCGCGATACGATAAACCGCCATCACGATAGGCTACAATCCGACCTTTATCAAAGTCGTGTTGGTACGCATTTCTCCTCCTTACACGAGGCATCAAACATTTCATCAGCTAACGTCGGCTAACTGATGCTTGTGTGTGAGAAATCGGTTGGAATCATTCCTCATGTTAGCACGTTGTACGTGTCGCCACCGGCACCAACTTGTGTGAATGCTCTGAAACTCTAATCATTTGCATATCACAGCCTCTTCATCCTGTCGGTTAAATTTCGCGTCTGTAGAAAGTCATCTTCGTGGTGTAGCAATTTTAATCGCCAGGAGTGTATATTCAGATATTACTAATGGTTTACATTTGTAATTTGTGATTTCTTTGTGTCATGGTCATCCAAGCTACTATTACCTGCGCGTTCATGTATTTGTGAAATCCTGATCCATTCTATAGTTCAGTAGTTACTATAATGGGAAAAAAAAAATACACTTTGGTCGACGGATGCTGGAATAATTTGTTAGGCTTATAAAAGTGAAGATACCGATTAAGCGTAAGACCAAATTTCTTTGTATTTTTAACTGGTCAGTTATTATTTTTCACGCAGAAAATTCGATTAATATTTTTATAGACTAGTCAAAGGAAAACCTGTTACATTCCAGTAATTCGGTCGACAATAGTCATTCCGTTACACAGTAAGGTAAAAATCTTTAATGCGAATGTTTACGACGTTTGCAGCAGCATGGGCATCAACTCGGAGACCATGGCTGCTGTTACCATTGATGCCGCATCACAGACAGGAGCGCCTGCGATGGTGTACGCAACGACGAACCTGAGTGCACGAATGTCAAAACGTCATTTTTTCGGATGAATCCAGGTCCGGTTTACAGCATCATGTATTTGGCAACATCTCAGTGAACGCACGTCGGAACCGTGTATTCGTCATCGGCATATTGGCGTATCATCCGGCGTGATAGTATGGGGTGCCTTCGTTTACACGTCTCGGTCACCTCTTGTTCGCATCGACATCACTTTGAACAGTGGCCGTCACATTTCTGATGTGTTACGACCCTGCGAACCCTACATTTCAGCAGGATAATGCACGGCCGCATGTTGCAGGTCCTATACGGGCCTTTCTGGATACGGAAAATATTCGACTTCTGCCCTGGCCAGCACATTCTCCAGATCTCTCACCAACTGAAAACGTCTGGTGAATGGTGGCCGAGCAACTGGCTCGTCACAATTCGCCAGTCACTACTCTTGATGAACTGTGGTATCGTGTTAAAGCTGCATGGGCATCTGTACCTGTAAACGCCATCCAAGCTCTGCTTGACTCATTGCCCAAGCGTATCATGGCAATTATTACGGCCAACGGTGGTTGTTCTGGGTACTGATCTCTCAGGAGCTATGCACCCAAACTGCATGAAAATGTAATCACGAGTTACTTCTAGTATAATATATTTGTCGAATGAATGCGCGTTTAACATCTGCATTTCTTCTTGGAGTTACAATTTTAATGGCCAGTAGTGTAGCAACAATTGTAGCACTATCTGTTGACAATAAACTATAGATTACGTAGAAGAATATGATTAGTACAACTCGAAATTATGTTTATTACACATAATAGCTTAATTTGTTCATATTATAATTTACAGGGAGTAACAGTTATTACATACGTGGTACGGTTCTGAGACTGACCGCATGACGGCACTGTAATGTACTAATTCGCAAAGGAGACGCAATAGTAAGGTGCCGTGTCAAAGGCAGTTGAATGCATACACTGGAATCAGTCGTACGGTCGTTGTTGTGGCGGTGATTTGAATGCGCAAGTCGGACTTTGATATGTCACAGTTTTATCAACGAGTAAACCATATTCGCCAGAAATAAGGAAAAACCGCTGTTGAAGCCTTTGAAATGCTGCAGCAGGGGTGCGGTGAAGACGCAATGTACCACCGTCGTTCTGTTCATAGACGGGACCATGTGGAAGATAATGTGCACATTAGTTGCCCACGAACAGTTCAACTCAAGATCCGTGATGTTGCTGTGTGCTAACCGCTCGCGATAGGTAGACGCCCTCAGAGCGGCAGTAGAGTTCTGCCATGTAACGGCGTCAAAAATTCTGATGGACGACCTGAGCATGACTATTGTTATCAAGGACAGTGAGAAACGAATCCTGTCGGAACACCAACGTGATGATCGCATGGCGATTTGTGGTGACCTCATCAGTTGTGCGAACAATAAACCGATTTCTTTTTGTCAGATAATATCCAGAGACGAAACATGGTGTTCTCTGAAGGTTCCGCAACTGAAACGATAATCAGCCATCTGGTATGCGTCATTGCGTGCCACATACAAAATCGTGTGTATTTCTATCCATTAGGCGTCATGTCTTTGAATTTATCGGCTGTAACACATACGTGTGTTTGCTGAATAAACCCGAAAAATATGTGGTAGTCTTGGTGTAATCGATTTTTGGTCCGATCAAATACGTTATTGCTCTATCAACATTCTTATCGTAACTAACTGGGTTGTTTAAAATGTTTGTAAATCTATCGGACCAAAATGCGACCGTATCTTATAAACTGGTTAAACTAAGGTAAACTAACCTAACGACAACACACACACCCATGCCCCAGGGATGACTTGAATCTTCGACGGCGAGCAACCGCGCGCTCCGCGGCGAGCCGCCTTAGACCACTCGGCTATTTCACCGCGGCTAATTGGGTTGTTTCGCGCGGGAGTAGCCGAGCGATCTGCAGCGCCATGTTGCGCATCGCGCGGGCTCCCGCGTCGGAGGTTCGAATCCTCCCTTAGGCATGGATGGTTGTGTTGTCTTTACTATAAATTAGTTCATGAGGAGTTTGGAAGTTTAGGGACTGATGACCCCGCAGTTAAGTCCCATACGCTTTACAAACCTTTGAATATTTTGTTCATAGTTTCATTGTATTACTGACCCAAATATGTATATGTTATGTAATTGACTTAACAATCGTTATGTAAAACTAATTATTATGTAACTGACATTCCAATAAAGTTAGATGACTATTCCTGTATCAACGACGTAGATGAACTATGGACTAAAGTTTTCGTAGTGCCCTACGAAATAGTTACCTCGTAACCTCGTATTACAAAACACCATTGCGCTCTGCCATAGATGTCCTGGAAACTTTGCACGGAATCTCCTTTCGGGATAGTGTTCATAAGCTTTGTCATACTTCGTTGGATGTCAGGAACATTGTCAAAAAATGTTCAAATGTTTGTATAGTCTATGGGACTTAACTACGGGGTCATCAGTCCCTAAACTTACAAACTACTTATGAACTACTTACGAACTAGGACGGCACAAATATACATGCTCGAGGGGGGATTCGAACCCCCGATTGTAGTGGCCGTGCAGACCGTGACTGGAGCGCCTCAGTCTCCTCGGCCACCGCGGCCGGCCGAACATTGTCAAATCTCTTTCCATTCATTGCGAGTTTCAGTCGAAGGATTAGGGAGAAGTCTAGGGTATTGAGATCCGGCGACGAGTATGGTGAATGTCAAGCTGTACCATTGCTTTTGACATTATTTTGTGTGTGTTGGTTCTCGTTTTCACGAACAAATAGACAGGAACCATGTTGTGTGTACTGGGGTGTACCCTGCATAGACTTGCCTCGCAGCGATCAACGTCGTTCCATTAGGTAGAAATTCCTTGCGGATAATCCCTTGGTATCGAAAACGATGACGAGCTCATTTTTGATTGATTTTTTGATTTGATTGATATTTTTCCGATGAGGTGATGTCGGAAAACGCCAGTCAGTGCTGTGCCGTTTTATTTCAGAGTCGTACTGGAGAACCCGATTTCATCTCCGTGACAAGACGGTTCAAGAAATTGAGCGTCGCATCCACCGTTTCTACAAAATCCTCTAAACGTGCCTGATTCTTATTTTTAGTCAAGTGATTTGGCACGAGAGAACAACACGTTTTCTTCTTCCTTATCTAATGGGTAGGGATTCTTCGAACGGATAGACGGCTAATACGCAGTTCATCCGGTATCATGCGCACAGTTAATCGAGTGTAGTTTGTTGTTTATGTTCTCACATTCTCAATGTTTTCGTCACTAACAGTGGTTGCCGGTCGTCCACTACAAGGATTGCGAGAAACACTTTCCCGGCATTCTCGAAAACGGGCTAACCAACACTTTACATACTTTATGGACCGTACTTCATCGGCATAAACACGTACCACCATCACAGACGTCTCTTTAGATGTCTTGCCAAGCTTAACACGAATTTTTGATTGTTTGCTCCTTCATTGTTCCATTCTGAGTTGAGAACCATCGCACTAATCAAGCACTTAGCCCAACTCGGAACTCAACTGAACAACTCTGGGGACAGGTTGTCAATACCGGCAGCAACTCAGTTGTGATTCGCCTGTGTTGCCCGATCGACCGTTCTGACTTCATTCACCGTTCGTTATTGTCAGTTGCTGCAATTTGTAGTGCTTCATTTTTTATATGTAGTATATACCCCAACTCTAGCGTAATTACCCGGCGGTGTCCAAGTATTCCTTTATTCAAGTGTCCAACTGCTACCACTCCACCATCAGACTCAATTTCACCTGTAACCGTAACGAATTTAAGCTTGTAGTTTTCTTTCCAAGCAGGTCAATCAGAAGGCAACGTAAATGAATGTTAGACCACGAAAACGATCCTTACAGCGTCATATCCACTACCAATATGTTCTACAATATGATTTTCGAGGTGCGTGTAGTGGTATATTAGGACAATTTTTGATATATATACTGGGAATAGGGACGGTAGCATGGACGCAAAAATATTAAGTATCTATTGGTTTATGAGCTGTAATACTACAGAAAGTAAGTTCCCATTTTTTTTAAACAAACACGACATAATTATCTGAAAAACTTTGATAACAGGTGCAGCACAATTTAGTCACAAACAGAAACGAGCAGTTGTCATATCGCGGAACAAGAATGCAACCAACATGTGACAGTCGTAACCTCAGCTCTTACTGTGAAAACTGCAGAAACCGCGACCTGCCATTCACAAGAAGCGTGCACGTGTTGGGCTGTTCTGTGAAAATACACGTCCTACACGGTTCGGTACACAGCTTCTGTTACGCAGACTTCCGTTGGACGCAAATAATCTTGATTTTCCTGATTCTGAACCCGGTGATTTCCATCACTCCTTGCACCCGAAATAATTTGTCCTCTGACCAGCGCCTTAGCAACGACTATGATCTGCGAAATAATTGTCAAACGATGCTTCAATTCACAGACGGCACACCTCTAGGACACAGGAGAAGTTGATCCCATGATACGATAGGTGCATCAATTATTTTCGTTACTATGTCGAAAATATCTGAAACTTTGTTGTACCTGTAGTCAATAAAAATTTTACTGTCACTGTTGCATGTGTTTAAAACAATTGAGTTTACTCTGAAGGTGCGCCTCGTACATTTAATAGTATAGATGCATACTGTCCGCAAAATGTGTGAAAAATGTCTAGTGAAAGATATCTAAAGTAGGTGTAATAAATTGTAACGTCATGCCGAACGCCTTAGTTGTACTAAATAAAACTCAGAAAACAGATAAAAATCTTTCTATTCATTATTTTGTTCGAGTCACCAAGAAATGTTTCGCAAATGTTTGAGATCGCGTGGTCTTATTCGCGGTTAATGGATTCATTCATGCGTTTCATGATGCTTCATGTTATTTATAACATTTCAGGATTAACTACATGTCCTATACGGTTCTTACTCTCACACCGATAGTTGACAAAGAAACGCAGACGACATATTTTGAAAAGCTCCCGTAACTCAACAGCTGGTGCTATGTGCAGTAAAGTATTGGTTCCTCAATGCGCTCCGTAGACATGTCTGTAGAACTAGAAACGCTTCGGCGTTTTGTTTTGTTGACAACAGTGACTCGGAAGTGGTTGCTGTTCTGCTAACCTCCTTTCCTACATTTACATCTACATAAATAATCTGCAAGTCACATTGAAGTGCAAGGCAGATGGTTCATCGAACCTTTTTTATGATAATTCTCTATAGTTCTGTTGTCTAATAGATCGCGGAAAAAAGGCCTAAAGCTTTCGTCTTTCGATCTGATTTCACTTATTTCATTACGATGATCATCTGTCCCTATTGAGGAGGGTACTAATATATGTTCGCATTCATAAGGGAAAGTTGTTGAAAGAAATTTCACAAATAGATCTCGTCGCAACAAATAACGCCATTCTATTAATGATTTCCACACCAACTCCTTCATCATTTCAGCGGCATTTATTACGATAAATAAATTAAAAATAAAAAATAAAAATTATAAACCTAGCCGTCCTTCTCTGAACTTTCTCTAATTCGTCATTATGTACCACCTGGTTTGTATCCACATTGAGCTGCAACACTCCAAAATAGGACGCACAAGTGTAACGTAGGGAGTTTCTTTAGAAGAACTGTTGCATCTTCTAACTGTTCTGCCAATGAAACGTAGTCTTTGGTTCACTTTCACAACATTAGTTTCAGTGTTTTCTTTTAGTGGTCATATGGACGATTTCACACTCTTCAATATTACGGGTCAATTGCCCTTTTTTATACCATGGTTATACACCTTATCGCAATCATGGTGACTTTATTAAGAGATAAATGACAGCATCATCCGCGAACAGTCAAAGAGAGCTATTCAGATTTTCTCCTAAATCGTAAGGAACTGCAAGGACCCTACAACACTTTTCGGGGTATCGCTTCAGTTCCACTCCATGACTTACCGTCAGGTACAACGTACTGTGTCCTTTGTAACAGAAAATCGCGAATCCAATCGCATAACTGTGACGATATTACATATGCACGCAAAATGATTGGTAGACACTTGTGAGGTACAGTGTCAAAAGCTTTCGGTAAATCTAGAAGTACGCAATTTATTTGACATGCCTTGTCAACAGCTCTAGTCGCAACAAACTAGTAAAGATATAGCTACATTTCACAAGAACGATCCTTTCTGAATCTCGTATGACTATGGGTGAATAACTCGTCCTCTTCGAGGTAATTCATATTATTTGAGGAATGTGTGTCCTAAAATCCTGCTAAAAACTGACGTCTGTAATTATGCGGATCACCCCTATTGCCTTACTTTAATACTGGAGTGATCTGTGCAACTTCCCAATCCTTGGGTACCGAACGTTCGCTGAGCGAGAGGTTGTAAATGATAGCCAGGTAGAGTACTATTGCATCAGCAACTCTGATAGGAACCCCTTTGGTATAGAGTCGGGTCCGTGAGACTTATTTTTTTAAGTGATTTAAGTTTCTTAAATACTCCAGGAGTAAATACTTCTAAATTACGAATCCTGTCAGCTGTTCGTGATAAGAATGCTGGAGTATACGCTTCGTCTTATGTAGTGAAGAAATTTCGAAAAGATGTGTTAAGCAATTCGGTACCATCACCATTTATGTAGTGTAATGAAAGTATTGATGCATTTAACCGCTGGTATACTTTACATAAGACTAGATTTCCTTAGGATTCTCTACCAAATTACGCGACAGTGTTTCGTTGTGCTTACTATTGTAAGCTCTTCGTTTTGAAGTTCGAGCTAAATTTCTAGTTTCCGTAAAAGATTGCAAGTTTTGGGGATTTTGTGTGCGTTTAAATTGGTATCCTTTTTCCTTGATCTTGTAAGAGTGGTCTAACGTGTTTTGTGTACCACGGAAGAACAGCCTCCCCCCACCCCGCCCCTTTGTAAGGGAATAAATCTGTCAATAACTGTCGATATTATTTCTTTGAATCTAATCCACATCTGATCTACAATTTCATTGTTAATTTCAAAAGACTAGAAATTCTCACAGGAATGCTTTAATCGAGTTTTTATCTGCTTGTTTGAAAAAAGAAATTCTTTTGATTTTTGAGGACTAGGAAAGTCCCAAAGTCTCGCTAATACAACTCTGTATTCAGTAATTCCGGTGTCTCTACTGATACTCTTTGTTAGCTCCGGATTATTTGTTGCTGGGAGGTCAAGTGCGTTCTGAAAATCATTACTATTATACTTGGTTCATGAACTAATTGCTCGAGTTCATTTCCGGACAATGCGTTCAGTAAAATTTTGGGCGATGTTTTATGCTTGCTTCCGAAGATGTATTTTTGTCAAGATATAGAAGGTAAGCATTTAAAATTGTATGCTTTTGTACATTTTTGAAATTTTATCGAAGCTTCCGTTGAACACTTGTGTAAATGAATCGTCTAACTCAAGCGGTCGATAAAAAGACAAATTTTATTTTGTTTGTCAGGTATACCTCTACCCATATCAACTCACAGGAGCAATCTAATTAAATTTCGCTATAGCATAAAACGTTTGTGACAGCAGTAGATACGCCGTCACCTATTTTATTCATTCTATCCTTTCTGAACACCATTTCCCCGTTTGTAAATATTTAAGCTTCACTTATCTTCGGCTTTAGCCAGCTTTCGTTACCTATAATGATTTGAGATTCGGTACTTTCCATTACCGCTTGGAGTTCTGTTACTTTCCCCACACAAATACGACCATTTACAACCGTCAGACGAATGGTTCTTAAATCAGTGTTCGTACAATATTTGACCTGAATCCTTCGAAATCCTTTTTTTGTGTTCCCGAAGCTCTCTAACTTAAAAATACCCTAATATTCTCTGTCCCGCAATAAAATCCACAATAACAGTATGTGGACTGAAGCAATACCAATTTATCAGATGTGCACAGATCCTGTGCTAGAAATGACAAACGAAAGGAACAGACTCTCTTGAAATTACGCATTTACTATAACAAAGGGATACAACACAGTTACAATGCCTGAACAGCTACCTCGATGATGTTGTCAGCATTAGAAACGCCATAGTTATTAAGTTTTTAAATAACGATTTTTATTGGCTTTGCTATTTCATTTAGCTTTCGGTAGGAAGTACTGTCTGGGCACATGCTGCGGTTACACACAATTTTCACGGCTTTTAATTTCTTAATTTTGCATAGGTTCGACAAGTGAACTTAGTTAGGAAAGAGGAGGAGATGGTCAGAGAGAGAAAGGAGGAAGCAGGAGGTAGATGGGAAGAATGACAGAGGATCGAAGTGAAAAGGAGGTGGTGGAATATGTGGGTAATTGGGGAGAGAGATATAGAGAATAAATAGACTGAATGTGAAAGGTGTGGAAGTCTTCAAACGTTGAATGTCTGTCATCGCGTCGATTTGCCTAGCATTGTTATGGCATGCGCCCGAACATTGTCGGATTCGTAGTGCTGAATCGTATGTGATTATCGGAAAGGAGTCGGGAGCCCAGACCACTGAACAAGTGTTTGAGAAATGAGTAGTGAGTGAATTCGCAGGTAGTTTGGAAGACAGAAATGTAAATTTCAATTTATGTTCTCCAACATCTTGCACGCCCACTCACTGCTTACTGCTGAAAAGCAAATTCTGCGCTCCCGGCTTCGTTCAGATAATAATATTACAAGTAGCGCATTGTCTTTGACAAACTTCAGGTGCATACCAAAAGAGTGCTACGAATTCTATGAGTTCACAGGGATTCCATTTCGAAGGAAGTTCATTTCCACATAATAATAAACACTGTTTATATATAGTAAATGATTTGTTTTCGAAAGGAAAATTGTACGTTACGTGTACCAGATATGGTGAGGAGTCAGATTTTTTACGACGGAAATAAAAGGGAAGAAATCACACAAACCAACAACTAATTACAAGAATTGATTTCATTTCATGGAGCCATAGCAACATAAAGCAGAATATTTATTTCACTGATCTGTTTTGTTGATGTATCTACGTTTACAAAAAATCTTTCATTTCCTCTCCGATCGGTAGCGAAGCTTGGAAGGTAGCAGTCTTGCTCTCACGCTACCTTTCCACTTCATTGAGAAGATGTAATTGCAAAATAGTTCACAGGGGAGAGGAACGTGTAAACGGTCGACAGCATTTTGGAAAGAGTGTACTTACTTATAATAATTATAATTTATTTAGGAAATTTTAAATTTAACTGACTGACATGAGTTACAATATACATACGATTGCGACTGTACCGTGATCGTGATGCAGTTAGTAATTATTAAGGGCAGCGTGTACAAAATATTATGAATCAGCCGGGAGAGCACCTGGTCAGGCGAAGCGAATGAGTTGGGAACCATGGCGAGACTGTGCCTGCCCTTTTTCCCGGAAACGATAGCCATGAGGTCTGCATGGCGCGCCGCTGTGTGCGGGCCAGGGGTCGGTTTGCTGCACAACAGTGTCCCAGTCCTTCAGGCGAAGGACGGATGTTGTGTCAGAAGTAGTTTCGGTTGGCGGAAAGCAATATTTCTCGCGACTAGCTGACGCCAGGCATCGGCCAAGTACGAGCGAGTTCACTGCCCTGCGAAGTTGGCCTCTGTTTGTTACGAAAAGCCCCTAAGTATTAGTCATGTTCATTAGGTAGATATCAGCTCATGTGAGGCCGTTTCATATGAAAGAGGCGGTGTGATTGGCTCTCGACCATAGACGTTTTGGTGCAACATTTGAGTCACATCATACAACATACGTTATGCGAGCGCACTCCCCGTGGATGATGGGGAGAAAGTGAAAAGCGGTCGAGGCGAACGAGATGATTCTGGGTGCTGTCACCACAGGTAGCGAACGCATCACTTCTCTGGGACGACTCGCCAACTCGACCGCAACTTATAAGGCGACCACACGGGCATCAGATTTTAGAAATTTTTGATATTTATGACACGTGAAGTTCAGAACTTAAATAACAATCAGCTAATGTCATTCGCCTCAACTATCAAAAATTCTCTAAAAAATATACTTTGAATTTTTTCCAGTACACGTAAGTACTAGTAACTGAAAGAGTTCCAATGTCTGCTGCTGTGGCTCAGGTCGAGCGTTATGGCCTCATATCCTCAGGGTCTGTGGTTCGAGTCCAGCTCTGACGATTTTTTTTTTTTGTTGTTCTCGAATTCAGTTGTATAAAACATTTTGGGATATATACACTACTGGCCATTAAAATTGCTACACCAAGAAGAAATGCAGATGATAAACGGGAATTCATTGGACAAATGTATTATATTGGAATTGACATGCGATTGGAAAGTTGCACAGGTCACACCTATATTCAAGAAAGGCAGTAGGAGTAACCCACTAAACTACAGGCCTATTTCATTGACGTCAATTTGCAGCAGGGTTTTGGAACATATCCTCTATTCAAATATTATGAATTATCTCGAACAGAACGATCTATTGACCCAAGGTCAACACGGATTTAGAAAATATCGTTCATGCGAAACACAACTAGCTCTATGTTCACACGAAGTGATGGGTGCTATCGACAAAGGTTCGCAAATCGATTCCGTATTTCTTGATTTCCAGAAAGCTTTTGACACCGTACCTCACAAACGGCTTTTAATCAAATTGCGTGGTTATGGTATATCGCCCCAAATTTGCAATTGGATAGGGGATTTCTTGTCAGAGAGGACACAGTTAGTAGTAATCGATGGTAAGGCATCGACTAAAACAGAGGTGATATCGGGCGTTCCATAAGGTAGTGTTATTGGTCCTCTGCTATTCCTTATTTACATAAACGATTTAGGGGAAAATCTAAGTAGCTCTCTTAGGTTGTTTGCAGATGACGCCGTCATTTACCGTCTAGTAAAATCATCTGAAGATCAAAACCAACTGCAGAACGATCTGAATAAGATATCAGTATGGTGTAAAAATTGGCAATTGACCCTCAATAATGAGAAGTGTGAAGTCGTCCACATGAGTACGAAAAGAAATCCGTTAAACTTTGTTTACAACATAAATCAATCAAATGTGAACGCCGTAAACTCCACAAAATACCTAGGAATCACTATTACTTCAGATTTAAACTGGAAAGAACACGTAGATATTATCGTTGGAAAGGCGAACCAGAGACTGCGTTTTATTGGCAGAATCCTTAAAAGATGCAACAGAACTACTAAAGAAACTGCATACACTGCGCTTGTCCGTCCATTTTTGGAGTATTGCAGCCCAGTGTGGGATCCTTATCAGGTGGGTTTGACGGAGGTCATCGAAAGAGTCCAAAGAAGGGCAGCTCGTTTCGTATTGTCACGATACAGGGGAGACAGCGTTACGGAAATGATACAGGATCTGGGATGGGAATCATTACAACAACGGCGCTTATCGCTGAGGCGTGGGTTACTTGCGAAACTCCAATTGCCAACATTCTCCTCCGAATGCGAAAATATATTGTTGACTCCCACTTACATAGGTAGAAATGATCATCAGAATAAAATAAGAGAAATCAGAGCTCGAACAGAGAGATTCAGGTGTTCTTTCTTCCCGCGCGCTATTCGAGAATGGAATGGGAGATAAATAGTATAATTGTGGTTCGATGAACCCTCTGCCAGGCACTTAAATGTGATTTGCAGAGTATCCCATGTAGATGTAGATGTAGATTACATTTTCACGCAATTTGGGTCCTTAGAGCCTGGGAGATCAGTACCTAGAAAGACCACCTCTGGCCATAATAACGGCCTTGATGTGCCTGGGCATTCAGTCAAACAGTGCTTGGATGGCGTGTACAGGTACATATGCCCATGCAGCTTCAACACGATACTACAAATCATCAAGAGTAGTGACTACAGACGTTTTCAACTGGTGAGAGATCTGAAGAATGTGTTGGCCAGGGCAGCAGTCGAACATTTTCCGTATCCAGAAAGATCCGTACAGGACCTGCCACATGCGGTCGTGCATTATCCTGCTGAAATGTAGGGTTTTGCATGGATCGAATGGAGGGTAGAACCACGCGTCGTAAAATATTTGAAATGTAACGGCCGTTGTTCAAAGTGCGGTGGATGCGAACAAGAGGTGACCGAGACGTTTAACCAATGGCACCCTATACCATGAAGCCGGGTAATGACGATGCCGAATACACACTTCCAATATGAAGTTACCGCGATGTCACCAGACACGGATGCGACCATCATGATCCGTTACAGTCGTGCGGATGCCTGTCATCTCGACTGCTAGTGATACGAGCCGTTGGGATCCAGCACGGCGTATCGTCTTGCCCTCCTGAACCCACCGATTCCATATTCTGCTAACAGTAATTGGATCG
The DNA here is from genome assembly GCA_026315105.1 of Locusta migratoria. Classification (NCBI taxonomy): domain Eukaryota; kingdom Metazoa; phylum Arthropoda; class Insecta; order Orthoptera; family Acrididae; genus Locusta; species Locusta migratoria. Next base: position 365,309,863 of record CM048748.1, read on the forward strand.
CGACCAACGCGAGCAGCAATGTCGCGATACGATAAACCGCAATCGCGATAGGCAACAATCCGACCTTTATCAAAGTCGGAAACGCGATGGTACGCATTTCTCGTCCTTACACTAGACATCATAACAATGTTTCACCAGGCTACCCTGGTCAACTGCTGTTTGTGTATGAGAAATCGGTTGGAAACTTTCCTCGTGTTAGCACTTTGTAGGAGTCGCCACCGGCGCCAACCTTGTGTGAATGCTCTGAAAAGTTGATCATTTGCTTATCACAACATCTTCTTCCTGTCGGTTAAATTTCGGGTCTGTAGCGCGTCATTCATAGTGTAGCAATTTTAACGGCCAGGAGTGTAATTCCACGCGTTCTGTCAGTTTTTGTTTATGTGTAAGTAGAGGTGCTGAACACTTGTCCTTGGTTTGGAAAGCTATCAGTAGCTTTGGAGATGACTTCACAAAAACAGCGTCGTAACTCTTTACAAACATAACAATCAAAGACTCCCGTCTTCAACTAATAGTGTAACGAATACTATAAAAATTGTAACCTACATTTTTTCATTGAAACGATTATTATTTTATAAGATGTAGAAAATTACGAATAAACAAAAGTAAGTGCATTTTTCATAAAAATTATCATCCGATATTAAAATTTTGTCAGTATTTGAACACAACGAATAAAATGAAAATCTGTAACTGCAGGATTCGAACCACAGACCCTACGTTTGTAAGAATAGGATGCTACCACCTAACTACTCCTTCATATGTTGCAACTGTTTCAATTATTGTTACTTATGTGTACTTACAAAATTTCAAAGCCGATTACCTCGAGAATTTTTGAGAGTTGCGTTAAATGGCTTTCGCTGATTCTTATTTGTGTTCTGAACTTCACGTTCCTTGAATATCAAAAAAATTCTAAAATCCGATTCCCATGTGTTCTCCTTCTTAGACGCCGCTCTGAACTAGGCGAATAAGTAGTATGACTTTATATTTTTGTGCCTACAGCTGCTCTACATCAGCACCGATAATTTTGTGAGTTTAATTGACAACACGGAACGATCCGTGCCGCTGTTGTTTGAGCTCCACAATCTTACTTAGTAAAAGTAGTTACATTGGTGGTGTCACTATCGTGTGTATCTATTCCAGTTGAGTTTCAGAATTGAATCGAGAAAGGGGAATAGACTACGCGATTTATCATTCTATTCCATCCATTATTATCTTTCCCACAATCTGTTGAATATTGTAATCATCAATAACCTGGTGAATTAATATCTTTAACGTTTTTATTGACTTCATTATATAATAGTCTTACACGAAAGGGATTTTTCTGATACAAGTACTTTTGCTGGAGCATATCTATGTAAATTTAAGTTACAATACTGATGTGAAACAACTGTGCATCGACCTAAGGCCAATTTTTCATTACATTAGGTGTTAATAGATCTCTTGTGCATTGACTGGAGTCGACGCGTAGATTGTGCAGTTCTTGTATCTGTCTCAGAGACAGGAATAGACAATTAGCATCCCCCTACTTTACAAGCACTACTACTTCCTAACTTGTGCTACGTTCATATTTTTACAGATAGCCGGCCGCGGTGGCCGAAGGGACTGAGGCGCTTCAGTCACGGTCTGCACGGCCACTACGGTCGGGGGTTCGAATCCCCCCTCGGGCATGGATGTTTGTACCGTCCTAGTTCGTAAGTAGTTCATAAGTATTTTGTAAGTTTAGGGACTGATGACCCCGTAGTTAAGTCCCACAAGCTTTACAAACATTTGAACATTTTCTTACAGATACGTAACACGCACCATGAATGCGCTGTGAAGGACCAGCGGAGTCTAATGGCAGTGGATGACCTTTGTAGGTAGTCAGGAGGCGCAACTGTTGCGTTTGCCGCCCCACAAGGTTGCAATTGGGTTGCAACCGGTAGGACGGTCAATGTGCGGCGCGGAGGGGAGGGGGTCAGACCCGGTGGACTTGGAAGCTCATTCAGCACTGCTGGCTGTTGGACTTGGCTGCACTAGACTGCGCAGCACTGCTACGTCGGCAGCAGCAAGTGAAAGGGGGAAGGGGAGGTGGTGGCTGCGGCAGCACAGGCCGCCAGTGTTTGCTCAGCATTAGCGCTCGTCTTCCCACGTGGAATACACGTGGTGCAGCGAAACCTCTCAATATATGAACGTGACAGGTTTTGTATAGAAACCGAAGCAAGATTTCTGACAAAACATTCCTGAACTTTACCCTCTACTTTTTCTGTCTACTTATTCTGCATGGCTTCCTTCGATATAGACTCCTCCACAATGATACAACGCTATGTTATTGATTGACATTTTATATCTATATTAACAAATATCAATTGCCGCATGTATGACAGAGCATAACTTCAGAATGCCTTCACCGATTGGGTTGATCTTTTCTTTATTCTGTTCGTAATTCTCATGGCAAAGTTTGTATGAAAGAAAATGTTTGGGAAATGTACCGGAAAATATCAGAATTTGAGAAAAAACTTAAATTACTCTTCGAGCTGGGATCATTTTCTAGATTCCCCAACAATCAACTTATTCATTCGCTACTCGCCTAGCGACCAAATATGCTGTAAGGGAAGAACAATTTCGCCAAGGAGAACATTAAAAGAAGAATTGATCAAGAAAGTTCTCCCGAATATTGCTGCCAATTACAATAGCCATATTTGGTTGAGCGAACAATGAACGAAAAGTAAGGATGTGGACGGTTTGAACATAAAAATTCAAAGCCAAATCGCTTGCCATTTGCATTCATTTACTTCGATCGATTCCATTACCGATCCTAATGAAGTCGTCAATTACCCAGCAGAATTTCTGAATTCATTGGATTTGCCAGCAACGATAATCATACGAATGTTCAAAGGAGAGGATCTTCGATTCCAAGAATACCACTGATTCCAACCGACTTGGCGTTTCAATTTCAGGGTGTCCAGCTTCCCGTTCGCCTTGCATTTGCAATGACGATTAATGAAGCACAAGGCCAGTATTTGGAAGTTTGTGGAATTCATCTTGAATAGCCGTGTTTTTCTTATGGGCAGTTGTACGTGGCGTGTTCGAGAGTTGGTAAACCATCTGCACTGTACTTGTTCTCTTCGAACCGAAAGGCAAAAGATATCGGTCATCAACAAGCATTACAATGAACGCAACACAAAGACTTTCGAAATGTTTCTTTTTTCCCATTCACTTATTGTATTTCAATTAATTGTTTTGTTTTATATGAATTTCTGTCATTGAAATATGATGCTACAATTGGTTTGTTTTCAATTCAAAAACCCAGAAGAAAAGAAACTTATTATTTTCATTCTCCACTCTGAGAAGTGAAGCGGGCTGTTTGAGATTCTGCCCATAAAGAGTTGTGGTTCTATTCAGCCAATTATCAGACAAGCTGATAATGGGGCAAAGAGGGATCCCAATTGGGAATAAGTGGGATGGGCTTACCAGTTCCGGTATACGCCTCACAACCAAGGAAAACCTCCCGAGAACACTTGGTCAGAATAGGGGGATTGGGACCAGTTTAGTTTATCTCTGGGACGTTGCTCCAGACTAAAAGTGGATTATCAGGGAGCGCGAGTGCACTCACAGTAATCAAAGATCGGACGCCCGAGTTACTCTCGTAAACTCGTAGAGATCAGCTCGGTCAACAATGGTCAAGCGACTTAATATAGATGTAGAGGTGCCGCACCCGGCAGCGCGGCATTCTATGCGTGGTCCAACCCCGAAGAAGATATAAACATTTTATAAAAAACATTTCTATAACGCCCACTGCGAGAAAACATGCTAAACTGTGCTTTAAAAATGTGCGGTTTACGTTTCCTTTTCCCAGTCAGTTTCAACATAAAACAGGAAAGATGTTTTTATGCCTAAATTTACAATAATACCTGTTCGTAGAATACGACCACTAAAAGTCCGACCATGAAAGCTACTAACTTCACAGATAGAGCATCTCTAAAGGTGTCCCCAAAACCCGTTTCCAATTGATTTACCCACCCATTTTCACTTCTATCCCCAATCAGGGTCCAGACTGCAATAACAACAAATAAGATCAGAGAGATGGTGAGGAGAATGGGGAATTGAAATTGATTTAAAAAGCTGAGGCTGATATAGACACAGAGAGGAGAGGAGGGGGGGAGATGGTGAGGTGTGGTATAAGATGGAGTGAGATGAAGGTGATGAAGAAAGATAGGGGGAGGATGAGATGGACAAGGGAAGGGAGGAGAAGGCAGTGGGGAAATAGTGGAAGGGATTTGGGAGTGGAAAAGAAGAGATATACTCATACACATTAGCTATCGCAAAGCGTTGCCGGGTTTGCTAGTTTTAATTTATAATATTCGTTGAGGACTGCGACTTCATAGAAAATGATATCAAAAGCCACAGTCGCTGCACAACATTGTAACACTGTTTACTAATTTATTCACTTCTTTGCATGACTAGTTTCGACGATCAGAGTCACCATTTTCAAGTAATATTACATGACATATGTGCGAAAATACTTTATAAATGTATGACATATTATTTGGAGCAAAGTTTTGTCCTTTTGATAAAATTTCAGAAATCACTGAATTTTATCTGTTACGACCAGCTTCATTCTGGCGCATTTTGACAGAGAAATTTGCATCTCTTTGGGACTTTGTAACTCAATCTACGTTAGTTATTTTAGTAGTCGGTTGTTCATCATTCCAAATTAGATTGTACAACATTCCGGCACTTTACTTCACGCGGGGTTTGATGCGTTAATTAAATGTTGAATCTGACACCCAGACCTGTTAACTGTAAATGTCCGAATTCGTTGCATTGCGGACACACACACACACACACACACACACACACACACACACACACACACACACACCAAACGACGATTTCATACAGTAGTTCTTTCCACCTCTCAGTATATTGTGCCCATTCTCACTCAGCCTGTCAATAGATTAACATTGCTTATCTCAGCTTTACAAGTCCCACTGGATAGTCTTCTCTTCAGGACGTCGACTCTAACGATATGCAGATTACAATATCGGTTTCTAGAATATAACACAATAAACGTATGGTTTTGCATATTCGGAATTAAAGGTGGTTATTTTAAGACAATTTTCGGTTTACTATTTCAAAATAGCAGATTATTTTCAAGCCAGATTCAATTCTGTCATATAAATTAGGCGGCAACGAATTATTAGCATCGCTGAGCACCTTTCTAAATATGAAATCAAAACATTAATTTAGCATTAACTTTCAAATCTTTCAGTCGCGATCTTGTAAATATTATTCTGCCTTAACTCGCACAGTTCACCAAAAGGATCTTCGATAGTCGACACGATTCCTGTCGTACACTGAATATCAATTTATCTTACGCTCTAGACCGACAACACAGCACTACGTGGTGCCTACACTGACTGCCCACTAGCAACTGGTACTTTTCGTACGCTCGCGTATTGGCGCATCAGTTTAACAAAGTAGCACTTATTGACTGGATATCAGTATCAAATGAAAATCACTTTTATTTACAAAACTTAATTATGATTAATATATGGAAAATTTAATACATTTCCAAAACCGCACAACTTGTCGCGTAAGAGTCGAGGAATGCTGTGGTGAGTGTTTTCAACAAATTAGAGAAGTTTGATGTTGTGGTCTTCATTCAGGAGACGTATGATGCAGCTCTCCATGCTACTGTCCTGTGAAAGCCTCTCCATCTGAGAACACGAACGGCAACCTATGTCTATTTGAATCTGCTTACTGGACTACATGTAAGATTAAAAAAAATTTATAGAGCTTAAGGGACTTAACTACGGGCTATCAGTGTTCCACTGCGCCAAGAATTCAAGTTTTATGTTCCACTGCACTTCGCCGCCTATACTTTTTTTCCCAGTTTGCCCACCCTATGAAGACCTACATCTTTAAAGAGAGGTGACCGCCCAACTCTTTGACATTTGAACCTGCTTTAACTTTTCTATCTCCAACGACCACGAATTATTTACAGACGAATGTAAAAATTGGTGTAATCCCATTTTGGGAAAGATCACATTGGATTTAAGAGAAATACAGGAACACGCAAATCAATATTCACGTAACCGTTTATCTTAGAAGAGAGGTAAGGTAGACCTACATTTTTAGCTTTTGTTGATCTGGAGAAACCCCCGACCGTAGTGGATGTGCAGAACGTGACAGGCGCGCCGCAGGCCGTTCAGTCACCGCGGCCGGCTCTACGATTTTTACCCCACACACTTCTTCTAATGCTAAGATAACGATTCCTTCATGTCTCAGAATGTGTCCCACCAACCTGTCCCTGCTGTTAGTCAAGATACGCCAGAAACTCCTTTTCTCGCCAAATCTGTTGAACACCTCCTCATAAGTTACCTGATCCACCCAACGAATCACATTTAGGAAGCTTCAGCCATATTTTGTCTAAACGCATTATCTTCCACATTTCAGTCTCATACAGTGCTACACTCGAGACAAACGCTTTCAGAAAGGACTTCATAACATTTAAACTAATATTGGATGTCAACAAATTTCGATTCTTCAGAAACGCTTTCCTGCCCTTAGCCATTCTGCATTTTATATCTTCATTACTTCGGCCATCAGATCTTCTATCCAAATAACAAAAGTCATCTACAACGTTTATTGTCTCATTACCTAATCTAATTCATTCAGCTTTTGACAATGTTGACTGGAATACACTCTTCCAAATTCTGAAGGTAACAGGGGTAAAATATCGGGAGCGACAAGTGATAATCAAATTGTACAAAGACCAGACAGCAAATGTTAGAGTCGAAGGGCTTGAAACGGTCGCAGTGGTTGGGAAGGGAGTAACGCAAGGTTGTAGCCTTTCCCCAATGTTGTTCAATGAATACTTTGAGGAAACTGTGACGCAATGCAAGGAGACATTTGAAGAGGGAATTAAAGTTCGGGGATATGGAACAAAACCATTGCGGTATGCTGACTACATTGTAATTCTGTCAGAAACGTCAAAGGACCTGGAATTGCAATTGCACAGAGTGTACGGTGTCTGATGGGAGTAAACCCAGCGTAATGGAATTTATTGTCACAAAATCAGCGGTTGTGTATTTCTCCTTGCATAGGGAGCTGTGATTAGTGGTCGTCGGCGAATGAGGTGAGGGCGTCCGTATCTCCCCTCTCAAGCGCGGACCGCGCGTCGGCAGTTGTTTGCGAGTGACATTCGCGTGTTGCGTTGTCACTGCGACCTATTCGGCTGTGGCGGCTGGTAGCCAGGAAGGGCAAGCCTGAGTACATATTACCCTATTCTTGTTGTTGGGATGTTTAAAAATTTCTGTGGTTTCCCTCATCTTTGTCTGCCCAACTCTTTCCTAGAAAAAGTGAATCGTGAAAATAAGAATTGATGTACTAGCAGCCTCGTATTTAAGTCCCACAAAGAACTGAGTCTGGACACTTGTGATTAGGGACATAACGGTGATTATTAAGTTCCTGGTTCAGTAAAATCTAAATAAATAAATAAATAAAAATATTTTAAGAATTGGCATTTAATATGATTTGATTTCGGCGTTCTGATATTTGTCAGGAAATCTCCAATATTTCACATATCTTTATGCTTCGTCAGCTGTGACAATATTGGGCATAATCGAGTACCTATAAAACATGAATGTATTGCTTGGTTAACTATGGCTACAGATGGTTGGTTTGATTGCAGAACAAGGTAGTTTGTCATATCAATTGAAGTTCAAAGATGTGCACAAACATTTGTTCAGGTATGAATACGGAGAAAATGTTGGTGATACGCAGTTAATATTGAAGTTTCCATAGTGCGTTTGCTGCTGTTAATTCAGTTTTTATTATCTGGTTAGTTCAACAATCAGTTAATAAAAATCCGCTCGCCAGTGGAACGACGTTTCGCAATTGTGAGAAAACGATTTAGAGAAAAAAGTACTTCGAATTTCTACATGACTTTAGAAATTCCGATACTATAGTAAAATCTGTTGTATGTAACAATATTAAATGTTGTTTAAGGATTAATTAATGTTTTATGTGACGGAGTTTGTTATATCAGACTGTAATAAGTATGATAATACTTAAGATATGTCATTGTAATAAGTTTGACTTAATAAACGTTAAGAACTTAATAACGTGTTTCCTTTTATTTGCAAAATCCTGGTGTTAATTTACATCTGGAATGATTGCCATATAGTGCAGTTGTCTGTAGTGGACCCATTTTGAATAGTCGAACGACTATACCGCGGAGCGATTGGAGCACCCGCAAGACACGAACGTAATTTGGGTTGCATGCACATCAGGCGAAACGCAATTCAGGTCGTTCGGATATTATTGCGCATGCTAGTACATCTTCTTTCTATGTACTATACTTAATACCAGGGAAACGTTAATACGTGTTACAGCCAATACGTTCTGAGACTCATCGCATGACAGTGCTGCGGTACACAATAGCGCAAAGTTAGTGCTATGGTGTGCACTTATGTCAGTTAGCCTCTCGTCCCTGCAATAGATAACTGAGTGCGCGGACTGGAAGTAAAGGTATGGTCTTCGTTGCTGCGGTGAGTTGAATACGCGAGTCTACCTTTACATGTTACAGTCTATCGGGAAAACAACAATTTCTGCTATCAATTAGACAGAGCCTCTACCGAAACATTTGAAATTATGCATCAACTGTACAGCGAAGACGCACTGAGTCTCAGTGTTGCGTTTAGATGGCACCGATTTTTGTGCAAGAATAGGACAGTTCGGAACATGATGCGCGTACTGTTCGGCTACGAACAATTCGTGCGGAACGCAAGATCCTTGACGCTTTCCAATCGCTCGTAATGCTTAGACGCTCTCTTAGCAGGAGTAGGGGTGTCATGGCACTTGCCACAAAACTTTGCCAGACGATCTCAACGTGGCTTATGTTACCCAGCACAGTTTGATACGAATCCTGTCGCAAAGGCAACTTGAGGAACGGATGACGATTTGTGGTGACCTCCTCAGTTGTGCGAACGATGATCCGACGTTTATCAACCGGATAATAATTGGAGGCGAAACATGGTGTTTCTCTTACGGTCCGCAATTAAAACAACTAACAGCCATCTGGAAAATGCCATCATTGTCACGATAGAAAAAACCGTGATAAGACCGGTCAAAAGGCAACGTGGAACTCTTTTTGAATCAAATGGAATTGTTCACATGTAATTCCTCCCAGACAGTACAACGGTAAACAAAACCCGCTACCCATTGGCCGTTTATGCAAAGCAATTCCATGTAAGTAACCTGGGATTTTCCGTACAAAATCCGGGCAGTTGATACACAACAACGCCGCTGAATATTACTCTGTCCTCACCCAAGAGGAACTTGTAAGGCACTAGGTGACGGTTTTGCCACACGTTCTATTTCAATTGATCTCTCACTTCAGGATCTTTTTATCTTTCCTCGTGGACGCAATATCGGTCGCACAAAAAGGTCATGACAGCCACAAAAGAATCCATACGAGACATTCCTACCAACGGTGCTTGTAGCAGCTATACCTGCGTTGGAAAAAAAGCATAAAGTTCAATGGCGACTGAGGATGCCTGTGGATCTGTGTAGGTGGATGCTACATAAAGCTCCAGCGTGTTTAACATACAGATTCAAGCCTCAGAAATTATAGACTTTATCAGTTGTAACCACCAAACTTAGACCTGTATGAAAAAGCAGTGCGCCTAAAGAGTGGCGACTGTCAACTGATGAAAATCCAGTTAAGCTGCATTCAGGTATCGGCTCGATGGTATAAATGTATTAAATTTCTATTTGTTTTCTTAAAGTTACAAGTAGTATTCTTCCTGTTTGATAGATTTACCTATTTGATTAATACTAAAGTTATCAAACCAAATTTGTTCATGGTAATCAAGTTCTTATTATCTCGTCAATTCAACAACTGCTTAATACAGAATAGCTCGCAACAGGAACGGCGTTTCACAGGTGTGAGAAAAAAATTCAAATGGCAAAAGTACTTCTAATAATTCAGGTAAAATTTTTCATATGACTGTTATTGCAATTAAGTGGATTCATAAACATTAAGAACTTCATAACGTGTTTCCTTTTATTTGCAATATCTTGTGGATAACTTACATCTGGAATGATTGCGGTGTTCTCTAGCGGCCTGTAGTGGATCCATTGTGAATAGTCGAATGACTTTACCGCGATTGACGGAACCGCAAGACAATTACGTTATTTAGGATGAATGCATATCAGGCTGAACGCAATTCATGTCGTTCAGATTTTGTTTTTGGAAATGATAGTATAATTTGACAGAATTACAAAACTCATTAGAATACGTGAAAATAAACTCTGTCGCATAAATCATTCAATAATCTTTAGTTAATATTAAATATTGATACGAGCAACAGATTTTACGACAATATAGGAACTCCTGAAAATCTACAGCAATTATTCGTATTTCTTCTCCCTGAATAGTTTGTTTTTCATATCTTCCTGGTGGACAATGTTTTCTCGTATGTTTCTGGTTGAAATTACCAATTAGGAACTACATAATTAACACCGTCAAAATTTCCTATAGAAAGATCATGATTAAGTTGAATAAGCAGCGTATTCTCAGTACTCATTAGTGAACTGCATCCGTCATGATGCGACTTTCGATGAAACCTGTAGCCCCGAAATGATCAAAAATTGTTGTTATTATCTGAAACGGCACTTTAAAAATAAAAATAAATAAAATATTCATATAAAAATTAACATGGAATTTAACGACACTATTCTGTCCCTGTTAATTACCAAAGAAAGACGTGGTATATAGCAATATTTACAAACAACGAGGTGTGATGATGAAAGGTATTGTGACAAAGGAAAGAGCATAGTGCCTATTGGGACAGAGAACTAATTAAAATGAGACCTTAGCTAACGAATATTTTCAACAGCAGCAAGACGTATGGACCTCATATATAGTTGCAGTTGTCTTACACTTGACTGCGAACTGACCTCCGCACCGACTAACGCTCTTTTATCTTCCCAAACGGATGTTTAGATCAACTTTTAACTGAAGACATAATGAGGTGAATGCATGCTTCAATATAAATAATAGCACCTATCAGGTTGTTGATAACCTGTGAACAGATATTAAAAATTGAAATAATTTTTCAGTAGTAGACAGGGGTCAACATGTTAGAGCTTCAAATGTAATTATGAACTTTTTGTGCAGGGCTAGGATTCGAATCCGCAAAAACGTTGTACGACGAATATTTTTTGTTATTAATTACGTAACGAGAATAATGAATTCGACCAGAGCAGTGAGGCAACGACTCATTTGCCCAGCTGTCGTGTTAAAGCAACAAATTCAGCGCTGATGTTGTGGAGCAGCCCATGCGAACAATAACGATTCTTCAGAACTTTTATTGTGGTACCAGAGCCATGAGCTTCTCGCTATGTTACTAGCCACGGCAGACACCAAATCAGTCTTGTAGAGATGCAAGATAACCGCACATTCTCCCCCTAGGAGTCCCCTGTATTCATTTTCTTAAAGCAATTACTTTATAATCAATCATGACTTTATCATCCTATTATTCAACACCTATCCTGTAGCTCGCAATACTAACATCGTCATTCTGTACACCAGGTGTCCATATGTGTTACATAACCTGTAATGTTTTTGCCATTGCATGGTCACAAAAGGATATCCAGATAAACGCATCCGCATATACGCCATATTGTGTACAAGAGCATTGGATACCTATGCCGCCGATGGCCTCTGATTTTTCTACATCACGTGCACCGATGTGCTTGCTGCTGCATTGCATCAGTTCTCGATTCTGAGAGCCTGGATTGCGTGTGTTATTTTAACGCGATTATGCTACTCAAACGGGCCAGGGACAAGACAACGTATGGATTGCAGCTGGTGTGTGCGTGCCCTGCAGGTGTGGCTGCTTCAAAATGTTCAAATGTTTGTGTAGTTTATGGGACTTAACTACGGGGGCATCAGTCCCTAAGCTTACAAACTACTTATGAACTAGCTAACACAAGGACGGCACAGATATCCATGCCCGAGTGGGGGGGGGGACTTAAACCCCCGACCGTAGTAGCCGTGCAGAGCGTTACTGGCGCGCCGCATTCCGCTCGGCCACGGCGGCCGGCTGTGGGTGCTTCACCGTCTGGACAGCTGGTCGTCTGCTTGCTTGCCGTTCGTCGTATTAGAGGGCGGTGGGTTTGGCTTCTGCTACTTTTCCATCCCCTGCTGGCTCTGTATCTGGACACAGAAGTCATGAGACGCAACTCTAATATGTTGTTCTATGCCACCTTGATGATTTCAGGGTTAGAAATCAGAACGCTAATTGGTTCCGAGATGAAACATAAGTAAATATTAAAAAAACTATTACTTGCAGTGTTTGTTGAATATTATTTATTTTGTTTTAACTTCAGTGTGGTGCTATACTGTTTATTTCATTACTTAGATCTTGTGTAATGGCTGAGAAAATTAATAGAAGTTTGGTTCGTGTAAGATTGACTATAACTAGAGCTCAGACCAAAGATACATGTAGCCAAGTAACTTCCATTGTAGAGTTTATTGTGAATGAAATGAATGAGGTGAATATAAATCGCTTAGATCAGATATAGCAGCAAAACCTTGTGTTCATGCTAGAAAGTCAACAAGAAGTCTGAAAGAGCCACTCGCAGAGGCAGCAGAGTCTTGTGGGGGTGAGAAAATACAAACTATTCATCCAGCAGTAGGTGTATCCATCTCACAGCCCTCTATCTGTTCATCACATGTAGCAACGACAGTTAAATCGGTTTTCCACGTTTCCTCGTGTAATTTTATACAGTCATTCTCAGGAAAGTGGAACGACAATGTGCACACATTAATTCAAAATACTAGAGATGTGACTTTTGTGTATGCATTGTAGAGCGAGTTTCTATTTATTTAACCAACGTGAATTGTGCGATGTTTCCAGGAGCTATGTTGAGTCAGTATATTCACATAGATTTACTATTCCTTTCGAAATGCTTGCATCCAGATTGGTAGAGCGTTTCCAAGATAAAAAAAAGTGTTAGGGTTTTTTTAGGACACGTTATCAACACTGAGGAAAGAAAACTTTCGAATCATTTGCCTACAGAACCCATGTCATCTTTTCCCAAACATAAGTGCAAACACAATCCCATCAACACATATCTTACAACGTGAAGCCAGAGCTCTTGAAAATGATGTTTTTCGAAGGGGGATCGATTTTACGATAGGAAGTGAAATAAAGTTCGCGTCTCCACTACCCTGCAAAAAGTGACACGGCATGGTCTATTAAGATATAAAGCAAACCAGTTTGTGTTATGAGCTGTACAAATGAAGTTGGTCACGATTTTGTTACAGGTCCTCAGTGCAGTTGATGTCACCACTCCAAACCCCAATCACACGAATGCCGAGCATCATGTTACACACATTGTCAAGAAACAGGTCATATTCAACAGACGTGCACTTGGCTATGGCACCACCTAAATAGGAATCAACCTTGTAGTAGTGGCGGCCACCCAGTAAATAACGGAGGCAAAAATTCCAGTGACACTTTTTGGGGGCTAGTGTAGCCACCGCCCCGAGCTCTCAATGACGCAAATTGATCTGGTGAAGGACCATGGATTACGAAAGGGGGGTGAGATTCATTGCCGAATTAGATGCGAAGAAACTGAAGATACTTTTCGATACCAGCGAGAAGGTGAGTTTATTATTCACCCCATTTAATGACAGGCATGCCTTGTGGTGGCCACGCTGACATTTGAGTAGGTTAGGAAACGAAATAGTAAACTCTGTTGGCTCATGAGAAATTAACTTGAAAATTTTTAAGAAGTATTTGCACATACAGCAGAGGTACTGTCATGGGAAAATGTGGATTTTGATGTTCTCCTGGGAGTTATTTCCTGCGCTGTATTCTTGATGCAGTTGACTTTGGTTTTCATAGTATCCAAATAGTTGACCAAGAATTCCTGTTGGGCTGCGACAATACTGTACAGGTGTCGATGTTCTTCAGGGATAAAGGCAGCTGACTGTGAAACTATACACAATGGAATGAGAGAAATTCTCTGGGTGAGTTTGAAATCTACATTCCCAACTAACTCAGTTATCCTGATGGATCTGATCCCCTGAAATGAGTTGCTCGATGGTTTACAAGAACATGTAAATAACAAATGTCATCCATTTTAATTGAATGAAGAAATATTTATGCTAGTTAGAATAGATAATTTTGTCAGAGCAGATCCTAAAATACCGGGGGACAGTATTATCGAGTATACAAAAGTTACCAGCAAAAGAAAATTGCGAAATGGGAAGACTAGAAGAGAAGGAGGAACATGAAGAAATTAAGAGGTTGAAGTGTATTTATTAATAATGTAAATATCACAAACACCATAAAACTTGAATTAAAGCAATGTTTATTGATTTTCCTAGAAAGAATATAAATTAGTTGTGTTCAGTACTTGATGAATTTAGTACCACATTTGAAGAATGTCAAGATTTACCTGCTACATAATTGACGAACCACATGATTTCCATAGGAGGGGCTAAGCCAATCAGTGAAATACCATATAGGAATTCACATTATTTGTTACCTATGGCTGAGCAGACCTTTAAGGAACAACTGGATGTGAGGATAATACAACCCTTGTGCAGTCCCTGTTGTATTCATAATTATCCTGTAATGGACACATGGTGAACGAAAAGCTTATCGAATATGTGTGGACATGCATGCATTAAACAAAGTTATAACTCCAAACTTATAAACTCTCCTTCAAATAAATGAAATGTTGACCATTTAGGTAACTGCCAATATATCACGTCATTAGACATGTGGTCTGGTTTCATCAAATTCCTCTTGACCAGCAGAGCATGTAAAGACAGCATTTGCAGTACGATCATGGCACTATGAATATCTGAAGAAGCGCTTTTAGATTATAGAATACACCAGCAACAATTTATAGTTTAAACATGTATTGCTAAGGAAATTAGAACCTTCCATGTGTCTAATTTATCTAGAACACATTATTGTATTTCAAATGTGTTTAGAAGAATATGCATGACTATTAAGAACTGAAGTGTTACATATATAAAAAGCGAATCTTAGTCGGGAATTACACAAATGCCAATTTGCAGAACCACAAGTTTCGGTCACATAATTTCAGCTACTGGCGTTCAACCTAATCCACGGGTAACTGATGCAGTAAAAGATTTTGCTTTCCCTCACAATGAGATAGAATTACAGTCTTTTCTTGGCCCAGCCAACTATTATCATCATTTTGTGACTGTTGTCCAACCTCTGACCAAACTACTATAGAAGGGATTCATATTTATATGCTGAAATGTAAAGAAATTCTAACAGAAGCACCTGTTTTGGGATAGGCAAATTTTGAGTCACCTGTGATTTTGAGCTGTGACAGGTGCGGTTTCGCAATTGGATAGGGAAAATAATTTAATGGTGTTATCATGTTGCCTTAATGTGGTTGTTGAGCCTCTAGAACCTAAGCAGTGTAGGTGGATCCTTAAAAGAGAGTATAAATATTCACTAAGACACAAACCAGGAGAGTTCCCTCAGAATGCAAATGTGTTAAGTCAATAAGTTCGGTAAGTGTGGAACAATCAGGTAGTGATTGCTGAACAAGAACAGCAAGATGATAAACAATTCAAGAAATTTCCAAGATCCCCAAACTTCTTGGTTTTTGACAAAATCTCAATCGTAATACAACCGTAGGTATCGCCTGTTTGTTCCAAAATCTCTTAGAGAAAGGATTTTACAGGAATCACATGACAGTATACAAATATGCCAACGTGGGAAGAAGATAACTAGCGGATGAATAGTTTCATAGTTGTGGTGGCCTACTCGAAAGTCAGATGTTGAAATTAATATACAGTCTTCTTAACATATGCACAAAGAGCACAAGATGTAAAATAAAAAGTACACCTACAAACCATTCCTAGGAGCACGAAACCATTCATTTTGTTCAGCGTGCCATCACTGGCCTATTTTCAATATCATCTCAAAATCATTAATATGTTGCATCAAATATAGACAATTTTTTCTGTTACCTAATTAAGGTGCATCTTGGAGATATGACTGCAGCGACAGTCATTAAAGCTTTCGTAGCACATCTTGTTTTTCCACAAGGCAGCTCTGAAGCCATAATTACAAACCAAGGGAGTAACCTATTATCATATCTTTGCCCACAATATCTGATCCCACTGCTCCCGAAAAGTAATGGTTGGGTAGAACATGTCAGTAACTCTGTTTTCTAAATATTGCTGTATTAAGTAAATCATAGCCACACAGGCTGGGGCAGACAACTTCTTTCATATGGTGTTCATACAAGAGAGTATGAATCCAATGACTGCATTCTGTTCGAAGTGGTGCATGGACGCAAACTAAACTATATAAGTGGCCTCCAGATGTTCATGGTCCTACATTGACTGCAACTTTGCCAAAGACCTCACGGCAATGATCATCAAAAATCAGCCACTTGAACTAAGTGGCTTTCATATGATAATGGTCCTACATTGACTGCAACTTTGCCAAAGACGTCACGGCAACGATCAGCAAAATTCAGCATCCAAACCCATAAATGCTAGCTGGAATTTCTGTAACCACATACTACTTGGCAGCATATTGTTAAACGCTGATATAATCTATGATTGGCTTCCCCACACCAGCTACATTCTAAGTACTGAACAGGTATTATATGTGAGAACAAAGGGTTATTGTGGTTACTGATAGCAATTAGAAATTATTCGCACGTAATTAACTGATGATTAATATATACATAAGTACAATGTCTTAGTCATCTTCTCCATTGTTTAGCGGTGAATTGAATAGTAAGTTGAAGCATTGTGATGACTTAAACAGGAAGTACGTTAAGTGTGTTAAAGTATTGCAATATTTTATGGTTGATGATGGTGTAGTTTAGTTAGCCACTTAACAGCTTATATTAAGGCCTTAGTATTAATGTGGAGTTCCACAGCAGGTGGTAAGATTTTTGTGGCTACAGTGCTTCTACACTTGTGTAGCAGCAGTCCTGGAAAATAATCGAGTATACTAAACTCCCTATTTGATCTGTTAATAGAGGTAATCTGCTGTGAAAGTAATAATGACACAGACACTTTTATGTCCTAGTCATTTCATCACACATAATAGCAGCAGTTCTCTGTTTTTCACTTCCTCTTAAAAGTAAATAGGTTTCCAAACACTTGCGATTGCAACAGTCCCTATAGAAATGATGAAATGACCTAAAATAACGAGCTCCTTATCTTTTAGACATATAGTTCATTGTAGAGACATTTCGTGTTCTCGATGGAAGGAAAATAGACTGACTGGCCAACAACGATATTTTCCTAGTCTGACACTATATAATGTATGCATTGGATACCTTCCTCACCCTCGTAATATTCTCAATGCAGTTTACTTACTTCCTAAGAAGTAAGTTTTTCAGTAAATCGGAAATCATATATTCGATTTTCTATTCTTTGGCTTCCAACAACCACCAATTATTCTGCCATTTATCATGATTTATAGTTATCCATTTAACATTTTGTTATAATTTCTCACATTATTGTTCAGTTTAGAACATCCTGACATGTTGTTGAATTCCTATTTTCCTACCCACAATCTTCTGTACCATGTAGTTACACTCTGGTAAGAAATACTGCCTCCAACGTACCTACTATGCAATTGAAAGTCTCTCAACCAAAATAATATTTTTAGAATGAAGAATGCCCTCATTATCTCTCTCTCTCTCTCTCTCTCTCTCTCTCTCTCTCTCTCTCTCTCTCTCTCTCTCTCTCTCACACACACACACACACACACAAACACACGTTTATAAATGGGAAGGAGTGTACGACGAAAATTTGTTGTTATTAATTCCGTAACGCGCATGATAATTTCGACCTGGTTTTCACAGCCAGATCAGTGAGTCAAAGGCCCATGTACCGTACCGTCAGTGTTGATGCTGAAATGTCAGCGCTAATGCTGCGGCGCGGCCCAGGCGAACATTACGCTTTTTTAGGATCTTTTATACCGGTAGCGGAGCCACGAACCGCAGTCTAGATATCTTGCCACGGCACGAGTTACATCGGCCTTGAAGAGTCACAAGATTACCGCACTTTCTCCCCACGTATAGGCCCCTGTATCCTCTTACCTCAATAAATCACTTCATTGTCAATAAAGACTTTAATTTATCCTCCTGACATTCACTGCCTATCCCGTAGACCAGACCCTAGCCTGGCCCTTCTGGTTGCCTTGGAAACATCAACGAAACACCTGTAATATATGGTTCCGAGAAGGCCAATTACAGCCGAAAGATGAGCAGGACTACAATTTTCAACAAGTTGAAAATATTCATACCCTTGTGGCCTTAAATGCCTATTGGTTCATTAAATAACATTCATGGTGGAAAAAGTTTCTGGCGACAGAATCACACTTTGCTACGTATTCTGCCTCTATTTACCAAAGGATGTTCAGCTCTGTCCCACTAGATTGCGAATCCATATATGTTTCTTGGGGAATGTGAAAATACGACTGTAACCTTGTGTTCGTCACTTGACGTAACTTGAGGTGGAGTATTTAGGCACCTGCCTGCTGAAAACGTACTTCAGAAAGGGGATTAGAAGCCACACATCATATGTAACAAACTGACACTGAGCCTCCTGACGACTTCGGCCGCATGGATCAGTCATTTTTCTGTGGGATAATGTATGATGCCTATGTATTGGAGTCGATGAAAACAACGTGGCTCTCAATTGCAAGATAAAACAGTGATACGCCCATGCTTCGCAACGGTAGCAGACCCCAAATAAGTCAACATTTTTTATCACTAATCAGACACGATAATATTGTAGAATATTACACCGCATTGACACATTTACGATAATGTTCGAAAGTCACAGAAGATAATTATAGCCTTTACTAAGAACAGTTATTCCTCGCGCACTGCTTCGTATCTCAATGTATCGTACACCAAGTCTTCCTTATGAATCAGACCGCGCATTGGCGAAAACCGTATGAGAGTCGGTTTAGTAGTTTTTGAGTTCCCCACACTTTGATTGTCGAACTTGGAGCAAAATAGTTTAAGCAATGTTTTCGACTTATTTATCATTATTGATGCACAACACTTTATAATAACACTGTAACACATTTTTCATGAGTAAGCAATGCATACGAAATGGAGAATTTAATGACGCTATGGTTTCCACTTCTGTATATACCTGACATAAACTGGTTCAGTATCAAACAAGGCACCAGATGGTAGAACATCATACTACAGCTATGTGCTTGCTCTAGCAAATTAATTGCTCTTTGTTCTTAGTTTTGTAATCACTGAAATAAAATCGCATGACCTCCCAGAATCAGAGATTTTGTTTCGGCTAATATTTGTAGCCAACAACGGAGATATCGTTCGGTCACACTAAAGAAATACAACCTAAAACTGCATCACATTTAGGCCCCAAACTTTCTGATAGTTACAGAAAGAAATCAGCACAATAGCTTTTTGATAGTCATTCCTTTATCATTTATTCTTCCGATCCTATGCCTGTCTTCTGATCGAACAAAGGTTACAATATTTTATATACGAACGAAAATGCACGTCTTATAATATTTGAGGCAAAGTCTCTAACTCTGTACCAGTTGTTTTGCCGTGGTGGAGTAGCTGAGCTGTCTAAAGCGTCTCGCTGCGGAGCGTGCGGTTGCTCGCCGCGGAGGTTCGAGTCCTCCCTGGGGCATGGGTGTGTATGTTGTCCTTACTTTAGTTTACCTAGGTTTAAGTAGTTTGTAAGCTACGGACTGATGACCACGCAGTTTGGTCCGATAGATTTACAAGCATTGAAACCAGATATTTTATACGGGCATTGAGTTGGTAAACTGCGTTATCATTATCTGAGTATCGCAGAAAATATGGATCAATAGCTAAAAACTGTAGAGCGAAAATGTCTTAAATTTTCGCCGTTGATATTCCGTATTGAGACTAAAAGCTCTTTTCACAGAACAGATTAATATTTTCCCTCCAACGAAACTGTATCTACAAGCAAAAAAACACCGTCTCTCTACAGGCTACCATGTTACACAAGAGATACCAAACAGCGACAGCTTTATTCCGCTTTCCTGCCGAACTAGTTGTTGAGCTGCTAAATCGCAACGTAAAAGAATTGAATATTAAATTAGCTCTTCATGTTCATTTTCATACCACATTACCGTTTAAAATCAATATATCATTAACTAATCTTCCTTGTTCTGCCCTATCTTTCACAGAATTGTAATATAGCTTTTATTCTCGTTGGATTACAAATTTTTACCGGGAAATCTAACTGATTTTTCTGACTGCTGACTACAGTTGTTACATAACATCAGGGATTCACTACATCCAAATACTGATAACTCATAGGGAGCAGAAGGTAGGAAAGTATTCGCAACTGACTCCAATACACTTCTCACTTATGTTGTGCAGCAGTTGCAGTTTGTCAGCAAACACTTCTTGTGGAATCGCTCAAAGCACTGAGTCTCACGTCACGCGTTGTTGGATCTCCGCGACCGTGGCGAAGTTTAAGGCTTTCAGGGATAATTTAATACAGGGAAAGAGAAAGAAGTCTGCCGGTGGGAAAACTGGAGAATAAGCAAGGGTGTGGAAGAACAGTGACCTTGCGTCTAGCCAGAATGTTGAGCACGGATATCGCATGCTGGACACCTTCCTTTCCGCCTCTAAATCGCTTACATCACTGAAACACACGCTTTTGACTCACTGCATCAACACCATACGCTTTCACTAACATTCCCTAGGTCTCCATCTCCGTATTTCGTAATTTTAAATGAGCTGTTAACGCGTTGCTCCCTTTTGCGCTCCAGGTTCGAATGACACGATTTTTCTTACTGGCTGTGTTAGCTGCGTCGCAGCGTGTACCACCGTATCACAGCAGTGTTTTGCATGATAGGGTGCGCTTGTCGACATGTCGCTCAATGTTTATGCGTGGGCACCTCAAACTCGCTAGCGCCGTCTGTAAAATGTGTGAACGATCACCGAACATTTCAGACGATCTGTGTATTAAAATACTAGCATATCTTCGTGGCTTACCCTTTGTGTTGTCGGTTTTACTTATCCCCCACAACAATTGGTTCTTTAAAGTGAGAAATTTTTGTTCCAGGTTTAGTTAATTTTGCCGGCCGCAGTGGCCGAGGAGACTGAGGCGCTCCAGTCACGGTCGAATACCCCGTCTGGCATGAATCTTTTTGCCGTCCTTAGTCTTAGTTCATACGTAGTTTGTAAGTTTAGGGACTGATGACCCCGTAGTTAAGTCCCATAAGCTATACAAAAATTTTTTTTTGGTTAATTTAGTTAAAATACTTTGATTACTTTATGACCAGATGAGGATCATTCTTGGATTTGTTGCAGTTTTTGACACTGATTATTGCTCATAACGCTGTATCTCCGTTACAATGTTTTGCGCATGTTTGTAACTCCAACAGGCAATGTTGCCTCATGCTGAGGAACATATATACGAAGAGTTAATTGATGTCGTTCCGTAGTTTCGGAACTCGTTCGAGACACACACACACTCACACACACACTCACACAATCATGCAAATTAGATTTTAATATATGCATAGATTAAATGAACACTTCAGTGTGATATATAGTTATTTTCTACCTTTCCTTTTCCTTGTGTCGTGTTAGCGAGTGTATTTTGCTGGTTGTTTGAGCGAATACCCTGCTGACGTCTGTAGAGAGAGATAGAGAATCGGATTTGTCGATGATGGCCCGCTCTGTCGTCCCCCGTGTCCTTGAGAAGCGCAGCCATAATGCTGTCTTGTTACCGGGGATAACGATCCGCTCCATAAGAGCCGCCGTTGCCATATTTGCCTCAGTCCAACAAAAGAAGGGAAGCTGACAAAATGGTAGCACATACCGCTACACTGTGCGTACGATTGCATGAGGTTTCGATTCTAGACGCTTCTATTACAAATAATTCAAAATGCAACCTTAATACTTTCTTTGTACATCAGTGTACTGGCATTTGGATTGCAGAATTCCAGCAGCGGTGGTCTTTGTTATATGCGATGGTGGTGTGAGACAAAAAATATCTCCTGCATGTTTGAGCTCGGTAAGGTACTTGAAAGGGGTAACAACGTTAGGTGTGTTCATTACAAAGTTTTCTCATTTTGGGAGTACTATATTAATATCACTAGTAAGACGTTTTGTTTAAGCAGAGTTGGTTCATTTAATCTCACGCAAAAATGGAATTGCTGCAAGCGGCGGTGCAGTGGCCGAGTGTTCTAAGGCGCCTTGTGCGGAGCGCGCGTTTGCTCGCCGTCGGATGTTCGGATCCTCTCTCTGGCATGTGCGTTTGTGTTGTCATTAACATAAGTTACTTTAAGTTATTTTAGTAGTTTATATGTCTATATATTGACGACAAACTTAGGTCAATCCCTTTGATTTTCAAAAATTTGAAAATTTGATTTAGTGTAAACACGGTTCACAAGCAATGCGGTCTTCACATGTGAACAAATCAGTGATTTATAGAAGGCAGTAACGAACGATCGTGACTTGGTAGGTAGATCAATTTCGGTGTCAGAAATACGATGAATATCCAGAATGCGTACCGTGTCAAGAGCGTATCCCCGATTATATTTACCGCAATTTCAGACATAGAGATTCTTTCGTTGTAGAAAGGGTAGAGAAATATTGGCCGGCCGCGGTGGCCGAGGTGACTGAGGCGCTCCAGTCACGGTCAGCACGGCCACTACGGTCGGGGGTTCAAATCCCCCCTCGGGCATGGATATTTGTGCCGTCCTAGTTCGTAAGTAGTTCATAAGTAGTTTGTAAGTTTAGGGACTGATGACCCCGTAGTTAAGTCCCATAAGCTTAACAAACATTTGAACATTTTTGAGAAATATTGATCTATAAGAGATAACACACAGGAAAAAGAAGGCTGGAAAGTAATCGCCATTGGCGATTTTGAAGGCCAGAAAAGGTATTTTGTCAGTAACTTGTGCACCCTGTATGTTAATCTTCAAGTAAAACTGAATACGAAAGGGCATAGAAAAAGATCCGCGAATGGTTTGTTATAGAGTTACGGCTCATCAAAGATTTTGCGTGAAATTTAGTAACCTCGATAATGTGGAACTATTGCCAATCTGTAGGAGATTAATGTAAAGCACGATTTCTAATTATTTTGTTGTAATTCATGTGAATGCATGGTGTGTATCTGCCACGTTTTTCAAAATTTCCTCAGGTTATAAACGTAAATTCCAGAGATTATACAATTACATTTGTTGATTTTTCATAAAGGCTGTTGGCAAACGTTAGTGAGTGTTTTCAGTCGTTTCGTAACCTTGAAACAAGTTAGTTTCATGTCTTGTTTAGTGAAAGAATGTCAATACAGATGGGGCATTATTTGCTCGCATATGAATTAAGAACAACCTTATGAAACTGAAACGAGGAACAAAGTCTATTAATACATGTGAAACTAACTGCATTGATATTTGTGGAGACACTTTTGAACGTTTATTGTGAATGTGTTGTGAAATTGATGTACACTCTACAACTTCATTTGCAATGGGCTTTGATTTTCTGGTTTAGAATTTTCGCGCGCTATGGTATTAAGAAAAGCAGGTTACCTGACACGTTCGTACAGTTTTAGTTAAGTTTTATTACCATTATTTTGCAAAATTAAATTCTCCACCAATTGTGCTTAAAACTATGTGTAGTTGTCTGGATTAAAAAAATACCGATACACATGGAGAAGTGGTTGAAATGTGTATTGGTACAAGCACCTGCACACATAATTTAAATAACATCGATAATACACGTAACGACTTACAACTTCATATATGATGTCGTCTTTGTTTCGTGCTGATTTATTGTAGTAATATTTTTGTTACCTTATACTACGTAATGTTTATAAATATGTGAGATCTAGGCCTTTTGAAAAAATGAATAGATTATTAAACATGGGTCTTTCTGTTGGTCGTTACTGATTTGAAAATTATTATGAAGTTGAAACGAGTCAGCACTCCGTAAGATTTTACGTTCTTCCGAGATCTAGGCCCTTTGAAGATGTTTTTAATAATTGATCATAAGGCCGCCTCTTCTCCTCTGGTAATGTCAGAAGCTATACCCAACTTTGGAAACAGTCAAACCTTTACGAATTAACTGTAATTGCCCTGCGAGGTTTAGTATGGGGAGGGGGAGGGGAAAATTGCGTCTGCAATGCCTAGTCTTCAAGAGATGGGATGACGCGCTCTAAACTGCAATCGCAGGTAGTTTGATACTGAAAGTCATAGGTGATGCCTTGCTGGATAACACCATGCCATGTCATGTTTTACGACATGGCAACATAAATATTCTTTCTTTTGAGATTCATTGGTTTAAATGTTCATAAATATGCCAGACATGTCAATGAGTCTCATCCATCATCTTAAGCCTTTGACTCTGGGCATCAACTTTTGTACTTCTATGATAAGAGAATGTTCACTATGATATTAGCTGAGGCCACGCTCTCTCTCCTTTCTTTCTTTCCTTTTTATTTTTTTTTTCTCTATATTAAAGTCTGAATTCGTGATTGGGAGTAATCTTTAGGTAACCAGGCATGGTGTTCTAGTACGTCAGCCTGCATGTGCCGCATGGTTGCCTATCTACGAAGGGGGCTGGGAGCCTCCAGCTACACTAAATGATAAGAAGAAGAACTGATTGGAGCATTCAATGAAAAAGCAGTATAAAATGAACTACTAATTATATATAAAATAACTAGATTATCCATACGTTGATCTTCAGGCGAAATACTGGTGCGGTCAGGAAGATAAAGGAGGTAATAACTGTTAAACTGCGAAAGCCCATGTAATTCACCGATGCAATAACAAATTTCTTTGACCATCAGCCGTAGACTATACTACAGGACACATTTCAGTTTTCAATATAAAAGCTAAGTACTTATTTTTGGAGCACACTAGACGCTATGCTCGAAAACAAAACTTGATGACAAAATCACTTCTATTACCTACGAAATAGAAAAAGAGTTGGGCTAAAGATGGGTAGAGGAAAAAGAAGGCTACAAGTTAAAAGAAGGATGTATTATTGCGTGTCTGAGCGACATCTAATACTAAACGTGATATGAAGTACATGATGATAGGATAACTCCCAAATTTTCCGATTTGCGGCACGCTAACAGCACATAACTCTACAGAAACCAATGGATAGCATAAGGTTAGGAGTAACGTTTACGGTTTCCCTACGTGACAAATGGACGTTAAATTAACAGAAGAGAATGAAGGGCGTCCGGAGAGTAGCACTGTCAGCGCTTTTTGCCGCTGTAAATATCGGACGTGAATGATACTGTATGTCATATTTACAACCCGAACTGAGGACGGCACACACTATCCATTTGTGACACAAGTGTAATCTAACAAAGAAATATTGATGTAATGTTGGCATACATATACCGCTGCTGGTGCTAATGGAGCTGTACTGGTTTCCCATGCAGTATAATATACTCAACACGTATGGAACTAAATTAAGCAAATTCATCACAACTGCTTATAGAGCCTACGGCTAATCTTCACGGAGGCCGATATTGACCTGACAGAACAACCTCCATCAGCGAACATTCAATCATTATGGAACTCCGCAAAAACTTTGGAGTTTAAACCATGTACACTACAGTTTATATAAGAATACTGAACAAATATATATTTCACCTGTATCGCATTTCTGCCTGAAGCTTATTTGCCACGGAGTTCATTGCAATGACTTCTTATACCCATTACAATAAGTCCCAAAATAAAATAATTTCCCACTTATGTAAAATGGAATATGAGTTCAAAACGGGATAAGAATAAAATTAGTAAGTAAAGAGATTATAAATTTAAACATAATGCTGTTGAGGCGGTTTGATATCAAAGCATTGTTATATAATCTTCTACATAATTGACATTCCTTGTCAAACCTCTTTGCACTGCCAATCCGAAATTAGTTACAGAAAACACATTTTATTATACAACAATACGTACCTCGTGATTGTTTCACTATCGAAAATTTCTGCAAAATTACAAAACTGTTCTTTTACCTTATTTTATAGTTGGAACAACTACTAATAGTCAGTGTATGCCGTTCCTGCGGCTCAGACTATTTCACTGTTCAATATCTCAACGTGGACTATTTGTGTCTGCCGTCACTGCGGATCAGATGATCTCTCTTTATGACACCGAAAACTTGATCGTCCGTCTCCGGGAAAACAATGACTTACGCAAGACTAGCCAATGATATTATCACACATCTGTATATCTTTGTCGCCTAGTAGTAACCTACCTCCACCATAATTATTATTTTTGTACGAAAGACATATATACGTGGTTGAATGTCAGTGCTGGAAAGTCTGTTGTGTAGCCTCCTTCAGAAACGTCTGGTTATCAAAGCTGGAGCAATATCTCAAATGTTTGTAATTTTCTGAGAGAGACTACGTTTGACTGGCGGCGGCTACCAGTCTCCAGCTCAGGAACCCTTGGTTTGGCAATCCCGTACTCAGCATATGAATGCGGAGTGCACTGAGAGCAGGTAGGGCAGGAAAGAACGAAAAGCCATTACTGAAAAAGGAAGAAGGTTTTGTTTGACATCTTGTAAATCACGAAAAGGGAGCAACTGAGAATAAGCGTAATTGTGAGATTGTCGATTATGATGAAATACTAGCACGAAGTAGATGACCATCTAAAACTCCATCAAAACATCTAAATAGGTTGATATAATGAAAACAAAAGTGTGGCAGGGCATTAAATAGTAAAAATCGTAACTCCCTAAAACTGGTAAATAAATGCTACCAAAGACTGATAGGTTAAAAATGACTGGCCTTGTGGAACTTATTTTTTTCTGGAGACTGGAAAGTAATGATCACAGCATATAGACACGAGACCTCTCACACAACACAATAGGAACAAATCATACAGACAAGGAACACATACGAGACACAACAGTACAATAAACACGCACATACACACACTCAAACACACACAGAGAGAGAGAGAGAGAGAGAGAGAGAGAGAGAGAGAGAGAGAGAGAGAGAGCGGGAGAGAGACAGACAGACAGACAGACATAAACAAATGGCACGTACTCACCTACAGTAACAAAACACTCATAGTTCACAGTATAGACAACATACTAAAGATACAATTACTGCAAGTATGTTACAGGACAGACAACCATTACTGAAGAATCTCAGAGTATAGGTAACCACGAAAATGTTAAAGTGTTTTGTAAATCTATCGGACTCAACTGCATGGTCATTAGTGCGTAGGTTACAAACTACTTAAACTAAGATAAGCCTAAGGACTACACACACCCACGCCCGAGGGGGATTTGAACCCCCGACGGCGGACGGCCGCGCGCAGCGAAGCACAGCTTCCCAATAAGCACGGCTTACATCTAAAGTTTCATCTGCTTAGTATAAGTACTTGTCATTCAGAAAGTGTTTTCTTTTTAAATTATTGTTGCCTATTTTCAGTCCTTTGACGTTATTTGGCAAGCGACCAAGGACCTTCCTGAGAGCCAAATTCACCCTTTTCTGGGCGAAAGGTAAATAGTGAACGTCATCCTAGCGTTGTAGTTATATACAGAACAAACATGTAGGAACTTAAAAACCAGACAGTTTGAACACCTCAGGGCATTGCAAGGTAACAGCTCCCATAGCACCTCTACAGACCTCCTAATAGCCCACAATCACAATCAAAAATAAAAATACATTTAAAAATAATTAAATTAAGCCAGAGGTAACACCTCAAACTTACGATGGATATAGGATAACTACATGTACAAAGTAAGTAACAGCAAAAGGAATCGTAGTTACGAATGAAAATACCACATTGTGCAAAAAACGTACTATTTAACCCAATACAGGAGCTATACAAATAAGTAAAGAGTAATTGTTAATAAAACTCTTCTGGGTATTAGACCGCATCGTCGATATATCAAGTATTTCACCAAAGTTTCGGCCGCTATTACAAGCGGCCATCTTCTGTTTACTGCTGGATGAGGGAAAGCTGGTGTCTTAAATATTAAAGAGTAAATAAACGAAATTCAAATACACGCCATTCCCATCTGAGAAGAAATGTAGATTGACTAGATTAGACGGACAATGTTACAATCACACTCAGATGTAATCGGTTCAGTCTGCAACAAGTAATATAACTGTCACAAAGTTTGGCCGCACAAGTCAGAGGCCACAAGTTATAAACACTAACAGTTCTTATCGTATTGGAGAGCACGATCCTCCGAGACGATCGCCGATGAGAGTGCCGTTGGTGAGACTACGCTAGCCTTATATTAGTGTCAGCTGGTTCCTCCAACTTTCAAGGAGGGCGCTTGTTCCAGGCCACGCCCAGCATCGCACTAGTGGAGTCCCCTGTTCAAGAGCTTCGAGCTAACGCATTGTGACTATCTCTGAATGTTTTTCAGTTACAGTTCCCAACTCCTACACGGCTGGCAACCCGTAACGTTGTGCTGTTGGAAGGGTACTTGCAGCTGCAGGAGTCGAGTACTGCGGTCGTATCACCCCTTCCCTCTTACGGAAGCAGGCCGAGGCTTGCCGGTCCGGATGCACCGCGGAGATGTCCATTTGATCGTCAGCATCCGCCTGTGCCTCTGCTCATAGGAGGCGCCTGAGCCCAGCTGTAGTGGAGTAAGGTGGTGGTGCCCGGTTTTACTTGGTAGGCGGACTGCGACCGATGTTGAGGCAATAGCAGGATGTGGAGACTGAGGGTCCATGTAAATGTCAGGTGTCTCTGAGGGCTGGAGCCTACAAGGTACAGCTGGCGCCAGCTCAGAGATTGGCACTAGGTGTGGTGGGACCGGCGTCCCCATTGGCGGTATCTGCCAGTCGGGGTCAGCCAGATGGTCACCTGGGCCAGGAAAAGAACAATCGTCAGCCGCTGCTATTGGTGGGGCATTTCCGGGGAAGGCGAAGGACTAGAGGTGGAGGCAGAGGAGTGGGGGGCATGGGTGGGGATTGTATCTGCCGAGGGCAGGGATCTGGTTGAGGTGCCGAACTACCTCTCGGTCCGGAAGTTGGACCGAAAACATCTTCCTGTCCTGCTGACGAGTAATAGTTGCCAGAATCCATGGTGGTTGAAGCCCAAACCTGCAGGTCCAAACTGGGGTGCCAGGGCGAAAATGAGGGAGCCTCAAAATTGGTCGAGGATGCGGGGCCGGGATTAGGAGATGCAGGCGGGTGTGTGGTTGGCACCCATCCAAGAGTTCTGCTGGCGACTTGTCGCCAATGGATGTGGACCTGTAGGAACTTCGAGTGTGAGAGCATCGTCGGTTGTGTTATCCTGAAGGTACTTTAGCATTTGGGTTTTGAATTTCCAGATGAGGCGTTCTGCTTCGCCGTTTGATTGAGGATTGAAGGGAGGGGAGGGGAAGGTGATGGATACCTTTCATTTGACAGTATTGATGGAATTCACTACTCCGAAATTGGGAGCCATTTTTGCTGACGTTTGAGAGAGGCCTTCTTCTGGAAAGGGCTTTGATAGTAGTTGCTGTAGTAGTGGAACTGCAATGAACGATATAGGGGTAACAGGAATAGGCATCAATGACCACGAGCCATTGGGCCTTGAGGAATGGGAGAGTAAAATCCAAATGGATGCATTCGCAGGGACAGGTGGCTGTGGGCCAGTATGACAAGGTTCACGAGGAGCCGGAATCTGTGAGATGCACTGCATGCATGCCTGAATGAGATGCTCAATGTCCCTTGTGATACCTGGTCAGTACACATGCTGGCGAGTCAGGGCGTTTGTTCTGTAGAGGCCCCAATGGCCAGTGTGGAGCAAGGTGAGGATGTGTGATTGAAGGGAAGTTGGCACGACAACCCGGGGTTGCACCTTCTGGTACACTTGGAGAAGCACTCCATCGACAAGTAGCAGCAAATGGCAAATGAGGAAGAAGGGGCAGACGCTGGCAGTCGCAGAGGCCAATCCTGGAGGATGTATTCACGAACTCATCGCAGAACAGCATCGCCGGCGGTGGCATCTGCAACTCTGGAACTGGTGACTGGAAATGCATGCAGGGCCTTCTCGATGGCCTTATCGACCTGAAACAAAAGGAGTTGAGCGTTGAACGCAGGATCTGGGCCAGCTGGCAACTGGAAGGGGGCATCTGCATTAAAGTGCATCGCCAATGCTTTATAATGGATGTAGAAGTTGAATTTGCAGAGGAAAAGTGCCCAGCGTTGCAGGCGGTGCGATGTCTTAGCCGTAATAGGAGAAGCTGGATGAAATAAGGCCACTAGTGGTTGATGATCGGTTATTAAGTGTAACTTGACACAAAATGGGCGACTGAAATTTAGTGATGGCAAAAACGATCGCGAATGCTTCTTTTTCAATTTGTGAAAACGTGTACTGTGCAGGAGTAAGGGTTTTTGACGCATAAGCCAAGGGCTGCACTGTGTGCACTGTGCCGTCCAGGTTCCGGCGAGCAAGGACAGCTCCGACCCCATGTTCGGAGGGATCAACTGATACGACGAGAGGTTTACCAGTCTGGAATGTGGCCAGGCATGGAGCTGTTTGCAACTGATGCTTCATCGTCTGGAAAGCCGTCTCGCATTCGTCGGACCACGTAAAGGGTGTATTCTTCGTGCACAGCCTAGTAAGTGGGAAGGTAAACTCTGCAGCTCCAGGAATGAAAGAGTGATAATAAGCTTAAAAGCTGTACGTGTGTTGTGGATGTTGAACCTATCGTTAGATCAGACAACAAATTGTTCCTTGACACAGCAATTTGGTTTAATTATGGCCCTGATACTGATGTATATGCTATTAAGTGAGAAACAGTGCATGAAACTGATTATGTGCGCAACGGATATTTTTAACAAAACAACTGTGACATGTAGCCTTTTGAAACAGACACTGACTATACTCAAAAATTTTGACTGCGAGAAAGATATTACAAAAAAACCACAAATCACTTTCTTAATGCTTGACTGTGAGAATTTTATGCAGATCAGTTTCTAATTATTGAAATTTAGTATCATAGTCAATTAACTATCATTTACTATGGCACCAATAATGAAATCCGTTCAACAATATTATTCACATCAATACTGCACTCTAAATCCACTAATAATTAATTATCAAATGAAGGAAGTAGGTTAATTTTCTAACTACGTAAATGAAACGTGAAAGAAAGTTTAAGTTACTTATTATTAATAATCAGCATTACATTACCTACATAATACAACTTCTGACTTGCTGGCAAAGCAGCCTCTGCTCTACATCGGAGCCATACACACAACCCAACCGCTCTCTAAGCGAGCTGAACCACTAGTACTACTCTCTCTCAGTGCGAGCTACAATGCTATGCAATACATGATCTTTGCCAAAGATGAAACTTCACACATATCGATACATACAGTAGAAGCGATATTATACATTTTCTTGCAAGCAAGTTACTCGATACAAAACAGGAGGTACAATATTGGACATTTTCTTACAAAATAATTTTTTATGGACACGTTTCAAGCTATCTGTCCGAAAAACGATTGGAGCTCCAAAAAAAAAAAAAAAAGTTCAAATGTTTGTATAGCTTATGGGACTCGACTACGGGGCCATCAGTCCCTAAACTTACAAACTACCTATGAACTACCTAATACTAAGGACATCAGAAATATCCATGCCCGAGGTGGGATTCGAACCCCCGACCGTAGTGGCCGTGCAGAACGTGACTGGAGCGCCTCAGTCCCCTCGGCCACCACGGCCGGCTGGAGCTGCTCCAACGTCGTTGGGCGAGGGAGCATCTCGATGGCCTGGACATATTCAGAGGTTGGACGCACTCCATCGCTAGATATGATGCGGCAGAGTTACCGGATTTGTGTCTAAAAGAAAGCACATTTCTCCAAATTGCATCGGCGGCCGGCGTCGCGCAAGTGGGAAAGCAAGAGACGCAAGTTGTGTTGGTGGTCCTGCGTGAATGATCCAGTCACTACGATATCGTCCAGATAGTTGATGCATCGAGAAATATCTGTGACGAGCTGAGCTAAGTATCGGTAGAAGATTGTGGGCGTGCTGGCAATGCCGAGCCTGTGGAGACTGCAAGGAGTGTTGCTGACTGACAGAGATTGCGAGGCGGCTTCAAGTGGGAAAGTAGGCTTCTGTAGGTCGATCTTCGTGAAGTAATAACCCCCAGCCAGTTTGTAGAGCAATTCGTCAGAGGAAATTTCTCAATGTGAGATTGAGCATTGATCGTAAACTTGAAATCGCCGCAGATGGGGAAATTCCTCGACCGTTTCTGGATGATCAAGATGGGAGACGCCCAGTACCGGTGGGTTACTGGTTCCAGGACGTGCAACTCCGTAAGCCGTTTTAATTCGTTGGCGGGTTACGGGCGCAAGGCCACCGGCACTGGACGCTCCCTACAAAATTTTGGAGAGGCTGAGGGCTTCAGGGTGATGTGAGCCTTGAAGTTCGTAGCTTTGCCAAGGCCACGGGCAAACAGATCAGCATATTCAGAGCAGGTAGCATCCAATGCCGGAAATGGGTCGTCTTGATAGAACAAGTTAACAGAATCGTTTATGGAAAATCCAAATTCCCGAAAGGCGCCCATCCAATCGAGATGTTCCGTGTGATCACTGTTGACCACCAAAAAGGTCAGAGTCCTTAAGACATTCCGATATTTGACATCAGCAGCGACTTGGCCGAGGAGTGGAATGGTTTGCTTACTGCAGATCACCAGTCGCCGGATAGCCGCCGTCAGAGGCGGAGAACTGATATGTAAGTATGCTGCATAGTTCAGGAGGCTCACAGAGACTCTGGTGTCGATTTGCAACTTAACATCCTTCCCATTGACGGCTGTATCCAGGAAGATTTTGGACCCCAAGAAGAGAGAATCGATTGCGATTTGATTTACATCCGTCGGTTGTGGGTTATTACGTTGACCTGGATCTGAAAACTGACATGTCCAGTTCGCGTGCATTTGTGGCAATAGGCCCACCGATCTGGGCAATGGTCCCGATCACGAGACTGGAAACAGGCAAGGCATTAAGGCAGGGGCCGGGGCGTGAGTCGGGAGGAAGTGAATTGACGTTATCCAGCTGCCCGTGACGTCCGTGGTTGTCGGGGTCGGTTGGAGATGTGCGAGGGGCCGGTGTGTATATATTGAGGCATCCCGCGGCGAGACTGAATAGCTGCTACCTGATCCTAGATCAAATCGTTGCTATTCTGGGCCGACTGTGAGGAGGACTGCACGGGAGCAGCTTGCTGAACCGCGGCCGCATCAGCCCACGTTTCGAACTTGCGTTCAGCAGCCTGAGAGATTTCATGGGATTGTGCCAGGGCTAGAACCAGTTCGAGGGTCGGGTTTTCCAATCGATATGCTGCCTGTTGGAACGCCACATCGGGAGCTGCCTGTATCAGCATGTCTCTGACCATCTCTTAAGCATATCATTCTTTAGTAATTTTAGTCCGACCTTAGACCTTGGAGTTTTGCGGCTCATTCTCGGGGTTTCTAGTGGCACTGAAAGAATTCTACTCTCGGAGAGACGTTATGGTATCAACTTCGATAATATTCTGTAAGCAGTGTGCACATGTTCTCGAAGGATAGATCGACCGGCTCCTTCAGAGGCGCTAATGTCCGTTGCGATGCATAAAGTTTAGAGTTACTCCAAGAGAGGAAAAGAGATTTAATGGTGGCTGGGTCGGTTACCGTAGCTGCGGCGAACTGTTGTCGTAAGCGTTTCTGATATGATTTCCACTCTTCCAGATTCTCGTTGTATGACGGGAATGGAGCCGGTAGTGCTGCTGGTTGATGCTGAACCATTTCCTGTAGGATCCGTTGCGTCTGCTGTTGCATGGCTCCATTTAATTCCTGTGTCAACGCCGTCAGTTGCGCTTGTTGCTGTTGAGACATGGCCGTAAGGATTTATTGCCGAGGAAACAACTTATAAAAGAAAACACTTCTTATGGTATTGGAGAGCACGATCCTCCGAGACGACCGCCGATGAGACAGCCGCTGGGTGTTTTTAAATGGAAGAAGGTAAATGAAGTCCCATCGTCAGCTGACGATTTCCACTTCATGTGGTTACAATTTATTTGGGGACATAATAACTTCATTTCACAATAAACTTTCGGGGTGGACTCTGTGGGCCTTTATATTGGTCCGTAAGATACCCCAAATCATGTATTAAAACTTTACAATTTCAAGTACATGATACAGTACATTGATAATTAAAATATCGACATCGTAGAAAAAAGTCATTTTTTTTTCAGTTAATTAGTTAAGGATCGTGGCACTTTATATCTGTGCCAGGGTAATGAAATGGTCCTTCCTAGTGTTTGAATGTTGTGGACAGTATGCCGAAGATAGTCCACTTTGTTGTGAATCCTAGTAGCCCTCTTACGTATTGCCTCCATGATGGTATCCATAAGTAGTGCTTCATGAATGTCTACATTCCTGGTGTAGCGGTCTACCCTTAGAATCCAACGCAGGGTCCTATTTTGGACTACTTGTATTCTTGAAACCTGTGTTGCACTAGTTAGGCCCCAAACGGAGCTGCCATATAATATTTTAGACAGTACTGTGGCCTTGTACATCTACATCTACATCCACATCTACAACCATACTCCGCAAGCCACCTGACTGTGTGTGGCGTAGGGTACCTTGAGTACAGTCGTAGCTTGGCGCCTGTGCTCAGCTCTGTACTCAATAACAGTGGCATTAAGCTCTTCGGTGGTAGGTTATGATGTGTTTATGCAGGAAGAACTGCCTGTCTAGGGTAACTCCCAGATATCTAACTGTAGTTCCACGGGGTATGTCTTGCCCATTGAGACGCATGTTGGACGTCATCTGCGGTCGCTTCCTGGTAAAGTAAATAGCTGCGGTTTTTGCTGGATTCAGCTTCACCTTGTTGGTCTTAAACCATTCGGTGATTGCATCCAGTTGTTGTTGTAGGCGTCTATTGTTGGTTCTGATATGTCTTCCGCTGGTCGTAAATGCCGTATCATCGGCGAATTGAGCGATCTGAACCCCTTCAACCGTTCAAATGTTGGTATAGTTTATGGGACAACTACGGGGTAATCAGTCCCTAAACTTACAAACTATTTATGAACTAGCTAATCCTAAGGACGGCACAAATATCCATGCCCGAGGGGGGATTCGAATCCCAGACCGTAGTGACCGTGCAGACCGTGACTGGAGCGCCTCAGTCCCCTCGGCCACCGCGGCCGGCCTTTCGACCGTCGGGATGTCGTTGGCATATATGTTGAAGAGTATTGGAGACAGTACCGACACCTGTGGCAGATCGGCGACCACATGTCGAGTGTCCGATGATTGGCTTTCTACCGTTACTGACATCTTCCTGTCAGTTAAGTAGTTCGCAATTAGTTTGATGTAACAGTCCTGTACCGTGATTTGTTTATGAAGTTTTCCGATAAACTGCTCCCTCCACACTTTGTCATATGCCTTTTCGACATCTAAAAAAACGGTCGCTGTTGCCTTCGTTCCGTTAAGATTTTTCGCGATGTGTTCAGACAGACGAAGAAGTTGTAACTCAGCTGATAGTTTCCGTTAGAACCCGTACTGTTCTGCTCGGATCGTTCCGTCTTCAATAAGTGGCTCCATTACCCATTTTTGTACGACTCGTTCGAATGCTTTTCCAATTCCGCTGAGGGGGTGGTGATTTGATGGTTGTGTTATATCTTTGCCAGGTTTAGGGATTGGAACGACCTTGGCTATTTTCCATGCTGTAGGGAAATAATTAGTGACCATGCAGCCATTAAAAATCCTTGTAAGGAGGACCAGTGGTTTTCTGGGAAGATTCTTCAAATGTAGGTTGTTAATTTTGTCTGCCCCAGATGCCTTGTTCGGGTAGAGTTTCCTTCACTCGGTGTCGTCAGCCTTGGTCGTGTTTGGTCTTCAGATGTGAAGAAGTGTTGAACCAATCGCAGTGTATCCTCTTCGTATAACTGCTGTGCTGGAGTTAGTTGTTCCCTCAGCAGCGTAGTCTGTTGTTCATACTTTGCCACAAATGTTTCCGCCTTTGTTAACTGATCCTCTGTTAATCCTTGTGGCGCCAGCGTCGGTTCAAGTTTGTTTTTTAGGTATCTCTTGAACTGAGGCCAGTTATTTTCTTGATGGATTCTTGGTAGCCGGCTGTATCCAGTCCGAGGTAATACGGCGAGGACTGGGTCATGATTAGATGAGAGATCATTAACTGTGACCAGCCGGGGGTCGATTCCAAGTACATCTGGTTGCTGGTTCAGCAGAGATGGCGTATCCGTAGGGTCGGTGGGTCCCCACACTTCTAATTCCAAGTCTTGCTCTAGTTGATGCAGTTGTTTTCCTCGTGGATTACTGACTCGGGAATTCCACATAGGGTGTTTGGCGTTCCAATCGCCTCGTATGAAAGTCTTTCCGTGTGGTGCTAAGATGTTCTCCAAATCCTGTGGTACTAACTGTGCCCTAGGTCGAAGGTACGATGCCACCAACGTGACTTCTCCTAGGTAGGTCCAGATGGATACCGCTGTCACCTCAAGTTGTTGAAGTTGTGGGAGGTCGACCTGCCGGTGAGTGATCGATCGGCGTAGGTAGATCGCAGTGCCGACACCTCTCGCCGGTCTGTCGGAGCGATATCCTACCATATTTCTCAACTTAAAGGGTTGGTGTGATCTCAAGTGTGTTTCTGAGAGAAGAACTATGTCGACTTTGTGTCTTTATATGAAATCTTGAAGTTCGTTCTTCTTCTTGCGGACTCCAGTAGCGTTCCATATACACAGTCGTAGGTCTCGTGTGGTGGTCGCCACGCTGTTTTTACTCTGCTCCCTCTAGTAACCAGTATGTCTATTTTGGAGAGCTTACCTTTGGCAACCAACATTCTTTTGGCGGCTGTGACAAGTTTGGTGAGAAAAATTTGGCTACTAAGGAATTTTAATACGGTGGTAACTTCTGTTAATGCGGCGTCTACATCCTTGTCACTCGGAATCCTTGTTCTACTGCTGTCCCGTCTGCGTCTGCGTCCACATTGAGGTGTGGAGTTTTGTGCTCGTACGCACTATTTGCTGGGATGCATATCCCCGCACTTTACGCATCTTGCCTGTAACCAGCAGACGTTAGTGGTGTGTGTCCAACGCTGGCACTTCTTGCATTGCGTTGGCTCATTTCTTGGGCTATAATCTCCGACTCGCACTTTAGTCGGCAGTACATATCGTACTGCATATATCTCGTTTGCTTGTCTCTCCTGGGTACCGTGACCGCATATACTGGAAGTGGTTTCTTCTTTTTGTACTGATGGACCTGTCGAATAGTAAAACCTTGGTCTTCCAGATCGAGTTTAATTTCTTCCTCT
Organism: Locusta migratoria; assembly: GCA_026315105.1. Classification (NCBI taxonomy): domain Eukaryota; kingdom Metazoa; phylum Arthropoda; class Insecta; order Orthoptera; family Acrididae; genus Locusta; species Locusta migratoria. The sequence goes on from CM048748.1 coordinate 365,347,142, forward strand.
GGAACTGTGGGCGGTAGGTCCTTTACCACCATTTTCAGTTCTTTGTTGGTGCTATCTTGGTACGTGTGAAAAGGTATTTCCCTGTTTTTACAGTAGAAATACCGTTTTGTAGTCCTCAAGGGTGTCTACAAAGAATTTGACGCCCTCACCCGTGTAAGCCGCGCGAAGTTGTCCTGAAATCTGTTCTTTGAGCTCGCGACACAGCTTGACATGATTTGTGCAGTTGTAAATTACTATGGGTGGAATTTTCAGCGTCTTCTGTTGTGGCGTTGCCTTCTGTGAAGCTTTCGGTGTTGCTGCTTCCTGATTGGATGGTCCGACCAGAACTTCAAATCTATTGGCTGTCAGTAACGGTTGTTGTTGTACAGTTGGCTGACCGCAAGAAGACTTCTTCCTTTTAACTTGTCGGTATTCCTCTTTTTTCCGGCGTTCTCCGTTGTCTGGTAATCCATAATGTCACATCCGGTGCTTGTTAATGTTGAAACGATACTGTAGTATCATTTCATTAAATCCTTGTATACTACAGTGTACGTTACTTTCATCTGATTATCATTTCGTAAAAGTGTGCTTGGTCTTTAGTGCCACTGTAATGGGAGATGTACTAGGTGGAGACAAGAATGCTTTATTATTTATTAAAATTGCTATTGCAGGACAAATAAGTGAGCGCCGCTCACATAAGGAGCTTTGCTCCACAGTACCCAACTCTTCTTATACCCTATGTGATTGTGTGTGTGAGGGTCTGTAAGTGTGCATGAAGCCGCGGCTGGGAAGGCAGAGATGCAGAACACTCGGTAGGTTTGCCAACTTTAGTTTTGGGGTGTGGCAGAGAGGTTTCCTTGGGGATGAGATGGTCAAGTGGCTGCGACTTGCGAGTTCCTTCAGAATTCGGAGGTTGGCAGAAGATCCCGTTAGATCACAAGCCAATGAGGGCGCGGATACTCGCGAACTGGAACGGGAGGATCGGTTAGGACGGGGAGCGGCCACGAGAGGGAGAACGTTTCCGGCTGTCGAAGAGGAAGGATGTGAGTATGGTGGCCTCCGCGGTAAAGTATCAGGAACTGTGTTGGTTGTGTTCATTCTGTCTCTATTTCAGCGGGGAAATGATTTTGTATAATGGGAATGTTGTGCATAGCTACGTGGGTGCAGTATGAGAGAGTAAAGAATGTACGGTATGAATGTAAGGTTACGATCCTTGTCTCAATCCATTGGTGATACATTTAGTGAATGAATATTTTGTATTTTTGTCTTTAAAATGATGATAGGGAGATGTAGAGTGAATTTAATAAACCTGTGTAAATAGTTAAACATTTCGTCTCTAGTTGTTTTTATGAAATTCTGAGTCCCATTTATGCTTAATGATTAAAAGGAGAGTGAGAATATTTAATTGGAAATTGCGAGAATATAAATTGGGCAATTTCATCTAGTAAGGGAACTGCCACCGGTATGCTATCAGTTGCTGCAGTGTTTTGTGTGTAAAAAGTCGTTATCCGTTGCAATACAATTTTATCAGGGCAATAACATCTGCTTTTAACACCGTAAATAATCACTGAGCAAGGCGGCAACTGGTAGGAACAGTAGGGCGGTTAACTTACAATGTGTCTCCATTCAGGTCTGATGAGGAGTCATCGTATTCGTCATCAGTGTCGCGTAGGTATTTTTGTTTTATTCTTCGTACTTCTTCTAAGGCTTGCTTGCGATGTCGTCGATGTTCAGCCTTTTTTTCTTCACGATGTTTCAGTTTGGTGTCAGGTTGTGTTAAAGATTTAACTACTTACTTGTTGGTGTCACCTTGTTGGTGCTGTTGTGGCGTCTCCTTAGAAGTGAAGTCCAAAGCGAAGTCCGTGACGTTTGCCATGTTGTCGTCCCATAGCAGTCCGGGGGCCGGTGCCCAGGTGCAGACTCGCGGTGCTGTGCCCGGCGCTATTGCTGCCCTACAGACGGCGGACTGGCCCCACCTGAAGTTCCCTACACCTGCCACCTAAACTCCAGCTATTCTGGAGTACCTCGCCCAGTTAATCGCCCTATACAAGCGCAAGGGCGGTAGGAGAAAACACGACAACTTGATCTACACGGCACCGCTGGCTCGTGTAAACGACAAAAACTTTGCCGTAGTAGTCGTAAGAACGAACAACGACAATACGCTTCCGACCCTCTCGCTGAGCTTCCGTAAGCGCTCTGCCACTGGTGAGTCTGCGCCGGCCTTATATTAGTGTCAGCTGGTTCCTCCCACTAGCACGGGGGACGCTTGTTCCAGGCCACGCCCAGGATCGCACTAGTGGAGCCCCCTGATCTAGAGCTTCGAGCTATCGCAGTGTGGCTATCTCTGGATGTTTTGCACGGCCACTAGGGTCGGGGATACGATTTCCATATCGGGCATGGATATTTGTTACGTCCTTTGTATCAACTAGTTCATAAGTTTGTAAGTTTAGGGTTGGTAACCCGTAACGTTGTGTTGTTGGAAGGGTAGTTGCAGCTGCAGGCGTCGAGTCGAATTCAAATGTTTGAAATGTTTGTATAGCTTATGGGACTTAACTACGGGGTCATCAGTCCCTAAACTTACAAACTACTTATGAACTAAGTAAGACTAAGGACGGCACAAATATACATGCCCTAGGGGGATTCGAAACCCCGACAGTAGTGGCCGTGCAGACCGTGACTGGAGCGCCTCAGTCCCCCCGGCCACCGCGGCCGGCGCGTCGAGTTGTAGCAGACAATAGCTAGACGTACATAGTATGTTTTCTCCAAAGTGTAAAGTTGATTCAGGCGGTAATAATTTTGTAGAATATATGTTTCGTTCGTCTCGTGTCGCGTAAATGTCGAAATGATAATATATAAAATAGCCCAAGTTGAATATATATATATAAAAAAAAAAAAAAAAAAAAAAACTACTTTCCTGCACACTGAATACGACTAACGTGTTACCCGTAAAAAATTCACATAAAATTATTCCATTGCAAATGATGGCGCTTCTAATATTGGATGTTATAAAAATGGACCTACAAGACCTTCACAAATTAACACAATGGATTCAAACTGAGACTTACGAATTCTAAATATTTAAACATTTCGACCGTTTCCGGGCTTGAAATGTGTTGTATGGCAAAGTTGAAAATTTTTGCTGGGTGGGGTTAAAACCCTGATTTCCCACTTCGGCCATCGTCCATCTTAACCAGGTTTACGGTCGTAGTTTTACGAATTAGGAACATTTAAACATTTCGATTGTTTTAAGGTATCGAAACGTATTCAATGGTATAGTTGTAAATTTGTGCGGAATCGGTTCTCGTAACCGATTTGCCGCTTTGAGCCAGCGTCGCCTTAACCAATAAGGCTATTCTGGGACGCTTCCCGTCCAACTAATATTCTCAGCTTACAGCACACTACGATGGTAATGCCCACTTCCCATTAGTTCCTCTTGCTTGCAGCCTATACTGGATTCCCCACACGGACCGAGTGTAGTAATGCGTCCGCACTGCAATTGTCAGTTGGCTATTGGTGACATATTTACAATTATTTATATGGTTCCTGTTTTTTTTTTTTTTTTTTTTTTTTTTTTTTTTTTTTTTTTTTTTTTTTTTCGGGCACAATAAATCAGTAAAATCTAAGGGCTATAAATTCAACTAAATACCTAGCAATAACAATTACGAATCAGTTAAATTGAAAGACTCCATAGAAGACATTGTAGTTATGGCGAAATAAACGGGCTAAGTTTCATTGCCAGAAAACTTAGAAGGTGCAACGGTTCTAATAAAGAAACTGCCTACAGTTCACTTGTGCGACCTACTTTGGAGTGCTAATGCGCATTGCGAGATCCACACCGGGTTGGAACTGTTGGACGATTTCAGAGAAGGGTAGTTCGTTTTGTAGATATAGGGGAGAGTGTGTCACGGAAATGATGCACGAACTGAGGTGGAAATAATGAAAAGAAAAGTGTTATTCGTTGCGGCGGGATCTATTTGCGGAAAGCGATTTTTTTTTATTTGCTCCCACTAACATAGGAAGACATGATCATTAATACAATAAAAGAAATGTGATGGAAAACTAAAAGATTTCCTATTCGGCGTGCTATCAGAGAATGGAACTCTAGAGAAATGTCATAAAATTGGTTTGATGAATCCTCTACCACGCACTTCAATGTGACTTGCAGAGTATATATATATATATATATATATATATATATATATATATATATATATATATATATATATATGTTGAATATATAAATAAGAGAGACGAAAAGTTAATGGAATTTAGTACAAGAAAATCAGGCGATGCTGATGGAATTAGATTACATAACGAACAATGAAGGTGGTGTATGAGTTTTCTTACTTGGGCAGTAAAATAACGTTTGATGGTCGGAGTACAGAGGATATAAAATGCAGAAAGACGATTGGAAGAGAAGCGTTTTCAAAAAGGAGATATACGCTGACATTGAATATTAAAAGAAGCCCTCTCTAAAGGCATTTGTGCAAAATGTTGCATTGAATGGGCGTGAAAAGTGGACGATAAACAGTTTAGACAGGAAGAGGATAGACGCTACTGAAATGTCGTGCTACAGACGAATGGTGAATATTGGATGGGTAGATCGCGTAATGGACGAGGAGGTACTGAACAGAATTGGGGACAAAAAGAATTTCTGGCATCCCTGACTCAAAGATGGGATCGATTGGTAGGTCAAATTCTTGATATCTAGGAAATCTCAGAGGGAGACCAAGAGTCGAGTACAGCAAATAGACTGAAATGGATGTGGGTTGCCGTTTCTACGGGGAAGCTTGCGCAGGACAGGGTACCAAGGAGAGCCGCATAAAACCCGTCGTCGGACTGAAGACCACAACAACAACAACAACAAAATAATAAAATATAATCCACAACGACGGAGCTCGACGATCCAATAAAACTGGTTAAATCATATTAAATTAAAAATTCTGGCAGATTAAATACGTGTGCCGCAACCGGGAACCGAACTTGGGACCTTAGCTTTTCCGGGGAAAATAACATTCCTGTTCACATTCCTTAGGTTGTGGCTAAGCCATGTCTCCAGCACATTCTTTGTTCCAGGAGTGCTATTCCTGCAAGGTTCGCAGGAGAACTTCTGTGGATTTTGGAAAGTAGGAGGCGAGGTACTGGCAAAGTAAGTTGTGAGAACGGACCGTGAAGAGTGCTGGGATAGCTAAGACAGTAGAGCGCTTCCTGCGAAATGGTAAGATCCCTGGTTCGAATCACGATTCCGGCACAAATTTTTAACTATGAGGAACTGCCATATCAGCACACACTCCGCTGCAAAGTGAAAGTTTCATTATGATATTTAGAAGACAATATGAGTAGCTCTCTTAGACTGTTCGCGGAAGATGTTGCCATTTATCGGTTAGTAAAGCCTAAAGCCTAAACATCAAAAGCAACTGCATTCATATGGCAAGTAAAAGAAATCTCTTAAGCTTCAGTTACACGATAACTCAGTCAGACGTACAGGCCGTCAATCTACTAAATACCTAGGAGTTACAATTACAAACAAATTAAATTGGAAGGAACACATAGTAAATATTGTAGGGAAGGCGAACATTTCATTGGCGCCGGCCGCGATGGCCGAACAGTCTGCGGCGCACCAGTCACTTTATGCACGGCCACTACGGTCTGGGGTTCGAATTCCCGCTTGGATATGGATATTTGTACCGTCATTAATATTATCTAGTTAATAAGTACTTTGTAAGTTTATGGAGTGAGGACCCCGTAGTTAAAACCCATAAGGTCTACAAACATTTGAACATTTAGTTTCACTGGCTGAACATTTGTAGATGCTGTAGTTCTACTACAAAAACTGCCTACACTACACTTGTGCGTCCTATTATGGAATATTGCTGCACCTTGTGGGATCCACACCAGGTGGGTTTGACGAACGATTTAGAGATAATTCAAAGAAGGGCAGCACGTTTTGTACTATCGCCATATAGGGGAGAGAGTGTGACGGAAATAATGCACGAGTTGTGGTGGATATCATTAAATGAAAGGCGTTATTTGTTGCGGCGAGATTATGTGTTGAACATTTTTCACCAACTTTCTCCTCCGAATGCGAACATAGTTCGTCAGCACCGACCCACATAGGGAGACACGATCATCATAATCAAGTAAGAGAAATCAGATCGAAAACAGAAAGATTTATGTGTTCTTTTTTCCACCGAGCTATTAGAAAAGGAACTGTAGAGAAATATCATAAACATGGTCGATGAACACTCTGCCATGCTCTTCAGTGTGACCAAATGCATTCGCAAGGTATTTTGCTGACAGTATCTATTTACGCCAATAATAGCACGTAAAATATTAATTTAGGATACCGTTCATCGAATTGCGATCTGACTCTGCACACTTGATCTTCCAAGAAAATAAAAGTGGAATGTCACTTGGCGACAGATATTTTACCTAGGAAGTTAGGAAAATGTACGGTATTATTCCAATATGGAAGAAATTTTGTACACTCCACCTAGACGAACATCACTGTATAGCTAACATAAAATGTTACGACCGTGTGGCAATTTTGGCTGGGAGATCCCGTATGGAATAATTTGGTCGCCTATCAGTAGGCGCCACTTCGCCGACATTCATGTCAATGACGATGGAGAAGACTAAAAACCCATTCTCCTTCTCCATCAATGCTTTCGAATGAGCTACGGACGCGGACTACCTAAGATGTCATAGGATGTACGGTGGACGATACTACACTAAATTTGGTGTTCAAAGTGTTCAAATGTTTGTAAAGCTTCATGGACCTAACTGTGGGTCATTAGTCCCTAAACTTGAGAACTACTTATGAACCAACTTATATTAAAGACGTCACAAACCTGCGGGCTCGCGCATCGTATCATAGCGCCTCCGCCTTCGCCTCCGTCGTGGCCTGTAAATTTCCACACCACTTTACTGGTCACTATGAAACTAAATCTATATCTATAAATGTGAATGTCTGTTCGGTGTACACTTATCACGTACGAACGACAAGACGCAGAGACTTAAATATTTGTACAGTTACTAATTTATACCTGAGGGAGGTTTTAGGCTCGGTTTTATAACGTTCTGATAGATATTTAGTAATTTGAAGAATATAACGCAAAATGCGAAATAATAATTACTCTTTGAAAATTATATTTACTCTTTGAAAATGGTTTTATTGGTTGCATTGTTGCTTGAGGGTTGATAATGATAAAAGTGTGGAGTATATTAGGCTGGAAAGTTATCGATGTATATTAAATTCTACGTGTGTGTGTGTTAATATTTCGCTCTGCAGTGAAAACTACAGAACGCAAACAAATGGTCCGTCTGTACTTGTTGTCCGAAGTCTCCCGTTTTACACCATAGAACTTCCATGCCGATAGCTATAGGGGGTGGAAGATATGGTGGTTGGAAGTCGTCAAATTATAAAAAAAATTCGGACTGAAGGCATGTGATGACGTTTGCGACTCTATAGCAAGGAGGTTACACACAGCAAAACGTGATGCCATAGACCATATATTTGGTCTATGCGTGCTACAATGTCTTCAACTCTTTCTCTGTAAGGATAAACATACGAATAAGGAAATATAGGAGTAAATAAATAAAGCAGTAAAAACGAAATTTCTTTTGATACATCTCTTTAAAAAAAATAGATTTGACGTTTCGCGCATTTCATCAAGTGATCGATCTCTGATATTATTACAATCATTATTGTTCAATTTCCTGATTGGATTCTTCAAAACGAGTGGATTTTTACGTATGAATTCTTATTTCATATATGTTCTCTGATGAATGTAACATATTTTTAGAGAAAAATTAGATGGACAGAGAGAGAGTTGATAGGACAATTATTAACTCAAGGGTCGAATAAATAAATAAATACCCGGGCAACGCCGGGTTTTCAGTTAGTAGTTATATATTTCACAGATGGAGAACGTAAAGGAGTAAGGAGGTGGATGAGGAGTTCGACAGAGAGACACGGAGGTGTTAGCAGATACAGTAGAAATTGGCAGAGTGAGCGGGAAGGAGGGTGTGGTCAGTGAGAGGGGATATCAAGTAAAGGGGATATAAAATAAAGAGGAAGGGGAGCGCCAGAGAAGGGACGGAAAAATGAAGACTGGAATAAATGAGTATCCGGGCGACTCCGAGATTTGTGGTACTCTTTAATGTTTTCTCGGGAGCCAACGAGTACAAATCGGTTTACAATATTTGAAAAGTTATTAGTGTTGCCGCAAAAAGATGCGACTGGGCGCTTTGTTTTGTTGTAGTATTGAAATTCATTAAGAGTTGATATTTCTTTCTGTCAACATATCTTGTGACTTTATTCAGATCAAAGGTATTAAACATAAAGAGGGGCACTGAATTAAAATTTGTGCCTCTCTTTATCTTTAGTACCTTTCGTTTAACGAGACAATGCTGTGTCAAGGAAATATATTATTGTTGATATTTATATCACCTCGGCCTGAAGGACAAGGTGGGAGTTCCCATTCACGTTCTTTGCTAGGGTGCTATTCCAATATCGGAGAACACTGGCAATTTGAAACGAATTTCACAGGGAACACTGAGGCGGAATTAAAGTATGTGGTGTGGATGGAGACGTGCTTTAAGACAGTGCGTGTAGTCGCTTTACCTGCAACGCTGTGTCAGCTGAGCGGGCTAAAGCGCCTACTTAGCTGCCGGGCGCCGTGGATAAGCACGTCCGGTCAGAGGAGTCAACTTACTCTGTAATAAAAAACGCTGAGCCAGGAACACATCGAATAACAACGAACAAACACGATCAGCATCCGCAAGGAGCAGAACTAACCACCATAGAGCAAGGAAAATAAATGAATAAATGCGGAACCTTGTCAGTAGAAAGCCCCAGGTTCCAATCCCGGCCACAGAAAAAATTTTAATTCAATGTCTCTCCGTATGTTTAATACCTTTGGTATAACGAGACAATGTTTTCTCATGGAAATGTATTATTGCTGTTGAGTGAGCGGGGAAGAAGGGTGTGGTCAGTGAGAGAGTATATCAAATTATGTTGATGTTTTAAATTACTTTGTTATTGCAGCCACGGTGCGGACAGAGGGCTGTCCGAGTGTAAGAGCTGCGCGGGAAGCGCCACCCCCCACCCTCTCAATATCGGGGTGTAACGTCGTTAGGGCCAGGCGCGCCCGCCCAACAGGAGATTAGGGCGTGTCTGGGCCCGCAGCGCACACAGTTGCAAAAGCGCCCGGGGCGCAGTTCCCGCCGCAGTGGACGGCTCGGCGCCTGTTGTGGTTCCGGGTGTGAGGAGGCACCAAGAGACGCGGAAGCGCCGGCCCTCGAGGAACCCCGAAATTGATCTCATTGTTCCGCTGCAATCAGCCCTCTGCCGCGTCAGCTGCCTGTAATTCGGTTACACGTTGCGGGATATTGGTTCCGTGGTAACGGCCGCAGCGGGCGGAGCTATCTGGGTGTACGTAGCGACCGGCACGGATTCGTACGGCTGAAATTTATAGTTTTCATCCATGAAAATAGATGTGTGTATGTCTATTAACCTTTACTATGTTCTACGTAACATGATTAAACACAGTGCAAACTATACTTCTATAATACTCGGCGTGTTTAATCTACACTCGGATACCAATCTCACGGTGTATTATTTGAAGTTTACTAGCCGAGTGTATAAACATCGCTGACTGGAGGTCAACTCTGACGTCATTGTCGAACTTAAACTCTGTTTACAGTTCCACTCTATTGTGTAACACTTAACCTAGATCCGCAGAAGCTGCTTCAGTGTTGATGTGCCGGCCGCGGTGGCCGAGGGGACTAAGGCGCTCCAGTCACGGTCTCTACGGCCACTCCGGTCGGGGGTTCGAATCCCCCCTCGGGCATGGATATTTGTGCCGTCCTAGTTCGTAAGTAGTTCATAAGTAGTTTGTAAGTTTAGGGACTGATAACCCCGTAGTTAAGTCCCATAGACTATACAAACATTTGAACATTTTTGAAGTGTTGATGTAAGTCAGCAACGGAGATGGTTGGCAATATTGCTGAAATCGGCAGCCGATATTAATCGGTATAATATATTTTCTTTTTGTAAAGATGGAAGGAAGTGAGCAGAAATAAGAAGCTATACTGAAACTTCAATAAGAAAAATATTTACTTCTACAAATATTTATGGTGCGATATAAGGAAACAACAAAAAGTAAAAAAATATCAGGTTAAAATTTCTACGGCCTAGAAGGTACAGGCATGAAAACAGGTTTGTTGATTCTAAGCCGCACAATATCGGAACACTTTAATAACATGTAATATTACTATGCAAATGGGCATGTCCAATAATAAAATAAAATATCTAAACACATAGTGACTGGAAGAATTTAAAACAGTGTAATGAACATATTAAGAAAAGGACCAAGAAACATTTTCACATGAACAAATAATATTTTTTACTTTCTTTAGAATTATTATTGCCCATTTTATGTTCCAATTAGCCCTACATATCCGAAAACAATAATGAGAGATTGTTCTGTTGCGCAACAGTAGCCCAGAATGCTCTGAAAACTGGCAATGTGCTTGTGTAATATAATAGTGTGTTATGGTATTGTAGTGTCCTAATTATCTTTTATGACCAATGCAATAGATACAACTCTTGATACGGGCATGCAGCATGTAACTAGATTAGCAAGCCGAAAAGCTATATATCACACTCTACGACGCCACCACTTAGCCACCATCAAGTTCGCCTGGTGCGTACTCGTCAACGGTATGTCCATAAACGCGTAGTAATCGCATGATGCGCTCAGTCTTAAAACTAATTATTACCAAGTACACAGTTATCGATACCGCAACTGAGAGGGAAGACATGGGATATTCGATATATAGTGGGCGCTGTCATGGCTCATAAACCTATATATTCACTGCAAATATTAATGACGAACAGTTACGGAAATGATGATAGCGCACAAAGCTGCAGTACTACTGTTACATAAGAATGACGGTTGTCTCTTTTCCCGCTAGAGTGCTACTGTCGTACCAAATGCTATGCATAGATTTGTACGTATATCTTAATATCTTGATCCGATCGCTACAAACTCCACAGAGTTACCCGTTATACTGATCTGGAGAATTCCTGATGATTCCAACAAAATTACTCCAATCGTTTTAGAATCTATAAAGAACATGCATACACACTTCAACTTATTTTATGCGCTGCCTTAGCTCTTATGCGACTTTATCAATATATTTCTTACACTTTCTCGAAGGTTGCAGGAGTGAAAAACTTACGTATTATGAACGAGTTTATACTTCCTTGCTACCAAATGCAATCGCAAGGTATTTTTCTGACAGTGTCCAGTTACGCCAATGAATGTACCTACAAAATTATTTCATTGCACGACTTATAATTTAGGGTACATGGCGTAATAAACTCGCGTTCGAAACTTCTGCATCATGTTCGTTCTCATTCTTCCAAAAAAATGAAAGGGGGAAGTCACTTGGCGACAGATATTTTACCTAGGAAATTGGAAAGAAATCTATTGTATTATTCCAATATTGAAGAAATTTGGCACACTCCACCTAGACGAATATCACTGTATACCTAACATAAAATGTTACGACCGTGTGGCAATTTCGGCTGGGAGATCCCGTCTGGAGTAATTTGGCCGCCTATTAGTTGGCGCCACTTCGCCGACTTGCATGTTGATGACGATGAGAACACGGAAAACCCATTTTTCCTGTCGGGAATCGAACCCAGAGCTCTTGTGTGGTAGTCAGCAATGCTTTCGAATGAGCTACAGACGCGGACTAACTAAGATGTTACAGTATGTACGGTGGAGGTTTTTGATGTTCAAAATGTTCAAACATTTGTAACTGCGGGGTCATTAGTCCGTAAACTTACGAATTACTTATGAACCACTTTATATTAAAAACGACACAAATATCCATGTCCGAGGAGGGATTCGAACCCCCGACAGGGAGTGGCGTCGAGCGCTCAATGCGCTTGGCCACTTCGCCGCGGCCAATAAATTTGGATACCACTTCACTGGTCACTTCGAAACTAAATAGTTATATATTTCACAGATGAAGGAGGTAATGGAGTAAGGAGGTGGGTAAAGAGTACGACAGACAGACAAGGAGGTGTTAGCAGAGAAAGTAGAAATTGGCATAGTGAGAGGAACGAGGTGTGGTCAATGAGAAGGGATATCAAGTGATGTTCACAGACACAGAGGGAAGTAAAGAGGAAGGGGTGCGCGAAAAAATAGAAGGAGAAATGAAGACTGGAATAAATGTGTATCCGGGTGAAGCCGAGATTTGTGCTACTCTTTAATGTTTCCGCCGTAGCCAACTAGTGCAAATGAGGTTTACGATGAATTAAAAGTCATTACTGAATTCGCAAATACATGCGACTGGGCGCTTTGTTTTGTTGTAGTATTGAAATTCATTAAGAGTTGACATTCATTTCTGTCAACATTTCTTGTAACTTTTTTCATATCAAAGGTATTAAACATGAGGAAAGGCACTGAATTGTATAATGAGACAATGTCGTTTCAAGGATATGTATTATTGTTGATATTTTTATCACCACGGCCGGAGGAACAAAACGGGATTGTTCCCGTTCACGTTCTGTGATAGAGTTCTGTTCCAGTATCGGAGAGCCTTGGCAATTTGATACGAATTTCACAGGGAACATTTAGGCAGAATTAAAGTATGTGATGTGGAGGGAGACGTGCTTTAAGACAGTCCGTGAAGTAGCTTTCCGGGAGCCGCGGATCAGCGCGCCCGGTCAGAGGGGTGAAGTTCCTCTGTAATAAAAAAACTCTGAGCCAATAATACATCGAATAACAACGAACAAACACAATTAGCGTCCGCAAGGAGCAGAACTAACCATAGAGCAAGGAAACTAAATGAATAAATAAAAACCCTAGTATGTAGCAGGGCTCGGATTCGAATTGCGGCCATCGCAGAAATTTTAATTCAATGTCTCTCCTTAGGTTTAATTCCTTTGTGTAACGAGACAATGTTTTCTCATGGAAATGTATTATTGTTTTTCTTCATATCATTCTTTATCCTTACAGTTTATCCAGCTACCAATACTCACTGCCCACTTCACAGCATTCAAAGCTTGTACGATTGTCCAAGCAAAGATGTTACTATTTTCTGAATAACGTCTCCCTAAAAATACATTTTTCTCGAATTGTATTTCTGTAATTCTACTTTAAGTAATCCGGTCACTTTTTAATACACCTGATAAATATGTATCTCTAAGTGTTTTCCTCCATGTATTACTTCCCTCAGGCCTATTTCGACTTCAAAAATAGAAGACACCATAAAAGGGGCTATAATTGCCAAAGTCAATAACTTCACATAATTGTATTAAACATTTACTACTTAATGAATGGTCGTAATTACCTTATTAACTTTTATTAAGTTAAGAATGCTACGAATGTAGTTTCCAAAGTAAATTACATATATTTCATTGTGAAGGTAGGTATGGAAAACTTTTAGAGATTGGAACTGATCCTTCTGAACTCTGTAAAAAAACAAGACATATCAGTGTTACATAATTGTCGTTTTCTTTTTAAATTACACGCAATAAGTTCATTGTGTAACGTTTCTGTAAAACTCGTTGTGGGTATTATTATTACATCATTTCAACTAAGCATATCTTCTTTTCTTCAGTGATGTCGCTCGTAGTATCTAGGGCAAGTAGCTGAATCTCTTTGATGCCCCGTATTGTGACTCCTTCTTTGCAAAATAGTAATATTATTCCAGTCCTCAATTTCAGATAATCCTGGTTAGAACTATATGAGGTTTATGCCTGTTTAATCGAAAGCACTGTACATTGCAAAAGTTTAGTTTTGCAGTGTATGTAGTACAATCTGAAATCTTCAAGAATTCAAATGAATTCTTGTTACTGACATCAAATTGCTTCTCACTTAACCTATTATAGGCTGCAGCAGACCCAGCAGTTAGCAGTAGAGTTCAGAATAAAGTCTTTAATATGTTAACAGCAGCAGTAGGCAGCCGTCTGTTGAGTGCATTGGTTACAACGTTTAAATTCGTCGCAGTCTGTAATTAATTATACACAAGGCTATCAATTATTAAGAATTGTCTGTAATTTTCGCGAAATTATTACCACAAGTAGGGTGTAATCCGAAATAAATATAAATATGTAAGAAAATTAACGTTTTTGGATTCGATGTTTTAAAAAAGTGTCTTGTATTTGGATTTGGCATTCTTATGTTACAAGAGATTCTAACGAATTTCTTCCAGAGTACGTAGTAAACGTGTGTGTACAAGATTTACACGGCGATACACCCAGAACAGTAGCACCATAGGCCAACATTTATCTAATGCACCGAAAACAGTTATAACATAGTTCCGTCATAGTGACAAAACAGAACAACTATTGACTAATAAGTAATAATCAAATCCAATTGCTTCATAAATAATAACAAAAACCAATTAGTTAACAAACGGAAGGGTCATCTCTCAGAAATTTGTTATTCGAATTGACTACATTACAAGAAATCAGGCATCCCTTCGAGTTGCACGAATGATTTGCGACTACTGCGACGGATTCGTGCCTGAACTGTTTCACGTGGCCGGCCGCGGTGGCCGAGGGGACTGCGGCGCGTCAGTCACGGTCTGCACGGCCACTACGATCGGGGGTTCGAATCCCCCTTTGGACATGGATATTTGTGCCGTCCTTAGTATTAGTTAGTTCGTAAGTAGTTTGTAAGTTTAGGGACAGATGACTCCGTATTTAAGTCCCATAAGCTTTACAAACATTTGAACATTTTTGTTTCCGGTGTTACTTTCTTTGTGCGCCGGTGTTTTATTCATCTTTTCAGAATTCATTACATCCATAGTGGTAGCTGCCAAGAGTTCTTATAGCTCTTTTGTCTATGATGCAAGGAATTAGACTTTTGTAAAGATAAATCTGACAGAAATGATAACTGGAAATTTTCCCACCCACCTGTACGAGCCAAATTCTTGCTGGGAGTTTCTATTCAAGGTTGGCAGTCATGATAAACATAAAACGGTTTGGTATGTGTTTCCCATTTCAGACAATACTTCGCCTTCCATTGCTCTTATGACAGCTCTACCCACCAATTTTTAACCCTAACATTATTTTCGAAAGTGCCATTCTGAGCGTGCTCGATATAATTTCATTTTGTCTGCTATGATATTTATAATTGTTCACATATTATATAAAGGCACAATAATCTGTCTCTTTGAGGCCTTAGAGATCAATAAATCTTGCTTCCAAATCCCACATTATTGGTTTAATATTAAATGGTAAAAGGTCGCACATCGAAACGAAAGTCCTTCATATGAATTTCCTATAATGTTTTTCCCATTATTTCAAACACTGCCTCTTTCATTCTCTCCTATCACCCCGTACACATATATTTAGAACAATTACATTGAAAATGTTACATAGGCACTATTACCGTTTTAGGTTTTAGTGTTATTAGTGGACTGCTCCCGTACAATATTTATTTTGCAACTTTTTACATTGAAATTGCATTACTGCACTGTCACTGTCACATGCGACTTTTAAAATGCGTTTCAGCCTCATCGCGTTAAGTAGAACCTTTTTCTATTTTGTATACAAATAATGATAAAAACAGTCTACTTTTGATAGATTTGTCAGCTTAAAACTATTTTAGTAAGTAAAGCAGTACTTAGAACATACACATTACTGTATTTTTTAGTTAGTGGCTGTGATCGCATGTAAACATCTGTCTCCCCAATTCGTATATATATATATATATATATATATATATATATATATATATATATATATATTCGTATATATATATATATACAATCATAAATACCCAGAAATTTCTATCCAGCATATTTTATGTACTTTTTTAGAAAAATGTTCAGTTGAAAATTTCTGTTCACCGTGCATTCAGTTGATTTCACGTACTCATTTCGCCTCATAAGGCAAAAAGCCTATTTCGTATGTATGTCTGATCCCCTTCGCTTAGATAATGGGTATACATATTGCAGCAGAATTCTACGAAATTTCTCTACTGTTTACCGACTATGTTTAACTAATTTGTGTATACTAATGGATCTCTCGTATTCATTTCTTGTTGTTTAGTGTTTTAACTCTAAACATTTGATACCGGCAGGAAGATCACAGACTCGTGTTTTTGCAACTACAGCTGTTTACGAACATATTACTGCATACTAAGGGTTTCGTGTTATTCATTTCGTGTTGTTTAGTGTTGAACAAGTAAACATCTGATACCAGAAAAAAGTTCTCAAACGTATGATATTCCTACATCGGCTATTCGAGCAGCACACGACTCGGAGTGAAATTCTTATCGACAAACCGGGGGATAATAGCATATCAGGACTGCAGTACCGAACATAATGCTAGGTGTTTTGTATCGCAAACCCACTTTTATGTGGTCACTGCTGATTACTGACGTGATTGTTTGATAGTATATGTTTTATTTGAAGGACACAGGATGAAAACATCGTGTAAGTTACCTCTCGACGTTGATAGTGTTCCAACTGTTAAAAAACTGTACATTTACGAATATTCGTTATGTTATATCGCTACATCATGCAGTGTGTGTTAATTAATATAGTAACGTCAGCACTTTTTACTTGATTCGTTGATTCGTTTCACTATTAGAGAAAAAGATCTTTATCAACCACATGTTGTCATAATCTGACGAGTCTTTCAGCATCATCCTTTGCTGTAGCTTCTGTTATTTACCTCAACAGCCTTTTTTTTTTTTTTTTTTTTTTTTTTTTTTTTTTTTTTTTTTTTTTTTTTTTTTTTTTTTTTTTTAGGAAGGAACCTCGTCACTCTGTCGTGTTTTTTGAGTTGATGGCAGATTTGTGTTCACCCGTTCTAGACGCACATTTTAACAATAAAAGCATCCTCTGTCATGGTTTTCAAACAGCGATAATAAGGATGTCAATTTGTCATGTAATTAGGAAAGGTACGCGAGTCAATGACTGAGGTACCGACATTTCTGCTATAAAAGTTGGTTACTGTTTCAGCTGATCATTAGGTAGAAGTTGGTAACATCACTGCAACAGTTATTGTTCTCTTATTGTTGGCACTGAGTACCATTGAATACTTCTTGTAGTCAAAGCTATAACGTTATTTCATTGCAAACATTAACATCTCCTTACCCAATAAACGTAAAAAGAGACACAGAAATACTGAAAATTCTAAGAGGAATATAATTATATACAAAAGAATTCATAGCTAGGAGTACATGGGCAATGGAGGGAAACTGAAGGGAGCAAAACGAGTTCGACTGCCGTGCAAGTAAGATAGTTTTATAATTATGTAGTTTTTCATTGTGACTGTATCAATATTACATTATGGAATAACTTACTTACTGCTGAATTCACTATGCAGTGTTACAAAAGAACTACCTTTTATTGCTGGATGTAGTTATGCTGTAATTAATATATTGTCACTTCAGGAACTAAAACACTAATTTTATTTCAGACGCCGAAGACAATGTTTCGAAAAGTTTGATGAAAGGAATAAACGAATATTATTTACCTGTACAATCTGGAAACAAAAGGTGTACAAGATTTTCATCTACAGCGGATGATTCATTTTGAAGAGGTTATACAACGTCGTTCCTATAAAGAAGACGCCGTGCTTAAGAAGAGACACTTCAGGTATCACGTTTAGTTAATGACAAACAGGTGGAAGTGTGTATGGACGCAATTTTAAACTGCATGACATTACTGATAAAGGAATTAGGTGTATACGAATGTTGTTACACCAAGTAAAGTCCCCTCAGGACAAACGAAGGAAAAATATCAGTGGAAACAAGATTAAAGGTGATGTTCTAAGATTACTTGAGCATATAGCTTCGTTTCCAGTTTCATATGGAAATTATAGGAATGTTAAACATCTACGTGAAGATCTAAGTGTTGCAATAATGTTCGAATTGTTTAGATAAAATTTCCAGATTCATGCATAAGATACAATTTTTAACGAGTATTTGAAACACAATTTTGCACTTTGGTTTGGTAGGCCGAAACCTGAAGTTTGTAACTTCTGCGACGAAAAAGCTACTAGGCCTAGAAATCCTAGTCTTAATGTTGATGTGAAGAAGGTTGAAGTTGCAGCATTATTTGTACATAAAAGGCGTGGCAAACGTTTTTACAGAGCTCTTACAGAATCCAAGAAGCAAGCTATAGAAAATGAGCGTTGCAGGGATGGTATTTGATTATATGCAACATGTGAAATTGCCCAAGATCCCAGGCCAAGAAGCTTACTATTTACGACATCTCACAGTAAATGTGTTTGTTGTATGTAATTTATTAACAGGTCACACAGTTTAATATTTATAAAGGTGAGAGATGGCAGTCCATCTATCATCTTTATTAACAGTTTTTATCGTCTGTTTTTATGACTTAAAGTGACCAGTACGTGCAATTTTTATTGCTGTCGAGAATGCAGTGCAGGGAAGATTTCGGCAGAGGTGAGAAACAGAGTTGACATTGCCTTGAAGGGGAAGAGTGCATTTCCGGTAAAGGCGGCCGTTACGGCCCTCTCTACCTGCGGCCGGGGTTCGCCGTGGGGACCGCGATAGCAAGGTGCCTCTGGCCGAGCGGCAGCATGTAAATGTGTTAGCCTAGTGTCCCAAACTGAGGAGAAGGAAGAGTGTTGTCAGGACTCTTAGAACAGCTCCATTGAGACAACCGCCTAGAATCTTGTCTACGGCTCTTTTTTTTAGAAGCTTGGTATTTGCTTTTACGGCGACGGTTTGGACCATTCGTGGAGAATCGCGCCAAAATTTGTGTAGGGTAGGGGTAGCCGACTCTGATTGGCTGCTGTTCAAAGCGTAAGTTTTTCGAAATCGGCCAGTCGTTTGGCGAAATTTTACTGGCCGTAGTTTGAGAACTCGAGTCTGATTGGTTTCCCGTACAAACGGGGTTCTCGCGGGGCCTTGCTCGGCAGACGTGATATTGAGGACTTCATTCATGTTTCGCTCCGATGGAGTGCGGACGTGACAGCTCGCGCTCTGTTCTCCTAATGGACGGACTTGCTTATTTTGCTTATTGAGCCGATACTTGCACGGGAGAACCTGTATGTTTCAGGGTACACTCTGAGATTTTCACTCTGAGATTAGCCGTTGTATCAGTTCTGCATAATAGTGCGATGTCGTTGTGAGGAAAACCACCCTGCACTGATATTCTTGTTCAATTATTCTGTTACGAATATTGTAGCAATTCATGATACGTGATTTTGACTTGTCAGTCGGTATTAAATTCAAGTTTCATAGTGATCAGTGTAACGTCTTAATCTGTTAGATTATTCTTTCTTATTTGATAGTATCTGTGAACATGGATGTTTAATCTAGTTTGTGTTTTGTATTTCTTTTTTATTGTGAGTTTTTTAGTCAGAAATACTTACCGGTAATAATAAACTTATTGTTAGAAAGGAAGGATGTTTTTCTAACATTAATAGCTATTAGATCCCAGTTAGCTCATTACATTTTTTTCTTTGTGGGGACAAATTATTAATTTATTTTATGCCGCTTCCAGGACGTGGAAGGGAGATTGTCAATTTGTATTGAATCAGGGCCATATTCAACAAATCAAATAATTCTTAATATCAATCATTAATTTTATTTCACAGTTATTAATTCAGGGTCAGACGCACCTGTCTATCATTGAAATTTAATTCACATCCCCACTTTACATTTCCCTGCCAGCAGTTTCTCCCAATCCATATATTATATACATAACTAACACTTTATAACGACAGTGTTACATAAAAAAGTGTGCAAATAAAGTTTCTTCATTTTTGACTGATGACTGATTACATTAAACCGTGTGTTCTGGACACTGTTTCCGAACTACATATTTTCTCTGACAATTGACATGGTCAGAACAAAAATTATACATTGATGAGAGCTACTCTGTATTTAATGGAAATTTTGGGGTGTCAGAAAATTAGGGAGTTCCCACTCAGACGACATTCGTTTCTGCCATGTGACAAGAATTTTAGTTTAGTAAAACGCCCAATGAAATTTTCCAGACGATTTATACAATGAAACGGGTCTGTGAGTTGATAATTGCCGTGGGCAGTGGTGGAAACACAATTAACATAGTTGAAACGGAACAGATCGTTGACTATGATTATTGCTGTCCCACAACGTATAAGAAAATTGTGTTTTCAAACTGAAACAGCAGGTCGCCCGTTACAAGGAAAGAGAACAATTCAGTACCACGAAGTATCACTGTTTTGAATACAATTCTAAAAAAAAGGTGCAAATTTGACATCAGAATATATTTATACCTTGTTCTCTGGGGATTCGAACTGTTGAACACAACTATTTGCGTCAAAAGAACATCTTAAGCAAGTTCTTTAGGTGGCAAATACCGAGAGCACACCATTATATAAGTAGGATCCAGCATATGGACAGCAAATGCCTATAGCGATATAATTAAGAACGCAGGTGAGGAGTGGAATACATGCCTGACTAAGGCTCCTACGGAACGTTTGCTCCCTGTCACCAGTGTCTCTCCTTTAGAGATGATACCCTCGAAGTACAGGTGTTGTCAGTTTGAAACGAGTTTTTTGGAACGAGAAACAGAAAGGTCTGTCCTTCAGATTCCACTCGAGTATGGTAGACGTGTCATCAGTGTAAATCTAGTCTGTCCCTTTCCTCGTGCCGAGAAGGTGAGGCAGTTTTTAAGCGAGGGGCAGCAGATGGGCTGCCTGGATCCGATGATGCAACATCCATATCCATTGTGATGTCCTCGCCATCATTTAAGGTTTCCATCACATGTCCAATGATGCCCGGGGAATGCTGCAACTGAACGTCGTGATCCTATTTTTACCTCTTGTTGAACACACTGCTTTTGTGCAGCACTATGCTTTTCGTTGCGGTGTGCATTTTAATTCTAATGTTCTAACCTTTGTAAATCTATCGGACCAAACTGCGTGGTCATCAGTCCGTAGCTTACAAACGACTTACACTAAGGTAAACTAACCGAAGGACAACACACACACCTATGCCCCAGGGAGGACTCGAACCTCCAAAGGCGAGCAACCGCGCGCTCCGCAGCCAGGTACCTTAGACCGCTCGGCTACTCCACCGCGGCGGTGTGCATTCTATTTGAGCAACACTATGCTTTAGGGGTGCCTCTGTAGGTTCCTCTATTATTGCAAATGGAATTGCCTGGATTGCAATATCTTTGCTAATAGGACCTTGACATGTACAGATGGAAGTACTAGGGTCTGTGATGTATATGGTGAACATCTGCGTCAAAGCTTCGGGTTTGAACGCAGGCTTCTGCATCAGTGCCACATAAGAATTTTAAGCGCTTTATATTCCTTCTTGGCTTCTGTGCAAAAATTGGTCTTTCACGGCTCCCGACTGGATGGCTACCAAAGCTGTTGGTACACTCGGCTGTGGAGGAACACTCTACTCCGGATGTATGGGTTGCCTTATCACACCCAGTACAGATTGGTTTACTTCCGCATCTCCGTGTTGTATGACCGAAATGCTGGCATGTTAACTCCTCATAGGGTTCGGTATATAGGGACGACTTATAGTCGAAGGAATCCTGCCACTGTGTGTTCTTGCAACGTTGGGTTGTTGAAAGTAATAATGAAGATCGCAGTTCTCTCCATTGTTGTTTCGGGTCCGTTGTTTCACATCTACTACATCTTGTGATGCTCATTCATGCTTGTTGTGGAATCTCCTTTATACCCCGTCAGGTGACCACACCTTTACTGGAGTCAAAGGAGTAATTTCACAAAGTTTTGTGGATTTCAGAACACCTCAACCAGCAAAGACTTATTCCACTGCCTCTTGACAGATTTTAGATCCCAGCGAATCCTTCTAACCCATTATTAAAATAGAAAGGGGATCCCTTTTCTCCTGATTATCACAAGGAACAGATTATGATTTATGACTCTTTGAGCCCTGTTACTCTGTCAAGCTGATTTATCAGGAGGACTGGACTACATGATGTGTGAGTGTGAGACTGTCCAGACCCTACACCCATACCGTCGGGTTTACAAGCAATCGAAATGTCCATCTCGGGCCCTTGAGAGTCTAGGTATCCCAGGCAGAGCCCAGATAGTCTGGGAAAGCCTAGTACAAGTGAGGTGCGGCAGTATCCCCAAAGGTTTATCTCTAGCGACTGTTTCACCTTAACAGCCATTCATCTCACCAGCAGGTAGCGTACATTGAGCTTCAGTTTTTGTTATTTTCTTATTATTATTATTTATTTATTCTATACTCCCAGTCCGGCAATAAAGGCAAGATCCCCGTTCCCTGCGACACTAAACATTCCACCTCGGCGCCACAAGGTGGTCGCCAAAGCATGCTCAGAGCTTAGGGCAGTGAAGGAATGGTGGCGATTACCAGTTCCAAGCTCAGGGAACCCGGGTTTGCTAAGCCTGTTCTCAGCCAATTAATGCCTAGCCCACTCAGGGGTTTTACTGTAGAACAGTTCTGACCTCAGGGAGTAGTCAGACTGTTTCCTCCGTGCTATAAATCCTTAGAGTACCAAATTTCTGCTAGCTCAAGTTTAGGACTACTTGAATTACTTGTTGTAATTATGATTTGTTTGTTGCGAATGTGAACAACGAAGCAAGTGTTCCAAAATTTTTCATTCTTTTGCATCGCGCTATCGCACCATGTTACGTGACTGTGCTAGCAACAGGATGCAGGTTAATGCCGAATGAAACAGTACCCTACTTCTCGTATTCCTTTTAGCAAAATAAAATTGTGGATAGATCACTTTTCATCACACAGCGGACCCATTGTTAGCTCCTACTGATATTGGGCGCTAATTCGGTCATATCTAGTTGTAAAGCTCACCGGCGACAAAATATTTAAACGTATTAGCAGTTAATATTCGCACTTTATATATAGAGGCGGTGGCACCACTTTGCCGTTAACGGGTCGTTACCTGACAGTATATTATACGTTTTATTCTGTGACGGTCTCGGTCTCAGTCTCGGTCTCGGTCTCTGTCTCGGTGAAACGAGACAGGACAAAGTGATGGTTCGCTCTTAGTGAGAGTATCTGTGACGAAAACGACTGCTATCTTTAAAGTTTTACTGGCTTAAAGTATCCTCGGTAATGACAATGTACACAAAACAAGGTAAATCATTTTTGACGAAGAGCATCATTAGGCGAAACCAGAATTTAACGGCCGGAGAGAATCAAGAACGATTGTGACCACGTAACTTGAATCTACCACGGTAAAACCGACTGCGGCAAAACTCAGTTGAGGTGATATAAATATCAACAAATAGTAAAATTCCTTGAGACAACATTGCCTCGTCATACCAAAGGTATTAAATACAAGAGGCATTGAATTAAAATTTGTGCTGTGGCCGAGATTCGAACCTGGGACCTCCTGCTTACTATTTAGGCGCTTTAGACCGCTTTTTTTCTTTTCTTTTGTTTATCTGGTAGATCTATGGGTCGCGGTCAAACAATCAGTTAATACGTGTTTGTTCGTTCAACGGTTGGCGCACCTTTTCTTCTTTTTTTTTTTTTTTTTTTTTTTTTTTTTTTTTTTTTTTTTTTTTTTACAGATAGCGTTTAGCCCCCTGAACGGGCGCGCTGAGCCACGGTGCCCGGCTAAAGCTAACACAGCGTTACGGATAGAGCACCTACACGGAGTGTCTTAACCGTAAAGCTGTGTTAGCTGAGCGAACAAAAGCGATCAGCGTCCGCAATGAAGAGACCTACCCATAGGAAAAAAAAGTCAGTGAAAAAAATAAATAAATAAAAATAAAAATATAAAAAAATGCGGTCTAAAGCGCCTGCCTAGTAAGCAGGAAGTCTCAGGTTTGATTCTCGGCCACAGCACAAATTTTAATTCAATGCCTGTCCTTACATTTGAAACTGAGTTGATTTATAGTGTTTCGACGAAACCCGGTTACAGCTTAAAGTTTATGGAAGTGGTGCAGTTGCTACATCCTTAACAACGGGAGCCAGCGCTGAAATGTGAATGACATGGTGCCACGATCATAAAACCTGGACAGTTGATGACTAGAAATTTTTGTATTCAGACGAATCATCGTTTACGTTGATTTCTACAAACATCCACGTCTACGTCTGGAACCCCCGTAAGAATCTTACGATACATCATACCTGCTTCTTTCAATATGGCATGGGGAGCATCCGTTAAGATTTGGGCATGAAGATCGGGGTATTCAACTTTGGTTGCCCTGCCTGGCCGGACAACTGTGAATGGAAATCTCACTATTCTGAATAGCAAACCGTTCACTATTACTATTATAATGTTCCAGCCTGGCTATTAATGTGTGAGATTAACACATTTACGGAAAGAAGAGGTTTGAAGTTTGAAGCTATGAAAGAACGCAATCAGAAAATTTTTACACTCATTTAAATGAAATGACAAGCTAATTAACGGTGAAGTGTTGTGCAGGCAGAACATTACAGAAAGAATCGACGAGCGGTCACCTTTAGTAAGAGACACAACGATGGTTGAAATTTGGCTGTAAATAAAATTTTCATAATGTAATAACCACTCGCCGAACAGTGGATGGCAGATCGGCAATATCAAACTACGAATCGTGTTGCAGACCGTAAAGTAAGATATGTGCCATGATAAAATGCGGATAGGAACATTACGTAAGTCAAGCGCATCGGACTCCCAAAAATTTACAAGAAAATAGACTACAAATTGCCGGTAAATGATAATTGTATGTAATAAATTTTTGAAAAAAAGTATGTGGCAGGCTAAACGAAATATAACCATTCAATATCACCTAAAACAGTGCCATCCATTGTTGCGGTGATGCAACAAGCCTGAAAGAAAGCATTACGGGCGGAGGGACGATAAGGCAAAATTAACAATAAAAATTCATAAGTACAAAGTTAAGTGAGAGATGGGGTTTATTTATACTAATAAGATCCTCGCACAGCACATATATTTACCTTACTGTACAAAATCCACATAAGAGCGGCCTCATAAAATGAGAAAGAACAGCTCTCGTCTGCAAGATGCTATCGTACGAAGTACAAGCCAAGAGTAGTTACTATCTTCTGTCTTAAAAAAAGTTGAAAGTGATTTTCTCTAAATTTTTCTCTGACATTCATAGACAATTATTTTTATATGCCGAAATAACATAAAAATACAAAAATTTCTTTTGATAACAGCGGGGAAAATAAACCGTGTCATTATACTATCTTATTGCTAACTAATACTGCCGTGTTGCAAAATGTTAATGCACCCACTCACACCTAACCACACACACACACACAAACACACACACACACACACACACACACACACACACACACACACACACACACAAAACATTTATGTGGAGTTTTAGTGCAGAGAGTGAGGTCCTATCTTACAACTCCAACGTCGGTTTGTTACAATATAAAAAATATCGTCTTGAATCATAGATATTGCCGAGTTGATGTGGCTTGTGTGCCTCAACGATACAGATAGCCGAACAATAGGTGCTACTACAGTGGAGGTGTATTTACGGAGAAACAAGACAAACGTGTGTTTCCTGAAGAAGAGCAGTAGCCTCTTCAATAGTTGCAGGAGCAACAGTCTGGATAATTGACTGATCTGGCCTTGTAAAATCAGCTAACGTGGCTTTGCCAAGCAGTTACTGCGAACGGCTGAAAGCGACGGGAGACTACTGTCGTTGCTTTTCCAAGGACATTCAGTTGTACTTCATGATTATATCATAATCTCATCCTCTTGGGTAAAATATTTTGGAGGAAAAATAGCTCTCCACCCCTTCCATTCGGAAATCCTGGTGGGAGACTACTGAGGTGTACGCCGACGTCAGGAAAGATAACACTAGCATTGTATGGGTCGAAGAGTGGAATGCTATTTCCCTTCGAAGGATGTAGAGGTTGAAAGATTGAAAAATGAAAGTGGGTAGACGGAAGTTAGATATATGCGGGGATCAGCGAAATTCAGTGGATTGATGAACAGAATTCCCGGTCAACTCAGTACAGTGCTATAAATACAAAATCAGCTGGCGGGTAAAGCCAGAAAAAGAAAATAGGAATGCGAATAATCTTCTATCAGCCGCATTTTCGAAGCCAAGACAGGTAAGTGGCCAATACCCACTACCGAAGTACAAGTTTATGTAACAACTACCTCTACTGTTAATGTGAACTTAGAATAAAGGCATGAAGAGGAAAATTATTCAGACGGTTAAGTGAGAGGAAAACTTGATTGTTATGGGGGACTGGAATTCGGTAATGAGAAAAGATGGGAATGAAAATGAACATGGAATAGGAAAAAGAAATGACATAGCAAGTGTCCTGGTAGAATTTAAGACCGGATTCAATCGTAACAAGCACTTGTTTAAAGAGTCATGAAAGAAGGCTGTATACTTGGATGTTTTGTTCCGTCCTTTGTATCAACTAGTTCATAAGTTTGTAAGTTTAGGGTTGGTAACCCGTAACGTTGTGTTGTTGGAAGGGTAGTTGCAGCTGCAGGCGTCGAGTCGAATTCAAATGTTTGAAATGTTTGTATAGCTTATGGGACTTAACTACGGGGTCATAAGACCCTAAACTTACAAACTACTTATTAACTAGCTAACACTAAGGACGGTACAAATATCCATGCCCGAGGGGGGATACGAACCCCCGACCGTAGTGGCCGTGCAGACCGTGACTGGAGCGCCTCAGTCCCCTCGGCCACCGCGGCCGGCTGTATACTTGGAAGAGACCACGAGATGCAGGAAGGTACCAGACAGATTTTATGATGGCAGTGCATAAATTTCGCCAACAGGCTATCCACAGTTGATACTTAGACTGCGCTACATCACGGAAGTGCCTTTCGGGCGGGGCTTGCACCTGGATGGGACAACTTCCGGGTCCACTGAGCGCTGTTGACAGACGGGGCCAATTGAGGATCTATTTGCTGGGAGAGTTGCGACTCCCAGTCGCGAAAAGCGACACAACGCCCACGCCGTAGTCGACGACGCATTCGATCTGAGGATGACAGGCGGTTGTCAGTAACTGTTGGAGCTTTCGAGGCCTACGGTATATACACGGTGAGTCAAAAGTCGCAATAAACCCTGGTATTTCAAAAACCTGATTTGGGAATTGGGAAACCTGAATATTCCAGTAAGGTATGGGTGAGGTATCGTATCTTTTACGGTATGTGTCGACCATGGACACGATCTTTAAATCGGCGATATTGATTCTAAGTCATATTTTTAAATATAAAGTGGGTTGTGTGGTACATCAAATAAAATCATCATTTTACGAGGTTATTCAGGTAAGCACATTTCAAGTAGCACTTATGGTTCAAAAGGTGCAACCCTTTTTTCAGGTAACCGAAGATGGCATTAACCAAGGAGGAAAGAACTGAGGTCACTTTGATGTCTGGAGAACGGAGTTTCCCTGTCATAGTAGCGGATTTTAACAACCGGCACCCAGAAAGACCTCCAATTTCACACAACAGTGTCAGGTGCTTAATTTCCAAATACCGAGAAACCGGTACTGTGGCTGATGAGGGACGGAATGGCCGTCCTAAAAGTGCTACTGGCTAGACACCCTCAACAATCGTTTTCGCGTCCTACGTGAAGAACCCAAATCGCAGCACACGGTGCATGGCAGCAGAATCAGCCAGTTATCGATCATACGGATCCTCCATGCATATCAATGGCACCCATTCAAGATGCAGCTACTGCAGCACCTAGCAGGCGTATGCAGTTTTGCACGTAGGCCCTAGATCAAGTTCAAAAAGATCCCTCTTTTGCACACAGTATCTTGTTTAGTGATGAGGCAAACTTTTCTGTCAGTGGTAAAGTCAACCGTCACAACCACAGATACAGGAGTGACTAGAATCCACGCTATAATGAACCTTCCAAGGTAGTTGGTGACGTAAAGTTTATGGTGTGGTGTAGAATATGGGGCACACGTGTAATTGGACCCATTTTCATTATTCAGAACCTAAATGCCCAACGCTACCTGGAAATGCTGCAAGAAGTGGTGTTTCCCCTAGTTCTCAATGAAGATGGTAGCTTTCCCTCTTACTTTCAACAGGATGGGGCTCCACCACACTACGGAGCCGTTGTTCGCCAGTGGTTAGATGGTCAATTTCCTACTCATTGGATTGCCTGACGTTGTTCTGTGGAATGGCCACCCACATCACCTGATCTCACACCGCGTTACTTAAATCTGTGGAGTCATTTAAAGGAACTCATATATGCAGAGAAAATAAGAAACAGACACCTTCTCGAGCAACGCATTGAAGTAGCGTGTGCCAGAATTTCTGCGAAAATCCTTCTGCTAGTACATGTCGATTGGATTCAGCGCCTTCAGTTGTCCGTTGGCCGAGAAGGGGGTCATGATGAACACATTAAATGACTGTCCTTTTTGGGGAGCATCTAGCTGGTAATTCCAACCAAAACGTGTAGTAACCTTTGACCCATAAGTGCTACTTCAAATGTGTTTACAGGAATAAACTTCTCGTAAAATGCTGATGTTATTTGATTATTTCAGTATCACATGAGCCCCTTTCCATAAAAAAAAGAAAAAAAGGGAGAGAAAAGAGAAAAAAAGGAAGTGAGAAAAGAGAGAAAAAAAAAAAAGAAACCTTAGAATCAAGATGGCCGATATAAATATGGCGTCCATGGTCGATACATACCGTGAAAGATACACTACCTCACCAATACTTTACTGGGATATTCAGGTTTCCGAAATCCCGCAGGGTTTTCGAAATAACAGGGTGTACTGCGACTTTTGAATCACCCTGTAGTTTAGATTTTTCTAAGACATAGACGTCGTAACCAGGTGTAATGTCGTTGCTATAGGCTTTGACCATATCACTTTAGTTATTTATTAACTGTAGATTAAAACGAAGACACTGTGTAAAGGTAGGAGAATAATTCTACCTTGATAAATTAAAAGAAACAGGTTCTTAACGGATTCTGCGGGTGTATTACGCTAAAACAGGAGAAAACTAATAGGTAGCTATGAGAGGTGAAATTGCGAAAGTTGCAGAGGATCAAATAGGTGGAAAGAAAAAGTCTAGAAAAAATCTTTGGTTATTATAGGAAATACTGAATGTAATGGATGAAACGAAAAAATATTAAATTCGCTAAATGAATCAGGTAAAATGGAGTATAGACGCCTAGAAAATATGAATGACGAAAACTGCAAGATGGCTAAGCATTTGTGGCTGTAAGACAGATGCCTCTAGATGAATGTAGAACTAAGGCAAAGAAGGATAGCGCTTGCAGGAAAATGAGAGAGTCGTTTGGAGAAAAGAAAAGCAGCTTTGTGAATATGAAGAACTCAGATTGATAAGCCAGTTATCTGCAAAGAAGGGAAACTTGAAAGATGGAAAGAATATATAGAGGGGCACTACAAATTAAATTAATTTCAGTACGATATTGTAAAAAGTAAGATGATTTATAGCTTCTGTAAAAAGCTTTTGACAATGTTGACTAAAATACAGTCTTTCAAATTATGAAGTTAGCGGGTGTAACATATACGAAACATACTTTTATTTACAACTTGTACCTACATAGTACGAGTAATCAGTAATGAGTCGGACACGAAAGAAGAACGATTGGAAAGAAAGTAAGAGTTGTAGCCTTTCCACAATCTTGTACAATCTGCACATTGAGCAAGCTATGAAAGGAAGCAAAGAGAAATTTCGAGAATCAATAAAAGTGCAGCGTGAAGAAATAAAAACTCGGTTTGCCGATGACATTGTTACTTTGTCAGAGACAACAAAGGACCTGGAATATAAACTGAAGAGTGTCTTGAAAATAGCGTAGAAGATTAACATTAACAAAAGGAAAATTAGAGTACAGTAGTATAGTTTAAGGAAATTAGTCGAGGAATTAGATTACCTATCGAAGTGATGAAGGTGCTATTTGCTTTTTGTTACTTGGGCAGTGAAGGAAAGTATGATAGTACTTATGCAGTGGTAATAATCTAGATCCCCATTCAAGAGGACGACGGTTTAAATACGCCTTTGACCATACTGATTTAGGTATTCTGTGATTTTCCTAAATCACGCCTAGATGGGTGCTTTCAAAGGTCTCCGCCGATATCCGTCTCAATTACTGACAAAAATTTGTCAGAGTGTGCCTTGTATATAATGACGACGCTGTCGGCAGGACGATAAATCATAATCTTCAAGTGTTTGTTCAAGTGTTTGTTTAGTCTATGGGACTTAACTACGGGGTCATCAGTCCCTAAACTTACAAACTACTTATGAACTACTTAGGAATTAGGAGGGCACAAATATCCATGCCAGAGGGGGGATTCGAACCCCCGACCGTAGTGGCCGTGCAGACCGTGACTGGAGCTCCTTAGTCCCCTCGGCCACCGCGGCCGGCTCATAATCTTCTTGCCCTTCACCACTTGTGTATGCTTCGCGGGAAATACGACTGCGGTAAAGCTCCTAGTCAGCTTAAATCTCACTGATATTATCGTCGTGTCTTTTCGTGTGTTATAGTTAAAGAAAGCAATATGCTGCTGACTAGTCAAGAAGGGTATCAAGTGACACAGAACACCTCTCTCTTGCAGCGCCACGTACTTGAGTTGTCCAGCCATGAAGGTTGCTACCTGAACACGTAGCGAAGAGTTCACCTTTTCTTTGCATCATCAAAATACCGTCTTATGTATTACATGGCTTATTTTCGAATATAGGTCGAGCGAATGTTTTGTAAGCTGTTTTCCTTTTCGTGATTGTTGCCGCGAGAGAACGTTTATTAAGATTCATGCACAGAATCTATCTGCCATCTACCTTGACCCTTTCAGTCCCACCTTATGATATCGGGTTTGGAAAAATTAAAATTCAGTGTTTTGTACACGTGTTTCAAACTTTTGGTCGAACTTTTGATTTTTTATGTCATGTATTTCTTGCACAACACAGTCGTTTTCATCGAGGTATTTTGTTACTTGGACGTTATTTAGTTCATAGTCAACACTGGCAGATCTATAATGCTAGTATTATCTTGGGCACAACATCCAAGGCAAAAACCCTGGTGGAATAAAATAAAAGGAACCACACTCACGCTTACACTCTCAGCCACGTACAGACGTCAACGCAACACAACCTCCAAGATGGACAGATTGATGCAAGTGGCTACACGCCGTACCATGCTCCTCATGACCACTCCCACGTATTGTATGCTAACAACTGCCGGTGGTTTATTAATATTCATGTAGTGAATGTCATTTAATTCACAGTGTTTGAAACGCGTTTGTCTCTTTTAACAGACAGTTGTCATTCCCAGCCTCAAACTTTGCAGATCTCCCAGTATTTCGGTACAATGTTTCTGCCTTGGTATTTATAGTATCATCTATTAAAACCCTCAGGGGCATACCGACTTCACTAGGCTCTGATTTGTACATACAGGGTGATGTTTTCCACCGTGTTAAGCTCTAAGGATTGACAGATGAGAGATTGCGGACAGTCTTAGAAATTTCTTTCCGGAAACACATGGTTCTTGTACCAGAACCATTTATTCAATGACACTTCGTTAAAGAGACAGCGGTCAAATATATACTGTACCATGTAGCTACAATGACTGTATGCAGGATTTCTCCTGCAGTGTGGTACTGTTCTTCATATGCCATGCCCCATCACCCTCTACTGTCATAGTAATTGATAATGTGTTCAGTTCTCTTACTGGCAACCAGCTTCAATGGACCACTCGATCATATTCAGGCCCTTATATAGTAATCTGTATTTTTATTTGTTCGAAACAACAAAATAACTGTTGTTGCACATTCTTGTAACATTATGTCAAGGAGGACCAACAGTTTTTGTTGGTACTCCTTGACATAATGTAACCTGTTGGTCCTCCTTGCCATAATGTGACATGAATATGCGGCACCTGTTATTTTGTTGTTTCTAACACAGAAAAATGCATCTAACCCTATTGTAAGTGCCTGAAGATGATGGTTTGGTCCATTGAAACTGGTTAACAATCAGTAATAAAGTGAAAATACAGCTGACGATGTTATTATTCATGATTATATTTACGGCTGACGCCCCATAGTGCATACACAAGAGGGACAAAATCATACCCTATATATTCGGACCCCAGACTCTGAACACTGTTGAGCTGCAGCCGAGTAAGGGACACGCAGTTTTCCCTGCTGGTGCAGGATAAGCCAGACGACTGTGTGTAAAATTCTACATGACACTTTTTATTATCTGTATCCCTTACAGCGTTTGCAGGGCTTACTAGATACACATTACACATGGGGAGTAGTTTGTCAGTGGTTTATTCATCAAGTTACTACTGACGATGATGAGGAAGAATGATCGTGTGGCATTTATGGCCGTTAGACCCCAACTGGGGCCATGTTCACTTTGTCTGGTGCAAATCTTTTTAAAAGACGTCACTTCGGTGATTTGCGTGTGAATTATGATGAAATAATGGTGAGGATGACATAGCACCCAGTCCCAGAGTGGAGAAAATTTCAGACAGGACCGGGAATAGAACCTCGGCCCACTGCATGGCAACCCAGCACGTTTTGAGGACGTAACTTCATTAGATATTTATTTTTTGTATCGTCGATCAGTCACTGGATTTTGTACAAGATGTGTAAAATCAACCTAGAAATTGTAAAAGAAAAGATCCCATTGAACATCCGTTGGATACACCTGACATTGCTTTCATATCACAAATTGAAATCAGGTAAACAACCAGATCACAAAACTATGATGTATATGAAATAGAAACTTCATTACAGTATTATTCAAAGTGTGCTGCAACGGTCCTATACTTGGGGGACTTGTTCCATCCAGACATCTTTTGCCACATTTTGTGTCGTGCTGTCGCACTTGTTACCAAGTGATAAGTACATCTCAGGGGTAACGACGGAGGCTCTAATTTCATCGTCTCCCCTTTAATGGCCGTGAGTGGAGGGATTGTTTGGGTTAAAAAATGCCAATAGCTATTTTGACATCATTAACTTATCTTTAAATATTTGAAATTACTAATTTTTAGAAGGCTGTTTAAGTGTATTCAGATATTTTTGTTAACAAATCAGCGACCAAAACAAGAAAGGAATGAAACCATCAGTGATTGAAGCCCATGCTGGGAACTTTAGATTATTTGTTGCAAGGAATCTTTCAGTGGGTGAAGCCCATGTTACAAATATTACGCAATTTGTAATAAGGAACCTCTCATCGGGTGAAGCCCATGCTAGAAACTTCGCACAATATGCTAAAAGAACTCTTTCAGCAGTGAAGCGCATGCTTTATACTTAATACTTAATCAACTGCAAAAAGGTTTAAAACTGTTGCAAACAAACTTCGATGTTTTCTTCCATAATAAATAGGACACCAACAGTCATGGTGTCAAACTTTAACCTACCAAAAGAGAGTACATCAAGAAGAACACAAATGATTAAAAGGAGCCATTAATAAAATCGCTAAAACCCACTTAGTACAATTTTATGACGCAATAAGAAATAAAAATTGCAGTAAACTGTAACTAAAAGTCAGATGATGTTCTGAGAACACCTGCCCCATGGATTGCACATAAGTGCAAAATCAAAAGCCACTCTTTGTGATCAGCAACAAAAAACCGTTAAACAACAACATGCTTCGAATCCAGTGTGGTAAATATACTAAGTGATAACCAGATTTCCTTTTCGCAAAGTGGAGGGCAGACAGTGTGATTAAAATACATAAAACAGAAATAGTATCCAAGGAGACAGGATAAACTCCTTCCATGGCTGAAAGATGGCGATTATCGTGTCATTCAGACAATTGAAACTGTCAAAATACACCCACGCAGCGAGTCCGCATTCGGTAGACAGGAGGAAAGAACGTTGCCACAAAATGCATCCGCGACAGGGCTAGTAACTGACTCGCCAATGGCTACATAAGCAGACAGATCCCTGATTTCACTTAAGGAAAACAAAGAACTGAAACAACAAGACACTCGCAGATTCTATGATGCGCTGTCAAACATTACGAACACATTGGGGAGACGGAAAATGGGAATCCATATGACAGAGAGCCACAGAATGTATAGGGCAACTTGTGAGTTCTGCAGAGACGAAAGTACAGATGCCCCCCGTACTATGAAATGTGATTATCAACATTGCATGGCCCACAGTGTCACCCTGTTGCCGAAAGGAACGGCCGAAAACTGTTCCAAGGATTTAAGAACGAGCCACGTCCGTTTTTTAGGTGCAATGTACAACTCATATCTTAATCTACATCTACATCTAGATACATACTCCGCACTTCACCGTAAGGTGCGTGGCGGAGGGTATACTGTACAACTACTAGGCATTTCCTTTCCTATTCCACTCCCAAATAGAACGAGGATAAAAAGAATGCTTATATGCCTACGTACGAGCACTAATTTCTCTTGTCTGTGTGATCACCACGCGAAATGTAAGTAGGCCGCAGCAACATCGTACTACACTCAGCTTCAAATTCCGGCCCTCTAAATTTCCTCAACAGAAATTCACGGAAAGAACTTCGTATTATCCCCAGCGGTCCCCAATTAAGTTGCCGGAGCATTGCCGTGACACTCGCGCATTGGTCGAACCTACCAGTAACAAACCTAGCTGCTTGCCTCTGAACTGCCTCTATGTCTTCTTTTAAACTGATCTGCTGCTGGTCCCAAACACTTGAGCAATAATCAAGACGTGGTCGTACAAGCGCTTTATACGCTGTCTCCTTTACAGGTGAAGTATATCTTCCCAAAATTCTTCTAATAAACCGAAGTCGGCTGTCCGCCTTACTTACAAGTGTCCTTACATGATCGTTCCATTTCATATCGATCTGCAATGTTACGCCTAAATATTTGAACGACGCGACAGCCTCATAAAGCTCATTACTAATGCTGTATTCGAACATTATGGGATTGTTTTCGTACTCATGTGCATCACCTTACATTTTTCTACATTGAGAGCTAGCTGCCATTCTTCGCACCAACTAGAAATTTTGTCTATGTCTTCGTGTATGCTATTACAGTCAGTTAAAGACGACACCCTCCCATACACCACAGCATCATCAGCAAACAGCCGCAAATTACTACTTACTCTGTCCATCAGATCATTTATATAGATAGAAAATAATAGCGGACCTATCACACTCCCCTGGGGCACGCCTGACGATACACTCGTCTCTGATGAACACTCGCCGTCGAGAACAACGTACTGCGTTCTATTGCTTAGGAAGTCTTCCAGCCAGACACAAATCTGTGAACCTATTCCATAAGGTCGTATCTTCGTTAGCAGTCTGCAGTGTGGCACCGCGTCGAACGCCTTTTTGAAGCCGAGAAAAGCACAATCCACCTGTTGCCCTTCATCCATGGCTCGCAAGATGTCATGTGAGAAAAGGGCAAGCTGAGCTTCACATGTACGATGTTTCCTAAACACGTGCTGATTCGTAGAAAGAAGCTTTTCCGTTTCAAGGAAATTTACTATATTGGAACTGAGAATACGCTCCAAAATCCTACATGAATCTGATGTCAACGATATTGGCCTGTAATTGTGTGGGTCACTTCTCTTTCCTTTCTTATAAGAGGAGTCACCTACGTTTTTTTCCAATCACTAGGAATTTTGCGCTGATTTAGAGATTCGCGATAAATGCAAGCTAAGTAGGGGCCAATGTCACAGAATACTCTTTGTAAAACCGAACTGTTATTCCATCCGCACCTGCAGACTTTTTCGTATTAAGCTCTCTCAGCTGCTTCTCTACACCGGAAATACAGTACCTATTACTATGTCCTCCATTTCGGAATTAGTACGTTGATCAAATGATGGTACATTTGTGCGGTCCTCCTGCGTGAAAGATTTCTTAAACGTTAAATTTAGCACTTCAGCTTTCCGTTTGGTTTCTTCTATTACTGCCCCGGAATGATCAACGTGACTGGACAGTGGGCTTTGACCCGCTAATCGACTTTACATAGGACCAGAATTTTTTCGCGTTCTCGGAAAGGTCTTTTGCTAAGGTATGGCTGTGGTAATTATTGTATGCTTCGCACATCGATCTTTTTATAGACGCATGAATCTCTGCTAACTTTTGCCTGTCATCATTTGCGTGTTCTTTCTGAATCGAGAGTGCAACTGTCTTTGCTTTCTCTGCAGGTTCCCTAACATTAATATTATACCAAGGTGGATCTTTTCCATCCTTAATCGTCTTTACTGGTACATATTTCTCTAACCCTTTATTTACAACGCACTTAAATTTAGTCCACAATTCCTACGTCCATAGTCCCGGAATTAAACGATGCCCATTCATTTTCTAAGTGCGATCCTAACATTTACTTATCGGCTCTCCCCCCCCCCTTCCCAAAAAAAATAAATAAATAAATAAACACTCATAGTTGTTGTTGTTGTTGGTTTTCGAGGGGACTAAACATCTAGGTCATCAGTCCCCACGCTCCTAGCCTTCTTGATTGGTTTATGAGTGCCGGAGAACATCAGCCGTCACAACAGATTCGTCAGCGGCTGAGCAGACACACGGGCCGCACTTCTCGCTCGGCTCAACAACGCTGTAGGAAGTACATACCGTCGCGCACGTCAACTAATGCGACATAAATAGACGTCACAAGGTAGGTGCAGTAACAAGGTGAGGTAAAATAAGGAGAGAGAGAAAAAAAAAAAAAACAGTCAACATAACGCCAGCAATCGAACCAGATAGATGTGCTGGAGCAGAACCAGGTGGCATCACGGCTCAGGCCACAAGAGTTACGTGGTTTTCGTGATTGCCCTGCCGATTGCTCGTAGATGAGGGTAAGTTAGCCGGCTGACGTTTTGTTGTCAGTTTCGACGCAGGTGTCATTTTGGCCAAGGGCGAAGTGCTGATGCTTGAGCCGGTGATTAATTCTGTACATTCGTGTTAGAAGTCAGTTGTGTTCGAAGACCTATTCTGACTATGTGAAACACGGTGACGGGGATCTGCTGGGTAACTGAATTTCGTTCTTAGCCATCACCGGGGACTATTGTGGACAGCTGTGATAGTAACTTGTGTGTCGTACCATAATGGCGTGATTGTAATCCACTGTAAGCATCTGCAAAGCATAAAGCGGTAGGTGGTGACCGAAGCGGAAACGACGATGTGGGTAGTATATTTGTAGCCCTAAAATGGTAAAAAAGCACCAATGTCAACAGAAATTTTAGGTGCAAATTTGTATTGCTTTAATCCTGTTTGAGGAAAGTAAGAAGGCCATCAGCTTCATTATTTGAGGCTGGAGGAGACTGAGTTTTTGCTACACTGAGATTGGTGTCCTACTAAATTGTGAATGAAAATTAACAATAGACTTCACAATGGTTTCTCTCTTGCTGCGCAACAGTTGGAACTATTTTTGTTTCAAATGTTTGTATAGTCTATGGGACTTATTACGGGGTCATCAGTCCCTACACTTATGAACTACTTATGAACTACTTACGAACTAAGACGGCACAAATATCCATGCCCGAGGGGGGGGGGGATTCGAACCCCCGACCGTAGCGGCCGTGCAGACCGTGACTGGAGCGCCTTAGTCTCCTCGGCCACCGCGGCCGGCGGAACTACTTTTGTCTGTATATTATTGAGGCATTTGAGGTTGGTCATCTTTTAATATAAGTTTATGACGAAGAGATACATCTCGCCAAAGAAAGACCTGCTAAGTCCATATGGACAAACTTCAATGAACGCTTCCGCGTTGTCCACAGTTTCAGGCCAAGTCGTCCGAGTGGTCAACGTGCACATGTTGATGAATAGGTGAAGGGACGATGACCTGGGCGCCTAAAGTCAGTTTCCAAATGTTTTTTGAGACATGCCGGAAATGTTCATGCGTTGCTATTCAAGGCATATTGAAAGTAGTGTCACTGTATATCTCTCTTACACTCTCTCTCTCTCTCTCTCTCTCTCTCTCTCTCTCTCTCTCACACACACACACACACACTCACACACACACACACAACCCCCCCCATCCTCCGCCCCCCCACATATATATATATATATATATACACTATGAGTTTCCACATCAATCAGCATCTTTCCAAATTTGAGACATTTTAATTAATCCCACTTACATATGGATAAGTGGGCATTGTAATAAAATAAATGAGAAGATGTAGCCGTTTATTCCGATATTCAATTCGAGGGGAGAAATAGGGATAAAATAGGAAGTGGTTTTGAAAACTCTCTGCTTAGTAACTGCCCGGGGCGGAATAGCAGTGCGCGCTGAGGCGCCGTGCTGCGGTACGCCCGACCGTTCGCCGTGGAGGTTCGAGTCCTCCCTCGGGCATGGGTGAGGGTGTTGTCCTTAGATTAGTTTAATTTAGATTAAGTAGTTTGTAAGCTAGGGGATAACAACCAATCAATTAAGACCCATACGTTTATATACATTTGAACATTTAGAACTTAGTAACTGCATGTGCATGGTGGATACTAATCTAAACCTAGATTTTTCTAAAAATCGTAACATACCATGGAGATTCTGAAAATGACAGATGTGAAAGTGGAAGATAGCACTCCGCATAAGCCGGTGGTCTCATCTCTGAGTGGGATTGATGAAACAAATCCCGTAATTGTAGTTGGTGAATAAAGCAGTGGCAAACTGCTTCTTGTGTGGAATATGCCGTTAGTGAGACCTGGATACACTGTAATTGATTAAGTTAGTAGAAAATAGCACGAGAATATTCCACACATTCCAGGCGTTCATAAACTCAGCTGGGAGGTTGCAGTACGTTGCCTATGTTTTTATAATTGACCGTTATTTAGTCTGCTCTCCTTGCTTTTCATTTCTCCACCAGCACTATATGTATTGCCTCAACTCTCTTCCACATAACATTGTGGCGTAATGAATTCAGGACGGAAGACGCTGTGGTAGTGCTCGTGCCCTGAGAGTGCCGTACTGTTAGGACTCCCCTGACACTCGTATGTATAACCCCGGGTATAGCCCTCTGGGATGCAGCATTTGTGAGAACGTATGTTATGCAGCAATGGAGTGGGAGGAAGAAAAAAGCAACGCGGCGTGAGGACGATCGAGCCAAGGGCAGAGTGGCGGAGGCGTGGCAGCTGAGGCAGTGCAAACATAGGAACGCTCTCAGCGCCGCGCACAAAAAGCGTGGGAAACAAACGAGGGGCGGGAGCGCGCGCCGCGCAGACACCGCGCCAGCCCGCGGGCGGCGGCGCGGCGTCTGCCTGCAGCCGTGACCTGCTGCCAGCGGCCACGCGGTGGACGCCACAGCGCCGCCGGCGCGGCTCCGGGAACGGACAGCTGACCAGCTGACCCAGGCACGTGTCTGAACTCCTCCCACCACCGGAAGGCCGTGTCTGCCTCTGCCTCTGTGTGGCCCTTATACTAACCAGAGTAATGGAAGCTAAAAACTTTGTACTCTCGCGTCACTTCCTGGTTGAACTATTCCTTATTTCATAGAAATAAACAATCCCTCAGACGGATTATCGTCTCGAATATGTCAAAGACATTATTGATATATCTGAAGCATTGAATCAAAATTTGTGATGCGGCCGGGAATGGAACCCGGACCTCCATGCTTGCGAGCAAATGTATTACCTTTTTTTTTTTTTTTTTTTTTTTTTTTTTTTTTTTTTTTTTTTTTTTTTTTTTTTTTGACGAATTTCCGTCTTGCTGTTCCACAGCTTTATATCGAAAATATTGCAAACTAAAAGACCAGTGCTTGCCACCTTTTTTTTTTTTTTTTTCTTTTTTTTTTGCTCGCCATAGTTCGCCTTCTTCGGCGTGGGCTTCTTTTTGCCACATATAACTGAAATATATATTTTTATATTTCCGTATTGTGTCGGAAATATTCGGTAAAGGAGGTAAATGTTTGTTCTTCTTCGTCGTCGTACAAGTACATGAATTAGTAGGTTTTTTTTTTTTTAACTTTGCGTGTGGCGTGATGTCAAAATAGAATAAGATAAATAAGAAAATAAATTGTAAAGAATTAAAAACTGTAATGAAAAGAAAATCTCTTTTCCGGTATGTCTTGTAGGAAATCAAGAATCATTTGTATGAATACATAAGTTCGTTTCCTCGTATGTGGTAACATACTTAAGTATTTTCTTCTGATTTACCAATGATTTAAAACCGTGTAAGTTAGTCTTGAGTAAATTAGATTTCTTCTTTTTGTTATACTAATTAAACGAAATTTGTAATTGCAACAGAACGTCCAGTTTCGTCACTGGGTTATATAGAGTCGTCAACGCAGTAACGTATCTGAATTTAAATGATCCATGGCGGTCTTCTCTTTGTTTCCCTAAAAACCTTCTCTTGTTGCTTATAACAGAAAAGTCAAAACAATTACATTCTTCTAAATGTAAACTTCTTGTAATACTTTACATTATTGTTCTAGTCAAAAAATTTGCAAAAGTTTCCTTGTATTTTTTATTATGCATCAGCATGCGGTGTTCAGTTGTAAGATACACCCAGAAATCCTCCACATTGCTTGATTCTTTGGTTAGGATGTAATGAAGAGTTTGCCCTTTCAACCAGTTGACAGCATTTTAGTTCTTGGATATGGAATGCTATCCGGTGTTAGGAAGTCAGCAGCTGTGAAGGCGGTGGGTGTCGTTCTGCTGATGCTAGCTAACTTTTGTCTAACATAAAGCCATATGTCTTCAACCTTTTTACACAAGAGTCTACTACGTTGCAGAGTGGACACAGCGGTGAAGGTGCCAGCCGAATTGCATGTAGTCTAGAGTTCGTTGCAGTTTTCCTGTTGACCGCGAAATACCAGGTCGCTTTCACGGACGTTGGTAAGTTCCTGCTGTGAATGTTTTTCCAGATTATGTTCCAGTTATTCGACGGATATTTCTGTTCTATATTATTTCCGAGTTTGTTTTTCATCAGCTGTTTGTAAAGATCTTTAACCTTTACGATTTCTTTTTCTGGTATCCTGCCGTGTATGTAACTGTATTCCACGAGAAAATATGTTACGTGGTGCAATCCGTTAGGGATGTGTCGGACACTGACAGGTGCATTGAGGTCGACAGGAGCTGTTTCGTTTACCAAGTGTGCAGTAAGGCTACCACCTTGCTTTTCTATTCTTTGTACGTGTTGGAGAGGTACAGAGCTTTCGCTTTTTGACTGACATTTGTGAGGTTTAAACCCCCAAGTATCGTGGGAAGCGTCAGAGTGTCGTATTTCACTTTGAAGATTCGTCCGCGGGTCACGAAATGTCCTAGAGCAGATATCATGCTTTTGGCCAAGGTTGCAGGAAGGGGCAAGACTTGTGCTACATAGTTTACTTTAGATGTAATGTAAACATTTGCAACTGCGACCTTTTGGAGTTCGTCGAGTTTCCTTATACTATGTTCTTGTACACGGGCTCGCATGCTGTTCAGTAGTTTCCGATAATTAACTGCATTAGTTTTCTGGATGGACCGTGTAAAATCAATGCCAAGGCATTTCATTGTTGCGAGTTCTGGTAGCAAGCTTTGGGTTTGTAACCTGATACCACGTCCAATATGAAATATCCCGGACTTCGCTTCATTAAGTTTTGCGCCTGAAGCTTGTTCGTATTTCCTGACTATCTCCAGCGCAGTCACGACTTCATTGCCACTCGTGGCGAGAAATCCGACATCATCAGCGTACGCATTGCATACGATCTTTTCTCTCCTAATTTGTAATCCCTGGAGATGTTGTGTGAGGGAAGCGAGGAGTGGTTCGATAGCAATGGCAAAGAGTGCCATGGACATGGGGCACCCTTGCCGGATGGAGCTGGTAACTTCTATCGGTTGGCTAATCTGTCCATTAATTACAAATCTCGCTGCGTTGTTCGTTAGCGTATTGCGGATGACGGCAATAAAGCGGGGTGGGTATCCCATTGCGCTCATAGTCCGGAGTAGGAACTG
Organism: Locusta migratoria; assembly: GCA_026315105.1. Taxonomy (NCBI): domain Eukaryota; kingdom Metazoa; phylum Arthropoda; class Insecta; order Orthoptera; family Acrididae; genus Locusta; species Locusta migratoria. The sequence goes on from CM048748.1 coordinate 365,388,884, forward strand.
GTGATTGACCCTGTAAAAAGCTTTGTCAAGATCAGTGGACACCAGGGCACATTTTATTTTGCAAACGTCGGCCGTGGCAATTATATATTCCTGTAATCACAGATGGTCTTCAAAATCTTTCTATCTTTACCGACACTCATTTGGTAAGGGCCGGTGACAGTGGTCATTGTGCTGTTTAATCTTCGCGCTAGTACTCGACCAAAACTCTTACAATCGCTGTTCAGCAATGTTATTGGCCTAAGACCGCTTATTGTCTTAGTACCTGATGTTTTGGGCACTAGCACTACGATGCCTTCCCGAAGCTCTTTTGGGATATCGTTTTCAGGGTTTAACAGTTCATTGCAAATGAGAGTGAACTTGTCTTTTATGAGGGAACTGAACGTTTTATAAAATTCGGCTGGAATACCGTCCGATCCCGGAGATTTGTTCGTCTTGCTTTCTGCTATTGCTTCTTCCACGTCTTCTGCAGTCACTTCTGAGAGGAGGGATTGTGCTTCCGCGTGGTTTATTCTCCTATGTAGGGTGGACAGAAACTCGTCTTGAAGGCGTTCGTTAACTGGTTGAGAGGACATGAAGGAAGCGAAATTTTATACGATCGCCTCCTTAATCTCAGAGCTTTTCGTTAGCTTCCTTCCGTCATTCAGTTGTATTGCAGTGAATATTTTGCGCGACGCTCTTTTGTGCTCACGGATAACGTGATATACGGAAGTTATCTCATTCGGCGCCGTATCCTGCACTCGTGAACGAATTTTGTAACCTTCCAGTTGTTTACGTCAAAGGGCCAAGATTTTCGCCTTGATCTTTTTAATTCTTGCATAGTTTTCAACAATCGTGGCATCTGATTTGAATAAATCTCTTAGGCATTGAAAGTAAAATTCCATAGTACTTTTGTACCAGAAGCTTTTTTCTCTGGAGTAGTTTAGGAAAAATCTCCGTGTTTTCGGCTTGACATGTTTCAGCCACCAGTCGGTAGCAGTGTTGTACGAGGCGAACCTGCTCTCACACTCCCTCCATAGTGCGTGGAACGCCTCCTGGCACGCCTGGTCTTCTAGGTGAGACACGTTCAGCTTCCAGGTCCCTCTACCTCTGTAAATCCCCTGTTCGGCCATATTGATTGCGCAGATGTACGCTGCATGATCCGAGAAAACGACAGGCCATATTTCCGATTGCAGGATGTTGCGCTTTAAATTATGTGAGACATACACTCTGTCTAAACGACTCGCCGAGTGGCTAGTCACATGAGTGAATCCGGGGGCTGCACCGTGCAAGTGCTCCCATGAGTCTACTAGTCGTAGTTGCGTGACTATCCGTTCAAGTTCGATAGACTTATTGAGATTGGGAGTTTGGTCTTTGGCATGCAATACGCAATTAAAATCACCTCCGAGGATAATGTGCTCCTGTCGGGATCCGAACAGAGGGACAACTTCTTCTTTAAAAAACTCCGCCCTGCGTTGTCTATTGCTAGATCCCGATGGGGGATAGACATAAATGATTCGTACGTTATTGATTGTACCTGCTATGCCTTTACTGGTGGTTAATTTTACAACATCTTGGACTATTATGCCCTCTTTCGTGAGGATAGCTGTACCCATTTCCGTTCCAATCCCTGGATTTGTGAAAGCATTGAATCCCGGTATATGTTCAAGGTCAATATCTGTGACTTCTTGCAAAAGGAGAATGTCTACGTCAGCGGCATATATAAAATCTTTGAGGTTTTGTAATTTGAATAAGTTATGAGCCTTATTGAGATTTACTGTGGCTATCTTGTACGTTTGTACTTCTGTCATCGGGCGTTCTGGCTGATCAATCATGAATTCGTTCTTCAGTTCTTCGTTCCTTCTCTAAAAGTCGTGTAGTAAAAAAAAAAAAAAAAAAAACAGCTTAATAATACTCATCAGTATCAAAAGGATCCGGAACATAATCTTGTCGCTTTGAGAGATCTGTTATGGAAGTGTCTTCTTTCCGAGTGTCGTCATCTTTTTGGAGCTGTGCATTAACTATCTCAGAGATTCGTGAATTTCGCTCATTTCTTCAGCCGCTGGGTCATCTGCCACTTCGTCCGCCCAGTTGGTGTGCGTAGGCGTCTGGGGTGGGTCATGCGGAGCCTCCGGAGAGGGAATTCTTTCTGGTTTCTGTGTGGGTGGTTCTTGGTAACCGTCCTTCAGCGCCTTTTTTCCCCAGTGCAGAGACAGGGGGTTTTTCGGGTGCTGGTGTCGCTTTCTTATCGGAAGAGGACTTTTGACTTAAGCTGGCTGATATTTCTTTTGCCTTTTGTCGCAGAGGTGCAGCGGCCTCCTCTGCGCCTTCGGATGCAATCCTGCGCTTCTTGTTTCTCCTTCCGGACTTCCTTTTTGGTGAACTGTCTGTGGTTTCAGACCCACTTTCTGGTTCCTGCGGAGTGGTAAGCTCTTCATTTGCCGAAGGATCTGCACCATTTACAGGTTCGGTCTGTTGCTGTTGGCGGTCGGGAATCGAGTATATCGTCGGCTATAAGTGTGCTGACATCCATTGGGATTTCAGGCTCTGCAACGATTGCTCCTGCAGTTGGATCAGGGACCAAAACTGTAGCCGGTTGCGCTCGAGCTGCAGCGGCGTAAGTTCCAGGCAGTGACGTCATGGCTAGTGGCCTTGCGGGCTCGCCGGCGGGTAGCTGCGCCACGCGCCTTTGTATACAATTGGCGCGTACGTGGCCAGGCTTGTTACAGACCGAACAAGTTCTGGGTTGATCGTCATAAATAACAATTCCTCTATATCCGCAGACGTTTACATACGAAGGAATATGTTTCCGTAGTTCTACTCGGAGTTGTCGTACACCGTTTAGAACGGGAAATTTATGCGCGCTCGACCACTTTTCAGCAAAATTGCTAAGCACTGTACCGAACGGAGAAATTACAGCATTTATCTGTTTCGCAGTAATTTCAAAAGGCAACTCAAAAATTCGGATAGTGCGTATTCCAAACCCAGCATGAGTGATAGCAACCTCCCCAACACGTCCGTCTGAATACCTAAATTTCATAGTACCTCCACAGGATTCAACTACCTTCGAGCATAGCTCCGCACTACTCAGCTTGACAAATACCACACTCGCTATAATCGACAGATGAATACCAATAATGTCGTTGCATGGTAGTTTTACATCCTGCTCTAACCAATTTTCTATCTCATAAGATTTCGGTCTAGTAGATCGATTCTCAAATGTCAATTTCAAAGTATCCTTCCTAGTCGGTCGTTCCATTTCTTGTTCCATCATTACAATCGGTTCATACCTTTCCCACAGTTCAATAACGAAAGCTATTTGCTGCAGCAAGCGCCGACACTTACCACGCGAAGACAAGCTGTCGCAGCGCACGGCACGGAGCGTCCTGCCCCTAGCACGACCGCGAGCAGACTGACTAGGCACCACAAATGCTGACCGTTAGACCACCACACAACTAACGATTATGTCGACGTGGAATAAATAGTACGATTCCCCCTTAACGTCACAAACTATAATTCAGCTTTTTTGTTCCAAAGATAATTGCCATTACTGCCGAGGCTCTCCATGTAGCGGAATAGCACCTCGGCAATGGATATATTGGAATACAGAAGCTTAATTAAAGTTTGTGACGTGGAGAGAAATCAGACTATTTACTTCAAGGCGCCTTAATCGGTCGTGTTGTGGTGATCTAACGCTCAGTCATCTGTCTAGTAATCATGGAGGTACAGCTTCGGTTCCCGGCCACATCACAAAATTTAATTCAGAGCTTCAAATATATCTATAATGTTCCTATTTGAGGTATAAAATGTAGTTCTTTTGGTGTAATAACTAGCTGAATACCTGGCGTAGCCCGGGTATTTATTTATTACATATCCAGTCCATCCCCTCTCCCCTCATCTCTTTCAACTTCTCTTGCTTTCAAGTATGAAGTGTCAATGTTTTTTTATTATTTTTATTTATTTATTTATTTTATTTTAACTCCAGAGTAGACTTGTAGACGGGTTATGAAGTATGTATGTAAATTATCCTCTGTTATGCACCATACTAAATTTTAGGTAGACAGCAGCCTTGAAGGCCATGTCTGGCAGAATCACATTAAGATGGAAATATAATTGAATCGGTCGGTGGAGAAACGAACTATTTTACTTTTTCGTACTTTTCAAAAGAGACAAAGAAATGCTTTATTGTTAAACTACTTCACGGATTGCATTGAAATTTTCGACATTTTCTGGCACCATAGATACTGTGAATGAAAATAATTTATATGTATATTAAAAAGTATCTTCTAAGAAAAAATTAAAATTTGTAACATAGTTCCTTTCTGCAGTCAACGAAGGAATTAGTACTTTTCGTGAGTATAATACATTCATGTGCATAGTGAGTTTCTTTGAGTGTGAAAGATTTGATTTGGGTATATATCAAATTTATTACATTTTTCGGTATTTTGGTTATTCATGGATTTCTTCCATGTATGTCCTTTTGATATTTAGAAAGACGGTATTCGATCACTTACAATACTCAACAATAACCGCGACGCCTGACGTAGTTGGCGCCTAACCTCCTTGGTTGACGCCAAGTTACTGTTTTGTTGCACTTTTTACACCTGCATGCTGCAGACCGACGCACTCTAGCATGTAGTTGGTGTAGTACAAGCTTGCTGACAGTGAAACCTGCTGGTGGGACGTGACGTGCGGCGGAGAAAGGAACTAAATAACTGACTTGATTCCTGTCTACTCAGCGCGTTTAAAATCGACCTCATGTTATTCACACCGGAAGAAGCCATAATTCCTTCCATCACAGTAAGGCGTATCTTGGTCTGTTTACTATATTTATGAAAAAAGTGAAAATCGCCAAAAAGTGACTTAGTTCCTTTCTCCACCGATCGATTCAATTGCAGAAATGTCCAAGTCCATAAGTACCCTCCATAGTGCATCGCATGATATTTTATTTACTCATTCACCATCCTACGTGCAAATGTACAAAATTTCATCAGGATTGGAACAATTTTATAGATTTGTATATACGGACACTCAATAGCTTTGAATGCATTAAAATCCAGTGTCGCATTGTTTGTCCGCAATGATGTCCGAAACTAGACAACAGGATTTAATAAAATTTTCAGTTAGTTTGTGATATTATGCAGCTTAACGTGTAGGATTGCTGTTATCTCTATTAATAAGCTAGATTTGTAGCAAATTAAAAGTTTTTATGTACGTTCTTCGACTTGCAGTCTGGGTTCGCGCCAAAGTTTCGACTGAAGAGTGAGAAGTCGTGGGTGCGATAATCGATGGAAGCACCGAATTTTTCACTTTGAGTTTTAACTTGGCCTTTGGTAACTAAGGTAAGTTTCGGCTATGCATATCACTTACGTGGCATCTACTTGAAAGATTTGTACAAAGCCACTGAACGAAACTAAATTATTAGTACCAATAATCAAATTTCAAATGTTTCCTTAATCTAATATTTATTTCAAATTACTTGTGTTTTCTAAATGTAAACGTGGTTTTCTTTTTAATTTTTCGTGAATTTCTTTTTTGCTATATTATTTTCAATAAAATGCTTCAAAGGAAAATAATAACAACAACCTTTCAATTGGCCGTTTGTAATCGACAGTTTTATTCCCACTCTGATGAAACTTTGTACAGTTGACCTTCAACTCAAAAGGATGATCACTGAGTACATAAAATAGTATATGGTGCATGGGAGAAGGTGAATTATTGCCGCGGCGGATTAGCCGTGTGCACTGGGGCGCCGTGCTGCAGTGCGTGCGGCCTCTTGCGGTCGGGCTTCGAGTCTTCCCTCGAGTATGGGTGTTTGTTAAACTTAGTTGAAGTAGTTTGTAAGCTACGGACTAATAACCCAACAGCTGAATCCGATAGATTACAAATATTTGAACGCGTGTTTGGTGATTTAACAGCAAAATTTGACACCAGTCTATATTTTTCTTCCGATCTTGCACATTTTACCTTCAATACAAGAGGAAGGCTATTTTGCAAGTAACATTACGAATAGTGAATGTGAAATCGGATCTTACAATAGACATCACCTTCCAAGTTAACACATGCATTTATGTCTCCATGGAGAAAGCTTTCATGATCCGCGAGGCACTGTACGGTGCTTGACGGTGGGTACTTTACAACTAACTTCGTTACACAGATCAGCATGAATGTTGTCAGATAGATGTATTTGTTCATCGACACAGAGAGCAGGAGATGCACTGAGAGATGCTAGGAGCAGATAGAGGCAGAGAAGATGGAGTAGAGGGGCTGAGATAAGGCGGTGGATGGACAGAAAGAGAAGAAGGAAATGGAGAGAGAAAAGGGCCGAGAGAGAAGAGGAGGAGGAGACTGAGCGGGCGGATAAAATGATGGACAGGTGACAGGAGCTGATGAAGTAAGGGTGGAGCCAGGTGAAGCGTGACTGTTCAACTGTTTGTTAAGCTCAAGGGACTTAACTGCGGGCTCATCAGTTAATAAACTTACAAACTACTTATGAAGTAACTTATACTAAAAACAACACAAACATCCATGCTCGAGGAGGATTCGAACCCCCGACGGGGAACGGCCTCCCGCATCGGGGCATAGCGCTCGGCCACTCCACCGCGGCGTGAAGAGTGAAACGGGGGATGGAGTAGATGTCCCAATAGATGTTGGTAATCAATAAATAACGTGGGAAATATTATTGTTAATTACCTATACTACCGATAGAATGAAGGAGGTGATGCACAGAGAGATGTATACAGTGGGAGCAGGACGAGCAGAATAAGGGTGATGTAAATACAGGGGAAGGGGTGTATGGAAAGAGAGAGCTGGTAAAGTAGGAGACGGACTGAGAAAGGATGAAATGGACAGAAAGAGATGTGAGGGAGAGAATTCGTCGAGGGAAGGGGAGCAGGAGATGAACCAAAAGAGAGAGAGAGGCGATGATGTGGACTGACTGAAGATAAGAATCGAAAATTACCAGGGAAACGTCGGGTGGTAATGCTAGTTTGAAAAACTATAGCCTATCTGTGTCCAAGGTATTATTACAATTACATGTAAAACAATTTGGAGTAGCTCGATCAAGAACTTTCCGTGATTCTTAGCAAAGTCGTTAAATAATTACTTGTCTCTGTGTATTAGACTTAGAACATGGGTTTATCAGCCATATAATTGTTTATGATGTCACATTTCGTTAATTATGTTTCACAAGTGGTTCTCATCCATAAAAGAATTCTTACCTCACGGTGAAGAATAAGTGCACCAAATTGAAACCGCTACAGGGTATGATGAGGTATACAACATTTTCGCGTGATGCATAGGTATCTCGCGCATTTCATTGTTTTTTACGTCATATTTCTCGGACTATGACCTTTACAACCACGATGGCCGCCCTCTTCGTTTGAACGTCAAGTGCGCACAATTTCATCTATACTGAAACTGTAAGATTGTATGTAGTATCAGCACGCAGACACTCTACTTTAAATGTAGAGGTTATTACCTGTTTAAAACTTGGGCACCGATCTTCGAACCCGTGTTCTGCTTACTGTGTAGTTTCTTTACCTATTCCTTTCGGCAATAGCTGGTTCTTTTTTGTACTCTGTTGGTCGCTTAGTTCTACGCTCAGCCTTAATAAGGACACGGAAAGCCCTCTGATGGAATGTGCTTAGCTGAGCCACAGTGGCGTTATGGATGACGAGAAAGCACGCAATTTCCTACTTACATCTGCTTCCACAAAATAAATTTAAAGTCTGCCTCGGTGTTGCCCTAAATAATTCGTCCTTTGCCATTCCGTGCATTTGCATTACCCATAACGCCACGGTCGTTAGGTGGGCGTCAGCACAATATATCAGCGCGTCCGGCGACAAAGCTGGATGACACCTGGAACAAAAAGAAAGGAAAAAAATGAGGTTATAACTATACTATACACATAGAATAAGTATGAACTCGCGTTCACAAACTTCCGATCTAGCCGAATAACAATCAAAACAGTGAGTGAAGGGACGGCCTGTCTCGTCTTTCAATTCAGTGCCTCGCCTGATTTTGGATGGGATATGTAGAGACAAAATAGGTCCGTGGAAAATGAATTTGTTATTTAATAGTTCAGGCTACTTTTATTTATTCGTCCACCTTCAGAATAGTGCAAACGGAGTAGACTTTGGTTCTGATAGGTTGTTATCTCTCTAAGACGGAGAGTCATCGACATATGTAGTTCGAGTAACTTAAGGATTACCCTAGGGGAGTGTGTTGGGATTTCTGCTGTTCATGGTTTACATCAATGACTCTCTTACAACAACATTCATCACCACTCTTCTGTTAATATCGAAGGGCTAGTGAGATAATTCGCAGAACCTATTTCCACTTACCGATTATTCCACTTTCGAGTAGCGTATGGGAATAAAGAACACTATAATTCTTAACGTTGAAATTCTCATGTATTTTAATTTATTACGATGTGAAGTAATTCTTAAATAAAAGTGTGTTAACAAAACATTTTCACATTTGTAAGAGGAAGATAATGACTGAAATGTAGTGGGAAGACCATGCCACAATGAAAGATGTTTATGTACTTGCTTGAATTCAGTGATGTCATCTGAGCGATCTAATCGTTTATCGTGATATTCTGTTTGGGCAAGTGAATAAAGATAGCTTTTAAAGAATTTTACATGCAACTTTATATTGAATTTTTATTTTCGGTTTCATCAAGTTTTTTCTGCTATCTTCGAAAGTGTAACATATAAATTGCAGTAAGATAGTTATAATACATGTAACTGTAATATGGTGACGACATTTAGCATACTAACAAACTGTTCAATACTTCATTATTACATAGCAATATTTCCTATTTTCAAATAATGAAACATACTGCACTCTTGTCTTCGGCTTTGGCGACTGGTCCCAAAAATAAGGAGTTTGAAATAAAATGTTCAAATGTTTGTAAACATAAGAGACGAAACTGATGAGATCCGGGTCTATAGATTTACAAATTACTCTACTTAACGTACGCTGTTGATAACACAGACACAGCCTTGCCCGATGGAGTACTCGAGTTTCCCACGGGAGCGTCTGCGTAATATGCACATCTACTCTTCAGCACAGTAAATAACAGAATCCATTATTAAATCAGCTTAAGAAAATCACTGTTACAATTACGACAGACGAAATATCGGCTCACGGGAGACTGTAACCATACCTCACCTTACGCATATGCAAGGCCTTCTTTTCCACACCTTCTCTCAAACAGGTAATACTTTAGACCACAAAGAAAATAAACATCAATGCACCTCAAAATCGCATCACATACGAAAGAACGGCCAAATAATAAATAATCGTGGCTTGTTTCAGGATCTGTTAGATCCGCGAATATGGAGAAAAAAAATTTAGCTTCTAGCCGGATGCGAACCCTGTTTCACTTATACCACAACGTGACGTCTTAAGCCACATGGACATTATCAAACTTTGTGATTACCAACATCTCATTATTATGATCTTCTGAAGGCGTTTACAGCTGATACTTCCATATATGAGATTTTATTATAAAAAAAAAAAATCTTACTAAACATGTCCTATTATGATATATTTTCAAACCACCTAAATTAGCTGTGAGGCGCAGATGTTGCTTTCAGCTGTGTGCTTGCTCAAGGGAAGGGCAAATTCATGGGTTCCGAGTAGCATAAGTTATTCTTTCTTCACCACGTATATTCAGTGGTACAGTGTCCCTGCGCATCTGTGGTTCAGAAGAGAATCTGTACTTCGATACAGCCTGGGCGAAGGTATGGCACGTGTACGTTTTGTCAGCAAGACTAAAATATTTTTCCTGCACTAAAAGTACAGGGTGCTTAAAATTAAACATTAAAACGCCGTAAAAATGTCACCACTGGTCAGAATGACGTGAAATTGCTGCGGAATTTTATTGTCGTAGAAGGGGGGAAACGTATGGCAGAAGGAAACAATTAGTAGAAAATTGATCAATAGATGGCGCTGTAAGCATAATAATTCAATAGTTCTCGACAGCAAACGACAAATGAATCATACAACAATGCCTAAGGTGTAAGCCGTCAAGCTGTTGTACTGTGTGCTTGTGATACTGTCAATTATGTTAACCCATCTATCACGGCAAGGTCATATCACATCGGATGCGAAAACTTATTTGTTAACTTTTCTGAAGCCAAAAACCGCATAAAAATCAGTATTCAAAATCAACAGGAGTTTCTGGCATATCCTAACTAAGAAAAGGGATGGATTGTTAGGACACATTTTGAGACATCAAGGAATCGTCAACGTAGCGTTTGAGGGAAGTGTGTGGGGTAATAATCGTAGAGGAAGACCGAGGGACGAAGACAATAAGCAGATTCAAAAGGATGCATGTTGCCGAACTTATTCTCAGATGAAGAACTTGCCCAGGTCAGGGTAGCGTGGAAAGCTGCACCAAACCAATATGCGGACTGGAAAATAAAAAAAATATATATCAAATCGAATTTTTAATTTTCTTGTGACTTGCGAAAAACGTGTTCAGTATGCTGTTCACAGTTTTCTGCAACAAGTTGAAATCGAGAAACAGCATGTTCCACAACTGTTCAAAGTTTTCCTGGGGTCACGTTCTAAATATGTTGCGCAGTGCATGCCTTCATTGCAGCCTAAGTTCGCAAAAATACATTAAACACATCATTCATATAGCAATGACTACAATGAATAATAAAAATGTCGTGCGCATGGCAGTTCTTTTTATTTACATATCCTGATACATACAGCGCCATTCATTAATAATTTTACACACTAATTATTTTTCCTGTGCCGTAGGTTTTCCCCTTTCTTCCATAATTTTCCGTTGCAATTTAACGTCATTCTGACCAGTGGTGTTACTTTTACAGCGTTTTTAAAGTTTTACATTAATTATAATCACCCTTTAATTCCAAATTTCAGAAGAAATTATCTGATACGAGATTGAAATGAAGAATGTTATTTTAAGTATAGAATCCTTTATTACGATCATCTTCTTTCTGTGGTTCACTAAGCCAGTGAACACATTGTACGTACCGCCATCGTCTATAGACCAAACTTGCTACACTGCGGTACCAAACATTTACCATATTCGATGCTTGCCTAACATCGATAACACTATACTTTTTTGTAGCAGTGATGCCTAATTATAACATCATCAAAATCTTCTACTGTTGTAAATCTATCGTACCAAACTGCGTGGTCATCAGTCCGTAGCTTACAAATTACTTAAACCTAGGTAAACTAACCTAAGGACAAACACACACACACATGCCACTGAGGAGGAATAGAACGTCCACGCCGAGCAACCGCGCGCTCCGCAGCGAGAGGCTTTAGACCGCTCGGCTACTCCACCGCGGCTAACATCATCATCATCATCACTATCATCATTAGACACTGATTATGCCTTTCCTCTAGGAAACGTATTTTAGGTACAAGATTGGGAGTGCCATGTCCAACACCGGATGTGGAGTGGGGAAACACCCTGAATAATTAACACAGCCAGGTTACATTTAAATCTGAGCGTTCACAGGAAGTGTTGTACCTGAGATCACTTAAACATATCAGCATTTGAAACCACTAATCATATTTTATTACAGTTAACACTGATGGATCCAAGCAGGACTATCATATTGGTTGCTTTGTCATTTCCCTTGACATTGTCCTTTGGATAGGCCTCTCAGGACAATTTTCCTCGCTGCGGCGGAGCGGCCAGCACATTTGAGGCACTACGCTCCGATGCGCGAGGCTGTTGCGCGTTGAGGGTTTGAACCCCTCTTTCCCCTCGGGCATGGGTGTTTGTGTCGTCTTTAGTATAAGGTAGTTTATAAGTAGTTTGCAAGTACAGGGACTGATGACCCCGCAGTTTACTCCCTTAAGCTTCGAAAACATTTTAATTTTTGAAGAATTTTCCGTTCATTATGCGTAACTGTCAGCTATCCTGCAAGCAATGGAGCAGCATGAAATATCGAGTCTTCTCGGATTCACGAATTGCTCTTTTTGCTGCCGATGAAATGTACTCAACAGATATAGTGCCATAATAAATTCAGGATACCCTTCTGTCGCTGCAAAGGGGAAAATATACATTTCTGTTGGATTCCAGGACGCATAGGGATCCGGAGAAAAACTGGCTGATGTGACTGCCAAGGAGACTTGCTCCTTCCCACATTCCATACGCTGCTCCCGAAGGCCGTTACAACATTTGTGACACGGAAAACTGTGCTTTGTTATGAGGCTTAGTGGCGGAATATGGCCAATAATATATTACGCTCCGTAAAACATTCAGTGCGCCCATCGCGTCTTTCCTTCCCGCCTCGACGAGCTGATGAGGTAGCCTTCAGTCGCCTTAGAAAAGGACATTGACCATTGACACATGGTTTCCTTTCACGCTACGCGGAGCCACCAATATGTGACATATGTGGAAAACAACTATTTAAACGGTATGTTTTGACTGAGTGCATTTTAGACGACCGTCTGAGAAAAAATTGTGTCTCCCATCGACTTGACCATGAGGCATCTGTGGATCGCGTTTAAGATTTTATGTGTCTGGACTTCTTCCCAAAATATTTCCGCCATTTTAATGTGTGGCAGGGTGGCTCTGTCACCTTTTATTTTTCAGTAGTCACTGATTGACATCTATGAGTCGCAATTTTTAACTGTGGAATCATATTTCACTTTGATCTATTTATGGTGTTTAGAATTATTTCTAATCATTAGTTTGATATTAAGATGGACCCTTATAGCACAGTCCACTAGTTATTTGACTTTGTTTCGAGGGCGTTGATGACCAAGCAGTTTAGCGCTGTAAAACAACGATCATCATCTAACATTGTTTCTCCCATTTGGTATTCAGTCCGCTTAAATCGCTTTTCCACAAACATTAATTTAGTTTTTGAGATGATGACAATCTTACCGTAACTCTCACATTTCTGATCTAGCTCTGAATTATTAGATTGCAAACTGTCAAAAGAATCTGTCATCACAACTAGGTCGTACGCGTATTTGAGACTGTTTATTTTGTTTCCACCTATTTTAATCTCACCCTGCCGGTCTATCCTTTCCAAAATATTATCCGTAAGAAGAATGAACAACTGTGATGGCAGATTACAGGCTTGTCATACTCCTGAAACTACCTTGAACCATGAACTCGGAAAAAATGTTCAACTGTTTGTAATTCTATGTGACCTAACTGCTTGGTTATTAGTCCCTAGCTTACAAACTATTTAATTTAATTAAACTAACCTAAAGACAACCCATACACCCATGTGGAAGGGAGGATTAGAAGTTCCGACGTCGAACGGCCACACGCACTGCAGCAAGTCGCCTCAGTGCGCACGGCTATTCCACCGCATCCAACGATGAACTAAATTTGTCAACTTTGCTACCTGACAGTTTACGTGAACTCTTTTAATTGCCAACTGAAGTATGTCTCCTTATCCATAACCTCGTAAAACTGACAATAGCTTCCTTTTAGGAACACAGCTATAAGCCTTTTCTGTATCTGTGAAAAGAGATACAATTCCCCGTTCGACTCCTAGATCTTCTCTACTGCTTACATTAAGCTAAAGATCTGGTCCTGACGACCTCTGAGAGTCTAAAACCCACACCGATTTCATTCAATTTGCCTTAAAATATTATTCGCAATCTTGTTTTTTCAATACTGATAACCTCGCGCAAAAAAGTTAATTAAAGAGATACTTCTTTAGTTGTTGAAATATTTTCTGCTTCCATTCTTGATAACTGGTGTGATCACTGCATTCGTCCAGTCATACGGAACACATCCCGACTCAACGCCATTCAATTATCCTATGTAATCATTTGAGACCTAACATTCCACTGTATTTGATGAGTTCCGACTTAATTTCGTCCACCCCCAACGCTTTATTGCACTGAAATCTATAGACCATTCTCTGCTTTTCTTCAAACGAGTTTAACATAATCGACCGAGTAAAATACAACACAAGCATTTTATTTTGATAATGTCATATTTACAATAAATAATGAAGTTGGCAGCAGAGACTTCCCGGAGCCAGTAATGAGGCTGCGATGGAGGGGGTGAGCGATCTAAGGCGCCTTTCTGTACAGCGCGCGGTTGCTCGCCGCCAGAGGTTCGAGTCCTTCTTCGGGAATGTGTGTGTGTGTGTGTGTTTGTTTGTGGGTGGGTGGGTTGGTGGGTGAGTGTGTCTGTGTGTGTTCTTTATCATAAGGTAATTTAAGTTAGATTAAGTAGTTTTTAAGCCAAGGGACTGCTAATTGTAGCAAAGTATTCAAATGTTTGTAAATATAAGGAACCTAACTGCTGCAGTGCCTGGGCTTAAGAACTATTTAAAATAATTTCGATACAATACACGCACCAATGCCCGAGGGAATATTGGAAACGCAATTTCGAAGGCGGGAAACCGCTTGATTCGCAGAAGCCGTCTTAGACCGCTCGGTTCCATAGCGGCTTACCGCAGCAGTCCGTTAGAATCATTTTGAACCGGTAGTGAATGAAGATCAGTGAAACTGTCTTGGCCTATCTGTTAAATAAGGATGTGACAGATTCCTTTTAGTACTCACGTGTATCACTTCAAGTTCGTACGCTACACAGCTCTCAGCGGCATAATTTTGTAATTCGTGTTGGAGTTCGCTCCGGTTGAGTGGCCGAGCGTTCTAAGGCTCTTTGCTCCGTAGCATGCCGTTGCTCGCCGTCGGAGGTTCGAGTCCTCCATTTGGAATGAATGTGTGTGTTGTCCTTAATATAAGTTAGTTTAGGAAGTTTGTAAGCCTAGGAACTGAAGACAAACTTATTAAGATCCTCAGATTCACAAACATTTCTGTTGGAGTTACTAAACTCAATATTGTCCAAAATAAGCTTCACATATATTCACACTAATCTAGATAAAAATTGAGAATGATGTGCAGTTTAAAAACTGTCTTAACACTTGAGACTTGTAACATTGACACTGCACAAACTGAAAGAATATGTAGTATACTATTACTACAACATCAATGAGACTCGAATGGAATCTATGAAATATCTGGGTAACAATTTGTTGGAGGACAAATAAAACTTCCGTTTTTTAAATATAAATAAAGCAAATTGTGGACTTGGGTTGAATGGTAGGATTTAAATCAGTCTGTCTAGAAACTAGACTGCTTACAATGCTCTCGTAGAACCCCTTCTATTGCTCAGATATATGAAAAGTGTACGAAATAGGACTTACACTAAATGGTGAACGTATACAAAGACTGGCAGGAAGAACTATTAAAGAATTGACCAACTGATATCGTCGAAAACAGGAAACTACCGCACTGAAAACTGTTTACAAAGTTCACAAGCACCTTCACATAATTAGTACCTGAACTTTGTAGGCATCGCTAGCATCGAAGACAGTGTTGGGCTAATTTTAAGTACAGTGTACGAAATGGCGTTTAACGTGCAACCCTTTTAAATGAGAAAGAAAGTAGATTAAAACCTAATAATAGTATAGCAAGTACTCGCTGACTTTCACTTCTTTGGAGTTTCCATGGTACAAACTGAAAAAAAGTCAAGAAAATGGGAAAGGTAATTCAACTAAGTACGGCAGTATTTTACAGATTCTTTTTCCATGGTATTCCTTACATCGACGTAAAGGCAGAGCTATATTTATGAGGCTAAAACTCGTATTTCTTGAAGATTTTATGGCTCTGTGTCTGCAAGACGTAAAGGAGCAACGGAACCACTTTGAAAACAAATCCTTGCTTTCATGTCCTACAACAGAAATAGGAAGGAAACGGAACACAGGGATCTGGAACATGAATAGAGATATTTACAAAGAATCATTTTTTTTCATCAAACTTTGATGAAATACAAAAGAGGGTACTACACACGTAATGCGGGAAGTACCCTGCACCACACAACGTCAAGTGGGTGCTGGAGTACTAATGCTGTTGTAAGATTTAGAGACAATGGGATAAGCAAACACGAAAGTGACGAAATAATTAAAACAAGAGAGGTCGGCGTCAATTTCGGTTACTTTTTTCCCACAAAATATAAACTAAATAGTTATTACTGCTGGTGCTGAGCAACAGACCTAACTGTACAAGTTGCAGAGCTACCATTTCAAAAGTGTCTCAAGAAAACCCATGGCCAGTCATACTGCTGGGTAAACGTCATGGGTATGTTATCAAATTTAACTGCAGTCAGTGATCACAATCGAAATTTGTCTCTTGAACTTAGGTACGAAATTTCTTGCTCCCGAGGTGCGCACACCTGCCGTGCTTTGTTAATTAGGCAAAACGTGACAAACAATCGAACTCCGAAATGAAGTACACCTTCAAGACTTGAAACGTTAAACTAACACATGCAAACAGTGCCAAAATGAATAATATAGTACATAAATTGTGGAATTGTGAAAATTCAATCTGTCAGCAGGAGGGAAGAACAAAAAAATAAATAAATAAATAAAAATAAAATAAAAAATAAATAAATTAATTAAATACGCATAACTTGAAAACGTGAGTATACCAAATTTATTTCGATTAAAACAAAGCAAATTATTATAATCGCTTAAAGCTACACCTGTAAAAAGACGTAATTTCTAGATAACAAATCCACAGATGATGCCCTAAAAGAGGGGAGGTCAAACTCGAATGTATGAAGTAAGGAGATTGCAGGTGGAAAACGGCGGTTTCGTTATCAAAAACACGAATAATTCAATATCACGAAGTAACCCCTCTCGAAGGTTCTATGCACTGGAAATTGTAGTTGACTCACCACAAATATGTCAATTCCTTTATATTATTCAAATTTTTACGACTCTTCCGTCGCTTCATTATGGAACATATCCATATTAAATGTATACACTATATATTTGTTCCACAATTATATTTATTTTGTTGGAAACTACCTTACGGCTTCTTAGGACATCTTCAGACAACTTAATACTGCAGATTATCCACATCACACCAACTGCTGTGTTTCGTCTAGAAAGACTTTACAAAGATAATTTTCAGTCATAGATGATGTAGCCATTCAGTATTTTATAAACAGAGACGCCCAACTAATTAAAACAAAAATCTGACTAAGAAATAACTATACATTAATTTTCAAGAAATATGTTGAAACAAACAATGGCCCAGTTAGTGTACTAGTAAGTACAATTGTATATTAAATTAACTTATATATACGAACAAAAGTAGAAGGTGAACAGGTGAATGAGGAAGACATAAGAATGAAATGTTGATGGGGAACAATTACATAACTCTGGAGTATGTGAATATGGAAGCCGGCCACGGTGGCCGAGGTGACTGAGGCCCTCCAGTCACGGTCAGCACGGCCACTACGGTCGGGGGTTCGAATCCCCCCTCGGGCATGGATATTTGTGCCGTCCTTGTTCGTAAGTAGTTCATAAGTAGTTTGTAAGTTTAGGGACTGATGACCCCGTAGTTAAGTCCCATAAGCTTTCCAAACATATGAACATTTGAATATGGAATAAAGGGGCATATTGAAGTATACAGCCTATATCAAAATTCGCTGATTTTCATGAGAATGATGTAACTCAAGAAAAGAAACATTGGAATGTGAGTGAGAGACACTACACATTTCCAGCAAGAATGATGGCAAAATTATACAAAACAGCTGTTACTTTAATTATAGTGAATACTGAAATTGGGTCTGATCACTGAGAATTAGGCTACATAGTCTATGACTGACAATTGGTAATACCTTTGTATTCGAAACACAGCACTGGTGTGATGTAGATAATCTGCAGTATTAAGTTCTCTGAAGACGGCCTAATAAACCGAAATCTAGTTCACGAGAAATTCAATTTATTGTGGAACAAATATGTACTGTATATGGTTATTTAATTATTTAAATGTTTTTAAAGCTGTCAGATAAGTCGAGAAGCAAGTTATCCCCTTTTACACTTTTGACTATGGTCAGAATATTTTTGTAATTTGTTGTGCTGTAAAATGAGCACTTTTATTCCCACTCCCAAATTTTAGTTTAATAGCAGTTGTCATCGACAGAGATGATACATCCAGAATCTTCAAAATATTTACACGAAAATCTAATAAATAAACACATTTACTATTAACATACAACACTTACATAAAATTTTACTTCAAGTAGTGTATAAATAACGAAACAATACTTAATTCACAAAAACAATATCTACATTGAATTTCACCACTTTCTGAAACGCCGAGTCGCAACAAGTGATCAATTTAACTGGATCTCAAACCAGGATATTACGAAAGCAGATAATGATTATTTCAGAATAAATTATCGTTTGGACTGTATCTATTTTCGTCAACATTTTGAACTAATTCACACAAGTGAAAGGTGTAGAAGTTAAACGCTTCAACAACCGATCTCATAAAAAGGATTCATTGGCACATAAATAAAATACGAGCTGTACTTATAAAATAGCGTTATTTTCTGACAATTAAATTCAGCATATTTGACAAATTATGAGGAAGAGATGACTATTCGCACAATTTTCTTTGCCTTCATCTCCCGTTCGTTGTTGAACGACGAAACTCTATGCGTTGCTCTAAATAAAGCCATCATATCTCGACATCGGATAATGATTATTGGCTAAAAGAAATTTCGTTCTAAATCCTTACCAGGAAAACCGATTTTTTATGGGCACGTAAAAAACGAATGGAATCCGAAGAGTGCACTTAAAACGGTGCCATTAGTTGGGCGTTAATTTAATCCGATTTCCATCTTTTGCGAAAGGAATTAATCGATTGACCCAAATTGCATGGCCGCCAGTTTCGAGTCGTTGTTCAAACTAACATAACAGGAAATATCTGCAGGTGTTATAATTACCGGGACAAAACGTTCTATCTCAAGATGTTAGCTCAAGTAGGAAACGAACATCAAGGCCTAAAAAAATGCGATGGTGTGCTCTGAAATAACTGGAGAGCGGGCAGGTTTCTAAGCTATAGAGAGTGGGCACCTACCTGCTGTTGTGATGATTTATACTCGGTATCTCATGTTCACAACGTCCCAAATGTTGGGTAGTTGTTTTTATATTTTATTGCTATGCCAGTCTCCGTAAAAAGTGTCATGTCACTACAACGAAAAACTGAATTTCTTCCTTAGGCCAATCTAAAGATGCATACATAAAAATAAATCATCACATACTGAATTACAAAATAGCAATCAAGTTTGCTCCGTCCTTCATATCACACATACTGATTGTTGTTCAATTCCTTCTACTAGAAAAAGTTAAAAATTTTGTACAGTAAATTAAATATCGACAAAACCTGAAAAATTTTTCTTCCTTTACTTCCAAATCCTATGTTAAACTTTTATTTGGCACACATTTGATACATTACAAAACTTTTTTTACCCTGCAACTGTGACGTCAATAAATTTATTTATAATTGAATATATTGCTAAGAATCACCATTACTGTTTATTTAGCACGACGCGTTCCGGGAAGTAATTCACATTTTCAAGTGCGTTTTCCTGTGTTATGTTGTTTTATTTATGATGTCTTAGGTCTGCTGCTGCAGAGCGGCCGGGCGCATTGAGACGCTATGCTACGATTCACAAAGCCGTTCCCCGTTGGGGGTTCGAGTCCCCCTTCGGGTATGGATGTTTATGTCGTCTTTAGTATAAGGTAGATCATAAGTAGTTTGCATGTTCAGGGACTGATGACCACGCAGTTGAGTCCCATTACCTTAACAAACATTTCAACATTTACTTTGTTTTAGGTGTGTTTTTTCCTTCTGCAGTCTGCTGTGCTTACTGTAATGTATAAACACGTGTGATTTTAATTGATGGTTGATCGTTACATGGAGTTAAAAGCTAAATTTTGAAAAAAAAAATCTACTTACAATTTCATGGCGCTCCTCTTTTATCGAAGCTCACATGTCATAAACATCTCGTATAACATTTACGCACAGTATACATCAGAGTTGTCACAGAACTGTACATAAATAAACGGTTACAAAACAGATATTCGTAGCTTGAGTTTAACAAAGAAATATTACCGTAGAGAAACATATAATTATAATCAGAGGGAATTGTTTCTTGTTTCTTATCTGTATTTGCAATGGTGCATATTACTGTCTTTTAATATTTCTATTTAAGTATATTACAGCAACATTGAGGGAAATTTACTAATTCATTTTCCAACCTTTCATTTAAAGTTTATTCTTCATATTTCCCGTGAATACAATTACAGGTCGTTAAATAAATCTACATTATGCCCTTTGTTTAGTCGGTGGAGCACTTTGACATTCTGTTAAATTTTTCGGAATTGGTGACGTTTATTGTGAATGTGTGCTGCTGTCAATGATGTTATGTGTTTCTTGTTTGTTTAGGCTTTGACGTAAATATCGAATATTTACATTTCGGCCCATTGTCTTATGTAAATCAGACAGTTTCTGAGAAGTTATTTTGAATGTTCCGGAGTCAGAATATGGCTCATTATTGCACTTAACATTGCGTATTTCCTTTTGTTTTTCGTTGATCGTCGTAGAAAATCCTGCTTTATGGATATTAAATATATTTGCAGTCTTCTGTGGTATATTGGCAACAAATGAGTTGCTGGATATGTATTTTGTTCTTTGTAAGACAATAATTTCACTCAGGATCGCATACATTTGAATGCCGTCAGAAGTAACGACAGGTAAGGAATGTTTCCTTTCTTTGGAGGCATACAGTTGTTGTTAACAATGTACAACGTTGCTTGGGGCTTTTGGATTTAGTTGAGAGTAGTACAGAATTATTTAATTGCGGGGACCTCTAGAAGCATCATAACACACAGAAACCTTAGCCGAATACCTCCGCCACAGCTGGTGCACACACGACGCAGCCGGCCGCGGTGGCCGAGGGGACTGAGGCGCGCCAGTCACGGTCTGCACGGCCACTACGGTCGGGGATTCGAATCCTCCCTCGCGCATCGATATTTGTGCCGTCCTTAGTGTTATTTAGTTGATAAGTAGTTTGTAACTTTAGGAACTGATGACCCCGTAGTTAAGTCCCATAAGCTATACAAACATTTGATTTGAAACTCGACGCAGCTCACATGCACATTATGGTAATGTGTAGAAGCTCTACAGACAAGTAAATTCAATGTCTGTTTCGGATACGCTTAACCTAGTCCTAAATTATTTATTTAATATCATGCTGTGTTTATATCCCTTTTCACCTGTTTAATGATGGTATCCACGCTTCTTCTCAAAATGGAAACAGACTGAACGATGTTCTAGTGGCTACTTGTAGTAATTTCCGTCCTTCCCCACTCCAACGTAAAAATATGTCAACCAAATTTCTAAACTTATAATTTGCTTAAATAATCATATTTGAAAACCCGACGTATAGAGTTACAAAGTATGTGACATCTGTCTCATTAAAAATAAGTTTAAATTGTTTAAAATAAAGTTGCTTCATTTCAGTAATTAGTGTGCCAATTTATACTAGCTTCACTGAATCTTGTGGCAGCTGCGAGGAACAGTGGTAGTATTTTTATATGAGATACGATACGTTTCTGGGTGAAAAGGGGTATAAAAAGGTTAAATCACTGTAATGCTAAGATTCCACACCTTACGTTACCCGTTATGAATATTCCGTCCGTTATTTCCACTTTCAACAGTAACATTTAATATTGTGGTGTCCTGTTCGACAGACGAGCGTAGATATCTAACAGATGGCATGGAAATAATAATAATAAAAAAATTAAAGGAGATAGTGCTACAAAATGAATACTTAGGACTTTCCCATGGCCATTGTTCGTTTATATTCCACCTACTGGAGCCATTTTTGTCACTCGTACACTACCTATCTTTCTTATGTCCCTTTTAGGACTGAATAATTCCGCAACCTCTTGCTTTCGGATCCATAAGTCTCCATGTTCTGATACCGATACCTTGATTAAGATTGCCGGTACCAAGTTCAGCTGCCGCCGCTGATACACAAGACTTTCTACAAAACTTTAATTTTTTTCTACCTTGGTAATACGTTCTTCCTAAATCCCTTAATAGATAAACTACTGTGCCATTTTATCTAGAATTTGAATAATTTTGCCAAGAGTCATCTTGTCTTTGCCGTCTATACCAATCTTGAGACATCAGCAAACCTGTCGGCTGCACTGAGATCAACATTTGTATTCCGCTCGCGAACATATGTCTTCATGTGCAACTGTCTTTCGAGAGAAATCAAACGATTTTGGGCCGTCCGTTACGTGAGCATAGGTGGACACTGATGAAAGATTGCCCGCCGGTCATATCCTGGAATTAATGACACTAAAATCATTGGAGCTGATAGGTTTGGCGTACCGTTTGGACATACAATTACTTTTCGTCCGATCGCTTCCCTCTCCGACAAATGATTTTCGAATTGCGGGAGGTAGCTTCACCTTTCGACCTTTACTCCTTAATAGCCTAAATTTCAATCAGTGATGAATATCCACCCCTACTCAAGTGTTGTTTGTCACAGACACATTCATGGCTCAGAATCCATCTAACATAATCAGGGACACGTCACCGAACCGTTGTCTGGCGGAAGATGATCCTGTTGTTTTCAGAAATGGCGAAGGACTCCAGCCGAGAACTCCAGCGCAGTAAATGCACTTTTGGGAACTGGAGTAACGATGTTCTGTAACCATGAGAAACGTCGCCCTTCTTTAGCTGGAAAGTCGAGCTTAATATCGACATGTCAGAGGGCAGAGGAAGGAGCAGCTATTCGAGATGAGTCGTTACCTAATATTAGCAATCTCTTAATCCCTAACTGCCACGCAATGGTCTCGTAGACCGGCGCCGTTTTCATATCGCTTCCCTTTGTTGAAGTGTAGAATCTACATCTCCTACCTTCCACATACCTACAGTGATGAGATTATTTTGTCATTCTTAGTTTCCTTAATAATGCGGGAAATGGTCTGTGAGGCCGCGGCGTACTGGTTAGGTAACTTTTTTCCAGATATATTATTTTCTATATATTTATTTTTATGTCTTTAACTTCAAATACGACAAAATAACGATACATACTCCAGATTAAGTCATAACAGAAATGGTTAAAGGTAGACAATCTACACCGAGTAATTTACCGTAATTTGGAAGTGCGTTTCAGGCTCCACTTATCAAGCACAAAGTAATAGTTTTGTAAAAGAACCTTGTGAAATGGAAAGCAGTCATTCATCCAAAATTCAGTTTATTGAGGTTACTTATAACTTCCTCCCTGCGAAACTGACCCCGAAAACTAATATACTTGTTAACAGTATGTGTGTGCAGTACGTCTCGCAATGAAAATGTATGCAGTAGCTTTTAGACACAAACATCTTTCTGACGTATAAAATGCCAATACGTTTTTCCAGTACACATTATTTTCTTCTCAGTATCCTTCTCAGTAACAATTAATTTTAGTATACAAATTTTTAATCAAATACGGCTCACATTTTGTAAAATAAACTGTCGAAGTCTCAGAGACCGCGGTTGTTTAGGTGAGAAATCAAACATGTTAGTTTCTCGCCCTGGGCCCAGAAAATCCAATACTCAACGCGCTGTTTGCGACCACAACACTGACTTTGACAGTACGAGAAAAATTGATAAATATATTGTCAGAACGTCATAACCGGCACCACTTGCGAATTTCCGTAAAGAAATTACTACTTTACGCCGTCCGCCTATCATTAATGTATCTTTTTAAGCCTACTATTGGCTCAAAATAGTTGTCTTATAATTTACTTATGCTCACTGGTTGACGTCCCGAACTACCCTGCAAGAAAATGGACATACAGAGAGGAATTGAAGTTGAACGGAATGCGTGTCTTTATAGCTAAAGTAATTTGTAACCTCGTTAAAATCCAAGCGTTCAACTGTAAAGTTTTAGTTTCATTAAATCAAGTTTTGGTGGGAAATTTTTGAATTTATTAGTTCTGGGAATTATATTTAGTATTCCGAAAAGCAAAGTAGAAATGGGGGTACCAGCACAGAGTGCAAACATCAGCCACAATTTATTCCCGATGGGCATATAAAAGGATATTACGGGGGTAGAAGTATATTAAAATATTATTCAAATTAATTATTTGGAAGTTTAAATCTGCGTTAGTCCTGAAATAAACAGTGTGTTATTAAGTTACAAAAACTTACCATCATATCGAACTTTAAATCAAATTATCGATAGTTTCAACTGCACGAAACTTTTACGAAAAGTGAACATTAATATAAATTTACTGAGAGATTGATTTGATTTGATTTGATTTTTTCAGGGAAGCCAAAACAGTCTTGGTCCAACCCGCCACTGCCTGTACAGAAACGAAGTTTATTGTGAGGTATCGCTCCCTGTATATCTAGTAAAGCCAACCAATGCCCTTTAACAGTGCAAGGAGTCCCTTTACCAGTTCTTTATTACAATTTCTTCGGGTCTGGTTCTCCCGAATGTTCTGTGCCTTTTACTCTCCAATGCAATGCATTCGAAGATTATATGTGATGCAGTTTCATCACCGTCATCACAGATCCTACATTTAGGGTCCTCTTCTGTTATTCCTATTGTATGAAGGTATTGTATTTTTTGAAATTCCCATGGCCTGTCAGCAATCCAACCATGAGTCTAATCTCTCTCCTGTTCAGAGCTTCTTTTAAAACACGGATTTGGCATCATTACCTTGCCATGTTTTTGTTGATAGACTTTGGTCCAGTTTGAGCCAGTTACGTAGCTCCAATTTGATCATTGCCTTGATGATTGTCAGGACAGGTTCCGGTCCAATTAACGGAGTCTCTGCCTCCATCGAGGCTAATCTGTCGGCATGTTCGTTGCCAGTGATACACGTGTGGCCAGGGACGCACAATAAGTTTACTCTATTGTTTTCCCCTAGCTCCACCAGAACCCTGTGACATTCTGCAACAATTTTAGACCTTGTTGCAGGAGCTGCCAGTGATCTCAGGGCTGCCTGGCTGTCTGAATAGATATAGATGCTACGATCTGTGTAGCACCTACGCAAATTCTCCTCCACTCGTGCCCTGATGGCAGTGATTTCGGCCTGGAATACTGAGGCCAGTTTCTCTAGAGAGATTACGCCCTCCAGTCTTGGCTGCACCCCGTATCCCCCGGTCCCAACGCAATGGTATGATTTTGACCCGTCAGTGAACCAGACAAAATCCCACGTACAGTGTCGAACTATTTTCTCCCACTGCTCCCTACTTCCAATTGTTATATTGAAAGGCTTCTTGAAGCAGTATGGGGTTGTAATATAGTCGGCTGGCATTTCCCCAACCTTTCCTATATTTACCTCACTCACTATTTTTGTGTGTGATTCCGGATATGCCAAAGAGTTCCAGTTGTTGCCAGTCTGTATGCACCAGCCGCTACCTCCATCTTCACCCAAAGGTGTAATGGGGGCATATCTAGCATGGTTTCCATCCCAGCAGTTGGTGTGCTGCTATTTCCGCCTGTTATGGCTAAGCAGGGTAATCTCAGCACCTTACCAAACTCCTTAGCAGCAACCTGCTGTTCTACCTTCTTCCACCATACGACCGCCCTATAGGTGATCCTGGGTCTAATCACCGTGGTGTGTATCCAGTGCATACCCTTGGGGGTCAGGCCCCAATTTTTGCCACAAGCTCTCCTGGTACTTATAAGAGTACCTTTTGCCTTGGAGCAAATATTCCTAATGTGAGGGGTCCATGTCAGTTTATCATCTAGGGTAACCCCTAGATATATCACTGTCCCCTTCACAGGTTGCGCTTCATTGAAAAGCTTTATATTCCAACTTGAGTGTTGGATTTGCTTCTTTGTGAATGGTACAACAACAGTCTTCTTAGGACTAACCCCAAGATCCTGTTTTCTACACATGCCTTCCACAATGTCCAATGCACCTTATGCCATATTCTCCACTGTGTGAGCAAATTTGCCAAGTAATACTATGACAAGATCATCTGCATATCCTTGGCAAAAGGACTGCCTAGAGTTTAATTCTCCAATGAGATCATTCACTACTAGATTCCACAATAAAGGGGAAAGAACTCTTCCTTGCAGGCAACCCCTAGTGGTGTTGATTACCATTTTTTCATTCATCATGGTAGCCTCTATTTTTCTTCCACTGAACATGGCCCTAGTCCACCTACATAAAGTGGTCCCTAGGTCATGCACCTCTGCTACCCTAACCATGGAATCGAAGGTCGTGTAGCTAAAAGCTCCTTCGATGTCCAGGAAGATACAGAAGGCTATTTCCTGAAAGTGTAGTGCTTTCTCCACCTTCCCAACGAGTTGGTGGAGAGCTGTCTCACATGATTTACCTGGTTGATATGCATGTTGGTTTCAATGTAGAGGAGCCCTACTTAACCTCCTTTCTCCAACATGTACATTAACCAGCTTTTCCAATGTCATAAGAATTAAGGAGGACAGGCTGATTGGTCTCATATCCTCAGCCTTGGTATGATCAATTCTCCCTGGTTTTGGAATGAAGACAACCTTCACTGCCGTCCAGGCATTGGGAATGATTCGTGCTGCTACGCTAACCCAGAATAACATGCATAGGAATCTAAAAGGATTTTCTGCCACTTGTTGCAGGAGAGCTGGAAAGATTCCATCGGGGCCAGGTGACTTGAACGGTTAAATGCTCCCACCTCCCATCGGACCTTACTGAAGTTGACGCACTCCTTGGCCAAATCCCAGTCCCCTTTGCGAATACCTGAGAACCGTTGTCTCTCAGGAATGGCATTCTGGTTTGAGTTATCCACCAGTGTATATTGAGGGATTAGTTGGTACCCTAGTAAGGATTTTATGAAGTCTCGCTTGAGCAGCTGTGCCCTCCACTTCCTCACAGAATACCTTCCAGGATGCCTCCTTTGCCCCTCTGATGGCAAGGTTGTAATTGACAAGGGCCTCACGATACTTTGCCCATTGTCCTTTGCACCTCGCAAGATTAAACAGTCTTCGTACCTGTTTCCTTTGCATTTCAGGTTATTATTCCACCAAGGCACACTCCTATTTGTGCACTTCGTGGTGATTGAGCAGTTGTCCTGGTATGAGGTAACTATAGCAGAGGTTACGGCCTCTGCTACTTCCTCAAACTCTGCTGAATTCCTTATCGAAGTTTTAATTTCCGATAGGCTGAAGTCAAGGTCTTTCCTATATATCTCCCAGTCCGTTTTCCTGGGGTTCCCATAGGCCATGGTCTGTCTGGTTCCCATTTCAACCTTGAATTTAATATACATGTGTTCTGATGAGGATGGCTCCAGTACCACATGCCACTGTTTGACGTAACTTCCCATCATCATGGAACCCACAGTTATGGCAATTACTTCTTCCCTTCAACTATTCCTGAATGTACCTTCATCACCCATGTTCAGGATCTCCAAGTTGTTAGATAGGAGAAATTCAAGAAGGTGCTCACCTCTACTGTTGGTGTCCTTGCTGCCCCGTGATAGATTGTGGGCATTGGCATCACATCCAACCAACAGTTCGTCCCCTTGCCGATGGCAGACTTCCGTCATTCTCCTCACTTCCAAAGAAGGAGGAGGAGAGCTGTCTTCGTAAGGAAGGTATGCTGAGGCCAAAACAATTTCCCTCATGATACCTTCCTCATGTTGCTGCATTCTGATAGTCACCAGGTCCCTGGAATAAAAATCCATGAAAGGTATTCCATTTCTAACATAAATGCATATTCTGGTGTTTTTTAGATTTATAGCCTAAATCAGCTTACCTGCAGTACCACCGAGGCCCGATACACCCCCTTTTGTATAAATAGGGTTCTTGTATCAGGGCCACGTCCACCTCCTGTCTCCCCAGACGACGGCTCAGGGCAGCAGTGGCACCTTTACTGTGCTGCAGGTTTATCTGCAGCACTTCCAGTCCCCTTCTTGCTGCCATTATTGCCTTTAAGGTCCTTGATTACCCTGACGGCGACCTGCGAGAACCCTAAAAACAGTTTCACGCATTGCTCTGGCGTTGCCTACAGGGACGTCTCTCCGACCTCCACCACCAGGGTTCGTCCTTCCGGAACGAGCTTTTGGTTAATTACCCTCCAATCCTCTGTCAAGACTTTTGGGTTCTGGACCCTTATTTTCTCGAACCGAGTCTTTGGAGGGACATCCTTAAGGACCTTTGGTACCCATATTGATACCTTTTCGGTCTTCAGGAGTTCGATTGCTATCTTGACCAGCAGCTTCGCATCCTCCCACGGGGATATCATGGGCACCATGTCCTTAAGCCATTCTGCTGAGCGCTACCCCTCGCAGACAAAAATGAGGGCACCGCGATCTAAATAGACCCTCCTGAATTTGGGTCCTGGACCAGCGTCCCGCCCCCCCCCCCCCACAATCTCTTCAAAGAGGGCCATCTGCACGAGCTCCTCCTGCTGCGAGGTGATGCTGACCGCCAACCGCCATTCTAAAGAAAGAGACTGCAGTACTATAGGTCTGTTTCCCAATTTCCTGCCTCAGCCTTTCAGGATCACGCTTGTCCAGAGAGGAGGGAGTCTTAGATTCCTCCCTAACCCTCTTGCTACTTGTCTTTGACGTCGAGGGGGTCTGTGTGTCCCTTTCGACCTGACGCAGTTTTTTTGGGGGTCTTGGGCTAAAGCCCTTTTGATTCCCTTCATTTATGCTTAGGAAGCCACTCTTTTCCTTCCTTTTGCTTCTGTTCTTCTGAGCCCCAGACAAGACCTTAATCCTAATCTGGTTCAACTTCTCTGTTCCCACTTCTTGCTCAGTTATGCTGATTCAGAAGTCCATCGGTCCTGATCCCGATGTATGAGTCTCTGAGGTCTGCCCCTCAGATTCTTTTAAAATACTTCCTTTCTCTGAGTTCAACTTAGTCCCACGAGATTTGGAGATATATATGGTCCACACCACGATAACCGCGCGGTTCAAGGCTACTTACTCGCCCGGTATCACTGAGTCTCCGTTCGAGACACATCCACCCATGTGCCACACACCCCTCGGCACGGTCGCATCACACCTTGGGTTGGAAAAGGAATTGGGAAAGAACTGGGAGAGGATTAGGAAGACGGGACGTTGTGGGACACGCTTGGTCTGATCCATCTGCTGAGGCCTTCGGTATAGCCCTCAGCATCACACGGATACGCAAGCCTCTCCACCCGCATGGACAGTGCTTCGTCAAGGTGGTGTCCCCCGGATAGGTAGTGAGGGATACCGAAATAATAATAATTGTGGAACAGGAAGTATATTTTATACCGATTTAGGACCCCTTTTCATTAACTAACATTATCATTTTAAATCAGATTTGGATATACGAGCTACAAATTGAATTTACGGGTGATGGAGACTATTTTAAATAATGTCTATGAATTGATGTGTCGTGTGCAGATATGCGATGAATTAACAGAACGCTTAGGTTTCACTAACTGATATATTATTTGAAAGGAATAATCGGAAAGTCCAATGGGACTTATAAACAATAAAGCACTTTACCTACGTGTAAAAATAACGCTGTAATAAGTAAACTTTTAGAAACAGCGGAACTGTAGAACATCGCTAGGTAACGTGTACATAATCTGTGGAGTCAACATCTGAGGCGTCGAGTGGATTAAATAAAACAAATTACCTTTTAGTGAGATTCACCTATTAATGCCTTGAGAAAAATCTTTGTGACATTTCCCATCGATGCAGGCACCACTAATACAAGCTTCAATTGCTAAAATACAGGCAAAAATATGTGTCAAAAGAATTGATGTGTTCCGCTACACCGTGGGGGGGGGGGGCGTTACATGTTAAGGTGACCGCTCCCAACAAGCGGGAAATGAAGCTACGAATCTCACTACTGCTAATGCAACGATAATATTCTTCTCGGGTTTCCTGCCGGATAAAAACGTCATCTGGACACTATAGTCCGCCGATCCACCTAGCCGCCATCCTCAGGTGACAGTGCTAGTACATCGACTCGCCGAGACTGAGTACAAGCTGCGAGCGGCTGCCCATATATACGCCGAAGACGGACGAGAGCGCGCCCGCAAGAATGGATAGTTCCGCCAATGTTAGTAGCCGGCGTAAACGATAGATCGCTTAAAGCAGGTGAGACATTAAAAATTCATTACATTTGTTTTGTTTTGTAAACTAGATGTAATGTTGACATTACCTGACATCGTAAGTTTTGAAGGCGATCTGATTGATTGGTTACATTCAAAAGTAGAAAGCCAAGATCGCAATATAATTGTTTATTCTATGGCAACCGGTTTCAATGGGTTACGCCACCATCATCTAGTCATACAATATTGTATGAGACGACACTGGCGCAGCCACGGGAGGGGCGGGGTGGGGGGGGGGGTGCCAATAGTGCTGAAGCTCTTTCCAGCTCTTTCCAGCACCTCCCAAAGATATTTTCATTTTATTACGTTTTACTGTTTTCATTTTCGGTTTTTTAATTTTTTTAAACAGGTCGCACCGAAAATTTGAACTAGTACACTTGTAATTTTCCAAGCACAAATTGACGTGACAATGGGTCATTCATATGATGGCGCCACAGGAAAAGTGTGCTGCTGTTACTGTGAGGAGTTTTAATGCTGCCGCGATCAGCTTTGATGCTGTCGCTATTGTTACTGCTATGCTGAAGATAAGAGCCTATTGTTCACAAGCGGCAAACCGCTGCTTAGCAGGTCAGCGTCTCCAGCGAGTAGAATTTTATGAACAATAATGTGTTATTTCAGTTCAGTTTTTACACGTAGTCTCATGTTAATTAAACTGTAAACACCTTTCCCTTTGTCTAGTAACATAGAAGCCGCTTAATTATTTTACGAGCTGATTATATACACTTCATTTTCACCATTTTGTTGCTCTTCTACTTTCAAATTAATGTGAGCCTACTCATCTTGTGGAAATTTTTTCAGCAATCAGTCGTAAGAATATTTATTTATTTGCAGAACCAGATTTAGACCACTGTGTGGTCATTATTAGTGCTTAAAACAATTAAAATACTGACAACATCTCGACCTTCATGTGGAGGTTGCGCTCGTATTGATGTTTTAACTATTTCAATTGTTTTAAGCACTGATAATGACCACACAGTGGTCAAAGTCAAATATAGCGCCGGCCGCAGTGGCCGAGGGGACTGAGGCGCGTCAGTCACGGTCTGCGCGGCCACTACGGTCGGGGGTTAAGTCTCATAAGTCATACAAACATTTGAACATTTTTCAAATACAATCGTGGAGCACAAATTCTACCATGGAATCAAGCCTACTCAACTTATTTCTTGTGCAATTGTTTTGGTAGTATAATTGGTTAAATTATCAAAAGTGTCGGAATAAGTCATACATTAATAGATTAATAGATTTTTAAAAATATTTGCCCCAGCCCTAGAACCAAACCCAGGTTGCACCACTGTCAGACGATAATGGCACAGAACACTGAAACTGGTCGTTATAAAACAAATAATTGTTTTGGGAAGATGGCTTTCTACTTTAGAAGATAAATAGATGTAATGGTAAGACAGTAGAGAACCGGAAAGACTGTGTTCAATTGAGTTACCTACAGGTGGAAGAAGTTACGTTCGTTCGGATACATACGAGAATGTGGTGCGACCTCTTTTTCTGTCTGAAGTCATGTTTCCCGCACTGAAGTTCACAAAGGACACGCGGTACACCTGTTTCAGCAACCCCTCACTTAAGGGGGCAAGGGAATCAGAAGTGGGGGGAGCGATCGCTGCTAAAGCGCAAATCCTTTGCAGGTGGAGTATTTGAGGTGCTGTTAGCCTCAGGCTTCGGAAAGTCGGCGGCAGGCTTTAGAGAGAGCGCAGCAAAGTGCCCGGAGAATAGGCGCCTGTAAATAAGAGGACGTAGGGGGGACAGAGCTCTGTGTGTGAGAGAGAGGGGGTCGTGTGTGGCGGTGGCGCTCGGGCAGGAAAGCGGCTTGCGCGGCTCAAGTGGCGTCGCGGCGATCGCGCTGCGTCACCGCGTCGAGGGCCAGCAGGCTTTGTGCGCCGCGGGCTGCCGGCGCGCAGGGGCGGTCGATGTGTCGCCGGCAGCGGCGCACAAAGGCGGCCGGCCCACTGTTAATTGGCGGGCGCGTGACGCGCCGGCCACGCTAATGAGGCAGCTGCAAGGGGGTGGGGGAGGGGGAGGGCGGCTCACCCCTTTGTGAGGGCGGCGGCGCGTCTCCTGTCTGTGCAAACGGCGCGTCCGAACGGGCACACGCTCCGATTTGGCAGCGGTCAAAGCTTTCAGAACATTCCTCGTCATTTGTTACAAATACTGCGCAAGCTTTATTTTATTTTATTACTTTTTTTAGCCTTGTGGCGATGCAGTCGGCAAATCGTTGGATCAGTGGTCCCGACCATACCGATGGATTTTCCATTGCGATTGGTAAATATTAATTAAACGACGAAACATATTCCACAATGGATCTTCTGGCAAGATCATATATATATATATATATATATATATATATATATATAATTTTTTATCCGTATTATGGCCAGCTTAGGTTCTCACTGGGCATCATAATCTGATTTCATAATTACAATATATACATGTGGTCTCTATTCCGAAAGAGCAGACACCACTTCTGATCCCGCAGTTCTTATTGTTTTCGTTTTTGCAGAATATATGACTGTAGCTGCGAATGGGCAAAGCTAAAAATGTGTACCCAGCCGGGATTCGAACCAGTGTCTCCTACTTTCTAGGCACCCTACACCACTGGGGACTAGAGATAGGCAATCTGCTCCTGAACTGATTGAAAGAACCAAATGCTTCTAAGGAGTGTGTGATGGATGAATCTGAAAAAAAGAAAAGAATGGTAGTTCATCTGATCCGAAAAGTCGCTCTGGTGACAGCAATGAGCTGCATAAGCACCCGTTGCCACACGCTTCAGAAGTTTCCTAAACCCCTTGCCATATGCCTCAGAAGTTTCCTAAGCTACAAAATAAATGTGGTAAAGACCAAGTGCAAAACTGCTAAAAATGAGCGCCTAAACACGTGCAGCGCCTCCGTGCTGCGAGTCGAGAATCGGTTAGTAGAGAGTCGGCAAGTCACACAAGCACCGCAGTTCAGTGAGCGCGCAGCTCCCGAATCCCGCTAGCTCGCTGCTCCGCACGACTCCGGCGATCGAGGCGTTCCGACCGCCAACTGAGTGGGTGAGTTAGCTGGTTCACCGGTTCACCTCTCCCCACCACTCTCCCAACTCCGCTCGCTTGCGGAGCCGCCCGTGTGGCGCGCTGCTCATTATTCCCTCCACTCCTCTGGCGAACAGCATGGTGCCGAACAAAGCGACCCCTCGCATCTCTCTGTTCTCTCGACTCCTGTATTCTGATAAAGCTTGCAGCTCACTCACAGAAACGATAATCGGAATCAACAGAAACCGTGATATAGGCTAATGTCCTATTTCGAATAGTACTCGAAATGAAACGTATTTATTTGATGTTACATGGTTTTTCTTAATAACAGGAAATATGCAGTCTGTAGCAAAAATGCGTTACTGTAAAAATTTAAACTATATAAAATGTCTGTGAAAAAGATCGTACTCCAGTTTTCTCGAAGACTTGTAGTTC
This sequence comes from Locusta migratoria, assembly GCA_026315105.1. Taxonomy (NCBI): domain Eukaryota; kingdom Metazoa; phylum Arthropoda; class Insecta; order Orthoptera; family Acrididae; genus Locusta; species Locusta migratoria. The sequence continues at coordinate 365,422,260 of CM048748.1, forward strand.
GCATGAGGGGAGAAAGAGAGACAAAGTCTTGTGCAATGGGCATTCTCTGTTGCTTAGATTTTGTAAGCCAAAATCACGCAGTTTCCTGACTTGATAGACAAGTGTTCTGTAACAAATTATGCGTCTTTTATGCATCTACACTATTTTGGCCCATTGAAAACAATGACTATATAATCGAATAACAAGGAAAATAACAATATGCATTAATGTTATGTATCTCTGATACCATTCAGTTTCGGGAATATGTCCATTTGCAAATTTTGCTGCTGGCGTCAAATCTTTAACAGTAACAACAAACTTGTTTCCCAAGAGAGAAAAAAACACTAGGATGTCAAACGAGATGTGTCTAAAATTACGTTTCTGAGTAAAATACCTTGCTATAATGTTTCAATACGAATTTAATGTGTTTGGTACAGCGGTATGTGTGTGTGCAATTAAAGATAAAATATATTGGGAAGCACTTAAAAAATATTTTACATGCTCTGTATAGAGAATATATAAAACTTGCACAAAAAAAAAACAGGTGAAAGGGATGTAGTTACAGGAATTAAAATATAAGATGGAACGGAAATCGTACCAGCCCGAACGCTACCCCTGTACTACGCCGACTGTAAGACTATCACCGCAGTTATTTACCTGATTATTTCTTTTGGTAAGACTCTCTTCGAACTTAATCTGTTGTTGATGCACAAAAGAAAAACCTATTGACGACATAGTCAAAAGTATCTGTACCCGTCGTCGTATTTTTGAAGAATTTGGCTGGATATCTTCACAGTCTTTTTTTCGTATTTGAAGTTATGAATGAAATAGTTCACGAACATTTCTGGGCTTTGTCAATTTAATGGACATTACTCTTTTGCCGCTTTATTTTCTAAATTAAATAAAACTTTATTGCTTACTATGGAGCTATCATTATTTTACTGTTTATGAGTGCCAGACTTTAGAATCAGGTTATCGGTTCTAGCGGCCATCTTGTAGCGAGAATCTGTCGCGCTCATGTAGGACACCCGGCCTTGTCGCCGAATGTCGCTGCTTGTGGCTGCCGTGTCGCATCGCTAAATATCGCGCATTGTCGCTCGATTTTGTTGCTCACGTAGCACGCGGCACTAGTGCACATGGTTTTCTTGCTGCGGCAGTTGCCACGTCCTGCATGGACCTCTCGCGCTAACACGTTTCATTCAACTTGCTCAAACTCGCAAACTACTCACTGTATAAATATGGAATTAGTATAATTTTATTATGCAAAATATTTTATTTTTTGAATGAAAGTATACAAATACAAAAATAATTTTTTTTTCTTTTTCCAATTATTTCACATTCAAAAATATTTAAATTCTGTTATAACATTTTTAAGTTTTAATGAAGGTGTAACTAACAAATTTTAATTCTCGAAACTACTAAGGACTTACAATAAAATTATTACACTTCTTTCTTCTTTCACAAAATAGCCAAATCAGATAAAGCTATAGTGACAAAAAAGCAATGTGACATGGTTTAACGTTTTTTATCAGTTGGTGAGTCGGTGAGCCACGAAAAAGAACTAGTTCATCCCAGTGAATGACTATTTCTTATCCGATCTCTGAAAAGATCGGTTTTGCCCATCTCTGCTGGGGACACAGTGATCACCGCACCTGCAAGGACTACATAAGCACGCCTCCAGTCAGTCACAAATTTCCAGCTTCGTATACGAGACCCGTCCAGAAAGTAAGTTCCGTTTGGTAATAAAATGAAATTGTACACAGATACAGAAGAAATTTTTACTGCACAAAATTCTACAACTCTTAAACTACTTTTCCGCATAACTGCAGAAATTTTGTAGGCACTTATAGCGTGCCACAAGTTCTTGCATGCATCCTTCACAGAAGGTTGCCACCTGTGTATTCAACCATGTGATATCAGCTCTTTATCATCGTTGAAGTGTTGACCACCAAGGACAGATTTTAGATGTAGGAAGAGATAAAAGTCGCTAGGAGAGAGGTTCGAGCTGTATGGAGGATGATCAAACAGGTCCCATTGAAATTTCCGTAAGAATTGTTTGGTCACGTTCGGTGTGTGAGGTCAGGCATTATCGTGAAAAGAAAAAAAGAAAAAAAAAATCTTTTGACAGTAACCCTCTTCTTACACCTAAAATCTGTCCTTGGCGTACAACACTTCAACGATGATGACGAGCTGAAAGAACATGTTACCACATGGTTGAATACACAGGCGGCAACATTCTATGAAAAAGGCACACGAAACCTTGTGCCATGCTATGACAATTGCCTACAAAATTTCGGAATCTATGTAGAAAAGTAGCTTAACACTTGTAGAATTTTACACAATCAATATTTTTTCTGTATCTGTACCCGTTCGTTTTATATAACCAAACTGAACCTACTTTCTGGACGCATCTCGTATAGGTACAATATGCCAGTGACAGGCAATGATCCGTTCGTTAGTGCGGAGGGGTGGGCAAGATTGGAGCCCTTACTCTTGCGGGAATTAGGGCATAATGACTACGAGTTTGAGCAGGGTAAAGCTGGAAATTTGTGTCTGACGGGAGACGTGCTTAGGTAGTTCTTGCAGGTGCGGTGATCACCGTGTCCCCAGTGGTGTAGGTGTCAGCGCAACTGGCTAGAAAGCAGGACGCCCGGGTTCGAATCTCGGCGGGTACACATTTTCAGCATTCCCCATTCGCAGTTGAAGTCATATATTCTGTTAATACGTTTTAAAACTCCATGTAATGTTGTGTCGTGAGTTTCATTAATAAGGGCTTGGATAAAGCATTTTTGCTTCAAATATAACTAACCGTTGCTTTGATCGGGTGAGCAGAAGCCTGGCGCAATCGTGTATACAAACACAGACTGGAGCCGGTCGGTACACAGAGTTAAGCATACAAGCTAGTACGTGACCGACCACCACGCAGCACCGCGTTACAGTGAAGTCAATGCATCACGATGTAGCGCCTCTCTCTTCCCATGTTTGGTTGTGGGACGAAAGAAACGAAATTATGACTTAAATAAATCTGTCTGACTTCCGCTTCCCAGTTAATAAGTGACTTACTTGTTAATCTTCTGTTGCAGTGACCGTTGTCAGCATCGGACCTCCTCTCTTCTAGCAAGGGTTCCTATTACTTTCTAAATGAATAAAAATGATAGCAACAGAGAAAGGCTAAAGACAAGAAGTCGGACAGTTCATTGAAATAATCCTTGTATTCGGAAAGTAGCATATAAAATTACGAGGTAGCCTGTTATGTCTTATTAAAAGGTTACTGACATTTGCTGCAGGACAAGACATACAATAGACAGCAGACATCGAAATTAAAGCACATTCAAGTGATTCGACCAGCCTTTAACGAGAGAGAAATAGAGCGTAGTGAGGTACATGAAAATTTCCGTTGGTCATGAGAACAGTAGATTGAGGCCGAAACAGGGATGGCACAAAATCTAAGGAAAAAGCAGCTTAGTAATCATCGGTCCTATCGCCCGATATGCAGACCGTTGCATATTTATTAAACTCGCGTCCGAAGGTAATTACTTCACTTTAATGGGGAGTACCTGGTCGCTGGAGGTGTGAAGTTCATGTCGGTCAACGAAATATCATCAATACTGAGCATGGCGGCTCCTGCACAACAGGCGATCGCGGACCTGTGCTCCTAACAACTGCAAGTATCTGAAGCAACTGTCGAACTGCGAGCGGCCACGTCGCTCAAGTCCGTTTTGTTAAAGCGAGTTTCGCACCGCTGATTCTTTCTCCGGCAAAACTAGTGACATGTTACCAACCTAACCAGAGCACAGATCAGAGATCGTTCTGGCACCCAAGAACCGGTTTCACGACTCCTAGGGTGGCGGCCTGTCTTGGCGGCAAGTCGTCAAAGACGGCAGGAACAGAAGTGTCCTTCCGCGAAGACGTTGGCCATCCGGGTTTAAACTAACGGCTCCCGTAGCCTTTGTGGTTGATTTAATAAATTTATTAATACAGGACACCGAAAATTATTTCGCCCCCACGGTACGATGGTCCTCTGGTCAGGCAAGCAAACGGTAATTTTAGATTGTCGGGAAAAATTAGTTTTATATGATTTTATTGGCGATTAATTTTACCAACTTCTTGAATATTAATCGGGCCTAACTTTTTAATAAGTCAAACGAATCGTCGTTTTTCAGTAAATTGGAATTCGTCGTCAGAATTTCAGAATTATTTTAATTATTGCTAGTTATGAACTAGCTAATACTAAGGACGGCACACATATCCATGAACGAGGGGGGGTTTGAACACCTGACCGTAGGGGCCGCGCAGAACATGACTGACGCGTCGCAGTCCCCTCGGCCACCGCGGCTGGCGACGCCACAGTAGTAGAACAGTTTTGTTTGCAATTAATATACATGTAAGGAACTAGTTTTGTATACTGTTCCAACATTTAATGACGTTCATACTCTATGTAGATTAGGCAACTGATGGTGGCCTACATAGAGTAATCATGAAGCGTTTTCACTGCTCTGAAAAGTGGATCTGTATTGTAAATCAATGGGACTTAACTGTTTGTTCGGTTATTAGTCCCAAGCTTACAAACTATTTAAACTAAGTTAAACTAACCTAAGGACAACACATACACCCGAGGGAGGACTCGAACCTCCGACGGCGAACGGCCGCGCGCAAAGCAGCACGGCGTCTCAGTTTGTACGGCTATTACGTCGCGGCTTTCTATGACAGGACAGCTAAATTTCTGTTCTACTTGACATGTATTTTGTAAAACACATTTATGCGTTCAGATGATGATGGTATATAAAGGTACTGTTCTGTGACCATTGTTGTTTCTCATTTATATAAATGATATGCATGCAAGTATAACGGGTAGTTCTTCCCTGTTTCTATTTCTTTCTGGCACTGGCTTGGTAATGAACGATGTTGTTGGTAATATTGATACAGTATAAAATTATGCTTATAAATAAATGAGTATGTGCCTCGTAGAACTTAAATTTATGCTACATCACAGTAAGACACAGATTTTACAGTTTATAAAACAAAATTAAACAAAAACTGACTATTCAGTTACACAGAATGAGCATAAGATTATGTCAGAATGAACAATTAAAATTTCTAGGCGTTCAAATAGATAGTAAGCTGTCGATGTTCGGGACTTGTTCGAGAACTAAATACTTTGTTGTTTACCATTTGAAGTGTTTGTGAAATAAGTGATAGTTCAAGACGAAAGATAATCTACTTTGGGTGTTTTCATTCCCTTATAATGTATGGTGGCATAAATACTCTGATTCAAAAAGGATATCTATTAAGAAGAAACAGCCGGTACGAGCAATATTTGGTGCACGCTCGCGTACCTCTTCTTGACCCCTGTTCAGTAGCCTGGCAATCATGACATATATTTTCTTTAACCCAGACAGCGTGGGTTTAGTTTTAGTTTAATTTTTTCTCAGAAGCTATCAATCACCTTCATAGGACTGCACAAGACCGTTATGACTTTTTTCACAATCACGCCATTAGTTTTGCAATACTGTTCTTCTTTCTGGAATGACGTCAAAATAAATGTTTTATAATTTTAATCTGATGAATCCTTATTATTAGAACAACATTTCAAATGAATTACATACATATAAGTATCTCAAAAATTGGAAAAAGTTAAAGAAATATAAAACCAACTACAAGGAAGTCTTCAATATCTTCTGTATTAACTTCAGTTTTGCAGCTGTATGCAACCACATTACAATCGACAATACAAGCTAAAACTGATCTGCAATGGGAGCAGGCAATTCAAAGAAATAGAATATGACACTTCACACGAATTCCTACAGACAAGAATAAAAAAGTAAGCTGCCATTATCGTCCTTCTTAGCTAATATCCGTGTCACATTTTTCATAGTTTTATTTTGGCTTAGACCTACAATGTGCCTACCGTTGCATTACGTTTAACTTTATCAATATGTAATCGTTTGTAACAATCGATGTACTGACTCGTTCCACGACCATGATGGTTTGCTACTCAATTGGTCCTCCAGAACATGATAAATACCACATAAAATGAAAACATTGATGCCCTGTGTTCATCGAAAATAATCATAATAATAACAAAAAGCAAAACAATCTTGCCAAATATCCGTTGTGTTAATAACTACAGTAGATCGATCCAAGGCACTAATCATGTGCACCAGTCATAATTATAAATTAACTTAAAATGGCTATGATGAGTTTATAACAAACAATGGTCAAATGTTTGTAAACCTATGGGACAAACATTATTAGGTGATCGACCATACACATAAAAACTAATTCAACTAATGTATCACCAAATCAAATCAACACACACACACACACACACACACACACACACACACACACACACATAGGAACGACTCGAATCTTCGTTGGGAGCGAACGCGCAAACCGTGACATGGCGCCTCAGACCGCTCTGCATTTCCCAGTGGTTGTCGATAACTTTGTGAGAATAATAAAAAATAATAAGGTGAATACTAAGTGGTCATGACAGCAAGAGATAAAAGCTTAGGTATTGTCTTGTTTCGTAGTATAAAACTACTTGCAATTGAGATTATCTGATTAATATATGACTGAAGCACAAACTTTGAAATTTAATCAAATGTCCCCTCACTAATTTATCCTGCTCGTTAATAACAGTGATATGTAGATATTAAATTTTAATTTGATGGACACTATTCAATTGCGAAACACAAAGGAAACACTTTTACTTATAATGTATTTTAGTTCTTATTACTTGACATAGATTTGGATAGCATCAACGTTTCTAGAAATTTACTGTTTGTATTAGTAGAAAGTGAGAAAATTTCTGTAAAATAAGGTAAAAATGAGCGACGGGAATATTTAGGCAATAAACAGTTTTACCTCTGGTGTCCAAAATAACAATGCTGTTAGTTGAGAGCAACCATTTTTTGTTTTACAATGGCATAACTCCCCTAAGCCGCGCGGGAATGGCTTGCGGTCTTATGAGATTTTCCACGGATTGTGCAGACGTTCTCCGTCCGAGTTTCAAGTCGTTCCTCTAGCATGACAGTGTGGACAGTATTCATAGACCGCAAGTCTAAGAACCGCTATCTCCAACAGTTTAGACAAGCTAAATATGGTGAAAATGTGTCTCTACCCGTCGGGGAAATAGGGGATCTAGGCAAGTATCACAAACAGAGGGTTGGGTCTAGGTGGGGAACATGCACAAGTGGCGAAAGGTTGAGGCGGCCGTTCCCTAAGAGGTAAACCCGTCGTAAGTTATTGCAATAAAGGAATTAGTATTCGTTTACTTAATAACCGTCTTGTGCTTCTTTTCTGGGCTGCGTGTTGTGACGTATTTCACCCTACAACTACCTCACAACTACAGTGAACGTTTCGGACGCTGACGGCACCTTTATATACCGTACAGATACACATCAGCAACAAATCCACTTATCAGAAAAAGGAAGAGGCGAAGTAGGTCAGCACAACCGGTTTCAACCTGCCACAGACACAGATTTCTTGAATCGATAGGTGGTACCATTACTCATGTATGTGGGGCAAAAAGAGGAAGAGCTCATGGTTAAACGCTTGTCATCTACTAACTTCACTCGAGTCAACTTGTTCCAAACTTCAATGGTTTTTTTTTCCTTAGACGTTTGTTCAAATGAAAAGGTACGAAACGCATTATCAACCAAACCAGTTGAATTTAGAATATTTCACTGTGGCATTTCGTGCGACATATAGGGACGCGAAACATGCGTCGTCACTTCCCCTAAGAAATTCAAGGCTGTGCCCTGTGCAAGCACCATGTTTTTCGCCGTCCTATGTCCAATAGTCAACGAAATCCTCGAGCACAGAAAGAGTATTAACAGAGACGTATAATGTGATACACTCCGTAGCCTATGCAAGTCCATCGAGAGCAAAATGTCTGGGACTGCTTATGAAGGGAATTATTTTGCTCCATGATAACACCCCTCCACATGTCTCCAGGCTCACACAAAGTGTACTAGACAATATCAGGTGGGAGCAGCTTCAGTATCCGCCCTACATCTCGGATTTGTCCTCCTGTCACTTTCGTATGTTTGGTTCGCGAAAAATCATAAGGGAATTTGGAAGTGCTTCAACTCGGGTGACGAACTGAAGGACACAGTAGAAGACTGTCTCATGTCACAGCCCCTGGAATTATGGGAGCAAGGAATCCTTCGTCTCGTTAGCTAGATAGTTGTGATCAGGGCTTTGGTGATTACATTGGAATAATAACTTCAATTCCACCCACAGTGTGGTTTCTTACCTTTTCATTTGAACACTGCTAGTATATCTATGTCTTTATCTTGTACTGACGCGGCGTCGCCATGCCGACACAAAACAGAATTTGCCTAGATGTATTTAAAGAAATCACAGAAAATCCACTGGGCTATGGGCGTATCTGAAGCATCGTCCTTCGAAATAAAAGTTATATTTGTTAACCTCTTCTCCATATTGCACGAGAGTTTAATAATTTGTTTTAGTTTTAATTTTTTTCTATGAAATTGAGTCCATTCCATAAATTACTTTTATTGTATTACAAACACAACATCACTCTATACTGCAAAATTTGAAACGTTGTTAAGCCGTATAAGCGGTCACTAAAGTCCATTAATTATAACGTAAAAATCTAAGAAACTTTGACAAAACATTCAACTGTACATAAGCGTAGTAAATCTTAACATATCATTCTCAATTTTAATCAGTGCTTTTACTAGGGTCACTACAAAAATGCACCCTATTTTTTAAATGCAGTTTTTATTCTACATGTTTGAAAGTTTTACAGTGTGTAGATATATCCTTTAGGAACAATATTTTCATTTCTCCACAAAATTCCTGTCCCTGTCAACTGCCTTATGCCATCTTGGAATCAGCGCCTGTATACCCTCACGGTAAAATTCTGGTCCAACACGTTAGAGCCACTGTTTGACAACGTGCACAAGGGTGTCATTATCTTCAACCCTTGTTCCTCCAAGAGATTCTTTCAGTTTCCAAATGAGATGATAGTCACATGGAACCAGGTCATGACTGTAAGGCGGGTGGTTGCAGTGTTGTCCAGCTGAGTTTTGTGATCGCTTCCATGATTTTTCGACTGACGTGTGCCCGTGTCCCAGTGTCATGCAACAGAAAAACATCATGCTTTTGCCGATGTGGTCGAACACGAGTCAGTCGAGCTTGAAGATTCTTCAATGGCGTCACATACGCATAAGTATTTATGGTGGTTCCACGTGGCGTGATGTCCACAAGCAAGACCTTCGGAATCGAAAAACACCGTAGACATAACTTTTCCAGCAGAAGGTGTGCTTTTGAGGTTTTTTTCTTTCTTGGATAAATTTGCATGAATTTGCGTGAATTTGCATCATGCCACTCCATTGATTGCCTCTTCGTCTCTGGTGAGAAATGATGGAGCCATGTTTCATCATCTGTCACAATTCTTACAAGAAATTTATCTCCACCATTCCCGTACTGATCCAAAATTTCGGTGCATACCGTTTTTCGTGTTTCCTTGTGAGCCACTGTCAACATTCTGGGAATCCACCTGGCACAAACCTTTTTTTAACGCCAAAACTTTCAGTATTCTGCAAACAGTTCCTTTCCCTATCCCAACGTAGCCTGACAATTCATTCACTAAGTCAGCAGTCACTAATTCGTTAACTCTCTGCACAGTGTCTGGCGTGTGTCAGTACGAGGCCTGCCGCTGCGAGGACGATCCTCAATACTGACGTGCCCGCTTTCATCACGTAACCTGCCTGCTCACCGACGAACTGTACTGCGAACGACAGCAGAATCTCCATACACCTTTTTCAACGTCTTCTGGACGTTTCCCACTGTCTCGTTTTTACACCTCAGTAATTCAATGACAGAACGTTCCTTCTGACGAACGTCAAGTGTAGCAGCCATCTTGAAGACATTCTGTGATGGCGCCACTCACGGGAACAGGTTGAACTAAGTTAGAAAACAAGCGGAGAGGATTTATCTACACACTGTAAAACTTTCAAACATGCAGAATGAAAACTGTATTTAAAAAAAAAAAAATAGTGTGCATTTCTCTTGGAGTAACTCTCGTACAAATAGGTTGAAGGACATACCACATTTGGAAGTGGACTTATTAAGTGAATTAAGAGCTGCTATTAGAAGAAAGTAATATAGTACTTTTAAAATATGGGGGATTGTATGTCATGAATCACATGGTTTTGAAATATATACAATGTTATATTCAGTTCCTTAATGATTTTATCACCTAGATGGAGCACCCAAGAAAAGATATTTTATTTTCGGTACTCCTCAATAGACGATCATCAATTCTAATTCAATAAATAATGATCAATCCGCCATGTGTTTTTCTATCGGTTTTAGTAATCTGAGTGCACGCCGGCCGCACCGCAAGCGCTGCGTCATACCATATAACGTTCACCATTTTTAAAGTGCTAATTCCGCAAGCTGTGGAACTCACTTATGTTAACAGCTACCGGTAGCCTTTGCGATTTGTTCATTTCCTCAAAAATCTAAAACCTGCTTACATTTGTAATTTTCCTTTGTTATTAACATGACAGCAATTTCATCTCATTTGCATCACCATACTATAAGCCACGTACTAATCCAGTTCATTTTTATTCATCTGAGAGGTACACTTTTCTATTATTATTGTTCGTTTATGCAATGTATTTCAACAGTATTTGTTAGTCAGCATATTTTTACAATTTACCTTTGTAATATTTAATATTCATAGAATATATGACTTCAACTGCTATTGGGCAAAGCTGAAAATGTGTACCCAGCCGGGATTCGAACCCGGGTCTCCTGCTTTCTAGGCAGTTGCGCTGACCCCTACACCACTGGGGACACCGCACCTGCAAGGACTACCCATGCACGCCTCCCGTCAGATACAAATTCCCAGCTCCGCCCTGCCCATAGTACTCAAACTCGTAGTTTAACTAATTCCCGTAAGAGTAAGGGCTTCAAACTTGCCCACCCCTCCCCACTAACGATAGGATCATTGCCCGTCACCGGCATATTATATATATACATGTGGCGTCTGTTCGGAAAGAACAGACGTCACATTCTGATCCTGCAGCTGTTATTATTTAATATTCATAGAATATATGACTTCAACTGCTATTGGACAAAGCTGAAAATGTGTACCCAGCCGGGATTCGAACCCGGGTCTCCTGCTTTCTAGGCAGTTGCGCTGACCCCTACACCACTGGGGACACAGTGACGGGCAATGATCCTATCGTTAGTGGGGAGGAGTGGGCAAGTTTGAAGCCCTTACTCTTACGGGAATTAGTTAAACTATGAGTTTGAGCACTATGGGCAGGGCGGAGCTGGGAATTTGTATCTGACGGGAGGCGTGCATGGGTAGTCCTTGCAGGTGCGGTGATCACTGTGTCCCCAGTGGTGTAGGGGTCAGCGCAACTGCCTAGAAAGCAGGAGACCCGGGTTCGAATCCCGGCTGGGTACACATTTTCAGCTTTGCCCAATAGCAGTTGAAGTCATATATTCTATGAATATTAAATAATAACAGCTGCAGGATCAGAATGTGACGTCTGTTCTTTCCGAACAGACGCCACATGTATATTTGTAATTCTTTGTTTCAACAGCTTCACTCAAACTTCTCACCCTCATTTTATCCAAACATTTCATTTATTGACATCGTTATAATTTCAATGTACATTCTGCCAATAGATTCTTAACCCACTGAAAATTCCACGGCGCATGCGCCACCGATCCTGATATGCGAGGTCCTTGCTACAAATCAGGAAGTGTGAGTGTCTGCAGATGCGCTGACGCATCTTTCAGTCTAAACCACATTCCCTATGCTAGATCATAGGGATGTCAAATTTCTGTGATATGCAAGTATAGTAAGTAGCAGTTTTATTCTGATTTGTATTTCGCAATGTTTTAGACAATAGGCTTGGTATGACGCATATTTCAGGCATAACGATTATTTATTTTTAATTTACGATGTCACATTGTCTATAGGTATACATGTATTTCTGAAGAAGACGGGTTTATATCTGTCGAAACCGTGGTCAAAAGTTTATTAAACAACTATTATTGCAACTGGCTGGCTGTTATTAATTTGCGATATATATATTCCAGTGGAGGAACATGTCCATGGGCTTTTATTCTAATCTCAAAAACGAAACAAATAAATAAATGGTTATAATCTCAAGGTACCAAATTGGTGAGGTCGTCAGTATATTGAATTGCGAATTACTTAAACTTATGATAATGACAACACACCCTTTTTGTCAGAGGGAGAAATCGAACTTTCAGCGGGAGCTGCAGTGAAATTCCTTACGTGATGCCTCTTGCGGTAGAAACACTGTGTCAGGTCAAGAGAGTATATGGAAAATAAGACGCCAGGGCGAAAGCTACGGTCCTCCATTTAAATGTCTCCTCGTCACTTCATAAGCTGTTACAGCTCGCAGATTTCAGTGAATGCAGCTGGTGTCTCTCTCGTTCCAATAAGAATATCTTGCACCGAGAGCTGTGGAAGTAGGAGAATGACTAGCTTCTCGTTCCTTTGCAGCTTCATTAGATAATGTGCGTATTGAGTTGAAAAACTCATCCATAAATACGTGTCTGTAGATATTTACAGTAGGAAAAATTATTAAGCAGGTATTACTCTTTTAGCGAAAACTTGTGAACGTCATTCTTACCTTACCCATGCCTTTATCTTAACAGTTCAATGGTAGCAGTGAATTAGCCTGTTGTTCACTGCATGTATTTTCATTTGTAATTTTGTATTTGTAAGTACCATTAATTAGAATTCGCGTTTTTGCCTACAAAGAGCAAGTGAACATTAGTTAATCTGACCAAGGTTATAAGATCTTTGACATAGCTAACTTTACCCAGTTATTTACACTCAAAGAATTTGTAACAACTGGCACCCGGAAGTCATAAGCGTTGTGCAAAATGTTTATGTGCCTGAATTGGCGTTAAGCTCTTTTTCTCCTAGTCGGTCCAGCCATTTCAGGTTAATCTTTGTTTATAAATCTTTATAAAACGGATGTGGGAACTCACCTGTTTGTTATCAGATGATTATAAAACACAATCGGCCGTCAGTTTTTAATTTTATTATTTCGTACTACTAGTTTCACATGTATAACTCCGCCATCTTAAAGCCCCTAAGTGAGGTAACAAATGGCCATGAACCTATTTTTTGCATGTAAAAGTGTCCCTAAATCAGTCGTACGAACATATTTTCCACGTGACACCACCTACTCACGGCTAAGGAAGGCAGTAATTGGTGCAATCGCACAATATGTTTCTAATTTATCCACCATTTGACAACTACAAGACTAGTAGTTGTCAGCTGGCGATTTAAGTAGTAACATTGTCTAAAAATGTAAAATTGCACAGATTATTCGTTTCTTGATGCGGCAGTAAGTCGTAATAGATTAGACGATGATCGTCGGGTCGTGTGAGAGGTTCACTAATACCACTGCTGCATGCTGCCCTGTTTTGATGTTAAACAAACATTCGTTGTCTTATTGCAGGAGTACAGTTAAAAACTAACGGTTGAAAAAGTTTGGTTTATTTGGGAACAGATTAGGCACTAAGTAAATGATTAAAATGTTGTCAACATGAGTGGAGAAATTGTATCAATATTACATATTCTGTAAAGTTTTCGAAACTTGTAATTGCAGAGTACAGTTGTGGTTTACTTGTGTTTCAATTTCTGAAATAATTTAAAAACTCAGAAAAGGTGAACATACTGCCTCTGATATGGTACCGTGTGGTCTTGAGTGAGAATTAGACATTAAGTCACGTGAGTGATAAATATAAAAGAATAGGGTAATTTCAATTTACTTGCTCATGTAAGTAAATCTACGCATTCCATCTTTCAAATTATTTTCTCGTATATGTTACTACCGCATTTTTGTAGCGTTGACAAATTATCTAACCATTATATTATATCATCTGTTCAGGACACAATGTTAGTATTCCGTATACTGATTACGATGGCAAAGATAAATTGTTACTTGTAGTACAGTGTATCGGAGCAAGTGAAAGAGATACAAGGCGAAGGTGATTATTTCGTAATATGGAGGAAGAACATAGTGGGGAAGAAATTTCGATAGCTGATGAGCAGGGAACATATTGTGTAGAACGAGTAATTATGATGCAGGGAGATGGTGCTTTTGGTTTGGGAGCGACCAGGGAGAAGTGGAAGAAAATAAAGGAGGGATGAACAATAATATAATTTTGGTAATGCCATAAATTGTATTTTTTTTTTTTTACTTTAAACTCTCAAAGACAAAAAGTGCTTATAATATTTTACAGGTATTGATGATCACTTAAGTTATTACAGCTCAACATTGCACACAAAAACTAAGTCCTACCCAAACACACACAGAGCAATATAATATGTTAATATTGTTAGAAACATTTTTTTCTGCGTTGACAAATTTTCTAAACGTTATATGGCACAGACTAATCGTGGTATACATAATGACACACAGCACACATTAATCCACGGGTATACATACACACAATTAAAATCCGCTAAAAGCAATACCGAGAAAATTTACAGTAGTTGCAACAAGCTATGGTACCCTAGACATGAAAATGTTATCTACAATGCTATAGTAAAAATGAAATGAATAAAAAGAAAATTTTAGATATATCCTTCACACAAGATATATCCTTACACATAAGAGTAAGCTGGTTCTCATACTAACCATGAATTATTCGATGTTCTGTAAGTAATTTTACATTATGTTATTAGCGATATTTGTGTTCAAATGTTAACCTATATATTAGAAAATTCCTGTAACATTTCAATATTCCCACGCAGTATGCATTTTATCATAATACATCTGTAAGTACAAATGTTGCCTTATATATTGGATAAATACTTCAGGATACCCGCTAAGAATGCCTTGTAATTAACCCTACACTGCAGGAATTTTTATTTTGGCGCAATATATATCAAATAAATGCTTAGAAAAGACTCCAATGTATACGATATGCATGGTGTTCCCGTCTGTCAACAAGAAATATGTCTGAAAAAGTAACAAAAAATTGCGTGTGTAGGGTTAAAGCAAAACGCGTCTGGTAGCAAAATAGAATAAACATGCTTATACTGCAGCATTGAATAAGGCATTTTACTTTGTACATTGTAGCTTCTGCTAAAATTGCCACCATAAAAAAATACTCTTTCCGATCTACGTGAATGTGTATTAGACTCGGTGATCATATTACGTTTGGTGATCTTGCTCTCTCATAGGGAAATCTAGACAGAAGCATTAATTTACAAAAGGAGCTTGCACGATTTAGCATAAATTTTTCAATCTTTTCTTTCCGTCGTTGCTACTTTGAACACGCCTAGAGACATATAGCAATCAGCCGAGAGGCACAAAAACACTGAAAATGCGATTTACAAATGAATTTCTTTACGTACATGCCGAATGACTGGAGTGTGTGTCAGGCACGAACCTTATTTTCTTTATCGTCGATTTATTAACAGTGGTACGTACACTACTTAGTTACACAGAACGTCACACATCCCCCTAAGAAATGTTAAAATCTGAAAATTGGGTGACGACTTTAAGTGTAGGGTGTTAGTTTAGTGTATGCTCCATTGTTATTGCACTTTAGACTGTTTGATGTAAAGAGTGTAGAATTTCTATACGTAACATTACTCCAAATCCTGTTAACGCATAGTACGCCATGCTTGTTGCAATGGTTGTGGCAGAGAATCTCAGAATGAATTCACGTGGAAAAGCGATGACTTGCCGCACAGTGGGAGCCGGCAGCAGAGGCAGCTGTGGAGGGGCTCTCCAGCACGCACGCCTCGCTACCCTCGCCTCCTCAGCAGCGGCAGTAGTGCGGGGGGTCGTACGCGACGCCTGGGGGCCGCGTGCTCCAATTATTCCACGCCTTTCACCCGTCGTCGCCCAGATGCTGCGTAAAAGGCTGAGTGTAGCACATCAGAGCAATCCTTTACGGCCATAATTACCATCACCTTCTTCAAATGTCCTCCAAGATGAAAAGAGAATGGTTTCTCCATTCAGTAGTGCATATAGCGGGACGAAAGTCTTTCATACGCAGACGCCTGTCTGATAATAAGATGACCGAAGCAATACCATCAGGCATTACCATCAAAAGAACTAATCCGAAATTAATACGGAGTGACATCGAGATAATACATGAACTTCATTCAGAGTATCGTGATAGTGATTTTATCTCGTTTTTCTCTTATAAGAACGCAAGGCTTGGAACAGAATCTCGAAAGCTCGTTATGCCTGCAGAAGATACACAAACGTTGTAGTAAAACATTTTATATACAAAAAATTTCAGCTACTAGCTTATTATCGCATTTGTTACGTAACCACAATAACACCAAGAGGATCATTTCATACCCTCAACGCAGCTCGTGTTTCAAGTTATACCCTACGTATGGCCGCTTTCTTCTCTTCTTGCTTATGTGCTTTTCAGTTTACAGACTGGGTTTATGCAGCTCTCCACGCTACCCGGTAATGCGTAAGTCTCTTTATCTACATCTACATATATACTTTGCAAATCACATTTTACGTTTTATATCTGATTTCTCTTATTTTATTGGAATGGTCATGTCTCCCTAAGTAGGTGGGTGCTGGCAAATTATTTTCACATTCAAAAGTAAAAGTCGGTGATTGAAACTTCGCAAACACATCACGTCGCAATGAGTGACGTCTTTCTTTTAATGATTTCCACCCCAATTCGTGCAACATTTCCGTGACGCTTTCCCCCCGTAACGTCATAACCTTCTCAATGTTTTCCATCAGTCTCATCTGGCGAGTGTCCCACAAGCGGCAACAGTACTCCAGAAGAGGACGCACAAGTGTAATGTAAGCAGTCTCTTTAGTAGAGCTGGTGCATCTTCGAAGCGTTCTGTCAATGAAACGTAACCTTTGGTTCGCCTTGCCCATAATATTTTCTGTGTGTCCTCTCCAGTCAAAGTTGTTAATAACTGCTATGTATTTGGTAGAATTTACGACCTTAAGCTTTGACTGATTTATCGCGTAATTGAAGTTCACCGGATTTCTTTTACAGGTCATGTGTATTACTTCACAATTTTCTTTATTGAGTGTCAATTGACAATTTTCGCACCATGTAGAAATTTTGTCTAAATCGATTTGCAGTTGCAAATTGTCTCCTAAATCTTTTATAAACACAAGGAAGAGTAGGGGACTCATAAAGCTTCCCTGTGGAACGCCAGATATGACTTCTGCTTTACTCGATGACTTACAGTCAATTATAACGAACTGTGTCCTTTCTGATAGGAAATCGTGAATCCAATAGCACAATTGGGGGGATATTCCATAAGCAAGCAATATCATTAGAAGCCGCTTGTGGGGTACAGTGTCAAAAGCCTTCCGAAAATCCAGAAATATGGAATCGATTTGAGATCCCTTATCGATGGCACTTGACACTTTATGTGAATAATGGAAAAGCTGTGTTTCGCAAGAGCGACACTTTCTGAATCCGTGTTGAATACTGGTTAATAGGTCGTTCTCTTCGACGTAGTTCATAATATTCGAACCAAGTATATGTTCCAAAATCCTACTGCATAACGACGTCAATGATATTGGCTTGTGATTTTGGGGATCACTCCTATTGCCTTTCTTGAATATTGGAGTAACTTGGGCAACTTTCCAGTCTTTAGGTACGGATCTTTCGCTGAGTGATCGGTTGTAAATTATAGCTACGTACGGAGCTATTGCATCAGCATACTCATAGAGGAATCTAGTTGGTATACAATCAGGCCCGGAAGATTTGTTTTTGTTTAGTGACTTAAGTTGTTTTACTACTCCAGGAACATCTGCTTCTAAGTTTCGCATGCTGGCATCTGTTCTTGGATTGAATACTAGAGTGTTCACTTCGTCTTCTTTGGTGAACGAATATCGGAAAGCTGTGTTTAGTAATTCTGCCTTAGCAGTACTGTCAACGGTAGTATTACCATTGCTATCGCGTAGTGAAGGTATTGTTTGTGTTTTGCCGCTAGTGTACTTCACATATGACCAGAATTTCTTTTGATTTTCTGCAAGATTAAGAGACAGGATTTCGTAGTGGGAACTACTATAGGCTTCTCGCATTGAAGTCCGCGCTAGGTAGCGAGTTTCAGTAAAAGATTGCCAGTCTTGTGGATTCTGTGTCTTTTTAAATTTTGCATGCGTTTTTCTTTGTTTCTGCATCAGTGATCTGACCTGTTTTCTGTACGACGGGGGGTCAGCCCGCTCTTTTATTAATTTATTTGGTATGAATCTCTGGATTGCTACTGATATGTCTTTGAAAGTAAGCCACAATTGACCTACACTCGCATTTTTAGTTTGGAGACTATCACTCAGGAAAGCGTGAAGCGAATTTTTATCTGCTTTATTGAAGGGATATATTTTTCGTTTATTTTTGGTGCATTTAGGAATTTCGACTTTCAGTCTCGCTACTACAACTCGATGTTCACTAATCCCTGTATGTGTTTTGATGATTTTTACTAGCTCAGGATTATTTGTTGCTTGGCGATCAAGGGTATATTCGCAACCACTTATTATTCTAGTGGGTGCATGAACTAACTGTTCGAACTAGTTTTCAGAAAAAGCATTCAGAACTAGTTCGGACGATGTTTTATATTTGGCGCCGGTTTTGAATACGTAATTATGCCAACATTTCGGGGGTAAATTAAAGTCGCCACCGATTATAACAGTATGCTTCGGATACCTATTTGAAATTTGATTCAAGCTTTCTTTGAATATTTCGGCAACCGCATCGTCTGAGTCAGGGGTCCGATAAAAAGATCCAATTATTAATTTAGCTTTTTTCGTAAGGGTCTCCATCACCCGCCTAACGTTGAAGCTCCCGACTACTAACAAACCCACCCTCTGTGAGTGCCCGGATCTCGCAGGCAGAGGGCAGAATACAGGACAAGCGACACCGTCAGGAATATCCTATGCCACAGACAGCGCCTTGAATCTGTTGGCAAGACTAACCGTGGAGGCCTCCACTTCGGTCCCCCGGGAAGTCTTACGCCGCAGTGAGTGGGCTGGCCACAGCCGCAGGCTGATCAGAGGGCACAACAGACGCACAGGGCGTCTGTCACACCCCCGCGAGCAGCCCACAACAGCGGCGCCCACACACCGCAGTTTCAAGCGTTGCCAGCGAAGCTAACGCCGCCTGAAGCTGCGAGCGAAAAGTCACCAACTCTGCCTGCCTAGCCATTATAAAGACCTATGTATCTTCCAAGTAAGTACGTCTGAGGACACAGAAGTTTGATAAACAGTGAGCTTCGAAAAATATGAACCTAACACTAAACTGTTTATTACCGGCGAATCTGAAAAATATATACGCGAGCTGATAAATCAAAATATCAACAACTGAACTGACAACTAAACTCGATTCTTAACAAATAAACACGCGAGCACGCTAAAGTATGAAAAACTGTAATAGAACGCACACCCGAAATGAAAATAAGTCGCTTCTATTAAGAAGCCGGTTATCTTACAATGTAGAGCTGCTGCTGTCACCTGTGCACTGGCCGGTGGTCACTGAGCAATCTTGCAATAAGAACGGCAACTCACTTATAATTGAACCAGATTACTCTCGGTCTCCCTCTGCGATATTTACCCTCCATACTTTCCTAAATTGACGATTTCTTCAAGTGTTTAAGTGTAAGTAAAGCTTAGAGGCTAAACTGCTGAAGTAATCGGCGCCAGGTCATACAATACCTGAGTAAGTGACGATCCCTTGGTGTTAGAAAATGTAATGTATCTTTTGATCACTTCATTTGGTCAACTTATTTTCAGTACAGTTCTGTTCAGTACCTTTTTATAGTTACTTTATTATCTAATATTTGGCATTATCCTGTTGCATCAGATCTTACAATAATTTTTAACTCGTGTAAAAGACTACACTCTACACAGATGCCGTCTAAAAGGGCTTTCTTAAATAAAAAATTGGTGCAGAAAACATTATCGTCATAAGAATAGCTTTTCTTTCTATACCCATTCGGTTACAGTTTTCACTTCGACCAACGTTACATATTTTTCAACCAAAAGAAAATGACCACTTATCTACTATCTTTATTGTCTCGATTCCTAATCCAATTCCCTTAGCGTATTTTTATATCACATTCCATTACCCTTCTTCTCCTGCTGTTAATTTTTCCCTTACTTACTCCTGTCCCCTTAAAACAACCAACAACAACAACTTCCTCCTGTCCACACACTGGCCATACTTTTCACCTGTTCTACCAGGTACTTTGAGTATCTGACAGAATTTCAATTTATTTGTTCTCCCTGAACTCAATCGCGCACTAAAATTTATCCTTGTATTCTTACGAAGATTGCACAATGTATCTTCTTTCTCGTGCTCAACTACATCGTCTTCCATTTCCACCATACTGCCATTCCGTACCAAGAAGCTAGGAGTCTGAACCTCCACATAATATTTCAGACAAAATGAGCAAGCGGTGACGCTGTGAAATAATCACAGTAAAATTGATAAAATATAAAACAGAATTTTTGTGTAGGGTTATGTCTCGTATTATTGTTTGTGTAACATATATACTAAAATTGTTTGTTTCATAGCCTTACTCAAGAATTCCGTTTTATATTTTATCAATTTTTCTGTGTATGTGTCACACCTTCACCACTTGTTCATTTTTATGTGAAGTATTATGTGCAGGTTTAGACACCAAACTCCTCGGTACGAAAGTTACCCGCAATATTGGTTATTAATTAGATGGCGACAAGCTAGCACAGCCGCTCAATACACATGCGCATCTAGTTGATTTTCGACCATAGCAGCGATTACATGCAGCTCTTTGTGACTACATTGCTATTGACACTTCCTATTTGACGTATGTATATCAGACCACGTCAGATATGTATTGTAATTTGCTTTTCTTTTATGGTCTGACACGTAATTTTTAACCTACATCGCACATTGTCCCAAGAAGAAGTCGACTAAAAGGATTCTACATACGTTTCGGACATTACGTTTCGCCCCCCCCCCCCCTCCCCCCCAGTGAGTTTCACCTCCACAAGATCCAAATGTTTCTCCAGTGCGAGCTATTTGGGAAAGGAATCCTTACATGGTGCTACATATATTTTCTGTGCAGTTCCAATTAAGGCATCTATTACGGAATGGGCTTGTAATCGTGGCCTCTTTAGCCCCTGAGCGGGAATAATGGTGTGGACGACATAAGATGAGAGAGTTAGTCGCCCAGCGGACGTCGTCCAGAGCACACATCTCCAGTGGTTTAGCAGTAAATTATCAGTTGTAAGTGTAACCGGCTTCTCTCTAGAAGCTACATTTGTTTACTTTTCAGTGCGTTTCCCCTTCAGTTCATTAAATTTATTATGTGCTCGCGTTTTTATTTGATTCATATTCGCGTTAATTATCTGGTTAGTGTATTTTTCCGCCGTGTGAACAGCGTCGCGACAGTCGTGTGCCTTTATTTTCTGATTAGAAGCGACATATAGTATTTTGATTTTCGTCTGCACTTTCTCGTCTCAATTTGTAAATTTATACTGAGCTCTCGTGCGTATTTAGATTCAGATCCGCGTTTTAACAAACAGTGTAGTTTTCCTTTGAACGCATCGCGACTGTAGTTTTTGTTTTTGTTGGTACTGTAATCATGAATAGGGACTGTGACTGCTGTGTGCGGATGCAGTCTGAGCTGGTTACACTTCGCTCCCAGCTTAAAGCTGTGTTAACCTCGGTTGCACAGTTGGAAGCTGCGATCGATGGGCGTCGTTGTTGTTGGCCGGCGGTGGGGACCGAACGGACTCCCGTCGTCTCCACCGATCGGCCTGCGGCAGCGACATGCCGTGAAACTGCTAGCAGTGAGGCAGACATACCACCCGTGGTTGCGTGGGAGGTAGCCCCAGTGCGTGGCAGGAGGCGCAAGACATTCCGGGGGACCGATCGTGAGGCCTCCCCGGTTCCTGGGTCGGATGGTGTCTCTCACTCTGTCACCATCCAGCCTGCAAGATCCGGGCTTTCACAGAGAGTGGATTTACTTGTAGTTGGGAGCTCCAACGTTAGGCGGGTGATGGAGCCCCTTAGAGAGATGGCTGCCAAGGAGGGGAAGAAGGCCAACGTGCACTCCGTGTGCATACCGGGTGGAGTCATTCCAGATGTGGAACGGGTCCTCCCGGATGCCATGAAGGGTACGGGGTGCAGCCAACTGCAGGTGGTGGCTCACGTCGGTACCAATGATGTCTACCGTTTCGGATCTGAAGAGATCCTCTCAGGTTTCGAGCGGCTAACTGAAGTGGTAAAGACTGTCAGTCTTGCTTGCAAGATGAAAGCAGAGCTCACCATCTGCAGCATAGTTGACAGGACCGACAGTGGACATCTGGTACAGAGCCGAGTGGAGGGTCTGAATCAGAGGCTCAGACGGTTCTGCGACCGTGTAGGCCCCAGATTCCTTGACTTGCGCCATCGGGTGGTGGGTTTCCGGGTTCCGCTGAATAGGTCAGGAGTCCACTATACGCAGGAAGCGACTACACGGGTAGCGGGGGCTGTGTGGCGTGGATTGGGCAGTTTTTTAGGATAAAGTGCTTCGGGGAAAAAGAAAATGGGCAATCTCAATGGGTGCAGGTTGATCACAGGAGAAATGTAGATCCGGAAACTATCTGTATAACAGTTGTAAATTGTCGTAGCAGTGTCGGGAAAGTACCAGAACTGCAAGCGTTAATAGAAAGCACCGAAACACACATCATTATAGGCAGCGAAAGTTGGCTCAATCCGGAAATAAGTTCAGAAGAAGTATTTGCAAAAGATCTATCGGTGTTCAGAATAGGTGGGGGCGTGTTTGTCGCCGTCAAAAGTAGTATTTCATGTAGCGAAGTTGAAGTTGATAGTTCAAATGTTCAAATGTTTGTTAATCTTAAGGGACTTAACTACGGGATCATCAGTCCCTAAACATACAAACTACTTATGAACTACATACAACTAAGGACGGCACAAATATCCATGCCCGAGGGGGAATTCGAACCCCCGAGCGTAGTGGCCGTGCAGACCGTGACTGAAGCGCCTCAGTCCCCTAGGCCACTGCGGCCGGCAAGTTGATAGTTCCTGCGAGCCATTATGGGTAGAGGTTGTACCCGAAAATCGTAAGAAGTTAATAATCGGTTCCTTTTACCGGCCCCCCGACTCTGACGATACAGTAGCAGAAAGGTACAAAGAAAACATGAGTCTAATTACAAAAACGTACTCGACTCACAGGATAATAGTAGGTGGTGATTTTAATTTACCCTCGATCTGTTGGCGAAATTATATTTTCAAATCAGCAGGTAGGCATAAAACATCGTCTGAAATTGTACTCAACGCATTCTCTGAGAATTACTTCGAACAGTTAGTTCATGAGCCAACTAGAATTGTAAATGAATGTGAAAACACACTTGATCTCTTAGCAACATATAATCCTGAGCTCAAAACGAGCATCAAAATGGATACAGGTATTAGTGAACACAGAGCTGTCGTAGCGAAATTGAATATCGAAAGTCCCAAAGTTACCAAAAATAAACGCAAAGTATATTTGTTTAGGAAAGCAGATAGAAACAAAATACATTGCTTATTGAAAGACAGCTTCCACTCGTTTCTAACATTAAACGTAGGTGTAGACCAGATGTGGCTCAAATTCAAAGAATTGGTATCGACAGCAATTCACAGTTTTATACCAAATAAATTAATAAAAGAAGGAGGCGATCCCCCTTGGTACACAAAACAGGTCAGGACACTGTTGCAAAAGCAAAGGAAAAGGCATACTATATTTAAACGAACACAAAATCCCCAGGGTTTGCGATCGTACTCAGAAGCTCGAAATTTAGCAAGAATTTCAATGCGAGATGCCTACAATATTTATCACAACGAAACTCTTTCTCGTAATTTGACTGAAAACCCAAAGAGATTTTGGTCATATGTTAAATATACTTGGGGCAAATCGCAAACAATACCTTCACTACATGATAGTAATGGCGATCCTGCTGATGACAGCACTACTAAAGCAGAGTTACAAAACTTAGCTTTTAGAAACTCATTCACCAAAGAAGACGAAACCAATATTCCAGATTTCGAATTACGAACAGATGCCGTAATGAGTAACGTAGAAGTAGATATCATCAGAGTAGTGCATCAACTAAAATCACTTAACAAGTCTTCTGGTCCGGATTGTATATCCATAAGATTTCTATTTGATTATGCTGAAGCGATAGCTCCTTACTTAACAGTCATATACAATCGCTCTCTCATAGAAGGATCTGTCCCAAAAGATTGGAAAGTTGCACAGGTCACATCTATATTCAAGAAAGGCAGTAGGGGTAACCCACTAAACTACAGGCTTATTTCATTGTCATCAATTTGCAGCAGGGTTTTGGAACTTATCATTTATTCAAATATTATGAATTATCTCGAACAGAACGATCTATTGACCCAAGGTCAACACGGATTTAGAAAATATCGTTCATGCGAAACACAACTAGCTCTTTATTGGCACGAAGTGATGGGTGCTATCGACAAAGGTTCGCAAATCTATTCCGTATTTCTTGATTTCCATAAAGCTTTTGACACCTTACTTCACAAATGGCTTTTAATGAAATTGCGTGATTATGGTATATCGCCCCAAATTTGCGATTCGATAGGGGATTTCTTGTCAGAGAGGACACAGTTCGTAGTAATCGATGGTAAGGCATCGACTAAAACAGAGGTGATATCGGGCGTTCCACAGGGTAGTGTTATTGGTCCTCTGCTATTCCTTATTTACATAAACGATATAGGGAAAAATCTAAGTAGCTCTCTTAGGTTGTTTGCAGATGACGCCGTCATTTACCGTCTAGTAAAATCATCTGAAGATCAAAACCAACTGCAGAACGATCTTAATAAGATATCAGTATGGTGTAAAAATTGGCAATTGACTCTAAATAATGAGAAGTGTGAAGTCGTCCACATGAGTACGAAAAGAAATCCGTTAAACTTTGTTTACAACATAAATCAATCAAATGTGAAGGCCGTAAACTCCACAAAATACCTAGGAATTACTCTTACTTCAGACCTAAACTGGAAAGAACACGTAGATAATATCGTGGGAAAGGCGAACCAGAGACTGCTTTTTATTGGCAGAACCCTTAAAAGATGCAACAGAACCAAAAAAGAAACTGCGTACACTACGCTTGTCCGTCCATTTTTGGAGTATTGCAGCCCAGTGTGGGATCCTTATCAGGTGGGTTTGACGGAGGACATCGAAAGAGTCCAAAGAAGGGCAGCTCGTTTCGTATTGTCACGATACAGGGGAGACAGCGTTACGGAAATGATACAGGATCTGGGATGGGAATCATTACAACAACGGCGCTTATCGCTGCGGCGTGCATTCTCCTTCGAATGCGAAAATTTATTGTTGACTCCCACTTACATAGGTAGAAATGATCATCAGAACAAAATACGAGAAATCAGAGCTCGAACAGGGAGATTCAGGTGTTCTTTCTTCCCGCGCGCTATTCGAGAATGGAATGGGAGATAAATAGCATAATTGTGATTCGATGAACCCTCTGCCAGGCACTTAAATGTGATTTGCAGATTATCCCATCTAGATGTAGATGTAGATGTAATGTACATTGTGTACTGTCATCACATGAACCATCAACATAATGGTTTTGTTAGCACCAGAAACCAACACAGTAGCCTGTCCGTTGTGGTGGGGATATGTACCCTTCTGGTTATAGCCCCTCTGACTACAGAGGGATCGCACTACCGATGTCAGAGCTGTGAACTCCTCTTGAAAGCCAAGGAGTTATGCTTATTGCTGTGGGGCATCAGGACTCCTGGCAATGGTTATGCCGTCAGGTGACCCTTGCTGCGGCTGGGTGGCGCCCATGAGGAGAGCCCCTGTTAGGAGTGGGTGGCATCGGGGTGGATGATTCACAATGAAGCAATGGATCGGTTCTAATACAGGCAGTCCCAACCCCACTGACGGACGCTCCTCGCATGAAATAAGCTCGCAGACGTGCCTGTATCTATAACAGCACATAAGATCTTGAAATCTTTTGCTGTAATCTGACGAGGTGCTGCGAGCGTCCGCAATGCAATTAATTCCGGAGAGTATTTAGTTACTACACACTGCAAGTATAGGTGGCATGGCCGACCGCTGTGGCCGAGGGGACTGCGGCGCGCCAGCTCGGTATACACGGCCACTACGGTCGGGGGTTCGAATCGCCCCTCGGGCATGGATATTTGTGCCATCCTTAGTGGTAGCTAGTTCATAAGTAGTTTGTAAGTTTAGGGACTGATGACCCCGTAGTTAAGTTTTGATTTTTTTATAGGTGGCATGCTTTAACGAACTGACGTTTATAGTTAAATGGTCTGTAAGTGGGACTCAGCATTTAATTAACGCATCACATCCCGCGTGACGTTAAGTGACGGAATGTTGTATATGTCATCCCAATGCTGGGGAAAACGGTGAATTGCGATGTAAGTTGATAATTTAACTGCCGATTTTCATATATGTGGCATGAACTGTGAGAACTTTTATGTGAGTAGTGTTTTTGAACAGTGAGCATTTGTGTACAGTGAACGCGAAAAAAACATTATCTGTTTCGCGGAAACGTGGTAATTAGAGTGCAGCAATTTGTGAAATGAACATAGTTTGTGCAGTGCTGAGCAGCAGGGGATATTTCGCAAACTGTGACGCGTGTTATGGACAGCAGGCACGAACAGTGTAAAATTGTGGAAATTATGTTCGGCAAATGACTGTTTTGAATTGTGGCCGTGAATTATTGGAATAAATGAAGACGGTGGACGGCACACAACAGCGCCACGAATAGGAGAGACAGCGCGGCACCTGGATCGGTGGACGGAGCAGCGTCGGCGACAGGAACGGGAGCAAATGCTAGTGTTTAACGTCCCGTCGACAGCGTGGTCATTAGAGACGGAGCTTACGCTCGGATTTTTGGTTGAGGATGGGGGAAGGAAATCGGCCGTGCCCTTTGAAAGGAACCATCCCGGCATTTGCCTGGAGAGATTTAGGAAAATCACGGAAAACCTAACACTGGATGGTACGGCGGGGCTTGTATTTTAAAAAAGACAGGGAGGGAAGGTCAGTGCATAGTTGACAAAGTTCCTAAACACCTCCCCTCTTTCATGCCTTCCGTCGGCAATGTTACCATTGCACTTCGTGCCACTGCCCTGGTTTGTAAACGGGGCAGCACTGCACGCGAGGTGCCGTGCCGACAGGCAACTTCAGTGCATGTCTGAATTCACTCTTTTACTAACTTTGTGTCTTCTGTCGTAGTTGATGTCCCATTGCGCAGGTGAAGCACACAGGTCGCACATCCGTTGTACTTGAAGTGATGCTAAAAGAGGTGTTGAGATGTGGCTAGGAAGTACTGCACTACGAATAACTTTAGCTTTTGTAGGATGCTAGTGCTTGTTTTTATTGAAGAAATGCCAGTGTATATCCAAGCACAAATATACAGACTGAGTAATGTTAAAAATGTAAACGTTGCATAACGTATAAACTATCCCTGGCCCGCACTGAACTAACATGAATGTGCAAGGTATCATGGTCGGCGCTCGACTGACTGCCGCCGCCTCTCGCTGCGCGCCACAAGCCACAGAATTGGCGCCAAGCGAAACTTCTAGACTAACATTGTTCAACTTATTACAAAATATACAAATAATTAAATCTCTGAATTAACCGAAATATAGATTAGCACAAAAGCATTACAGAAAGTATACAGATGATTTTAATAGACATAGGAAAGTTAAATATTAATAAAAGAAGCTTAAAGTTTTGGCGGACAACTAGTATAGGCGGGAGCCAATCAGATCTCAACTTGCAATAGGGGCGGAGCTTTGCCACGGGATACAAGCTCATCTACTGTCTCTCTCTCACACCCTTTCTATTATTGCGTCACACGGTTCTCCAACCAAGAAAAACTTCTTTAACACATATTAATATGCGAAACAAATGGCTTCATGTCAGCCCCCTCATAATGGAAGGAGGTAGATTTGAACCACAATCCTTCCGAATACGAGTCCAGTACGTTACCACTGCGCCACCTCGCTTGGTAGGAAAGGGGACCAGCCATGACGCCTTGAGAATGCGACACACTCAGCTTCGGCGGAGGATTCGCGACGCGCGGTGTTGTTGTTGTTGTTGTTGGTGGTGGTGTCCAGAGCGGCGAAGCGGAGAAGCGGTGCGGCCAGGTGACGTCGAGGTCAGCCCGGTGTCATCGCAGCGCGCCCGGAAGCAGTACCGACGTCGGACAGCGCGGGGGCGGCTCTCTGGTGGTTTCGGCGCACATGCAGCGTTGTGACTGCCCATACAGGTCGGCACACAACGGCACCCACATGTCGGCGGACGTCGAATTAAATAAAGTGAGTTGCATTTTTTTAACAGTCTTCAGTTTACAATTTCAGACCTTGTAGCCGAATTCTATAATAGTGGTTATTATATTACTTCTGAAGTAAGAAAGTAGTGTTTCAGTTTCAAAATGGAGCATAACAATAATAAAATGTACGCACCCATTGATCAGGGGGATATGGTTAGTGGTGACACTGAAATGGAAAAATGGAATTGTCACTCAGGATAAAGTTTTAATATTAGTAATAAAATTGTAATTCAAGCCGAAGTCATGCATGCTGATGACAGTGACGGTGACATCATTGGGGATAACAATTTACCGTATATACTCGAATAATCAGCGCATGTTTTTTCCCGAAGTTTAGGACGAAAACCTGAGGTGCGCGGATTATTTGCAACATTGTTGGTACTGCTCCGCCTCCAACAGTAGATCCCATTATACTATTGCATTGTTGCGGCCTCAGTCTGTGACGCATCATTAGCACGTTAGGAGTGAAGTATTAACGTCTTCAAACTTGTTAATTTAGGCTACAAGTTCTCGTTATCGCTCGTACACTGCTAAAGAAAAACTGAAAAATATTGAAGAAGCCGAGAATATTGGAATCGTGCAGCAGGAAGAAAGTACGACGTGAGTGAGAGTTGCATTCGCGACTGGCGAAAAAATAAAACGCAGCTTCAGGAAAGTAATAGTAATTGCCGAGCATTTCGCGGCCAAAAAGCGAAGCATCCGGACCTCGAAAAAAGGCTCTGCGATTATGTAGATGAGAAGCTACAATACGGATACGCGGTGACGAGTGAAATGTGCCAACTTAAAGCATTGTCTTTAGCCAAAGAACTAGGCAGTACCAGTTTCAAAGCTAGCCGGGGCTGGCTATCGAGATTTTTCAACCGAAATGGTTTCGGATCCCGGAGGAAAACTACTATTGCTCAGCGGCTTCCAGGCGATTATGAGGAAAAAATAGTGAATTTCCATCGTTATGTAATAAAACTCTGCGCCGTAAACAGTCCTATATATTATCGCAAATTGGTAATGCGGATTAAACGCCAGTTTATTTTGAGATGCCGCTCGACAACACAGTGAACAGGAAAGGAGAATCCAGCATAATGATACGAACTGGCGGCAGTGAGAAACAAAGATGTACAGTGATGTGTGTAACTGGCGATGGATGAAAGCTACCACCTTACGTGATATTTAAAAGGAAAACTATTCCGAAAATAGCAGTAAAAGTCGTATTAGTGAGAGCGAATCCGAAAGGGTGGATGGGCAATGAAATTATAATTGACTGGGTGACACATGTTTGGCAACGTCGTCCTGGTGCGTTACTGAATTTACGCAGCATGTTGGTCCTGGACAGCTTCCGCGGGCATACAACTAAGGAAGTGCGGGACAAATTACAAAAAGGGAAAACTAACTTGGTCATTATCCCTGGAGGCCTAACATCCATCCTACAACCACTAGATGTGTGTATAAATCGGCCATTCAAAGCAGCACTTAAACAGCAATATACGCAATGGATGGCTGATGAATACCATAAGTTCACACCTAGTGGAAAAATCAAACGGCCGGATTTGTCCCAGATTTGTGAATGGGTGAAAAGTGCATGGGACTCCATTCCGCAACCACTGGTGGAAAAAATCCTTATTAACAAATTATTAAACAAAATAATTCACATTTAATTTTTTTCGATTGTAGGTACTGTAGTGGGACGGATTATTGTCTCCGCTACATATCTCATGTCAGCTCAGTTTGTGCAGGATAACTTATATTTGTGTTCTTAAATGATTTTTATGTAAATGTTAATGTTATATGATTCTTAAAGAAGTTTTTTGTATGTTTCTTTATGTTTCATGTGCTGTAAGGCGATTTAACCTACGAGGGCAACATCTTCGACGCCGATTCCAAGGAGTAAATATCTGGCCACATCAAGTCGCGGGTCAACGGCCACGAGGCAAGAAGATGTTGATCTCTGCGGTTGTCGTCGCAAGAGTTGATATTATTATCGAAGTTTCATGTTCAAATAACAAATTTTAAAAGTCAGTTCCCTTTTGGCTGTCGATGACTACATATGTAATGTCTTAGAAAGCAATAAATGTTATCGTGTTTAAACTTGACGAAAGTGTCAGAGTACATCATTTATGAAGAATTATTTTACGATGAATAATATATTAATGAAATGAGCAGATGATTTAATTTAAATATTCTTCAATCTGAGGGAAGATTCTTATGAATTTTCATTGGTGGGAAAGTTACATCAAGAAGACTTCGATAAATGTTTTTTTTTATAACTTTGGTTAATCGATCATACACATTGATCGATAATCATTGAAGAAATATTATTTTTTTATCTGTGGCTATAGCAACGACAACAAACTGCAGAATTTCTTTTGACTGTCTTATCTATGAGAGAACTTAGAAATATTTTAACGAGAGTGACTGTTAAAGACTTCTTCCCTCGGCGCAAGAATCTGATTTTGAAATATTGCAACGTATAAAGATTTTACATGAACATTTTTTTTTTGTGTTATATAAATTTTTATAGGCGAGTGGACACCTCGAGGATTACGAAGTCTGACACGGCCACATTCAACTCTAATCATACAAGACGAGTGCTTTTGAAGATAAGATTTTAGCACACGTTTCGCCGTACAAAGAGGTCGTTCCGCCGCAGTACGCGTAGAGTCCCGGCTGGCAGGAATAATGTTCCCCGGTCGCCCGCCCGTCTAATGAACCAGCCGGCAGCTGCACGCCGCTGGCAAGCTGCACGCCGCTCAATCGGTTGCATTTTAACGATGTATCAACCTGTAGAGCAGCGTTGCTTCAAACCAGTAGTTATTATGCATACTTTGGAACACATTATAACGTTGCAACAATTTTTTAATATTTGTAAATAAAACAAATTAAAGCGAATTTTTTTTCCTCCTCTTCATCAAAATTGGGATGCGCGGATTATTCGAGGGCGCCGATTATTCGAATATATACGGTAACCTCATTGAGAGAAGCACACAATATGAATTATAGTAAGAAACGATGACGTAGAAGTAGAACAGGAAAATGATGACAATGTAGGTAATGATTCAGACTGGGTGACAGAAAGTTCAATTCATGATGTTGAGATCAGTGTTAATACTCAAACAAATTGTGGTATTAAGGACGTAATATATTTGTTGAGGGAGTTGGCAAAGGATAATCACAGAATTTAAAGCCAGTTAAAGAATTATCAGACAGGGAAGATCAAAAAGGAAAACAATAAAAAGTGGCGAATTAAGCGCTGAAATTGATGAAAGTAGTAAGGAATTAAATGCTAAAATGGGAAAAGTTTCAGGAGAAATCCAACAGGTTAGGAATGAACTGTAAAAAAGTACTGATGACCATCTGGTACACGGGAGCGGCCATTTCAACAGCGCTGAAATCGATGAAAGTAGTAGGGAATTAAATGCTAAAATGGGAAAAGTTTCAGGAGTAATCCAACAGGTTAGGAATGAACTGTAAAAAAGTACTGATGACCATCTGGTACATGGGAGCGGCCATTTCAACAGGTAAAGAGTGATTTATCTGTAGAAATAGAGATTAATAAAAATAAATTTTAGGAACATGACAGTAAAATTGAGAAGCTGGGGGATGATGTAAAAACCGTCTTAAATAAGTCAAATGACACTGTCAAATTTTTAAACACAGCATGGTAAACATGCAGTTTGGATTTCAAAAAGTCTTTCAGAAAGTAGCTATAAATACAGTTCAGATAGGTAGTCTCGAAAATCTGTGTAGCAACAACACCAGTGAAGTGCTCGAGAAAATGTATGAAACGGAAAAATCTGTAAAAATAACTGTCGATGATAGTAAACAGCAACTAGATAATTATGTTGAACATAATATTAAATCTAAATTGGAAACTTGGTACTTACAAGAAAGAACTCGGGTTGTTGTCAATAATAGTGACGCAATTGATGACAGCTTCTTACGGGTTTGCAAATTTCAACAGTTTAGCTCTAAAGGTTCAATACACCCGGTAGCTTTTGTAAAACAATTTGAAAATGCCAGAATGAAACTTCATTCTGCAGCGGAGTGTGCGCTGATATGAAATTTCCTGGCAGATTAAAATTGTGTGCCGGAACCGGGACTCGAACCTGGGACCTTTGCCTTTCGCGGGCAAGCGCACTACCGACTGTGCTATCCTGACACGACTCACGATGCCGCCTCACAACTTTACTTCTGCCAGTACCTCGCCTCCTACTTTCCAAACTTCACAGAAGCTCTCCTGCAAACACGCAAGACTAGCACTCCTGGAAGAAAGGATATGGTGGAGACATGGCTTCCAGGAGTGCTTCTTCCAGGAGTGCTAGTCTTGCGTGTTTGCAGGAGAGCTTCTGTGAAGTTTGGAAAGTAGGAGGCGAGGTACTGGCAGAAGTAAAGTTGTGAGGCGGCATCGTTAGTCGTGTCGGGATAGCACAGTCGGTAGTGCGCTTGCCCGCGAAAGGCAAAGGTCCCAGGTTCGAGTCCCGGTTCCGGCACACAATTTTAATCTGCCAGGAAGTTTCAATTTGAAAATGCTCTTCCCATGGCGTGGGATGATGAAATTGGGTGCACGAATAGTAGATTGGAAGGTGACGCTTTGTCATGGGGAATGCGCATGGGTTCATCTTGCAACACGTATGTTGAATTTGTGAAGGCATTTTATAAACAATATTGGTCAAACACTGTGCAGATAGTATGCGTAGTGATATTTTCATGTGAGGTAACTTTGTTGATAGTGGGTGCAACAGGTACAAACAATTTTTCCAAAGTTACTCGGAAAGAAACTTTTATTTAATTGACCTATTTAAAGAAAGAGATTTAATGTTAATTCTTCTGGCAAAGTTACCAGTCATCGTACAGGAAAAATTATTAGGAGTACCAAAAGGCAATGATGACAGCGTATTACATGCTTTGGAACAGCTGGATTCATTGCCTGGTGTTCATCAACACAGAGAAGTATGGAGACAGAACGCTTGGAGACAAAACAGTAGAGACGAGAAGAGAAGTGATGTCAATGCTGGTAATTATAGAGATTCACATAATAGAGGTAGAGGTGGATGGCATCGCGATGGATGTCGTTACCATGGCAATGACCATACCAGTGTAGGAAATAATGATAATCACGAGTGGAGAGAAGAAGGAGTGGGCTACAGAATGATAACGGTTAGGACCAGCTAGATAATACTGATCAGTTTAGGTCAAATAATGATGTTGGTAGGAGAGACAGAGGAGAACATGACGGTAATGGGGAGAGAAGAAATTCAGATCGGCCGAGACAGGAAAACTAATTCCCAGTTCTGATGAAGTCCAATCGAGAACTAGTAGTGGCTGAGGGACACAGAACATTCATTACTTAGGTTACGAAGGTAGAAATGAGGTAAAGGTCGATTTTTTTATACGAGGAGGAAAATTAATTAAATGAAAGATACGAGCCCATTTTAAAGGTCAACCTTTATGGTAATGAGATATCTGCAGTTTTAGATTTGCGTAGTGACACTTGTGCCATTAATGAAGAATTATACTTGAAAGTAAGAGAAGGGAGTGATATTCCAGAATTGATAGTGCAGGGGGTAAGAATAATCGGAGCCATGGGGCGAAAAGAAAATTAATTAGGAGCCAAGAGATGTTAACAATCTATATTCAAGGGAAGAGTTTTGAAGTTATTGTAATGATTAATAGGGGAATATGTGTCGAAATAATATTGACTAAATTGGTTAATAGCTAATTGTGTTGTAGTAGATTTTAAGAGAGGGTTGCTAAAATACAGAGAAATTATATTTTATTTTGAAGGTGTGAAACTCCAAAGGATAAACAAAGCGAGTTTCATGTGAAGATGCTGAGGGACAATGCCAATGATTGTGATGAGTATGGCTGGAGTAGTAGCGGGCGATAATGACAGTTATGGCACAAATAGTTTCAGGGAAGCTAAAGCTAACTGTATGATTTTCAGTGAGGAAGACATGTTGTCTAATGGTGCAGACGATGATAATGGACTAGGTAGACGTAAATTTCTCCTGAATTTGACAACATTCGAAGAAAACGTTTATGATATAATTAATGACAAAGTAGATACGCTGGAGGAAGTGGGTTACAATGAGCGTGTATCTCTTCGAAAGTTCTTGAGGAAGCATGTGAAAGTATTTTCCGAAACACGTGTTAGTTTCCTTGAATTCCTTTAGCATGACTGCATGACAGGCGTGTCTTAATAATAAATAATAAATGGATTAAAAAGTGGTACATGATGTAACAGATTTTCACGGATCACTGTATATTTGAGCTCATATTAATTGAATTACATGTTGTACAGTAGTATAAATCTGCATTCATATTCATTTTATAAGACTGTACGGAGGAAAAATCTGTTGCGAATATAGTTAGTAGTAAAGAAGTAGTAGATTGAAACTTGGTGAGTGATGGAGTGGAACAACGTGAGTTACTGTGATTTAATTTCGAAGGTATATATCATGCACTGGCATTTTTGACGCCAGCTGTGTACAAAGAATTTTTTATCACGTTTAGTTTGGCAGTTAACAACCATTCAAAATGATGGGGTTGGAGTCTACGACAGCGTAGCTGACTGGCTGGTGGTCATGAGACAGTGGGCCGTGCCCCAGCGACTAGCCACTTGGCCAGTCAGCTACGCTATCGCAGACTCCGCCCCCGAAAATTTGATGGTTGTAGCTGCCAAACTAAACGTGATAAATATGTCCTTCAAAATTTTTTGTACACAGCTCGTGTCAAAAATTCCAGTACATGATATTAACAACTATTGTTCCATTTAAAAAACTATATTTGCATAAAAAATACAATTTCTAAGTAATATTACAATCTGTCTGTTGGCTAAAAATATGAGCTCCTGACTACCAATCCATTCTGTGAAAACAGAGTACATCATTCGCACTTTCCGTTTCTGCGGCGAAAGTGTTAGGCGATTCACCCTGTATAGCTTTGTAGTTGTTACAATCTATTCTTTTACCATGTTTGAAAACTGGTGTGATTCGGATCGCCTCCTGACTCCCACGCCACTTCCTGCGTGACCATTTGAGACTTGACATCCACTGCAGAGAAAGAAAAAAAGAAATGAAAATAAATAAATAAGTAAAGAGGGCACCTTGCTGCGGATTGTGCAGCTACTCCCCGTTGGAGGTACGAGCCCTCCTCTGGGTTGGGAGTCTATGTTGTTACTAGCATAAGTTAATCGGTGGTTTGTTATTCTGGGGGCTAAAAATGCGCTTTGCTAGGGATTCCGCAATCCTCTTCCCTACGGAAGTTCGAGCCCACCCCCGGAAATGGATTTGTATGTTGTTCCTATACTACATTCGAATGTACAAACATTTGAACATTTCAAAGAAAACACTTTATTGCAAGTGCAACGTTTTGTATTCTATCCTTCATTTCTTGTTTACTCGAATCGGATAATAAAATTAAAGTTACATTAATGAGGCCAAATACATAATATTACTGGTCCAAAAATGCATCCATTGCGGGAACAACTGCCGCGCGGAATGGTCGCGTAATCTAAGGCGCCATGCTGCGGACTGTGTGGTCGCTCCGGTATGACGTTCGGTCCTCTTCAGAGCGCGGGTGGTTGCGTTGCCCTTAGTGTAACTTAGTTCAGGTAATTTGTAAGGCTAGGGACCGATGAATGTTCAAATGTTTGTTAAGCTTAAGGGACTTAACTACTGGGTCATCAGTCCCTAAACTTACAAACCACTTATGAACTACCTACAACTAAGGACGGCACAAATATCCATGCCCGAGGGGGGATTCCAACCCCCGAACGTAGTGGCCGTGCAGACCGTGACTGAAGTGCCTCAGTCCCCTCGGCCACCGCGGCCGGCAGGGACCGATGACCAAAGAACTTTGGTCCAATAGTTTTACAACCATTTGACAATATGAACGAGAACAAGTCTTGAAAATGCCTTTCTGGTACTTTGTTAATCAACAAATCAATTTATTATTAACCGTTTATGTGGAAAAATACCGATTAAGAATAGGAAGCAACTGTAAGCAGTGGTCTGCTAATGTGTGAGGTCATCTACACGTCGTACGTAGTATTACAGCAACAAACGGACCAAATTGCTAAAGACATTGGTCCCTAGACTCACTAACTTCTGAATCTAAAATCAATTTGAAGTGAACACCCTCACTTGGTGTGTGGCATTGCTCCATAGTTTTAAATCCTATCATGTCAATTTGAAGAACTTATATTCTGACTGGTGAAATAAAGTGAATGCTGCACTCGACCACTACGTTTGGCTCTGATTTATTCTATAACAACTGTTATGTTATTTATGTGTCCGACTACTGCAAAAGGACAAATTAGGTTTGCAGAAACCTAGTAAAAGTTTTAATAAAAAAACGAAATTAACGCAGCTGTTAGGCTTTTGTCTATAAAATGATTCTCCGCTTGACGAACGGCAGTCCTATTTAAGATTCTGAAGTTACTTACATAACTTAAACTAAGGACAACACACACACTGACTTAAGTGAGGACTCGAGCCACCGACGCGAGCGCCCGTGTGATTCGTGGCGCTCCAGACCGCACGGCCTTTCCCGTGCGGCTCAAGCTAATTCTATAGCCCCATCACCATTTAATGTACCTCCATTTTGATTACTGCTTATTTTCACATTCACTGGTTTGACAATGCGTACCTACTACAGCAACTGAATAATGATCCGACCGGAGAACAAACCATTTTGTTTTCCTGTTTGAAGAAGGAAAGACCGCCTGCGTAAATCTACATCCCCCTTCCTCGCCATAACTCACGCATGCCGGATTTTCGAGTACTTTTTAACACAGTATGTGCTAAACCCTTTTACACAGCTTCTCTTCGTTCTGAAAACGAATGGGAGGAGGATTAACGTCCTCTAGACAGCATGGCTATTATAGGAGTAAAACCTTGAATGTGGAGGGGAATCGGCTGTGACCTTTCGAAGGAACTGATCTGCCATTTTCCTGGAAACTTATAGAAATTTGCTGAGATTTTAAATCTGGATGTCTGAAGCTGGATTTGAACCGTCGTCCTCCCGAATGTTAGTTCAGTGTCTCAATCACTGCTCTACTTTCGTGCGGTCACTTTGTAATGAAGCCTTGATACTTAACACCTCCAAAAACTAGGAATCCTGCATTGCTCCATTTTGTGTCACAGTTTGTTAAACAGAAACAATTTATTTCTCCAATTGTAGCAGTTTTCAGCAGATTTCCTTCACTTCTGTGGTATATATGTGCCACTTATTTATAACAAGAAGTCTGCTGATCAGTTAATTTTTGACGGTTTGTATACTTCGACAGACTTGCAAGAGGGAGTGGCGAATATCGAAATTTTAATATAGTTTTTCTGTTGAGTAATGATAGAAGATTGCACAACGTGTAAAGCCCTTTTTCTAACCAAGTACTTTCGTGAAACAGTGGGGCAGGTATTTAATTGCATTGACAAAACACAACTCACAACGTCAGTTTGTTTATCCGATTTAAAACAATCTTTCGAAAATTATGTCAATTTTCAATAAAGTTTCATTTTATACATTTCTTACACAGCTATGTATGAGCCAGAATAGACTAAACGCAAAATTACGCTATATATTTTCACTTATACAAATTCCTCAAAGTCTCCTGCAATAATTTACTTAATTTGATGTTGCAGGGTAAACGCAACAAATAAAGATTAAAAAGTCCTACATCCAGCAAAGTTATCAAACGTTAAGATGTGCAGAAATTTTTACGATGAGTAATTTTCTGAAAATCGAATAACAATATGATTGCCGGCCGCGGTGGCCGAGGGGACTGAGGCGCTTCAGTCACGGTCTGCACGGCCACTACGGTCGGGTGTTCGAATCCCCCCTCGGGCATGGATATTTGTGCCGTCCTTAGTATAAGGTAGTTGATAAGTAGTTTGTAAGTTTAGGGACTGATGACACCGTAGTTAAGTCCCATAAGCTTAACAAACATTTGAACATTTGAACAATATGATTCATCTGATAAGTACACAAATGCGCACTAGGACAAGGATTAGAGTAGGTCCGTAGGCGCAACAAGTTCGCTCCTTACTCGTTAGCGCCGTCGTTGCACGTCAGTGGGGCTGTGAGCGGTTTTTTTTTTTTGCCTTTTTTTGCCTTTGTCAACTTAAGGACAACTGCAAGTCAAATAACAAATTTAATATTTTCTCCAGATAGTGGGAAAAATGAGGAAAACTGTTCCAGAGGAGGAAGGTACTAAAGTAGATATTCCTCACCTGCTTAAGTGCGTTAACTCATGTATACAGAAAAAGAAACGCAACGGTTAATAAGATAATTCTGTTGCAGATGAGTCTCAGTGCGCTAACACATGCAGTCGAGAAGTCAACCAGAGAATGTGGAAGAACATTCTCCCAATTAGTAGTATAACCTTACCGGCATACGCTACCGACAATCGCGTGTAATTAGACTTCAGAATGATCTGTGTGCCTAATGAATTAATTACCAGATAAGGTTGTCAGAGGCGAAACCAATAAAGTAGTCAAGGTTACACACACAAACGGCACTTCGCGATTTAAATCGCAACAACGATGGTTTGGTGACCGAATCTTGCACATTTGTATTAGACTTAAGAAGCACGGGACAAAACTGTACCAAGAGAACAATTTTGAATAGGTTAATAGATACGGTAGACAGCTTGATGCACAGTACGAGCAACAAATTTAATTAATAAAATGTAATTTCTAATAGCAATAACCACCTACTAGTTAATTTGGAACAACGCGGTCACAGAATGCAGATTAAGTGCACACGCCACAGCAGCAGGAAACACTGAGCAATATAAAATCAATAGATTTAGGTTACTTATGCAGTGGAAACAATTATCACAAATTCTTCTAATGCATATAAAGTTTTTTTAAAGAATAAGCATGCATGCAACAATTCTACGTAAGATCAAACAATCACAAAATACTTGCCAAGCCACTTCACTATATCTTGATTAGCAACAATAATTGAAATTGTTGTACTTGGCTTGTGCCTACAATTACTAGCTGATTGATCAAGTCAGTCGTTTAATGAGACTAATGCAATGAACTTCTTTAAAAATTATGATAAATGTTAATTCTGAGAAGTGATGTTATTGCATGGACCATTGTTCCATATAATATCAACAACTTAATCTGCCATCAAACGTGT
This sequence comes from Locusta migratoria, assembly GCA_026315105.1. Lineage (NCBI taxonomy): Eukaryota > Metazoa > Arthropoda > Insecta > Orthoptera > Acrididae > Locusta > Locusta migratoria. The sequence continues at coordinate 365,461,754 of CM048748.1, forward strand.
TTAGCAGTGTAATTGGTTAAGTTTAATTCATTAACCAAGTGTTGCAGTGCATCTTTTCGTACCCGTGAATTGAATACTTAACACAAAATTAATATTCACTGCTTTGTAGTATTGAATGATTACACAACATGTTCATAATCAATGATCTGCAAATGTTATTAACTGTACTTTGAGGTTTTGTAACAGTACTAGTTACCTTTTGAAGTACATCAGATTTTAGTTACATTTAAGTAACGTCTTTTGTTGTTCAGTTTGGGCCTCGGAATATTAAAGGTAACGGAATAGGAACCTGTTTGGATAGTGCCGCGGGTGAATAATTTAACGACACTAATTAATTGCACACGAGTTTTCATTGAATCTTTGCAAAACTAAACATTGGCTTAGCATTACAGGTCTAAAGACTGTAAATTGGTTAGATCTTACTTTGCAGCGGTGGTGTGGCGAAGCTGGTGATTGTTACTGGCACTCTATAATGACTTGCAAAAGTGGGATCTTCTTGGCGACGAAATATTGTTTGAACATTAGGCCCACGGCATTGCTCTTGACATTATTCCTTTTGACGTTTTAACGCTGTGCCCACGTTAATTATTTGCCAGTGCCTATTGGCCAGAACTCCTGCTTGTATCAACACGTCGTAAAACGACACTACTACAGTTTGCTGCTGTGGTCCAACTTTTCTACCGCCCATCTCGAGAGCTCAACAATAACATATCTCTCTTGCGCCTCGCGCTAAGATGCTACGAACATTGCCCTCACTAACCCAACGTGTCTACTACAATGCTTTACAGTTGTTTCTCAGCACAACATGAAATCATTTAAACATTCGTCATTTACAGAATTTACTGACACAAGAAAATTAACCAATTTACACGCTATATATACACTTATAGGCTATACATATTTCTGATACTATCCGCTGTTATTTATACTAATCGTGCTTACACTAGAGGTCTGCATTATGTCCGATTTTTACCGGCGAGTCCCGCTCGCCCCTCTGGCTCTCGGGAGTGTGCGGCCGAGCGTCCTCTTCTACCGGTCGCGGGCAACCGATCGCCAGCGCTCGGTCGAGCGCGCCGAACGCTCGGCCGGTCGCCAGTGACCGGCGCACTCAGCGCCAGCGAGCTGCACTTCGTCAGACTGCTTAGATAATACTTCTTCCATAGATCATGAATACTACACTTCGTAATAATGTGTAACTTGTCAGTGTAATAAAAGGTGTCTGTACAAGATATTACATTACACAGAATGTTATATGACACAAATATATTTTGTATTATTTTTCTTTTTCTTTTTATTATTTTTTTTTTAAGTTTTACTAATTTATATCTAAAAACTCATCCATTGAGTAGAAGAAGTTGTCATTCAGTTATTCTTTCAATAAGTTTTTAAATGCTAGTTAGCTATCTGTCAGGTTTTGATGCTGTTTGATAGGTGACCGAAGACTTTTGTGGCAGCATAATTCACCCCTTTCTGTGCCAAAGTGAGATTTAACCCTGCATAGTAATATCATCCTTTCTCCTGGTGTTATACCTATGCATACTGCTATTAGTTTTGAACTGGGTTTGCCGCGGCGGATTAGCCATGCGTGATGCGCACGGCCGTTCGCCATCTGGGGTTCAGGTCCCCTCTCAGGCATGGGTGTCTGTGTTCTCGTTAGGTTAGTTTACCTTGGTTTAAACTGTTTCCAAGCTACGGACTAATAACCAAGCAGTTGAGTCCAACAGATTTACAAACCTGAACTGGATTGGATTATTAACAACAAATTTCATCAGTGATATATATATATATACTCTGAAGTAACTGTTAGGATATCTAAATCGTTAAATAGGTGTCTCCAGGATGATCTTGGGTCCGCTCCAGCAATTATTCTGATTACACGATTTTGTGCAATGAATACTTTTTTACTCAATGGTGAATTACCTCAGAATATGATGCCATACGAAAGCAGTAAATGAAAATAGGTGGAGTAAAGTAATTTACTGAGATTCTTATCGCAAAACTTTGCAAAAACCCTAATAGGATACGTAGCTGAACCCAAACGTTTTAGCAGACGATCAATGTGTTGCTTCAAGTTTAATCTCTCATCAATTCACACATCTAAAATTTTTGAAAAACTCTGGTTTCCCTTCTAAACGAACGAGAATTCTACCTTAGCTACAGACTTCAGTTCAAAGTCTATATTTATCACTGGAGTTGTTCCATTTACTGTACGGAACGGTATATGCTGTGTTTTATCAAAAGTTAATGAGAGTCCGTTTGGTTAGAACAACTTAATAATTTTGTGAAAGACGTTATTTACGATTACATCAGTTAGTTCTCGATATTTGAATGATACTTGTACCATCAGCAAAAAGAACTAACCACCGGCCGCGGTGGCAAAGGGGACTGAGGCGCTCCAGTCACGGTCTGCACGGCCACTACGGTTGGGGGTTCGAATCCCCACTCGGGCATGGATGTTTGTGCCATCCTTAGTGTTAGCTAGTTCATAAGTAATTTGTAAGTTTGGGGACTGATGACCCCATAGTAAAGTCTCATAAGCTATACAAACATTTGAACATTTGAACTAACCTTCATCAACGTAGAATGGAAAGTCATTAATGTATATCAGTGATGAGAGACCACCGCTTCATATTAACAACTTACTTATTTCTTTTACAAATGTCTTTCGTTGTTTACTATCAGTTCTATAACCCAAATACTACAATTGTTTATGTTACATTTGATGTTTGATGTTGTAAGTTTAGAGAATCATGACCCCGCAAGTTACGTCCTATGAGTTTTACAAACATTTAAACATTTTTAACTATTTTGCAAACTACTGGAGTTTCGACCATTGATGTGATCATGTCTTCCAGTAATTGTAACGTTAAAAACTGTAATTTCTGTATATAGTATTTTGTTCCGTTCGGTAGACAAACGGTAATACGTGCGTTATGTGCAGAGTATCTGCAAACTCGGCCACGTATACATTGTACTAATATTGATTGCGTTGCTCAAAGCCAGGTAGGTTTCTAATGTGATTCCGCAGTGAAGAGCACGCGGCAGTCGCGCTGTCACCGGCCGAGACTGCGAGAGCGCTCGAGCGCTCGAGCGCCCGGCAGTGCTCGACGGTTGCGCCGATAACCGAGAGCTGGAGGGCGACCGGCCACAAATGCTGCATTAGACGGCCGCAGCCGTGTCACAGCGTTTTCATCGAAATGCAGAGCTCTAGCTTACACACGCAGACAGTGGCGTTGGTCACTGTGTCGTTGTGGTACAGTAGGGATTGGGCAAGTAATATATGTTAAAAACCAACTTTATATATGTATGAATTCACGTCCCCGTTCCCGGGAGTATAAAATTACACAACGGAAAGAACAGAAAACGTCTCCGTGAAAATTAGGGCACTAGTCCTTTGCTTTAAAAAATAACAAAAGACAAATGAAGATAAAATTAAGGCTACTCTCACAGAGAAAAATGTCAGCGTCAAAATGTTCATGTGTCAGTTAACTTACGAGAGCTTTTTGGTACCCTCGGACGAGTACCGCCGACAGAGTTCGAAGATTGATCCTGGTACCTATTCTGCGTTCTTAATTTTTGATGGGCGTTCCACAGGTACTTTACACATTCCGACAGCTTATGTTCAATAATGGCTTAGCTCGTGTGCCCCACTCACCATATCGTAGATTTGTAGTTTGTACGTATTTTCGTAGCTCTAGCACAGGCGCTCGCGAGCGAGGTGACTCAGTCTGACTCGTAGCGGAAGGGAAACAGGCCAAGTGTGTACCGTCTCTCGGGATGTGGCATATGAAAAAACTTAGTACTGCTAATAATAAATTTTTAAGAGCTAAACTGTGTATTGCAAAAGAAAACTTTTGAGAAAATATCCCTTCTGTGTAAAAAATATGGCGATATTAAATGTTACAAATGAGAATGACTGAATAGTCGTGAATGGCGATAGAGATATTATAGAACAGTACCGGTACAGTAGATAATAGAAAATGGCAAACTTTTGTCTCTGGTTGTCTACTAGTCTGGTAGTACTGATGTCGATCTGCTCAGGGCTCTAATTAGTAATGTATTTAGTTTGAGAAGGAAATATATTTAGCTATGTTTACAATTTATTAATGTATAATAGTACCCTTTAGTACTAGTTTGATTGAAGTATTTCTTGGAGTGATTAGCGGGATTAGTACATTTTTTCTATCCACTGTCGTAGAATGACACCACCAAATTTTCACTTAAATAGGGCTACAAGAATCGCTGACATGTAAAGGATAATAGTTCATTGCTCACCTTTATAGAATGTTAACGTCTCAGAATGGACTGCCAAATCATTTAGAATGACAGTAGGATCATCTTATGTATAATGTCCGGTGTGGCGGTATGTATATATATATATATATATATATATATATATATATATATATATATATATATACGGATTAACAAAAAGAATTGTAAAATACGTAGATTCTCTTGTTAATGGAGGAGAATGGATCCAAAAAGTTAAAAAAGATTTGAAATTAGCCAAAATTAATAAAAAAGAAATAGCTGCAAGCAACAATTTTAGAATAAAAGTTGAAAAGTGGGAGGTTAAACCAGAGACAAAAGCACCGAGAACTGGAACAAAATGGAGTGAAGAAAGAAGAACTAAATTTTCTCAAACAATGAAAAACTGGTGGGAAAATAAAAAGAACCAGAAGACCAAGAATAACGGAAAATGAACCAGCTTTACTTAGCGTCTTCCACATGGGAGCTTTACGACTAATGTGAGTGTGTGTGTATGTGTGCATACAAATTTACAGTTTTATACCAACCTTCATGAAATTTTGCGGTCTTGACATGCAAAGAGGAAGACCATAGTCTACAGAAAATTTTATATGCTTCGTGGACGAGGATACTTTACAACAGACTTCTCTTTGACATTGTACGTAACCCACAGGATTGCAAGTATTCCTTTCTGCCACCATCTAAAATTGAAACCAGCAATAATAAACATCTGGTCTGTCGACTGCACTTATTTCTGATATCTGTTTATAATAATATACTAAATGAAACTTCCTGGCAGATTAAAATTATGTGCCGGAACCGGGACTCGAACCTGGGACCTTTGCCTTTCGCGGGCAAGCGCACTACCGACTGTGCTATCCCGACACGACTCACGATGCCGCCTCACAACTTTACTTCCGCCAGTACCTCGCCTCCTACTTTCCAAACTTCACAGAAGCTCTCCTGCAAACACGCAAGACTAGCACTCCTGGAAGAAAGGATATGGTGGAGATATGGCTTAGCCACAGCCTAAATGTTTTCGAAACTAGAAATCAACAAAAAGGAAAGAGCAAAATGTGATTATTACTTCCATAATGGTTCCTAGTTCAAATATCGTGGGCAATACCTTCAGTAAATAAAAACTATGTTTCAAATTTCAGTGAAATAGAAGGAACACATTTTATAATTATGTTCGGAAAAGTGGATTTTATTTTTTAATAGCATTCTTTATCTCTGACTGAGCTTTTAACCTTATGTGGAAATAAATTAAATTAGACTATAAGCTGAAAACAAATGCTACACTTGTTATACTTTGTAATGTTACGGTCCAACGATCTGGCGATCTACTAATAAATCTGATAGACATGTTTTCTTTCCAGTGTTAAAGAAAAATTTACTTTTCCTAGGGAGTCATAAAAAGACAAAGTGACCACAAGAAGTACACAGTTTTCAGGAAATTTAGAGGGCCGAAATTTGAATCTAACTAGAGAAAGATTCTGCTCCAGCCAACTTACATTTCGCGTGGAGAACAGAAAAGCCGATGCCGGAGGAGGACTCGAACCTCTGACGGGAGCAACCGTTCTGTCCCTGATATATGATAAAAATACTAGTCCGTTAATGTCCAGGTAGACCACACCTACTATATAAGTGTCAACCGATTTACTGGCTTTTTTAGGCTTGCGGGAAATTAGTAATGTGTAAATTTTGACCAAGCACTGCAGGATAGGAATAAATTTCCTTCCTGTCGGCAGGTATAGAAATAATCACTAGTCCATTATCTCTCTGAACAACGGAATATTGAAAGGAAGTAAGCGTAGGATTTAAGGTGCCGTCGACATCGCGGTCATTACAGTTGGTGCAGACGGATGGACATGGTTTTCATAAGAGTGGGAAGGAACCATCCCCGATTTTACCTTGAATTATTTAGGGAAATTACGGGAATACTAATTTAAGATGCCTTCAAGCGCTTTTAAACCGCAGTTCTTCCAAAAGACAATCCATTCCACCTTCTATCCTGGTTCCGAACATAGTAGTACCGCCAGTATCGTGCACAGAGTCATCATGGATCTACCTGAAAATACAAAACTTCACTCCATGTTGAAAATAATGAAATGGCGTCATATTCATCCCATTTGATGTCATTTAGTTAACTGCACATGATAACAGCAACAGGATGTACAACACAGCTTGAATCGTCATGTTCAAATGTTTGTAATGCTTATGGGACTTAACTACGGGGTCATCAGTCCCTAAACTTATGAACTAGCTAATACTAAGGACGGTACAAATATCCATGCCGAATAGGGATTCGAACCCCCGACTGTAGTGGCCGTGCGGACAGTGACTGGCGCGCCGTAGAGCGCTCGGCCACCGCGGCTGGCGAATCGTCATGTTGCTGAGAAGTCGGCTACGTGAGAATTGAATCCGGTAATGTGTAATTTCCGTGCCGATGGAAGAACAGCCATCATCGCTTCTCAGGTTTCTGTGACGTGGTTCTACAGGATAGAAGTAAAACGAAATTCTTTCTACATTTTCATTAAATAAGGAATTATTATGAAATATGGTGAAATTACCACATACTACATGCCTTGAAAGCGGCAACATTTTTGGCGATACAAAAAAAGTTCATAAGTATTTCGTGCTAAAGGACGAAACTGTTGAGGTAGCAAGTCCTTAGACCTACAAACTACTTATACTGACATTAAGACAACACACATATACATGTCCGATGGAGGGCTCTGTCCACCGAGGCAAGCAGTTATTCGATCCTAACTTGGCGCTCCAGATCGCACGGCCATTCCCGCGCGGCTCAGCGATACAGGAAAATGACAACACAAGCGGCACACAGTGTATATGAAACGAGCGTTTCAGGAATTAATACACAGTTTTAATCCGTACCTGACACCTTAGAAATTATCTAACTCGAAATACGTAACTTAATGAAGAGATGACACAGATGTTTGTCAATTTGAACATCCATGATAAACGTGCTTCAGCACTGAAGATGGTCTGTGTAACTGAAATCTATTTGCTGCTTGTCAGTTCATTGGTTACACAGAAGAGCCGAAGACGCTGGTCCACTTGCCTAGAGAACTCACGAGACTCACTAGTGCCGCAACACGACGTCGCAGGCACTCGACTAACGTCTGAAGTAGTGCTGGCGGCAGCTGACAATCACGCATCCTTGAGGGTAAGAGGGGCTGGCGGTCTCTTTTGAACAGAATGTGGTACAGCATCCAAGATGTGCTGAATGATGTTCATGTCTGGGGAATTTGATGGCCAGCGGACGCGTTTAAACTCTGTTCCTGGTGCCACTCTGTAGCAATTCTGGACGTATTCTCCTACTGAAATTGACCAAGTCCGTCGAAATTCACAATGCAGATGAATAAGTGCAGGAAACGTACGTAGGTATCACCTGTCAAAGTCGTATAAGGAAGTGCATCACTCCAACTGCACACGCCCCTCATCATTACATAGCCCCAGCAACCTTAACAGTTCCTTGCAAAAATGCAGGGTCCATGGATTCGTGCGGTTGTCTCTGTAGCGAAACTCGTCGAACTAGGCAAAGTGTTTCTAATCGTCGACAGTTGAATGTCGGTGTTTCCGAGCCCAGGCGAGGCGTAAGAATTTGTTTCGTGCAGTCATCAAGGGTACAGGAGTGGTCATTGGATCCTACAGTCCATGTCGACGACATTGGATGGTTCGTACTAGTGTTACTTAAACATCGATTATTGCACATTCAACATTATCGACAGTATTTTTACAAGCTATTATCATATAAACTATCGACTGCTTTGAACTGATGTTTTCAATGAAAAATAGCGTACTAAGAATTTTTTATTCTTTAGAATACTGTTCAACTATACAAAAATACTGTCTTAGAAAAAGTGTGGTAAGTAAATTCTTGTTTTTAGTCTCTTCTTCACAGCACATTACAATATGTAGAACAATACAAGATAAGGCTTATGCCCGAAATAATTATGAATAGCAATTACAAAAATCTGAAAGCAGATTGCGTAAAACAGAGTTGGATATTTAAACGATTATGTCCACTCATCATGTAAATAAAGGTTGTGCTTTTCCTACAATCAGAGGAAAGTCTTGCATACTTGAAGTAACAGGTTCTGCTGATTGAACACAATGCAGGCAACCAAAATATTAATGATACTTGTGCTTCTATAAATTCACATGTGACGCTGAGGCGTTGGGATCACGTAATTTTTTTGTATTTTCGAATCACCTATACATTAACATGTGACATAGAAAATATCTTTAAGTACAATCAGAACACAAACATAAGAGAACAATATTGGGCGTGCTGACATAAAAAAGATAATAATGGTGTTATCAGTATTCAGTACACTCACAAACTCTTAACATATCTACAGGGTGTCCCACTCAACTTTTTCACCCCAGATGTCTCTGAAACTACGAGAGATATTGAAAAACGACTTTTATGAACGTATGGCAGGGGCTTATAAAAGTAGGTATTATGAGACACTCCAAACCGTGAAGAAATATTATTGTCAGCAAAAACGTATGTTTTTTATATGGATACCCCATATTATTTATTAAGCAATCGATAGAATGAAAAATCACAAAAAGAACGGCGCTGGTTGCATCGCGATGCGTCAATGACATCCGGAGAAACTGCGAAGAGAAGTTGAAGCTTGAAATAAATTAGGCGCGGTGCTAGCGCACGTTTGAGGCTCAAAAGAGGCTCACGGTAGAGTCTCGGACACCCGTCAGCAGCGCGCCTCATGCTCTTCAAACATCAACTTTGCTTCGCAGTTTCTCCGGATGTAACTGACGCATCGAGATGCAACCGACGCCATTCTTTTTGTGATTTTTAATCCTATCGATTGCTTAAGAAATAATATGGGGTATCCATTAAAAAAAATAAGTTTGTGTTGAAAATAATATTTCTTTACGTTTTAGAGTGTCTCATAGTACCTACTTTCATAAGCCCCTGCCGTACGTTCATGACTATGAAAGTGGTTTTTCAATATCCCCTGTAGTTTCAGAGATATCTCGGGTGAAACAGTTGAGTGGGGCACGCTGTATATAATGTCACTGTTTCTTCTAGTAACTGCATTGTATTACAACAGCCTTACATATTTTTCTTGCTCCATGTAAGTCAGCTAACATACACCTGATAGGTATGGAATGTGTACAACCGAGTGTTGCAAGCCAAACACGAGAATTCCCTTTCTCACGTCCACTTCCCCCTGTCGTCCCATCTGTTGATAACATGGTATGTAAACAATATTGACCACCTTAAATGTTGATTAAATACCAATATACAATTTACTTTCTTTCTGTATTCCACACCCTACGGAAGTAGGCTAATAGGGTCCATCAATTTTTAACGGGCAAATTAAAATAGATTTGCATGATAAACGATAGGACTATTCATAGTTAAAACAGATTACCGATACTATCGATTAATCGAAAGTCCATCGATATTTAAGTAACACTAGTTCACACGCTGACACTCGATGGCCCAACATTGAAATCGGAAGCAATTTGCGGAAAGGTTGCACTTCTTTTATGGTGAACGATTCTCTTCAGTCGTCAGTGGTCCCGTTCTTGTAGGATTTTTTTTCCTGCTGCAGTTATGTCGGAGATTTGATATTTTACCGGTGAACTACTGAAATGGACATACGGGAAATCCCCACCACATCGCTACTTCGCAGATGTTGTGTCCAATCTCTCGTGCGCATCATAACACAATGTTCAAAATCGTTCTTGATATCTGCCATTGTACCATTATAACAGATCTAACGCCTGCGACAGAAACTGGGTATCTTATATAGGTGTTGCAGGCCGCAGCGCCCTCTGCTGACGCGAATGAAAAAAGTTCGTGGCGCTTACGTCACGTCACGTCATCAGAGAAGACTTGTAAACACACGATCCCTAGCTGACTGGTTGGCCGCTGTGTGGGCTGTGACCCTGTGGCCAGCAAGTCAGTTAGCGAGGGAGTTGACTCAAGCCTTCTCTGATGACGTATGTACGAGCCACGACCTGCCTTTCTCGACGGTCTCGTCTGCTATTTACATGTCTCCGTATCTCCGTGCTTGCATACGCATACCTAAACCCGTTTCTTTGGCCCTTCAGTGTAAAAAGATTAATAAGGTTCTTAAAGGCACTAGGTATCTGACAAAACACAAGCGCCGCTGTTAGTAAAACACAGAAAGACATCGGAAATATTAGTAAGTACAGTACGACTTACTGGCTATTGATCCCTTCATCTGCGAGTTGTCTCGCAGAAACGGTCTGTGCCCAAGTCAACCACTGAACGAAAGTTCCGTTACCAGGAATTGCATCGGCCTGCGATAGCAGAGGCGGAGCGGGCAGTAACGCTTTATCTCTGCCGCTGTCGACTGTTGTCGCTGCAAAATCCTCGCAATTAGCCCGCGGTGCTGATTACACTGTGCTCTGCCGTTAAGCGGGATTACCAGTCGATCTGTATCGAGAGCCCCCATTTAGACAATGTATTGTACCAACATACGAAGCATTGGAACAGACCTACAAGGAAAATAGCGTTAGCCTAAACCAGAAAACATAAAAAAGGAAGTAAGGTGATTCCTAATAATGGGTGCGATCCGCTTCTGTATACGTGACAAGTTATTTGGCGATGATGTATTTCAATTTATGTAGGAGACATAAAATGTTTTCAATTAGCATCATTTTGGATAATCCACGTGATTGTCAGGTGAAGGATCGTGTGTTGGTTACGTAATTAACACTAGACACAAAAAAAGTTCCTAATATCATTGAAACAGAATATTATGAATGAAAAAGCTAAAAGTATGTTCACGGCACTATATTCATAAAGTGAGATAAAATAAATTTTACATTTTTGCCACTATGAAAACCGAACGAAGTGTAATCGGGAAAAACACAGTAAATAAACTATATATAAGTTAACAAAATATGATGAAGTGTTAATACCAATGTCAACTACGATCATATGTTCTAGAGTTGTTTTTGTGTGCTGTCCGTAGAGAAGCTTACTTCCAGTTTAAAATTTGTTAGTGTTGTTGATTAGGATAAAGACCTTGAAAATATGCTGAGAATGCATATAAACAAAGATCCGTTATAATTTAGCTACACTATAGCAGGTCAGCAACTGGAAGCAGTTAATTCCATAAATTATCTGGGAGTAGGCATTAGGGGAGATTTAAAATGGAGCGACCATATAAAATCAATCGTCGATAAAGTAGAAGCCAGATTTAGATTCATTGGAAGAATCCGAAGGAAATACAGTCCGAAAACAAAGGAATTTGGTTACAGTACAACCGTTCGCCGACTTCTTGAATACTGCTCACCAGTGGGGGATCCGTTCCAGGTGGGGATGATGGTGGAAATAGAGAAGATCCAACGGAGAGCAGCGCGCTTCGTTGCAGGATCGTTTAGTAATCGTGAAAGCGTTACGGAGATGATCGATAAACTCCAGTGGAAGACTCTGCAGGAGAGACGCTCTGTCGCTCGGTACGGGCTTTTGTCGAAGTTCCGAGAACATACCTTTACCGAGGAGTCTAGCAGTATATTGCTCCCTCCTACGTATATTCGCGAAGTGATCATGAGGATAAAATCAGAGAGGTTAGAGCCACACAGAGGCATACCGACAATCTTTCCTTCCGCGAACATTACGTGACTGGAACATTACGAGAACCGATAGTGGTACTCAAGGTTCCATCCGCCACACACCGTCAGGTGGCTTGCGGAGTATGGATGTAAATGTAGAATATTTACAATAAACACATAATTGTTGTTGTTGTTGTTGTTGTGGTCTTCAGTCCAGAGACTGGTTTGATGCAGGTCTCCACCCTACTCTATCCTGAGCAAGCCTTTTCATCTCCTCCTAAGAACGACAACCCACATCCACTTGAATCTGCTTACTATACGCGTCTCTTGGCCTCCCTCTGCGATTTTTACCCCACACACTTCCCTCCAATGCTAAAGTTACGATTCCTCGATGTCTAAGAATGTGTCCTACCAATCTATCCCTTCTTTTAGTCAAGGTATGCCAGAAATTTCTTTTCTCCCCAATTCGGTTCAGTACCTCCTCATTAGTTACGCGATCCACCCACCTAATCTTCAGCATTCTTCTGTAGCACCACATTTCAAAAGCCTCTATCCTCTTTCTGTCCACACTGCTTATCGTCCATGTTTCACTCCCATACAAGGCAACACTCCATACAAATGCCTTCAGAAAGGACTTCCTTAGGCTTAAATCAATATTCGATGTTAACAAATTTCTCTTTTTCAAAAACGCCTTTCTACCCATTGCCATTCTGTATTTTATATCATCTGTACTGCGACCATCATTTGTTATTATACTGCCCAAGTAACAAAACTCCTCTACCTCCTTTATTGTTTCGTTACCTAATCTAATTCCTTCAGCATCACCTGATTTTTTTACACTGCACTCCATTACCCTAGTTTTGCTCTTGTTAATATTCATCTTATATGCACCTTTCAGCACACTGTCCATTCCGTTCAATTGCTCTTCCAGGTCCTTTGCTGTATCTGACAGAATTACTATGTCGTCGGCAAAACGCAATGTTTTTAATTCTTCACCCTGAACTTTAATTCCTTCTCCAAATTTCTCCTTGCTTTCCTTTATAGCTTGCTCAATGTACAATTTGAACAACATTGGGGAAAGGCTACAACCCTGTCTTACTCACTTTCCAACCACTGCATCCCTTTCATGCCCTTCAACTCTGACAACCGCTGTCTGGTTTTTGTACAAGTTGTAAATAACCTTACGCTCCCTATATTTTACTCCTGCTTGCTTCAGAACTTTAAAGAGTTTATTCCAATCAACATTGTCAAAAGCCTTCTCCAAATCTACAAAAGCTAGAAATGTTGGTTTGCCTTTTCTTAATCTATCTTCTAGGATAAGCCGTAAAGTGAGTATTGCCTCCCGTGTTCCTACATTTCTCCTGAACCCAAACTGATCTTCCCCGAGGTCGGCTTCTACCAGTTTTTCCATCCTTCTGTATATAATCCGTGTTAATATTTTGCAACCATGACTTATTAAACTGATGGTTCTGTAGTTTTCACACCTGTCTGCACCTGCTTTCTTTGGTATGGGGATTATAACATTTTTCTTAAAGTCTGAGGGTACTTCACCTGTCTCATACATCTTACACACAACGTGAAACAATTTTGTCATGGCTGGTTCTCCCAGAGACTTCAGTAGCTCTGACGGGATATCATCTACTCCAGGGGCCTTGTTTCGACTTAGATCTTTCAGTGCTCTGTCAAATTCATCTCTCAGTATAGTATCTCCTATTTCATCATCATCTACATCATCTTCCCTCCCTACAATAATGTCTCGAAGTTCATTTCCTTTGTAGAGCCTCTCTATATACTCTTTCCACCTTTCAGCTTTCCCTTCTTTGCTGAGAACTGGTTTTCCATAAGTGTCCTTGATATTCATAGAGCTGTTTTTCTTATCGCCAAATGTTTCTTTTATTTTCCGGTAGGCTGTATCTATTTTTCCCCTATTTATACATTCTTCTACATCCTTGCATTTGCCTTCTAGCCATTCCTGCTTAGCCATTTTGCACTTCCTGACAATCTCACTTCTTAGTCGTCTGTACTCCATTTTGCCTGTTTCATTTACTGCATTTTTATACTTTCTCCTTTTATCGATTAAATTTAGTATCTCCTGTGATATCCAAGGATTCTTTGTAGGTCTTGCCTTCCTACCTATTTTGTCCTCTGCTGCCTTCACTATTTCATCTCTCAATTTTACCCATTCCTCCTCAACTGTTTTATTTTCCTCTGTTTCTATCAATTGTTGCCTGAAGCTCCCTCTGAAATTCTTAAGAACTTCGGGTTCCTTCAATTTATCTAGGTCCCATCTCATTTTCCTACCTTTCTGTAATTTCTTCAGTTTCAGCCTACAGTTCATAATCAACAAGTTATGGTCAGAGTCTATGTCTGCCCCTGGGTATGTTCTACACTTCAAAACCTGGTTCCGAAATCTATGTCTTACCATTATAAAATCTATCTGGTATCTCCCGGTGTCTCCTGGTCTCTTCCACGTATACAACCTTCTTTTGTGATTCTTGAACCAGGTGTTTGTTATAACTAAATTATGTTCTGTGCAAAATTCTACCAGGCGGCTTCCTCTTTCATTCCTTTTGCCCAGACCATATTCACCCACTATCTTCCCTTCCCTTCCTTGTCCTACTACCGAATTCCAGTCTCCCATAACAATTAAGTTTTCCTCTCCCTTAATTGTCTGAATAATTTCCTTTAGCTCCTCATATATTTCTTCGATCTCCTCATCATCGGCAGAGCTAGTTGGCATATAAACCTGTACTACTGTTGTCGGTGTTGGCTTCGTATCTATCTTGACAATGATAATTCGATCGCTGTGCTGGTCATAGTGGTTTACCCGCATACCTATTTTCTTATTCATTATCAATCCTACTCCTGTGATACCCCCAACTGATTTTCTATTTATAATCCTGTACTCACCTGACCAGAAATCCTGTTCATCCTGCCACCGAACTTCACTAATCCCCACTATATCTAACCTCAACCAATCCATTTCCCTTTTTAAATTTTCTAATTTTCCTACTCGATTAAGGGATCTAACATTCCACGCTCCGACCCGTAGAATGCCAGTATTGTCTTTCCTGATGATCACATCCTCCTGAGTAGTCCCCGCCCGGAGATCCGAATGGGGGACTATTTTACCTCCGGAATATTTTACCCGAGTTGATGCCATCATCATATGTTCATACAGTAGAGCCGCATGTCCTCGGGAAAAATAACGGCTGTAGTTTCCCCTTGCTTTCAGCCGTTCGCAGTAGCTGTGTGGCAAAGCCACTTTAGCTGATGTTACAAGGCCAGCTCAGTCAATCATCCAGACTGTTGCCCCTGTAACTACTGAAAAGGCTGCTGCCCCTCTTCAGGAACCACACGTTTGTCTGGCCTCTCCACAGATACCCCTCCGCTGTGGTTGCACGTACGGTACGGCTATCTGTATCGTTGAGGCACGCAAGCCACCCCACCTCGGCAATGTCTGTGGTTCATGGGAGTGGAACACATAATTAAAAATTGCAAAAGCTACGAGAATGTAATTACAGTATTTAGTTCTAGAAAACTTACATCATACGACTAACTTAATGTCATTAACATTAAAAATACATGACCAGACATTCCAGAAGAGCCCTGTTGTTATACACAGCATTGTCCCTGTCATAACCGTAAATGAGAAGAAATATTGAGGCACCGTCTCTGCCATCGACAACCTCAGAGTCAAACAGGTTCCGATATACAGCCTGATGGAAAATTGACCATCAACAACGATAAGATATCCGCGTACGTCAACAATAGTAGCACTGCACTCGATACAGAAAATTGTCCTGTTGCTGCTCACTTAACAGTCTACACGCCATCAGACTGTGTCAGAGGAAATCTGGATTCCTCTGTGAACAGCACGTTTCGCTATTGGAATATTGCCTCTTTACATGGTAGCGGCAGAATTAGAGGCGATGTGCGAGATGCTGTGTCACGATGACCGCTAGTACGCAACGTCAGGGACGTCATCTGCAGCTTACAGGCCGGTCGCATAATTATAGCGCCTGTAGTGTTCAAATCAAATGTTTGTAAAGTCTATGGGACTCAACTACGGGGTCATCAGTCCCTAAATTTACAAACTACTTATGAACTACTTACGAACTAGGACGGCACAAATATCCTTGCCCGAGGGGGGATTCGAACCCTTGACCGTAGTGGCCGTTCTGACCGTGACTGGAGCGCCTTAGTCTCCTCGGCCACCGCGGCCGGCCGCCTGTAGTGGCTCTCAAGTTATCGTCTTGTGGTGTTCATGAGGCATAAGTTACGACGTCGCAACGACGGCGATCTTGGCAAAGTAGCCTTGTCCACAACAATCAGTTATGTAAATCACTTCCAATCTAAGGACAATTTACAGCAGCACAGAGCGAAGTCAATTCGTTCTTGCAATGAACAGACTACCTTTGCATCTTGTACTGCAGTAAGGTTTCAAATTACAACCGACTGTATGAATAAAACTTTCTGAAATGACAATAGTCAACTGTGCACCTCACTGCATAATATATGCAATTATAATTTGCATTGGTTGTATAGAGACAACGGGTCACCATCTCTTTACTGAACGAGGAATGTCACTCCGACCATGCATAATTTATTTTCTCTAGCCTCAGTTGCGAGTTTCTGAAATAATTATGCAGTAACGTCACAGGTGCAAAACGTTAGTAGAATAAGTAAATACCACCCAGTGATATTTAGACAGATTTAAGTATGCACAAAGGGATCCGCAGCATAAAATGAATTTAACAGAGACGATTCTGCAATATGTGGCTTAAATATTTAACAAAGGGATCAACAGAATGACTACGCAGGTTGTACCTGAACACACTTAGTCCGTATTCCGTATGTAACGCTTACAGAACTTGAAACAAACTCCAAGGAAAGCATGAATTAAACTTCTAAAAGACGAAGCCAAATTTCTATTATGTTGTGATATCAATTCGTTCAATAAAGTATTTTCATGTCGAAAATAATGTGCTACAACCTTTTTTAAACTGTAGTGAACTTGGTCAATTACAGACACCGTAAAATGGATTGCCCTTTGAACCGAGCCCACGTTAGTTGCTTGCAAGTCTTTAGTATTGGTTTTATTGACTGTGTAGCTTACAACTCATGTCTTTCGATTTCTCATGGAGTTATGTCAATTTGTCCAGACTAGCCTAACTAAAGAGGCACCTTACCTTTCTGCACTCCTACCGAATGATCAGTAATGAAAGAATATATCTTGGCACATTACTACTCTCAGAATTACATGAAATCGCTCTCACCCAGTCTTAGGCGCTACAGAGGACAATGCTGTGGGAATCCCATAATCAGACAGACAGCAGCAAAAACATAACCTAATTAATATTTGCATGGTAAAAATAATTTAGTGCACCGCAATTGTTTCTCTAACAGTAAATGACAATAATTTACAAACGTAACTGATGGTGTATTCATCTGACATTTACTTCATATTCAAATTGTTAACACATTCTTGCTGGAAATGAATCTACATCAAGGTAAAATTGCAAAACAACTGATAGTTAATGGGTCTCATAATAAACTTCATCTCTTATTGTCATGCTATAGGAAATTTAGGAATTTCATTCTGAAACGTATTCACCACCTAATACATGCAAAATAGTTGAAAACTACTACAGAGACATATCTGCTTGAGTACATTGACGATTTGATTAACTTTATCAAAATTTTAATGCTACTTGAGTCGGTGGTCAATAGGGGAGACCGGGGCACGTTGGCCATATTTATTTTTTTATTTTTCTGAATATTATTTTATTTTACATATTTAAATTGATGAAATTATCGTTAAATTTTAGAGAGGTCCTTAAGGAATGTGGATGGCATATATTAAGCTTGAAAATATCAGTTAAAGTATTAAAAAATTAATTAGTGGACATATGTTAAGTGGGCCAATCTGCCCCTACGTTGACCCATGTAGTCTTCTGGTAAGTTAAAATAGCACAACTTTAGGAAATCAAAATAAAACTAATAATTATCAAGAAACATACTTTAATGTACATAATATCAAGTTAAATATTGAGTTAAATGCTTAACTTTGAGGACTATGACAAAGAAATAGGTTACACTTTCTAGGATTTATAATACAAACCAGCCAACTTTAATCTCTGTCCAGCTCTAAAGGATGAGCTGAGTTTTAATATAAAATAGTCCACGAGCCCAACGCTTGCAGTTTGTGTACTGAATTCCTTGCTCTCTAGGTTATTTGAAAAATGCACAGTAGTGAATCTTCCCCATCGTCATCATTATCAACATCTTGCTTTTTTTAAATGCTTTATGTACACAGCAAGTAGTAGTTTAACATCTACCACAGTAACAGTGTAACATACGCGACACCTAATCTAAATGACCAACACGTAACGGAAGTACAAAAGAGGGTTTCTGAATCCAAGGAAAATTTCAACACCCACCCTCTATACTATCATTGTAGCTAAAGATTTCAAAGGAACATGGCATGAAAGAAGGATAAATGGACCAACACGTAACGGAAAATTTATAGTACAAAGGAACGAATTAAAAAAAATCACAATAATTTCTGCTCACTCGCTCTAAACTGTCATTGTCGCTACAGATTTCAAAGACGTAAGCCATAAAAGCGTGATAGCTGGGACACATAACCTAAATGGCGAAAATGTAACAAAATTTACCAGTAAGACGAACGATGAAAAGTCTGAGAAAAATCACCATAATTACTACTTACACTGCACATACTGTTTCTGTAAACCATATCACTGAAATCCACTCTCTATTGAGTAAGAGCTCTAACACTTTTGAAAGGCACACCTCGTGGTGTAACTTTTGAAATAAAAAGAAACATATTAATATTTGACAATGTCTTTTTATAACTTCGGTCAGAAATCAACGATGACAATGTTTTACTGAAATGAAACAGTGAACTAAAAGAAATTTACTAGGATGTAGGCTCGTTTGCACTTCTGATCAAAATCGCCAACCTTATTGTTCTGATGCAACCACATTTAACCATCTCCCTAGACCGTGTAACCGTGTAAACCGTGAACCGACGCTCTACATATTGTGGCTTCACAGTGATCACAATTTCGCACATTACCCTTTCCAGAACAACATTATCGTCGGCAACTGGACATCATTACCGTCTCCATCTAGGGACCCGGAACACGTTCCGCCTAGCGTCGTTATCTCTGCGCCAACCGAACCAGCCTTAGCGTTCTGATTAGTTGGCGGCACCCTCTCCAAAGACCTAACCTCCCAATCCGCTTGCGAAAATCGGCTATCGACTCTGCCAAACGAACGCCTTTAGTACTCAGGGAAAGACACCTCTCCGCATTCCAGTACTAGGTCTTTGACTGACTCAACACATCTGTACATACCAGGAGTGGATAGAAAGGAACAGGAAGCATGAATAAGAAACTAAATAAAGACTTTAAATACTTCTCCATCCTTGTATTCATGGGTTTCGAATAATAGTAAGTTCATAAATACAGGGCATCTCTATTGGCGCTACTCCCTTTTACACGATCAAAAATTGATTTAAACTAAGAAAATGTGAAGTGCAACAGCTGTTTCATTTCACCTTGAGTTAATGAACACTGAATTGCAACACAAGACAGGAAAGTCCACAGAAACGTCATCATCTGCATCTGAAATCTAGCAACAGAAAGATTAATAAGCTCATTGGACGAAAATTAAGTCACTTGGGTGTACACACACATGAATCACTTTTAAAGATAGAAAATAGATCAAGTCACATGACCAACTGCTCGTGCATGGGACGTACGTGTCACATTACTTACATTCAACTGCAAACATCATCATTGACACCATAACGTTCCATTAATATGCTCTGTATCTTGTACTGAAATGTACTGAAACTGACGGACATATCCTCAATACAAGCATGAGATGAAGTGATCAGATGTTTGTAAATCTGTGGGACGAAATTAATGTGGTCACGTCCCTAGACTACAAACTATTTAATATAAGCTAAGGACAACACAGGCATTCATGACCGAGGAATAAATGAAACCTCCGTCGGGAGCCGCCTGGCACTCCCTGATATAGCGCCTAGAGTCTCCGCAGTCAGTATGAGATCGGATAACAATTTTCGTAACTCACAATCACAAATATCCCTGGTGTGTTTGGTGACTATGATGATATTGATGATTGCTGTTTTAGGGCACTAAATGGCTAGGTTATCAGCGCTCGCGATCAAAACTTGAACAGTTGAAGACAAAATGGTCCAAGTGCTAACAACTTGCAGAAATTAAAAGTACAACCCAATGTCGTAATGATGTCTGGAAGAACTTCAAAATAAGACAATATGACCCAGTTTAAAACATGACTGCAAACACGGCTAAAAGGTCGACAGATTTTTTTGGCTCGGTGAGGTCCTTAAGTAAAGAGTGATCGACCCACACTATCAACATTAAAATCTCGCACTGAATACTTTGGGAAGAAATCCAGGCGTCATAGAAAATCTTAAAACACAGTTCAGATTCCTCATTATCAGTTAAAATACAGTCCCGTGAGAAACCCACGTCGTCGGACTGTCTTATAAAACGCACTCCTTTAAAAGAAGCCGTATATACAGTTCTGTTCCATGTCTGTCACGGACTGTTGATTTCTCTCGGCGTAAAAGGAAACAAGGTATCGGTGGACAGTGCCCTATTCCAAGACAAGTCAGGCTGACTTCATCAGCTCTTCGAGGGCGTAAGGAACTACGCTATGAGTGCACTAAAGATTTTCTCCTTCATCTTTTGCTTTAACGAATGTCCCGCCTGGTGGCAGGGTCCGCTGAATGGATTCGCTGTCTCCATTTTGTTCGATCGTGGGCCATGTATGGGTGTAGATTTGCAGCTTTCAGGTGGTTGTGCAGGGTATCGGCTCATCTCTGCCATGGTTGTCTCTTGGGTCTCTGTCCGAAGACTTCCAACGAGTAAGCTGCCTTTGCTACTGACTTGTCATCTGCAAGCAGTACATGTCCAAACAGTCGTAGACGAATTT
This sequence comes from Locusta migratoria, assembly GCA_026315105.1. NCBI lineage: Eukaryota > Metazoa > Arthropoda > Insecta > Orthoptera > Acrididae > Locusta > Locusta migratoria. Next base: position 365,482,610 of record CM048748.1, read on the forward strand.
CTCGCATTTTTTCTTGGATAGGTACAATTCCAAAACGTTTTCTGATAGTGTCATTTGAAACGTAATCCAGTCCAGTGATGCCACCCGTCCATCTAAGCATCATCGCCTCCATGACCCACAGTTGTCGTTATCATTTGTAGCTGACCAGCACAGTCCCCGGTAGACCATTGAGTTCCGGTGTCCTTCATCCGACGATCTCAGGATGACTGGATCACGTTTCATATGATACCGCCAGGAAACGTTTTGGAATTGCACCCACCCAAGAAAAAATGCTGTAAAGTCGTCTGTGATGCTTTGGAAATGTACTGTGTGCACGTGACAAGTCAGTAGCAATGCCATCTTATTAAATGTAAGTCTTTGGAAAGAGACCGGAGGGACGACCAAGACAGCGATAGGTCGATACTCTGCACAATGACCTGAAAGCTATAAACTTACACACACTAAAGATTTTACTGATCGTAATTTATTATCCGACACATCCAGGCACTGAGCCTCACACGAAACATAGTACCCGTGTCCCTATTTGCCCGGGAACCACGTAGAAAATTATTTTCTTGCGATATCGTCGCAGTGCAAGCAGAGGTTCCTGTATTTCCTGCACCATCCGATCTACTGGGTACAATTAAGAAGGGCGCTGTGTGTAACTGATTTGGCAGCAAGATTACGCCATGATGCCGTTTCATCTGTTCATATTTGAATAAGAACGGCAACCCACGTACTTTCGAACCCTAATACTGTATTCTGTTGTCTGGCTCCCTCGGCAATCTTTACCGTTCAAACTTCTCTCCAATGCTACATTGGGTACTTCTTGGTGCCTGAGAATGTGTTTTGAACAATTTGCTGAATCGTCTGCATTCACATGCCCTTTGGACATATTGTGAGACTTGAGAATTTATCCTCGTCCGGAATTCGAATCTTTGAAACACAAATGAAATAGAATGGATCACATACCAATACATATGGACTATGATAGGAATGGGTCTCTTCTTATCTCGGGATTGACACTGAAGTATGTGCGAGCATGAAGGAATAGATACATTCAAGTTTGGGTAGGTCCGAGGAGCATGAAGGAAGCAAGAAGGAATAGATACATTGAAGTTTGGGTAGGTCCGAGGAGCATTCTTGGGTGTTGCGGGATTATGGCAAGGGATCACAAATAGAGGGAGATCTGCATTTTCAGCTTCTCGCGGCCTATATACTCCAATAACTTTCGGGCATGGAGTCGCGCGAATTCAATTTCTTCCAATATTTCGGCTGAGTAACGTCCGGCCATCTTCAGGGTGAGCCGCAAGACTGCCAACAAGACGCCAGGCGCGGCGTTATATGCCACAGGGCGGCGGCACTGCGCATGCGGGTCACAGATGTTGGTTCGCGGCCAAGAGGTCTTGCGGCTCACCCTGAAGATGGCCGGTCGTTACTCGGCCGAAATAGAGGAGGAAATTGAATTCGCGCGGCTGCATGCCCGAAACGTATTGGATTGAGGGGGAGATCGGTTTAGACTCGCAATCGCGAACAAATTTTGCGACCATCAAGGAATAGATACATGCTAGTTTGGGTAGGTCCGAGGAGCATTCTTGGGTGTTGCGGGATTATGGCAAGGGATCGTAAACAGGAGGAGATCTGGTTCGAGTCCCGGTCGTGAACAAATTTTCAAGGATCAGATCAATGTACCTTATCTTATGACGGGCAATTTATGCCTTATTTTGAAAATTAAGAGGTATGGGAATATTTAGCACAGCTGTGGATCATCGTCAGTTCCTTTGGAAAAGAGAGTGTGGAGAAGATTAATACAGACTCTTGATACGTGGCAGTATTCCGATTCTTTCCTCAAATAATGGTAGAGTGCGTGTGTGATGAGTGTGGAGCGGAAACAATGCAAAGATCCCCCTCCCCCGCTTTTCGGTCCCGTAGTCGTAATACCAGCACAAACGCGCGGTGTTGCGGACCCGACGGCGCTGGAATGGATTAAGGGCCCGGGCTCGCACAATTGCTTTTAATTAATATAAACTCGGGGCCCGCCCTCTCAGGTGTTTAATTTCACGAGTCGCTGGCTGGTATTTGTGCCGGGACAAAAGAGCTACAGCGCAGCAGAGCCCGGCGCGCGCTCGCCGGCTATGAGCCATAAAACTAATGAAAAACGCAAACACGGCCGCAGCGCCTCCGCACCCCTCAACCCTCGCCGGTGCAGCAGCGGGGCTGCGGCCGACCCGCGGCGACCCGCGCCTACCCGCGCCGGCCCGCGGGCCGCGGCGCGCCCGCTTTTTAACGGAGTGTTTTAATGACGCGTCGCGGGAAGAGGCTTTCAGAATATTGCCGAGGCGTTAGCCGCTCATTACAGAGAGTGTGCCGGCCGCCGAGCACCGCCCAGGGACGCGAGGGGCGCCTCCAGACGCCTAAGCCCCTCACTCAAGAGCCACAGTGGCCGGCGCCAGCAATACCCCAGAGCGACCTTACCTCCCACTCATTCCTGCTGTCAGCGAAGATGACTGCCGTTTAGTTGGTGTCCAGCACTGTTGAAAATTAATTACTATTTACACTGTTGAAAACATTAGAGGCTTACGTGCGAAAATTGGCAATTGACACTAAATAAAGAAGAGTGTGAAGAATTACACATGACCGCTAAAAGAAATCCGCTGAACTTCAATTAAGCGATAAATCAGTCAAACCTTAACCCTTTCACTCCGGCGACGTGATTGTTGCGCCGTGTGCGCTGTGGACGAGCGCCAGTCGCGCCTGGCCGTGCCCGCTGTACGGCGCATTTTCCGCACACCCCACGGCGCTACTCTGTCCTGCTTTCACACTCTTAGTGTTATCGCAATTATTGGACTTTATACCATATATTTATTAGGGAAACTTCATTTGGAATAGAAACAGTTTCCTTCCTTCTTTCAGATAATGCGTGTAATTTTTTCGTAAATTCTAAAAGATCCAAGTTTTGGATTCAGCTCTGGTGGGATGTGGACGTTATTAATATAAAGGCATATTTCGCTTGTTAAATAATATTTATTGAAAATTGCTTTACGTTACATTTCAGTAGCATTACATTACGATGTATGACGCGAGGCGGAACTGCTACAGCAGTCCACCGGCTGGGCGGCACAGGCAGCACTCGACTGCTGCAGCAGTCCACCGGCTGTGGAGCACATTCGCTCCCGACTTCTGTAAAAGTTCACCGTAGCGAAAGGGTTAAGGTCGTAAATTCTACCAAATACCTAGGAGTTACAATTACGAACAACTTTGACTTGAGAGAACAAATAGAAAATATTGTCGGGAAGGCGAACCAAAGGTTACGTTTCACTGGCAGAACGCTTCGAAGATGCACCACCTCCACCAAAGAAACTGCCTACATCACACTTATGCGTCCTCTCCTGGAGTACTGTTGCTCCTTGTGGGACCCTCACCAGGTGGGACTGACGGAAGACATTAAGAAGGTTCAGAGAAGGGCAGCTCGTTTTTTTTTAATCACGTTATGGGGGGGGGGGGGAAGCGTCACGTAAATGTTGCACGAATTGGGGTGGAAATCATTAAAAGAAAGACGTTATTCATTGCGGTGTGATCTGTTTGCGAAGTTTCAATGACCGACTTTTACTTCTGAATGTGAAAATATTTTGTTAGCACCCACCTACTTAGGAAGACATGACCATCCCAATAAAATAAGAGAAATCAGATCGAAAACGGAACGATTTAGGTGTTCTTTCTTCCCGCGCGCTATTAGAGAATGGAACGGTAGAGAAAAGTTAAGAAAGTGGTTAATGAACCCTCTGCCAGGCACTTGAATGTGATTTTCAGAGTATCTATGTAGATGTAGGTGTAAATGTAGATACACAATATAAATATGATAACTATTTCATTCTGATATTTTTCGTTCTTTGGGGCCCGCAGTGTAAAATATGTCTTGTAATGACATGATTATTATAATGATACACCAAAAACACTGCTGTATACTTACTGTTATTATTCATAAATCACAATAAGCTCATTTTGGCCTTTAGCCATTATCAGGTGCTCTGTAAATACATTTGTAATGGTCTGAATATACATATATGTACTGTAATTATAGATGGAAGTGGTTTACAATTTCTTAGTTCTTACCTTACATGGAATATCGTATGTGTCACTGCTGTCTTTATTTTTCACCTAGATGTCGATTGGTGCCTCGTTTGTGTCTATGCTCTCTTTATTTTTTATATCTGGATGTCAATATTACAATTATCAACGTGATAATATAAACCAACAACATAAGTACAATAAGTACCGATACATTGATCTTTACTTCCTTGCAACATCGCTGTTTTATTTGCTGTCATGATGATTTGACCATTTTATTGCTGTTAATAGTGAATGCAATAAGTATCGCTCTTATAATTCCGAATTTAATATTTTGTAATTTTTTCGTGTTTTGGCATTTTGACCAAGGAGGTTAGAATAGGGGAAGGTGCCTTTAATGCTATCGAAGTGGGACTGATGACCAAGCAGTCTAGTCCCCTCTAAACAAAAACAATAACAAACAGCTATCGAAGTGAAGCCGTTGTCGCCATATTGAGGAGCCAATAATTTTGTGTTAATAAATCACAGTCCACCTAACTGTAAGGTCTGTTATTTCTTCACAGAAGTGTGCTACATCAAACATATATCAGAAATGACAGTTATTTAAATGTATGAAAGTAATAGGGCAAGAACCACGCAATCCTTTAATCTGAATCATATTTCGTTGACTCCGCAAAATGGCGAACTGGCTTCAATCCGCAGATAAGCTTTTCATAGTAGCGCCGTCTCCCCTTAACATTTTTGATTTTGACAACTCAGTCAGCGATGTTATATGGTTACAGCTATGTTGACAAAAGGAGCTTAGAATATAGGGAGACGCCCTTACGCTGAAAAAGTGAAGCCTGCCTCCACCGTATTGCTAAGTTTTGGACAAGTTTCGTATTCTGGAGCTGATGTTTTATGACAATTAAAACAGGAATAAAACGTCCAACGTTTTTGCCGTAATGTGCAACGTGTTAAAAGAGTGCATATTTGCCGTTAAAACTTAAGTTTTCAAATATATTATGATGAGCGTTTATTACTATTTATTCTAGAATGTATATTGTTTGAAGGTACATACTTTGCACTGACTGTCAGCTGAATGCATTAATAGTAAGATGGCCGACTTAAACACATAGTTTGAACGGAAAAATAACATTGAAAAACTGACCAAGATGGCGGACAGGCTTCAATTGACGTATGTGCTCAACATAGATGATGCCATCTCCCTTTATTCTAACCTACTTGTGTTGACAGCTCAGTCGCTGATGTTACACGTTTACAGTCGTTTCTATTTCATTAGTATTAATTATACCTCTAGAATGAAACATTCACTCTACAGCGGAGTGTGCGCTGGTATGAAATTTCCTGGCAGATTAAAATTGTGTGCCGGAACCGGGACTCGAACCTGGGACCTTTGCCTTTCGCGGGCAAGCGCACTACCGACTGTGCTATCCCGACACGACTCACGATGCCGCCTCACAACTTTACTTCCGCCAGTACCTCGCCTCCACACAATTTTCCAGGAGTGCTAGTCTTGCATGGTTCGCAGGAGAGCTTCTGTGAAGTTTGGAAAGTGGGAGGCAAGGTACTGGCGGAAGTAAAGTTGTGAGGCGGCATCGTGAGTCGTGTCGGGATAGCACATTCGGTAGTGCGCTTGCCCGCGAAAGACAAAGGTCCCAGGTTCGAGTCCCGGTTCCGGCACACAATTTCAATCTGCCTGGAAGTTTCAATTATATCTCTGTTTGTATAGGTTTTGTTAAATTACGAATTGAAATTGTGTTATACACGTATATATACAATTGAAGACTACACGGAAAGAAGGGGTTAAGTTCATTTTACAGACTTTTCAGGAGAGTAATTTCAAAGTTTAAAACGTTACAGTTTCACTGGTTACTGACATACGCTTCTGTAATTTATACAGTACGTTCTACGACCTTTCTTTGGTGTTCCCTGAAATTATAAAACAATATTTTTAAAAAACTTCATTTTTAAGGAATTCCTGATAGTTTCTAATCTTTTCTTTGAAATAGCATGCAGTAATATAAAGGCCTTTTGGCAAACAGGTAATTCTGTCGCAGTATTGTGTCTCATTATTCTGACCTTGTAATGAAATGTATAATCACACAAAGTAGCTACTGCCTTATCTCTGTGAGGCCTACGCCGTTTTACAGAAATCAGTCCTATCAGGTGACACCTTTGCTCATTCCGGTCCTCCAGGAAATTGAATTTAGACATTAATGTAGATTTCTCTGTTTTAGATACCAAATCAGTACAATTCTTCTTGGAGTTATAATGCTCCCCTATTTCATGTGACATTGCTCTTAGCTTTTTAGATATTTCAGACTTAACCACAGCAGCATGAATCTGGATCTTCCATCGCCAGTTGAAACACCGTCCTCAGTTGGATATCACACAAAATTCAATCTACCATACCCCAAAGAATTCAAGTGAATGTCAAGGCTACTCTGTGTTAGCACAAATCAGGTTCTGCTACAGCATAAAACAAAGAAGCTAATCTGAAATCTGCTCCGTGTTTGCTTCGACTATATATATATGGAAATCAACAATGACATTGCATTAAACGATATCAACAATGATACTTCCGTAACAGCAGGAAAAAATACAGGTGACTGCTGAGAAATCGACACCGGCTGGACTTCACCCTTTCTTTTCCTGTTTCGGATGGACTTGCCACGTTTTCTCAGTGTACACTATATTTTGATCTCGCTATAACTCAGTGACTAAACCCATTACATTTATTTAAGTTCATCCAACTGAAAGTACATCTGATGAACTTCATAAGGATACCAGTAACTCATTTTCGTGAAATTTGGACTTAACCCCTTCTTTCCGTGTAGTCTTCAATTTATTATGATGTATATTTCGTAGAACTGGTTATGCCGAACGTCCTTATGATTTAATAAGGCTCTTTACGATTTAATGTAATTATTAGTTCAATTGGTTATTTACAGAGATTACCATTATTTTCGAATACTATGATCTCTGCTGTGTTTATAGATTTCGCTTATCTGTATATCCCTTTGGCAGGATAGCACAAATAAAATTTTCTATATAGTTTTTATGTTTAATATCGATATGCTCATTTAAAATTTCTTGAGGGTAAATAATTACGTATGAATAAATTAGAATTTCTACAAGGACGTTCATCATTAGTCCCATTTGTGTAACGCGTAAATGTCAATATCTTGTTTTGTTTGGTCAGATATATGTTGTTATGATTTCAAACGGTGGTAGAAGATGATTTGTTGCTGTCACTATTTCTAACGTGTTCACGTTATCCGACATTGAAGTTCATTCCAGACTGCCCTGTGTAAAACATATCACGTTGTTTACATTTGATTTTATATACGCCAGGTTTTTATATATAGGTGTTTTTATACGTCCTGATTGCAGTAGGGTTCGAAGATTGTGTCGTGTCTCATAATTAAATTTTACGTTAATTTGTTTTAGTATTGCACTGGTAAAGTGAGATACTTTCCCTAGATATGTCGGGGATATGTATATATTTTTTTGTTTGCTACGTGTTTCTCTTGTTAACGTTATTTATATATGTGTGGTATGTTGTAGGTGTTCAGTGTAATTATGATAAATTTCTGTGTCAATTTCAGGATTTAAATTATTTTAATCTGCGATGTATTTAAGGATTTGTGTCTTCTTTTGTATGGCGTCCCCTTCTAATGGTAGGTTTATTAACCGGTTAATCATAGAATGAAAAAAAAACGCGAGTTTTTACGATTTTGGATGACAGGTATTTGAATTTATAAAGTTGTCTGTTGTACTTGGTTTTCGGTAAATCTCGAATTTATGTTTGTAATTAATATTTTTATAGTCAAATAAAGGTAATTTATTGTTTTCTAATTCTATCGTCAATTTCATTTTCGGAAATAGGAAACAAAATTCAACATTTGCAGCAAAACTGTAAAACTAAGGCCACAGCTTCAAGGTAACAAATGAAATCCTCCACAACATCCAGAAAGGGATGAAAATGAACTCCTTTGAAATTAATAAACGTGCCTTCTTCCCCAGACGCTGTACTAAATGTACACACACATTTTTTTTTTAATTTTTAGTTGCTGAATGTAACCCGGCCACATAAAATACGCACTCCTTCTCAGTTACCTCGTGTCCCTCCTACAGATACATACCGTAATTACTTTGTATCATAATATGTGTTCGGCTACTTGCAAGATATCAATTGAAATTACTATTCAGGTAGTAATGTTGGATATTTAAGACATTAATTATAATGTAACCATTTAAAATTTTAACTTATATATTGATAGACACTTCACTAAGTTTATCTCACCGTTATATGTTGCAAATTTTGGATCTGTTCAACCAGGCCTCTCCAACTCGGGTGCTTCGCGAGTACAGGCTGGCACTGGGAAAAGCACCGGTGCTCTGCTGCAGTAGTCGGTGGTGTGGGGCACGTCATGTGAAGGGGGCAGACTGCGCTGCCATGGCCATGGCAGTGGTGGCAGGGGGACGTGTTGTCGCAGCGCTTAGCGAACCGAGAGTCATGTCGTTGTTTGGGAATTATTGAAACTAATTATGATAATAATGAAATGTTCGAATGTTTGTAAATCTAACGGACTCAACTGCGTGGTTGTTAGTCCGTAGCTTACAAACTACTTAAACTAAGGTAAACTAAAGACAACACACACCTCCATGCCCGTATAATAATAATCATAATGCCAAAGTGTGTGCATGGACAAAGAGAATAGTTTTATTGTGCTCCTTATTTTGTACGAATTTTCAACACTGTTGATATTTGGCTGCCACAAATTTTCTCATATTCACAATCTTTTGGCAGTTGCAATTCGAAATACAGCTTGCAACGAAGCATTTAACTTGAACTTGTTTTTGTTTTGTAATATTCGTAACTGAAAACATTTGTTCACAAATGAATGTTGTCCAGAACATTGCAACGCACTTTAGGAGACGGGCATGAATCCTCGCGAATTCTTATTGATCAACGCCTTTATAAAAACGAATTGACATCACTATTGGAATTGTGGTAGCGTTCTGTCAAAACTGAATCGTACTGTAGTTTTATCAGTTCAGTTTGGAGACGTGATGGGACAACCTCTGGGTGCACCAAAAATGGAATCATAAAAACTTTTGAATGTAGATTTATTTATTTTATTTCTTCAAACCTATCTTCAAACTTTATATGCAATGAATATAAAGCTTTGATGTACTCCCTAATGTGGACAAAAGTACTTAATTTAAAGGATTCTGAGAGGGAAATTTTTCCAAATTTTCTTCTCAAAACTGACTTTTAGAAAGGAAAACCTGCAATTTGGAACTTCCAATATGATCACACATTGTACCGATTAATTTATTTTTCTTCTCTAATGATTTATTTAAGTCATGTAAATAACCTGTGATGTCTTTCTTGAAAGTGAGCTCAGCGATCCAAATATTCCATGTTTGTAATCGTACGGGACAAAACGTCTGTCGTCATTAGTCCCTAGACTTACAAAGACCCTAAGCTAACTTATAATAAGGACAATACACAAAAACATGCATGCCCGATGGAAGACTCGTACCTTAGACTCGACGGGCCGCACAATCCGTAATAAGTACATTTTTTATTTTTTTATTTTTAGAAAAAAGTATATTTTTGTTTTTATTTTAGAATAAACAAGACTTGCCTCAATGTAGTAACCAGTTCCCTTCTGTCTGGTTCGACAATCCTCTCGTGTGTAACGGAATGTTGATTTTCGTAGTGACGGCGCATTATCGGTGCTTTGATATTTACGGTAGAGTAGCGTACTAAGCATTGTGCTTTCCCATCAGCCTTAAACAATATTCCCATTGTGCAATAAAAATGGCACACACATGTTTAAAATTTTCAAATGTTTGTAGAGCTTAATGGACTTAACTACGGTGTCATCAGTCCCCAAAGTCACAAACTAGTTATGAACTACCTAATACTAAGGACGGCACAAATATCCATGCCTGAGTGAGGATCTGAACCCCCGGCCGTAGTGGCCGTGCAGATCGTGACTGGCGTTCCGCAGACCGCTCGGCCATTGCCGCCGGCGCGCACTCACACATGTCCCAGCCTTTTGTGCTCATGATAAACGTCCGCAAGATAGATCCACAGTGTCCTATTTGATGAGTTGCAGAATGGATATTCAGCGCATCCAAGAAAACGCGACAGCGATCGCTGTGTCTGTCGTACTCGTGTTGCTATACGGTGAGGCAAGAGAGGTGGGGGAAAGCACCGGGGCCGCACGGTGCGGCACCTGGGAGCGCAAGCACCGAGTGCTCGAGTTGGAGGGGATAAACAAACGATTATTTGCTCAGGCAAATGCTCTTCTTCAAATTCTTTTCTTAGTACAAATGCTGTAATGTTGTACTTTATATTTTGTACTATTGTATCAGTATTGATCTTGTGATATTTTATTAATGTTAATTGTCATACAAATCATCTTTGAAAATTACTATTCATGTATTATTTACACAGCAACTTAAGATCTTTGAACGTAAGACTGTATTACTATATCTCTTTAGTGTCACCTTATGATGCGTTACAGCCGAAATCCAGTAGGTATAAACTACAAATTTGCGGAATACTACGCGTTTCGTGTCTTTCATTCAAAATCGATGAAATAATATCCTTCAGGAAACGACGTAATAATTAGTGAATTTAGATTGGAAATGGTTTGAAACTGTTTTAAAACTTGCTACCAGTCACTTTTTTTTATTTTTTATTTATTTATTTATTTATTTATTTATTTTTTTTTTTTTTTTTTTTTTTGTTTTGCTTGTGGGGAGGTTGTTTAGTGCTGGTGGTGCAGGAACTTCGGATCGAAGTGTTTAATATCACTGGGAAATTCGCTAGATGGTGTTGCTAAGGTACACTAAACTTAACTAAAGTGAATTAGGTCGGGGGTTCGAATCCCCCCTCGGGCATGGGTTTTTGTGCCGTCTTAGTTCGTAAGTAGTTCATAAGTAGTTTGTAAGTTTAGGGACTGATGACCCCGTAGTTAAGTCCCATAAGCTTAACAAACATTTGAACATTTGAAAGTGAATTCTTTTCAGAAATAATATTAATGTACTTACATTACCATTCCAGTATGGAAATGAATTACAGGTTTCCCATCACCCGTACCCCGTCCAACCGCGATATCTGTCATGAGCAAAAATACAAAAAAAGAAAAAAAATAGTAAACATACTGATTGTTATCCTGCTAATGGCTAATATACGTTTCCTTCCTCTTATCTTCTTTTCGGACAGAAATAATTATGTTTGAACAAAACACACTTGTTATGTAGTGGTAGTGTATAAATAAAAATAAAATATCATCAATTATTTTGGTTCTTTATCGCGGTAACAATTTAGTTAAAACAGCACAATCTGTAGTAACTTAACTAAGACGAAACTCGTTTATTTTTCACGCTTTCTATATCATTTTCATAACAATTTTAAAAGTATACAGGTTTACAAAACAATAAAGGGATGCAGCTAAGGAAGATATCACCTCCATTGGGACGTATGTCCAATGATGTGTTACATTATGTATGGTGGAGGTTTATAAATTACATTATTTTTATTTCTTCAACTTTACTTTCACTTGTTTGTCTTGTCTTGTGTCAATAAAAATGCAACCTACAAAACAGGTACAGTCATCTACTGCATTACGTGTGACAACTTTCCGAACCATTATTTTGGAATGATGTATGTTAGCGACGTATTTCATGCAGCAAACTTACCTACAAAATAAAACCCTCCTATACGAAGGGATTAAACATTATCAAGTACAGCTATTAGTAAACTGGCGATAAAATTTAGATTCTTGCGTAGTACAACGAACAAACAAAACGTATCGGTAATAAGATGGATGGATGACTTTAAAGGGACTAAACGACTGCGATTATCAGTCCCTTTATCAGTAATAACATAGGAATTGAACTACCAGTGTCGGAGACTTTGTTGTTGGACATTTCTCCTATACTTGCTGTATTATGTTCTCATATCTATATGTCGCCTCATTAGGTTGCACCACGTCGGAGCACTCGCGCATTTCTGCATCTACAACTGCATCTACACAATTACTCAGGAAATAACATTTAGGTGAATTTCAGAGGATTCGTCGATCTTCTTCCATGTTGCTTTTCTAACGTTACACCTTCTAATAGCGCGAGGGAAGGAACATTTAACTGTTTCCGGTTTAGATCTTATTTCACAAATAAATAAATAAAATATAAAAAATGTTCAAATGTTTGTAATGCTTATGGGACATAACTGCGGGGTCATCAGTACCTATATTTACAAACTACTTATGAACCAACTTATACCAATGACGACACAAACAGCCATGCCCGAGGAAGGATTCGAACCACCGGCGCGGGAGGCCGCGCGATCCGCAGCGTGGAATATTTTATTTATTACAAAAGCTGTGGCTAAGCCATGTCTCCATCATATCCTTTCTTCCAGGAAGCGAGGTACTGGCGGAAGTAAAGTTGTGAGGCGGCATCGTGAGTCGTGTCGGGATAGCTCAGCCTGTAGAGCGCTTGCCCGCGAAAGGCAAAGTCCCAGGTTCGAGTCCCGGTTCCGGCATACAATTTAATCTGCCAGGAAGTTTCATTTCAGCGAAAACTCCTCTGCAGAGTGAAAGTTTCATTCTATTGTTTATTCCAGTTAAGCGGTGCAATTTTGTATGGTTTTTTTTCTTCACCTTCTATATTAGTAGAAGTTGTTAGATCCATTTATTTATTATAATGTTAATTTAAAGGTTCTACATATTACGAATACGCGGGTTGAGAGTTCTGGCGCTGTGACATCATTTGCACAGCACTTACAAAAGCTCAAATTGTACAAATTCTTTAGTTTTAATGAATCTTTTTCTTGCTGACCATGTATAACTGTCAGTAATTACCCATGAGTTGATTTATATTACACTATCTTTATATTGTATGAGCTTCAGTCTCAAATTGCTATGTGATGAGTGCTATAGACAAGGGATGTCAAATAGATTCCCTATTTCCTGATTTCCATAAGGCTTTCGACACTTTACTTCACAAGTGTCTTCTAATCAAACTGCGTGCTTATGGAATACCGTCACAATTGTGCGACTGGATTCATATTTTCTGTCAGACAGGACACAGTACGTTTTAACTGACGGGAAGTGTCGAGTAGAACTGAAGTGATACCTGACGTTCCCCAGGAAAGTGATGTAGGGCCCTTACTGTTCCTCATTTTAATAAACGATTTAGGAGACAATCTGATTAGCTCTCGTAGGCAGTTCCCAGATGATTCTGTCACTTATCGGCTAGTAAAGTCACCAGAAGATCAAAATCAACTGCAAAATGATTTAGATATCTGAATGGTACAAAATTGACAATTGAACCTTAATAATGAGAAGTATGAAGTCACCCATACCACCACTAAAAGTAGCCCGTTAAACTTCATTTACACAATAAATCAGTCAATACTACAGGCCATAAATTCAACTAAATACCTTGGAGTAACAATTACAAATAACGTAAATTGGAAAGAACAAGCAGAAAATATTGTAGGGAAAGCGAGCCAAAGACAATGTTACGATGGCAGAACACTTAGAAGGTGCAACATTTCTACTAAAGATACTGCCTACATTACACTTGTGCGTCCTAGTTTTGAGTATTGCTGCGCATTTTGGGAGCCCCACAAAGTGGGACTGACAGACGATTTAGAGGAAGTTCAGATAAGGGCAGCTCGTTTTGTAATATCACGATATAGGGGAGAGAGTGTCACAGAAATGATGCATGAGTTGGGATGGGAGCCATTAAAACAAAGGTGTGATTTGTTACGACGAGATCTATTTGGGATATTTCTTTCATCAATCTTCTCTTCCGAATGCGAACGTATTTGGTTAGCACATACATACATAGGAAGATATGTTCAAGAAGATGAAATAAGGGAAATCAGATCGAAAACAGAAAGATTCAGTTGTTCCTTTTTCCGGCAAGCTGTTAGAGAATGGAACCGTAGAGAAATGTAATAAAAGTCGTTCGATGAACCTCTGCCATGCACTTCAATGTGGCTTGCAGAGTATATATACAGATGTAGAATCGTATTCCCTTATACTTTTCTTATGCTTTTGATGATTTGAGTTACCAAAGTCGAAACCGGTAATCCGAAAAAGCTAAATGTATGTAGCGCTTGTCATGATCAAAACTTGGCTACAATGTTCTCGGATCCATTACGAAAGTTTTTAAATTCTCTCTATATAGTTTTTATTCTACATTTCCCTAGAGCACTACGTAGAATATACATTACTATATTTTCGTTTGGAAATATGATTACCATATTATTTTATAGCAACACGAATCAAGTCTACAGATGTAGTTGTGCCTGCAGAATGATTGTGATAAACTTTATTCATTGATGACACTTCCGCAGATAAGGTTCATTTCCTTTCTAGAAAATGCAGGAGTCTGGAAAAATACCATATACTTTGTGGGTGTCAATATAGCTCAGAATTAACATTGAGTAAAAACCCAAAACCGACCGCGGTGGTGGGCGAGGGGACTGCGGCGCACCAGTTACGGTCTGCACGGCCACTACGGTCGGGTGTTCGAATCCCCCCTCGGGCATGGATATTTGTGCCGTCCTTAGTATTAGCTAGTTCATAAGTAGTTTGTAAGTTTAAGGTTTATGACCCCGTAGTTAAGTCCCATAAGCTGTACAAATATCTGAACATCTGAAAAACGTAAAGTATTTATAATACAACAACGTAAAAGGGTTTTTTTCTTCTGCTTGTGGTATGTGGTTGGCGGTATGTAAAGTATTTGTCAATATTACAATTCTACTTTAAAATACACTTGCATGGTGTTCGTTAGAGAACCTGTCGTATTATCTCAGTATTTTCGTCAGTTTACTTGGCTTGTACGACAATTCACATCTAACTCCACGTTTTCATAAAGTTTCTTTGCCGCGGTGGAGTAGGCGAGCGGTCTAAGGCTCCTCGCTGCGGAGCGCGCGGTTGCTCGCCGTCGGAGGTTCGAGTCCTCCCTGGGGCATATGTGTGTGTGTGTGTGTGTGTGTGTGTGTGTTGTCCTTAGGTTAGTTTACCTTAGTTTAAGTAGTTTGTAAGCTACGGACTGATGTACACGGAGTTTGGTCCGATAGATTTACAAACAATTCAACATTTTTTTGAAAAGTTTCTTTGGAACTGTCTTACGTGGCGGTTTTCCGTAAAGCTTTCTGCTCTTCCACTGGACCTGTGTGCCTGCTATTTTTTACCGTAATAATTAGGCTGTACCTTCTTCTTTACGGATCCCTTTCTTAGATACGCCTTACTTATAATTTCGAGGTATTTGACACTAAAATATTATCTTTGAAATAGCTTGTATTTGATTATTCATGGTAACGGCACTTCACAAATGGCGAGAAAGCTTCTATCCGGAAAGATTACTTAGAACTGATTACCTAGCAGGCATCTCACTTCTTTCACTTCACCCTTTGATTCATATTAGTTAGATGTCCTATGTTGCTTTGTGTGATTGTTATTTCAGTATACTATAGTTCTAGAAAATTGTGTAATATTACAGCCAGCCGTGTTCTGCACATTTAGTGCGCTCGTTGGTGTATTGTTCTAGCTGCGAATACATAATCCGAGACTTTAACACAGCATCCGATGGACAAATATGTGCAGTAAATAAAAGCCGTGATGTTAATTAATCGTACACAATAGAGCCATCAACAGTGAATAACAGAATTGCACCTTGCAAATGACGTATTTTATAGTCGGAGCCACCTTCGTCATCTACACTAATAATCGTATTTCGCTGTTGGCACTCGATAGACAAACTCTCGTATTGATTTCCGCCCGACATGTCATCCAGCTAAATTTCCCCACTGCGTGCATTTGGTGCCGCTGCTGCGTTACGGGAACATCCGATTATTGTGAACGAAATATGAGTACATCTAAAGGGTTCATTTTATGTCGACTGGTTCCGCGAAATCTTTTCAAAGGTACTGTATGTAAGCATTATGATCACAAAATTTTGGTGTAATGTAAATAGCCCTGTATGGCTACGTAGGCTTTCCCTGCGTAACAACTAATGATAGATTCGCGTATACTGCCGGTTTATGAAGTCATCTATTCATGTCATCGAGTCTCATATGAATGTGCTACTTGTTGTAGCAGCTGAAATATTGCGTCTAGATGATTGCATAATTTCGCCATAAATCCCGAGAAGAATATCATAAATAGTTAACTTTTTGTAAATGACCCATTCGGTTTTTCCTACATGCTTTTCTTTCATTTATTTCTTATCCACTTATTTTCAATATCATCTTCCATAAGGCAACAAATACTTTTGTTGTTTTGAAAAAAGAGAAAGTAGCCAAATAAGAATAATACTGACAGTGATAAAATTTGCGTCGCTCCTACACGTTAACGTGTAGCGCAGAATTTTTTACGGACATGTCGGAAAGAACAGACTCGAAAGGTTGGCAGTAACGGCCGTAATTTATTACTGAAGCACAGTATCATTCATCTGGAAGATATTGCGAAATGTTATGAAATTAAACATTTCCTCTTCTTTATGTACATAACCGAAAATCTGAATGCTGAGAGCAACGGTTATTATTGAATGATATCACTGGAATTGGATTCGTTCTCAACGCTTAGGTTTGTGGATAAAATTCATATGACAATTTCTTTCCTAAAAAACTATGGTTTCAGATATGGGATGTTCGGAGCACAAAGGAATAAAGCCACAGTAAGAAAGTTCCGAAAGGTCACACCCCCTTATAAATGTGTAAATGATAGGAGTATTTTGTGTAATATTTATTTAACTTCTATTCTGTGCTTCCTAGATCTGAGATCTAAAAATTTGTACTTCAGTCTTCGACTTTTGTCTACAGGTTTTACAAATTAAACTGTAAAGTAAAATACATTTATTTTTTATATTATTGTAATTTTATTTTTTGTGTCTGCGTATAATTAATGTTACAAGAAGGAAGACACAAAACTCAGACTAAAAGATAAATGCGTACACTGTCGTCTGGTTACAGTTGCAAAACCGCTGAAGCTCTTCTCCGATAGTAATTTCATGGGAAAAAAGTATTATACACAGGCAGAAAGTATGATGGAGAATCATTCTTGCACTTTTCCTTCTATTGGTCGACGTTTCTTAAAGTTTCGTAGAAAAATATTCTTGTAGGATTGTACAAAAATATAGACCGTGATTCGCTGTATTCTCCTTTTTAGTCTTGATGCTTTTGTGCTTGAAAGTAGCTTCGAAAATTTTAAAAGTGCAACTGGAGTGCAAAAAATCAGGTATGGATTCCCTTGTTCTCCAAACGCCCTATTTAATGATTGACGAAAATACCCTAATTCTAAAGAATACCTAATAATTTCTGCAACAAACCTAGCATTTACAAGAACTTCGCAAAACAAATCAAACTAAATCTGACACGTAATGAAGAAATCATTAATGTGAGAAATAAATTAGGCCGCTTATTTTCTCGATATTGATATATGCACATAACAATTTAACATGTATAACATATTAATCTATATGATGAATGATTAGTTTCGTCCTTAAAAACAAAGTACAAAATGTAAGACGTAGTACCAGCCGTGTTGGCCTTATCCAGGCACTAAAAATACTTCGATACGTATTGTAAAAGAACTGTCCAAACCAAATCAACGAATATTAGAATTTTGCGTTCCGTCACATATTAATAATTAAACGCGAACACTTTCAAACATAAGATGCTCTGATACGGCAATTACACTCCGTGTTTATAATATTCTTATCTATGCTTCCGTTGCATCGTGGAGAATTGACATATACATGGTATAATGCACAAAGAGACAACTTTTTGAGGAATTTCCAACTTTACTGATTCAGAAATGGTTTTTGTAATGCCTCAGATTTCACTTGTATAATCAGCGCCAGTAAATATGATTTTAATGTGAATGAATAATTTCAGAGATTTCTCTCCAATGTAAGACTGTAGGACAATACTTGACACTGCTGACCAAGCGTACAACACAGAATTACTAATAATTTATAAACAGTTTTTATTGATTTTTAATAAAGTAAATTGTATAGCGATCTCTTGATGAAATACTAATGATATATCTCCTCGTGAAGCAACTTTCTCATTCAGTTCACCGCCGACATTAGCGCTGCAGTGGCGTGAATGACTTTGAATTCCGTTACAGTTATATGCAGTGCTAGCATAGGCGGTGTAATGGCTGTCGGAGAGCGGAATAGTCTCTTCTGCAAAATTATCAGTTTATTCCAGACACAATAAAGTAATACTCTTTCTATATATTGCCTACTTCGGTGAAGAAATGAATTGTATCTGTATATTGTTTTACTGCGTCAAGTGTTTTTTACTAAACTATTGTAAGATTTTTTCATACATTTTAATCCTTTGAGTGAGCCGACTTTCTAGTATAGCATAAACTACAAGCACAGTAACACAATATAGGAAGAACAAATCAGATTTTTAGGTCAACGCAGAATTCTTAATAAATAGATAAATAATGATGATTTTGAGCATAGCTTGGCTGGAAGTAGCAACCGTAGAAGCTATTTATTGCAAGTACAAATTAGTAGCCTACAAGTTGCTTGATAAAATTTAAAACACCTTACATGGATTCGACACCTACTAGAGATGTCTTAATTCGAAGGATTGATTGAAATTTTACATGATAGATGTTAAACTAGAGCATGAAGTGCTTAAGTGAGGTAAGATTAATATCATCAGGTCGCTATTAAATAATGCAAACTGGGAAACAGCTAGTTGGTTTATAAAATGTTATTAACTGAACCAGGGGCTTTTTTGTTCAGCTCGAACGCTTGTAACAGTAAAATCTTACAGAACCACATTGTGGTGTAGCCAGGAGCCCCAGGGAGAAACTTGCCTGAAGCGTATTTCAACGAGAGGTAGGTTAATGAAATTTGGTATGTGCTGGCGATTGCAAGCAATTCTCTGCTTGAGACTTAAGGAAAAAACTTGAATTATTACTACATTATATTGCTTTTATACTTAGAACATCAAAGAAGTAAAATGTTTTATATAACTTGAAATATGAATCATTCAGTGTGCCCCCATAACTGCTAGCACGAATAATACGTCCTATAAGCATTTATGAACATGGTGCTAATGAATTTGAATTGAAATAACTTACTTTCTATGTACACTGTTGTTAAAAATAAAACCTACAAAGCCCTTTAATAAATCTTTCTTTTTCCAAAATAATATACAGTGAGATATATTTAGAAAGGTAAAGAGGAGAACTAAAATCACAATTTCCACAGGAATTACATAATTACAGAAATGTATTTCAGACAAATATCTCAAGTTGGGTGAAATGTATAAACAAGAGGGGTATTAAGCTGTTACAGTAACTTGGAAAATTTCTTAATGTGCATAATATTTGAGCTTTTGATCTAATATTGTAGTTTACATTTACTGTGGGGTTAATGTCTGAAATAGAAAACCCTGTTTACAAAAAAATATAGTATGCATATTTTATTTTATTTTTCTAGCAGTATAAAATTACTTTTACGCATAGTTTATGTGTGTTATCCAGTTTTGATTTTTTTTCTTAAATTTAAACAGTTATCTAAATGGTTAACGGTTAATGATGAAACGTAATGTGTTACTGGCTACATCAGCAACGCACAGGTGGAGAGTTAAGATGAATACTTGATTACTGGTTGCATATATAGAAGCTCCCTAGCTGTTACGCTAGAGATCTAAAAATAAGAAACGTTATCATTGAGAAATTTCCTCGAGGCAAAACACCAGAGTTTTCTTTCTTTCTTATTTATTTATTTATTTATATTACAGTAAACACTGGATCTTCCCCAATGCCATCTCTGGATCAATATTTCGTCTAAGGTGTATCGTAAACAAAAGAGTACTACCAAAGGGCAGGTATGGTTAAAGTGTTACATGTAGGATAGATGCGCTCTGTTCATTCAGTGGCAGTACACTGTTCAGTGATATTCCATAGAGTTCAAGAGCATTTTGGTAGATAAGCGGAAGGTTCTATACTTTTTGCATATGTGCAGAGTGAGGGCTAGAGTGAGAAGCGATTGTGGACGAAGTAAGCAAAACTTGAATACCCTCCCGTCCCCCCCAGTCCTCCCTTCCAGAAGAACTATCATGCTTCGAGTTATACATCCTTGTCTGACCAACTACATTGTAGGACTAGTACCTATAGACCACCTAAAGTGTCAATCTATGCTGAAACCCCGTGTCAATATGCTTATGCTCTGCAAATGGAAAGATGTACCATTGCTAAAGAATATGATGTCGTAAGGTCACCAGAAGTAGGCGTTACTTATTGCTTGTAATTAGGATTACAATTATTTTATCAATACATTGATTTTGACGAAATCTTTCCTCCGCTATTGTATGTTTGGCTTGTATAAATTCAAATGGCCGGTGTATAATTAATTAGGGCGCGTGGCTGGGGGTGACTATGGCCGGCAAAGATCCGCGACAGAGAGCAATAAATATTTTATAGGAAAAACTATATATTTTGTAACTTACGAATATTATCGTGCATGTGACAATACGAAGGATAAACATGAGGTACCTTTTAATCTTATACATACTCGCTCAATGCATCAAGCCCCACGACAGAGAAAATTTTGGCTTGAATAAGATCTGCTACCCATGGGAAACCGGAGTGGACTGCTAGTGACTTATATCTTAGTGAGCCCACTGGTGGGTATCAGATGTCCGCTAATGGTAGCCCTTCACGGGATGCACATGCTCGCTACGTTGCTTGTTCTGCAGAACTTTGCCAGGCGACGCTGCAGGAAATATTTGGGAGGGGAGGCGAAGGAGCGATGAAAACGCATCGATATTTTAATAGGGCAGAACTATATCTACAAGTTAGTACTTTGGTAATAATATGCTATAATGTATAAAAATACTTATAAGAATAATACTCTTTTTCAATCTTCATCAAGTGATCATAAACAAATTATTTGGTTATAACTTCCGACTCCGAAACTCATGGGTTCGATTCTTGGCAGGAAACTCTAGTGTTGTCGTCGTCATCATCATCACGTTATCGTCATCGGCGCGCAAGTCGCCCAAGTGGCGTCAATTAAAAAGACATGTAGTACTGCGGCAGAACAACCCTATACGGGATCTCCCGAACATAAATGCCATACGATAATTTGCAATTTTTTTTTAATTATTCATTTATTTTTGTTACAGACTTCAGATACTTCGGAGTTTATTATCTCAAATTGTAGCTTACCTTTAGTGATCATTGTTATGATGTTTTGAAATTACGAAAACTACCGGTACTGTTAATATCTCAGAAGGCATGCGGTGATAAATGCCGTAGCACCATACGTTTCGTGATCCACTGTACACCACAGGCGTAGTCGCACCTGTTTGCTGTGCCAAACTGATCTACGTGTATCGTTTTCTATT
Organism: Locusta migratoria; assembly: GCA_026315105.1. NCBI lineage: Eukaryota > Metazoa > Arthropoda > Insecta > Orthoptera > Acrididae > Locusta > Locusta migratoria. The sequence continues at coordinate 365,504,085 of CM048748.1, forward strand.
TGTTGTATAATTTATCAAAGCTGCAATCTATGTTGGTTTCTAATTATAGCATACTGTAACAAGATTGAACGAAATTAAATTTTCGTAAGACTACAGCAATGGATCGATAATGAAAAGACTGCCAGTTCGAATGCACATTCAAAGTTTTTTCTAATGCATTGACATTCCTTGTTACTTCATTTACACACTTATCAAAGCGGAACAATGAAAGATTTTAACGATATAATTATTCCTAATTATTATTCATTGAACGGAGCATAAAAACGCATTGGAGATATCTATACTAAAAGTATACTGAACTGGAATCGTTCTGTAGCCCTTATTGATATCCAAGGAAAATTCTTTTAATTTTCTCAAGAACACAAAAATGTTCCGTCGTACGCTCGAATTCGTCGGAAAGTATATAATTGTTATTATTGTTAAAAGTTTAATGTGACGTATTTCTGATGATGAATTACGTAAGTGGCAAACAGAGTCGATACTTTTAGAGCAAATACGTTGGTGGACTATTTCTGGAAACGATCGATACCCCTCCCCTCGCATTAGGAATGAATGTTGTGTTAGTTCATAATTTGTTAAATCCATAATATGGATGAAACACGACCCTACCAGTTACACAGAGACTTAAGAAGTACGACAGTACAAAAATGTAAATAAAATATTGTTCTTTATTCTTTTGGTACCTCGGTTATGGAAGCCGAGGGTTCCCTTGACGTTGATCACCCCATGACACTAGCCTATTCGTATGGAACTACTTCACTGATATCACAATAGATTACTAGATACTCAAATTGCAAACTAATTTAGCTAAAGGTAAGTTTTAAATGTCCAATTTTATAGTTCACTGGTATCCCGACACACAGTATTTTCAAAACTGCACAGCATATGAGAGAGTTGCTAGTGATATTCTGGTGATATGCTGGCTAGAAAACAGCAGGCGGAATTAAGGTGGTGCAGCAATAGTCATTGTAGAAGAATCGTAGAGTTGGACAACCAGAACTTCTTAGTGGAAAACTGGAAACGGCCTTGGTGCATGCGACGCGGGAAGATGAGAGAGGACGTCGTGGACTCAAGCCAACACTGTTGTATGACACCACACATCGTAGGCAGCGATCGGGCAGCCGCTTGGCTGGACCCTAGGAGCACAGCCCACTGCCTCATAGCGCCCAGCAAAGTAGCTACGCAATCAACGGCTAGTCCGCGTGTCGTGACACGACAGAGGCCACGCCTGTCGGTGGTGATAGCTCGTGAGCTCGACTAGTGCATGCTCAGTTTAAACGATCCTACTTCGACGTTTCGCCTGCACCGACTCGCTGTATTCGGACGTGGACGACGGTGTTCTTGTGCCGCCATTTCTGGTTCCCATGCCTTTGGTAAATCTAATTGCGTCTTTGTTAGTCATGTCGTTCCAAGACTTCTTCAGTTAGCCCGACGTATATCTTCTAACAAAATATTTCTGGAGTGTAGCCCGATCCCGTCGATGGCGCGCCACGATGTTTGTCCTAGACACGTCCGGCCACCTTCAGGTGAGTACACAAATACTGAAGAATGTTCTTCAAAAGTTAAACGCCAAGATCGCCGGCCGCGGTGGCCGAGGGGACTGAGGCGTTCCAGTCACGGTCTGCACGGCCACTACGGTCGGGGGTTCGAATCTCCCCTCGGGCATGAATATTTGTGCCGTCCTTAGTCTTAGCTAGTTCATAAGTAGTTTGTAAGTTTAGGGAGTGATGACTCCGTAGTTAACTCCCATAAGCTATACAAATATTTGAACATTTGAAACGCCAAGATCGCAAAATACTTATTTATTTAAAGACGACCAGTGTCGGTGTAGTATGCCACAATCATCTGGTCATATCAAGAGTTATATATAAATATGAAAATACATAAATGGAAAACTATGTACTTTTATATTCAGACTAAATGCTGTGATGCACGTAATATTTAATCTCCATTTCTTTTAAAATAAGATGACCAACGTATGAATTTTAATACGACAAAATTTTCAAATGTTTGTTAAGCTTAAGGGACTTAATTGTGGGGTCATCAGTCCCTAAACTTGCAAACTACTTATTAACAACCTTATACTAAAGACAGCACAAACATCCATGCCCAATGGGGGATTCGAAGCCCCGAACGTAGCGGGCATGCAGACTGTGACTGGCGCGCCGCAGAAGGCTAAATACATAAAAGTCTCCTGGTCCGAATGGAATACTAGTTCTGTTTTACAAATAGTATTCTGTAGCATTGGCCCTTTACTTATCTTGTATTTATCGCGAATCTGTAATTCAGCGCAAAGTTCCTAGTGATTGGAGAAAGGCGCAGGTGACTACCGTTTAAAAGAAAGGAAAAAGAACTGACCCATATAATTACAGACCAATATCGTTGACATCAGTTTCCTATAGAATTTTCGACCATTTCTCAGTTCTTGAAACGGAAAATCTTCTTTCTATGAATCAGTACGGGTTTAGGAAACAATCCCATAATGTTCAAATACAGCGTTAGTAGTGAAATTGTTGATGCAGTCGCATCATTCAAATATCTAGGCGTAACATTGCAGAGCGATATGAAATGGAATAGACATGTAAGAATAGATGTGAGTAAGGCGTACAGCGGACTTCGGTTTATTCGAAGAATTCTGGGGAGATGTACTTCATTAGTATATGAGACCACGTGTAAAACCCTCGTACGACCACATCTTGAGTATTGCTCAAGTGTTTGAGATCCGCAGCGGATCAGTTTAAAGGAAGACATAGAAACAGTTCGGAGGGGAGCAGCTAGATTCGTTACCGGTAGGTTCGACCAATGCGCCAGTGTCTCGGAAATGCTCCAGGAACGCAAAAGGGGATCGTTGGAATTTTCAAGAAATTCTGTTGAGGGAATTTGAAGCTGCGTGTAGTACGATTTTGCTGCCGCCTACGTACATTTCGCATAGTGATCACAAAGACAAGATAAGAGAAATTAGCGCTCGTACGGAGGCATATCGGCATTCTTTTTTTGCTCTTCGTTCTATTTGGGAGTGAAATAGGAATGAAAATGCCTGCTAGTGGTACAGTGTACCTTCCACCACGCACCTTACGTTGGACTGCGGGGTAAGTATGTAGATGTAAATGTAGACGTAGATGATGCTGGCATAGACCACGAAAACTGGTCTTATTTTAATAGAAAAGTATTTAGCGTTCCCGGCTTTTCACTTTTGAAGATTATTAAACTATCGAATCGCCTCCACAGTCTGGTATGTCAGGTAATATCAAAAAATGAAGAACTTTTGTATACTTTCGGTGGAAGAGAAACAGTCATTTAATCATTCACTGCAGATTGATGATGTCAGTTCCGCTATGAGCGGATATTATTAATCACGCGATTCCTATGTTTATCTAGCAGCAAGCCGTTATCACGATTTATACAATGGTCGGCAAGACGTATTGTCCTCATTCTTTAATACTAGTGAATCCCAATTACTCAAAACTGGCAATTTTTGCTCTATTATATTTCATTGAGTGTCCCGTGGAAATACTGTCTTCTGCTACTGCTGATTTTGATGTTTGCAGAAGACGTATATGTCTTTCGTGTTCTGAACACATTCCTGAATAATTCGTATGCTGTGGCCTTTTTATACAGAAACACACTCACATAGAATTTTGAAACACCTGTTTTTTCTCATTTGTAAGTCATCTTTTACAGTTTCTAGCAAGGCCAAGCTCTTCACTGGTGGACGGAATGTAACCCTGAGTTTACATTTCCAAAGCAATCTGCCTATTTCAGACATTTCCAGCATATGGAAGAAATGAAGTTGATTTGTACTTATCAGTGTCCTAGGAGAGTCGTTTTTTGTAATTAGGATTGTGCATGGGTACTTTATTTGGCGAGATGTGTAGCGAATCTGTTTAGAAAATTTCTCCATTTGTTCTAATTCTACAAAGTATTTTGCGATTTATGGACCTTCTGCAGTTGTCACAGGTTTGGTGACAGCGTAGTGGATGAGGTAACCAGTGCAGATTATTTATCCCATCGGTTACCGGTTGTAAACTTCTGCAACCTCCCTAAAATGTTGGTTTCAATCCGGCGGAATTAAGCTGTTGGTACCAGATGCAATAAAAGTAACTGTGGCATATGGTTCCGTCGCTGGCGCTCGTTACAGTGACTCACATAGTTCTTGACAGATTGGTAGAGACCTTGCCAGTAATAGCTGTGTCTGATTCATCTAGGATATTCACGAATTTCAGATGCCCAGACGTTGGAGCATAGTGGAAATACTTGCGAATGGCTGGCCGGAGATGATGTTGAACTGCCATCTTCCTCAATTTGTAACTGAGATCTTGCAGGGTCAATGGCAGCCTGGGATGCCTGAAGAAAGACCCATCCAAGGATGGCGTTATGGCTACATTCGGTTAAAACAACATATGTAAATGTCTGCATACTGTTGTTGATACTTTTTCATGCACCACATATTCCTGCTTTGATGACGTCAATGAGATTTCTTGTCACCTTAGTGACAGTCGTCCATGGAGCATTTTCATCTGCGGCTGCCTCATGTCCGAACATTTTCGCCTCGCCTCATTTTCCTGAACACAGCGGCTACGCGAGCGGCTCTTATCTCTGTACTACGTCTACGATACGGCGATGGGCTTCGCCCCATAGGTCAACAGTAATCGTCTACAATTAACTGTCGTTGAAAGAACTGCTGCGTGGTTGGCATCTTGCGGCATAATAATTGTCTGTTTGGCCGTGGGGGGTGGGGAATTTGAACCGGGGACCATCTGTAGAGTAATCTGCGACCCTAACGACTGTACCACTCGGAAGACTTGCGCCAATGTTGTATCGTCTTACGTCTATATTTTTCTGTTACACAAGCAATATGTAGACCATGTTTTCAAACTTGTTACGAGGTCTAGGTCTGTAAATGATGTACATGATATCAAGCCTGAAATGCTATTATTGTTAGGAGAACTCGTCATGAACAAGTTGTTCCACGTGGTTTGCAAGATGTATGAGAAGGAGGAAATAACCTCAGACTTCAATAAGAATATAGTGATTCCAATTCTAAGAAAGTAGATAAATGTGAAAATTACAGAACTATCAGTTTAATAAGTCATGGTTGAAAAATACTAACACATAATATTTACAGACAAATGGAAAATCTGGTGGAATCCGACGTTGGGGAAGATCAATTTGGATTTATGAGAAATGTAGGCACACGCGTGGCAATATTCACATTACGACTTATCATAGAACATAAATTGAGTAAAGTGAAAATGTTCAAACGTTTGTAAATCTATCGGACCAAACTGCGTGGTCATCAATTCGTAGCATACAAACTACTAAGGTAAACTAACCTAAGGAGAACACACACACACACACACACACACCCATGCCCCAGGGAGGACTCGAAGATCCGACGGCGAGCAACAGCACGCTCCACAGCTAGGCGCCTTAGACTGCTCGGCTACTCCACCGTGGCGACCAAAGTGAAACCTGTATTCTTAGCATTTGTGGATCTGGAGAAAGCTTTTGACAATGTTGATTATAATACACATTTTTTCAGATTCTGAAGGTAGAAGGGGTAAAACATAGTGAGCAAAGAGTTATATTCAACTTGTACAAAAACCAAACAGCAACTATTACAGTCAGGAAAGGGTCGCAAAAGTTGGTAAGGGAGTAGGACAGGGTTGTAACGTTTCCCCCGAATGTTCTTCAATATATATATTGATCAAGCTGTGAAGGAATGGAAGGAGGTATTTGGAGAGGGAATTTAAGTCCAGGGAGAGGGAAAAAAACCTTTAGGTTTGCTGATGACATGGTATTTCTTCCAGAGACAGAAAAATATCTGGAAGATCAATTAAATGGAATGGGCAGTATCTTGGAAGGAAGGTACAAGATGAACATTAACAAGAGGAAAACAAAGTTAATGGAACGTAGTCTCAGAAAATCAGGCGATTCTGAAGGAATTAGATCAGGTAAAGAGAAGATAATAGTAGTAGATGAGCGTTGTTATTTGGGTAAAAGATAACTTCCAATGGCCGAAGTAAAGAAGATATAAATTGCAGAATGGCTGTGGGAAGAAAAGCGTTTCTGAAGAAGAGACATTTGATGACATCCATTATTAGTTTAAATGTTAAGAAGTCCTTTCTAAGAAAACTTTTGTCTGGAGTGTAGCATTGTATGGGAGTTCAGAAACAAACATTATAGAGTATTTCTAATGTGGTGCTAAGGGGGAATTATGAAGATCAGATGGGTAGATCGCGTAAGTGATCAAGAGGTACTTAACAGAAATGTGCAGAAAAGGAATTTGTGGCAAACCTTGACACAGAGTTTGGTGGGACACATTCCGGGAATTCAAGGTATGGTGAACTTAGCATTGGCCGGCCGCGGTGGCCGAGGGGACTGAGGCGATCCAGTCACGGTCTGCACGGCCACTGAGGTCGGGGGTTCGAATCCCCCCTCGGGCATGGATATTTGTGCCGTCCTTAGTTGTAAGTAGTTCATAAGTAGTTTGTAAGTTTAGGGACTGATGACCCCGTAGTTAAGTCCCATAGACTATACAAACTTTTTTTTTTAACTTAGCATTAGAAAGAAGTACGCGAGATAAATATCGTAGAGGGAGACCGAGGACGAATACAGTAAGCAGATTCAAAAGAATGTAGGTTGTCGTACGTATTCTCAGATGTGAGAGACTTGCACAGGACAGGGTAACGTGGAGAGCTGCATCAAACCAGTCTGCGGACTGAAGGACACAACATCAACAATCGTAAATGGCGTTGATTTGGGAATACTGTGCAGCGTCTCCGATACGTAAACGTAAGTGATCGTGCGAGTGTCGGCAGTAACTATGGATAGCAAGAATATTAGATGTGAGTTATACCTATGTCTCCTTCTCTGATACTTACGATTACTCTTTTCTAAGGATTCTATTGTTCTTATGCTGATGGAGCTACAATTTAAATTTTAGAGCCTTACAACATACGACTTATCGTTTGCTATTTTAATACGCTGTACTAGGAAAAAAAATGTACCGACCGAAGTTACGTCACTGTACCGGGTAATCAAAAAGTCAGTATCAATTTAAAAACAAAATAAATCACGGAATAATGTAGAAAGATAGATTAAAATTAACACACATGCTTGGAATGTCATGGAGTTTTATTAGAACAAAAAAAAGTTCAATAAATGTCCAACAGATGACGCTTCATCTGATCAGAAAAGCAGTAATTAGATAACAAATTAAGACAATGCAATGATGATCTTTACAGGAAATGCTCAATATGTTCACCATCATTCCTCAACAATAGCTGCAGTCCCCGATTAATGTTGTGAACGGCACTGTAAAGCATGTCCGGAGTTATGGTGAGGCACTAGCGTCGGATGTTGTCTTTCAGCATTCCTAGAGATGTCGGTCGATCACGATACACATGCGACTTCAGGTAACCCCAAAGCCAATATTCGCACGGACTGAGGTCTGGGGACCTGGGAGGCCAAGAATGACGAAAGTGGCGGCTGAGCACACGATCATTACCAAACGACGCACGCAAAAGATCTTTCACGCGTCTAGCAATTTTTTTTTTTTTTTTTTTTTTTTTTTTTTTTTTTTTTTTGTTCTATTAAAACCCCGTTTCATTCCAAGCATGTGTATCAATTTTTCCCTCTCTATCTAAATTATTCCGTGATTTATTAAGTTTTCAAATTTATACTGACTTTTTGATCATCCGGTGTATTACAAGACGTCAGTAACTTTGTCTCGTTCGTTTTGATTTTAATTTTGATGTCAATATTTGAATCTTAATCATTTATGAGTCCAGTATTAAGAGCTTACTTTTTCTCCCCCATATTACTAACCACGTTATGTATTGGATTTTCACTGGCAATACATGCGGAACCTGATATGAACGTGCAACTGCCTTGGCTTGCACATTATTTTGTGCTGCGCCGAAAATTGCTCCCTGCATGAAAGTTTCTTTTCAGCCTTTCTAATGTTTGCATAATGTATAATATGCTCTAGTTCACACGCATTGTCTCTAGAAAACATTATATTATCCGCGCGATATAAAGTTTCAGCATCTTAACATTCTTTTGAAACTTCTTTTCAAGTTCATATTACGTACATCTCTTCCCGCTTTTTAGTATTCGATGCTTTCTTCGCACGTCGTATAAGTGAAATTACTCTATGTTAATTAATTTCTGTATTTATGGAATGCCGTTAAAGAAAAATTATGCATCTTTGAAATTATTCTTGATTACCGTAAGATACGCAAAATGGATCTAGTCATTGTACGTCAAAATCTTTTTTCAGTGACAAAGTTACACTTGGTTTTGAGATATCAGTTTCAGTAGACTTGTGGAAAGATAATTAGTCATTCTACTGTTAAATTGGCGATTTTGTTTGAATGAAGCCACTTTTTTAAGGAAACACAATAAAACCATTTACACAATGGAAATTTATACGGGAAATATATTTCCAAAATTATTCCAATTCAAGATGGTTTCAGGCTGAGACAAAACAAAGAGCAATACATGGCATTATTAAGATGATGTGTAAATTTTCCCCAGAGACTTTTAAGCACTCTCATTTAATTAAGTTAGGAGACTTTTCGAGAAACATAGATTCAGTGATTATGATCTTATAATTAAACAGCTGTGAAATATACGACCTTACGTGGCAGCTGTACTCGTTCCTTCTGAATACATGATTACTGGGCAGCACAGTCTCGACACAGCAATGGTTTATGTTGGTTCTACTCACCTCGAGCGCACGTGCGCGCGCGCGCGCGCACACACACACACACACACACACACAAGCACACGCACACACACACACACACACACACACACACATACATACATACATACATACACACAAATAAACAAACACATTGACACACATTCGGAAATGGCACGAACATTCGCCAGAGGAAACAATGGCTACTACGCGGCAATATGCTAGGTCTGTAATGCAGTGAGAAACAGAATTTATCCTACAATTTACCAATAATCAAACAATACGATAGACAGAACATGGGAATTATATGAAGCAGAAGCCCCTTCCTCTCTTTCAACACAACCCACCCACCTGACACACACACACACACACGCACACACACATGCTGACACGCGTCGGAACACAATTAGCTCTAGTGTAATGTAGTAACACAACGCTGTTAGCATATATTGAGGAAGTTACATTGCTGCAGAATTTATTGACTTAATAGCTACGCACTCGTTCTCCCAACGAACTTTAAAGAAGGACTGTTGCGTCCTACCACTTTTACGAACCCTTAGGAGACAGTGAAAAAAATCGAATTCCTAACCAATAAGTCATGCAAAAGTAAAACATTCTGGAAAAAAATAAATTTCAGATAAGTTTTAATATAGGTTATATAAGATCAGCGTTCTTCAAACTTTTCGAATATACGACGCACTTAATGAAAAAAAAAAAAAAAATATTCTGGCGACCCTTTTCCAAATACAAATATTTTCTCGACCCCTCCCCTCCGTACTCAACGGAAATTTTTTTTTTTATTTTTCTTCAGTTTTTTTTAAATTGTTGGATAAAGTTTTTTAATGTATTTTTCGGAACGATTTTCGATAGAAAAATGTATTTTGCTTAACGAATGATACGCATTTCAGACAAGACTCAGAAGCGTATTATGCTCATTAAGAATAGTCCCACTATATAAACAATTTGTAAGGAAGTAGATCCTTTTTTTTTAAAAAATTTCAGTATTACGTATTGTATCAAAGTCCTTTACCTTTCGATTGATTCCTGAAAACAGTTTTCAGTCTTAGCACTTATTCATAATTAACAAACTCTATATAAAACACTCAGTAATCTATTCAAGGAACTCCGTAATTTTAACATTAAATACATCTTAAGTTAGGCATACGTTTTTTGTATTACTGAACCTATAATTATTTTGTGATGAAGTACTTCCTCCTGTGACGGCGACACCACGAACAAGGTTAAAAACACTGGATTAGATAATCAGCTGTAAATTTCGTTCAAATTGATCCATAGTGAGTAGATTCTCTTGGATATACAACTTTTCAAAAACATAAAACTTGTTTATAAATAATAAAATATGTTCAATATACTTTGGCGCACATACTAAAAATAAGGTTATACAATTCTCACTATCAATTATCATCTTATTTGACGACATTTGTGTAGAAAAATACGACACAATATTCATATTATGTATATTGTTTATAACATGCGGTTCTTAGATTAAATTCATTAATGGAATGTAAAGAGGTGACTACCAATAATTTCTTAGACTGTAAACGTTATTATGATTTGAAGTATTCACGGCTGTTTCCATATTATTGGGAATGTGTACTTCTGAAAGTCGGACACTTTTCTGGACCAAAGTAAGAAGTGACTTTACATAATTCTTCAAGTTATTGTTTCTAGTATCGATTCCATGAACACAGCTATTGCGTTAAGAAAACGATACATTTTAATAAAAAATTTAAGTAAGGAATAAATATATTGGTAAGCAGTGTACCTTGATTCCTTAGACAGCCTCCAGCACGACGTTCGTCACACTACAGATATATCGCACTGATCATCAAAATATCGTTCAAACGGTGATTGTCGCATTTACTTTAAAATTGAAGTTGCCAAACTCTGTCATTAAAAGATGAACAGGAGACATATTGCCTAATTTGATCAACCTGCGCTGGCCTTCTGCTCACATGTAGCAAAGTGCATTATTTATTATTATTCGTCATTATCGGTTTCTGTAGTACATCTCAGAAATGGAGTATGCTCTCTCAAAGCTGGTTACCCACAGGAAAATATTTGACATATTTGCAAAGCTGCACTTTGAATTTGACACTCCTCCCCAAGCCCCTCGGAATTGGCTTGCTAGTGCGCTGTACTCCTTATATGAGTGCACACGTTTCAAGGGTTACTAATTTACAGGGGCTTATCCTCAATGAATAACTGAGGCGTGCTCTCTGCTTGTAAGTTTCTTATATAGTGGAGACACAACTTCGAAGGAAGGTCAGAAGGGCTGGTCACGTTTTTCATATTGATCTACATCTGCATACATACTGTGAAAGCCGCACAAAGGAGCATGGCGGATGGTACTCAGTACCCATTGTAGTTACTTGCTTTCTTCTTCCGTATAAAAAGAGGGGAAAATGAATAGTTGTATGCATTCATACGAGCCCTAATCTCTCTGATCTTATCTTTGTTGACATTATGTGAAATGTAGGTTGGTGGTAGTATATTCCATCTGCAGTCTGACTCAAATTCCAGCCTCTAAATTACTTCACCAGTGTTTCTCTAAAAGAAAGTCGCCTTCCCTCCAGCGACTTCCCATTTGAATTGCCGAAGCATTTCACTAGCACTCGTTGATCGAATCTACCAGTAACAAACCTAGCAACCCGTTTCTGAATTCTATGTCCTCTTTAAACTGATCGCGTGAGGATCCCAAACACTTAAACAATACTCAAGATAAGGGCATTTAAGCGTCTTATATTCGGTCTCCTTTACAGATAAATCACATCTTTCTAAAATTCCCCCATACTGTCCTTATATGCTCGTTATATTTCATATTGCTGTGCAGCGTTACGCCTAGATATTTAACTGACACGATTCTGTCAAGCAGCAGATTGCTAATGCTGTATTCGACCACTACAGGTTCTTTCTCCTGCTAATCTGCATCACATATTTTTCTGCCGCGGTGGAGTAGCCGAGCGGTCTAAAGCGTCTCGCTGCAGAGCGCGCGGTTGCTCGCCGTGGAGGTTCGAGTCCTCCCTAGGGCTTGGGTGTGTGTGTTCGTCCTTAGGTTAGTTTACCTAGGTTTAAGTAGTTTGTAAGCTACGGACTGATGACCACGCAGTTTGGTCCGATAGATTTACAGACATTTGAATTTTCTAAAGCGTCTCGCTGCGGAGCGCGCGGTTGCTCGCCGTGGAGGTTCCTCCCTGGGGCATGGGTGTGTGTGTTCGTCCTTAGGTTAGTTTACCTGGGTTTAAGTAGTTTGTAAGCTACGGACTGATGACCACGCAGTTTGGTCCGATAGATTTACAAACATTTGAACATTTTTTTCATATTTTTCTACATTTGTGCTAGTTGCCATTCCTCATATCATCTAGAAATTTGGTCCAAGTCATCCCGCATCCTAATACAGTCATTCTGTAGCCGCAGATTGGAACGCACTCTGTCAGATCAGTTATACAGATGGAAAATAATAACGGTCCTATCACACTTTCCTTTGGCACTCCTACCGATAGTATGGTCTGTAATGAGCACTCTCCATCATGGACCACGTACTAGGTTCTATTACTTATGTTGTCTTGGTGACACATATTCCATAAGCTCGTACCTTCGTTTGCAGTCTATAGTGCGGCACCGTCTCAGACGCCTTTCGGAAATAGAGAACTACGCAGTCTGCATGTTCCCCTTCATCCATAGCTCTCAAAGAGTCATGAGAGAAAAGGGCAAGCTGAGTTTTGCACGCTCAAAGCTTCCTAAAGCCGTGCTGATGCATGGCCTTTCCGTCGAGAGGAAATGTAGTATATTAGAACTGAGAATATGTTCAAGAATTGTACGAAAAACTAATGTTAACGATATATGTCTATAATTATTTGGGTCCGTTGCTTTTTCTTTTTTATTTTATTTTATTTCCTTTATTGATTCATTTTGCTTTACTTATACACGGGAGTTACCTGCGCCTTTTTCCTTTCACTTGGAACTTTCCACTGGATGAAAGATTCGCGATAAATGCATGCTACCTAAAGAGCAAACGCTGCTGATACTCTCTTCTATCACCATCGAGTGGATAAATACGGAATCTGTCCGAAGTTGTGTTTCGGAACATTAGTTACTATAATTCTGACTTTTCAGCTACCACCCATGTTTGTAAATAATGTGTTCCAAGGTGAGATGAGATCCGTGATACTCTTCTTATACTCATATTAAGTAATGAATGGAAAAAAAGTAAGTTTGCATGCAGTTAAATGATATTTTTGGTTGAAAAATGTTTAAAGTGCTCATGGCATTCCACTTATTAAGATTTGAAAAAATAAAAAATAAATAAAAAAAATTATTTGCATCACTTGCAATAAAGCATCTACAATAACAGTATAGTTAATAATGTAAATTACGGAATGTTCTATGTTACCAAAGTGCCATCTTCTTTGATAACACATACAAACTGAAAATTTACTTATAAAGTGATCGATGAAAAATTCCTATTTAAGTAGCTTGGATCTCGTACCATCGCTTTCTTTGTGGTTGGAGGTGCCACCTTTAATATGATTTAACAGGGACTTTGAAACATCCATGGTGGAATTCTGCATATGGTAAAACAATTTATAGATGAAAGAAAGCCTTTCTGAAAGCCAACATGTCACATAAATAATCAATCAAACAAAGTGGAGCCAAATGAAGATGCAAATGCCTAGTATCGAAAAAGACTTAAGAAGATACAACAAATGAAACCTCTAGGAGACGGTCGCAGGGAAGACCAATAGGTATATTATGTAAAACATCTGCTTTTGAAAACAAGATGCAAGGATTGTACTGACTAACCTCATAAACTGTTTCGAGGTTATTATGTATTCTTAGAGCTGCTCAAATGTCTGGTATCATCATCGAAGTGTCATGAAGAGACACACACAAATCAAGGCTCTCAACTACCCATCAACTATGAAATCCGCAAATACTCCTCAATTTCAGAGATGAAAGTACATCTAGATACGATGACTTAATTGCCGAACTCTGGAAGAACCTAGGCGACTTGAAGATCTCACAGAAATACTAATTAAAGTGACAAAAGGAATACTATAAACGGAACTCCTATCCCAAGGCTGAAAATGTACACTTATCCACCCAATACACAAAAATGACAAGTTTGATTTTAATAAAGACACTGGAATTTTCAAAATTTAGATCATTTACAAGACTTTCTCAAGTTGCCTTCGTCAGAAAACGTAAGGGCAGCTCGAAGACTGGGTAAAAACAAGCAGACTTACGTCCATGCCATCCCGTGCAGAGCACATTTTAAACCTGAAAACAAATATATAAGGTAACTCGAAGCTGTCATATTTGTATGTTTATTGACTCCAAAATGGCGTTAAAATGTTTATAAAGCTATGGGAGCAAACTACAGTTGGCATCAGTCTCTAGACTTACAAACTAGGTGTTGTCTTTATGCAAAGGACAACACACACAAACACACACACACGCACACACACACACACACACACACACACACACACACACACACACACACACACACATGTCCAAGGAAGGACTCGCACATCCGACGAGTAGCAGGCACACACTCAGCAGGAAGGCGTCTTAGTGCGCACTGCTAATCCAGTGCGGTCGAAATGGCACCTGATTTCATCAATCGACAGTTCCTCTTCAGTTTCGTAGAATATCATATACTTAACCCAAAACACTGCTCCTCACGAAAAATACTCCTACCGAAGAGATTTACTTTGATAATTTCAAAGCCTTTTGAGATAAAGACCGGGGGCAAAAAGGTGACCGATTCTCAGCATAGCATAGCATAGCCATTAGATAATGGGAGAAAGAACTTCAATATCAGAACTACTGGAAACCCACTCAACTTGTACAAGTGAGTAAAGAAAAGAGAGATCAATTTCCTGGCGTTCGTAGACAATCTAGCAAGACTAGTGGATAGCGGAATCACAGCTATCAAACAAACAGGGAGATTCACAAGGAATTTTCTTAAAACACTGTTGTTTTTCTTGTGGCCTTTAGTCCGCAGAATGGTTCGATGCAGCTCTCCAAGGTACCCTGTTCTGTGCAAGCCTATCCTCTTAGAATGCGTACGGCAACCTACATACTTTTGAATCAGCTTACTGTATTAGTTTCTCTGCCTCCTCTTACGATTTTTACTAAACACTCTTCTTTGTAATGCTAAGTTGACGATTCCTTGATGTCTCAGAATGTGTCCAACCAAACTATCACTTCTCTTAGGATAGGCCAGAAACTCCTTTTCTCCCCAATTCTTTTGAACACCTCCCCATTAGTTACGTTATATACCCATCTAATCATCATTCTTCTATAGCACCACATTTCGAAAACTTCATTCATCTTTTGGTCTGATCTCCTTATTGTCCAAGTATCACTCCCATACGATGCTACACTCCAGACAAATGCTTTCAGAAATGATTTCCTAACATTTAAACTAAGATTGGATCTCAACATATTTCGCTTCTTCAGGAACACTTTTCTTCCTATGAAAATTCTGCATTTTATATCTTCTTTACTTCTGCCATTGTAAGTTATCTTGCTACCCGAATAACAAAACTCATCTATTACTTTTTTGTCTCATTACGTAATCTATTTCCTTCAGCATCGCGTGATTTTCTTACACTACATTCCATTACCCTCGATTTACTCTTTTTAATGTTCATCTTATACCTTTCCTTTCGAGACACTGTCCATTCCGGTTAATTACTCTTGCTGGTTCTTTGCTGTCTCTGACAGAATTACTATGTCGACAGGAAACCGTAAGCCTTTAATTCCCTATCCCTGGACTTTAATTCTCTCTCCAAATATTTTCTTGCATTCCTTTATAGCTTAGTTAATTTACATATTGAACAACATTGGGGAAAGGCTACAACCCTACCATCCTCGATTCCCAAACACTGCGACCCTTTCCTGACTCTAATAATTGCTATCTGGCTTTTGTACAAGTTGAATATAACTATTCGCTCTATGTTTTACTTCCTCTACCTTCAGAATGTGAAAACGTATATTCCATTCAATATTTTAAAAATCTTCCTCCAGATCCACAAATGGTAAAAAGGTACTTTCGCGTTCCTTAATCTATCTTCTAATATAAGTCGTAATGTGAGTATTGCTTCGCGTGTTCGTAGATTTCTCCTAAATCCAAAGTGATCTTCCCCAAGGTTGGATCCACCTGTTTCTCCATTCGTCTGTCCATCCGTTTTGGCATTTTGCAACCATGACTTATTAAACTGATAGTTCTGAAATTTTCACATTAGTCTACACTTGATTTCTTTGCTATTGGAATCACTATAATCCTCTTGAAGTTTGAGGGTATGTCTCCTGTCTCATACATCTTGCATACGAGGTGGACCAATCTTTACATTACTGGCTCCCCTGGTATTTCAGACGGAACGTCATCTCCTCCAGGGGCCTTGGTCTAACCAAATCTTTTAGTGCTCTCAAATTCTTCTCGCAGTATAGTAACTCCTGTCGCATCTACCTTTACTTCGTCTTCCATTTCTAGAACACTGGATTCAAGTTTATTTCATTTGTACTGTCCCTCTATTTATTCCTTGCACCTTTTAGCTTTCCTTCCTTTGCTTAGTACTGGTCTGCAATTTCAGTTCTTCATATTCCTACCGCTGCTTTTCTTGTCTCCAAATGTCTTGTATTTTTCTGTAGGCAGTATCATCTTTACCCTAGTTCTACATTCTTCTACGGTCTTGGATTTCTCATCAAGCCATTCTGCATATCAAGTCTGCACGTCCTGTCAACCTCATATTTCAGACGTCTGTACTTCCTTTTGCGTACTTCACTTGGTGAATTTTTATATTTTCTCCCTTCTTAAATTAAGTGCAATATCTCCTGTGTTATCCAAGAATTTATAATATGCCTTGTCCTTCTGCCTATATGATCATCTGCGGCCTTCACTACTCTATCTCTGATAGCTACCCATTCTTCCTGTACTGTATTACTTTGCTCCGTTTCAGCGATTCCTTCCCTAATTGTCCTTCTGAAACTCTCAACCACCTCTGGCTCTTTTGATATGTCCAGGTTCCATCTCCTTAATTTTCTGCCTTTTGCAGTCTGTTAAGGGGATTTGGATGTGAACGGGCAGCATTTTAATACCTTGCATTCGGTGCAATTTACTCTTGACACACAATCCGCAGGAAACAGCGATTTTCTAACAACACTGAACTGAAGCGATAATCGTAAATGCATAGGAATATTTGTTATAATTTAAGAATTACAATATTTTGTCTAATATATGATTTTATATATACACGTTTGAATTCTTGAACTATTATCGGTTGCATCCTCAGTCTGACAGCATATTGACTGTGGCAGGGTGCTGTCGACATTCGTAAGAACACGTTATGCTTTTGGTTTGGTAGTTTGGAGTATATATGAGCAAATAGAAAAACCCGTATTACACTTCATCACTATTTTGTCCAAAAATTACCGTTAAATTACATAAAGAGTGACAAACGTAGATCTTTTATGCAATGTATTAGGCAAAATGTGTAGATACTGTCACATTCTTCAATTGGGAGAAATTTGGTGAACATAGTGAAAACCATTATGAAGATACATGCAAGTAATATTCTGAAAATGTAGTTTCGAGAAAATGATAGAAGAGTGTTCACAGTGTTTTTGACTCACCGATTGCCTCATTCAGAACATTCCAGTGTCATAATATTGCTGGCCAGCTGCTTCTCTATCCTCCGCTGACACTTTCAGGGGTATTTTCCTTACTCTGGAGTCTTTAGTGGTGGCTTCCGCAGCCCTTTCAGGTTCAACTAGTCGCTGTCGATCTATGGCAGTCAGATCAGCTATCATTTTATTTCCTGGTTGGATGCCTAATTTGTCCATTACTTTTGTCCTACCAATTTCACCATCATTGAAACAGATAACAGCATCCATCACACGTATTTTGAATGCTTTCCATCCAATAAATACTGTTTTGAAACTCGTTACCACACACAGCTGTTAAAACTCTCGTCAGAATTTTGTGTACGGCCATGTAGACATTTGCCTAGTAATTTTTTATTAGGGAGGACCATGTACATTGGTGTTTTTTTTTTCCGACAAGCAAGGAAATTATTGCTTCAACTGCATTATTTGAAACGGTTTCAATAATTTAGACAGCGTTCTTTACCACCAAACTCGGTTAGTCATGAAAGTAAATATTATATAATTACCTGTTATATGAAAAGAATATGATCATTAATATAAATAACAAACTGCAGTTGCTCCAAAAAGACCCCTGGCGCACCTCCCCCACCCCTTCAGTCGCCCGTACTTATCTGTTTCCCACAGCGAGGACATATCATAGCCATTTTGAACCCTGCCGAGAATTACCTCCTACTGTAATTTTCTGTTATTAACATAAGAGGTGAACAAGTTGTGACTTACTCCTTCATTCCATTATGTTCCTACGTCTTAACAATAATTTGTGATCAACAAAATCAAGCGCTTTTCTTAATTCACAGGAGACACGTAACGTTCGCAGCGTTTTATTGCACACATCCAATTCCTCAGAGACAAAATATTATGTAGCAATGTTATTTGTTAAACCACTTCTATAACCAAACTGGAAACTTCAAAATGACTTCGAACTGGGGATATAATGAGTAAAAGTGACTTAACATCCCAATGACATCATCCTGGAACCAGTAAAACTTACGTTCACGAGTTTGTTTCCACTGTCCCTTCTGTGTACGCTAGACGCATCTAAGGCTACAATACAAACATGTTCCTTGCACATTCAGCCGCAGTAGTTTGGAGAATATCTGCGATATGTGGCTACGATTTCCTTTTCAGGTGTATTTTTTTTAGATGCACGAACATATTTACTTCGTCTTTAGTAACGTTCAAATGAAAAACATTAGGTTGCACTGTATTCTAGAATATGCATTAAACAAACAACTATTCGCTACCAACTAGGACATAGCCTATTAGCTTTTGGCACTAACAGAATACGTGTCAATCCGCAACTCAGTCGCCAGAAATCTTTCCATTGCATCTATTTTTTTTCTTAATTTTGTTCAGTAAAATTGATATCATCAAGCTGAGAGACTAAAATTTTTGAGTTTGTTTGGCACACAAAATCAGATCTCCTTCTTCGCGGTATGAACCTCTCAGGGCATAACATTTTACTGATACGTGCCCTATGAAAACGGTTACTAACTGTTTGTAAATGAATATTTGATGACAGATAAATACCGAAACGATGCATAATGAAGTCATGCTATGCCTGAAGTGTAAGATTCAATTACTGCGACCTAGTCAGCTAATGTTACATTACTAGCGACAAATATGCTATGGTCGTTAGCCTCCTACACGTCTCCGTGTTGCATATACAAATTTATTTTATGTGCCAGTGGTTGAAATGCTTTTAAAATGTACTTCTTGTAATAGCGTTGACTTTTCAAGCATTAACACTGTCTCACCTTCATCATAATGGTGTTTAATCACAGCTATCAACGGCCGTACCGTCACGGATACACCGGTTTCCTATACACCACCATGCATTGTTGTGATTGATTTGAAATTGGATATTCACCTCTCGGATTGGATAAGCATAGATGTAAATGGGGTGCACTCTTCCCTTATGACACCAACATAGGTGCTAAATGATTGAGAAGTAGCGGCTCTGTTCAGATAATTCGACTCAACGGCCGCCAATTTGGTGCAAAAAATGTTCAAATGTTCGTATAACTTATGGGACTAATCTACGGGGTCATCAGTCACTAAACTTACACACTACTTACGAACTAGCTAACACTAAGTACGGCACAAATATCCATGCCCGAAGGGGGATTCGAAACCTCGACCGTAGTGGCCGTGCAGATCGTGACTGGAGCGCCTCAGTCTCCTCGGCCACCGCTGCCGGACTAATTTGGTGCCTTGACCATGTCCCCAGTCGTAAAGATAAAAAGTAGGAAGATTAGGGTTTAAGATCCCGTGGACACCTTGGTGCTTAAGAATGTTTTGGTAAGGATTGGGAAGGAGATCTGCTAGGACTTATCGAAGGAACCAGGCCGACATTTGCCCGTAGTAATTTAGGGAAATCACGGAAAACTTAAATCTCCAAGGCCGGTGTTGGATTTGAGCCACCATCCTACAATGCGAGTCTAGTGTGTGGCCACTTCGCCACCTCTCTATAGTTCTCCTTCGTGCTTTATAGGTTGACGCCTACAGGCTGAGGACAGCATGGTGTTCGGTCATTAGGCATGTTAGGTCTTTCGAGGCCTGTAGGACAGAGTACAATTTTAGTTTAATTTCCATTCTGAATGAGTGGTATGTAGAGCAGTGCCCACTTGTGGTATAGATTTTGTCTGTTGTAACTACTGTACTGGAATCGATTTCATGACTACTTTTATTGCGTCGTAAACTAATCCAACTTTCTGCATCGCCTAACTTTTCTGAGACTACATTCCATTACCCTTGCTTTGCTCTTATTAATGCTAATCTTATACCCTCAAGCCACTGTCAATTACTTTCAGTGGCTCTTCGTTGTCCTTTGCGGTCTCTGAAAAAATTACTGTCATCGGCAAATCGCAAAGATTTTATTTCACCTCCCTGTAGTTGGAGGGTATTTTCCCTTTCTCATAGGTCTTACATAGCAGGTTGAACGATTTTGTCAAGACTGACTCTCCTAACGTTATCAGCAGTTCAGACGGAATGTCATCTACTCCAAGGGGCCTTTATTCGATTCAAATCTATCAGTGTTCTATCAAATTCTTCTCGCTGTATCGTATCTCCTATCTCACCTTCCTCAACTTCGCCTTCCATTTCTAGAATACTGCCTTAAAATTTATTTCCTTTGTATAGGCCCTCTATATATTCCTTCCATCTTTCAGCTTTCCCTTCTTTGCTGCGTTCTTCATAATCACGCTAATAGTTATATATGCGCCAAATGTCTCTTTTACACTCCTGTAGGCAGTATATATCTTGCCCCTAGTTATTATTCTGCTGTCTTGGATTGGTCCTGTAGCCACTCCTGCACAGATAGTCTGCCCTTCCTGTCGACCTCATTCTTAAGCCGATTATTCTCCTTTTGGCCTGCTTCTCGTGCTGCATGTTTATATAGTCTCCTTTCATCAATTAAGTTCAGTATCTCATGTGTTATCCAGGGATTACTATTATCCCTTGTCCTTCTGCGACTTTCGCCATTCTATTTCTCAGAGCTATCCATTCTTTTTCTACTGTATTACTTACCCCTACTTCCGCCATTCTTTGCCTAATACTCCCTCTGAAAATCTCAACCACATCTTGTTCCTTCAATTTGTCCATGTTCCATGTCCTTAATATTTTCCTTCTTGCAGTCTACTAAATTTTAATCTACACTTCATAACCAATAATATATGATCTGAGTCTGTATCTGCCACTGGATACGTCTTAGAGTTTAACAATGGTTTCTAAACCCAAGTCTTACCATTATTCAATCAGGTACCTTCCACTGTCTCCTGGTCTCTGTAAATGCATAACCCTCTTTCATGATGACTAAACCAAGTGAGTGTGATACTTTAACTGTGCTCAGCACAAAATCTACTAGGAGAGCTCCTCTTCCATTCGTTTTCCAGATTCCACCTTTTCCTTCTCCTTCATGCCCTACAAGTAATTCAATCCGCACTTAATTGAATCTCTTACCTCCTCATATATTTCTTTAGCCTCCGCGTCATCGGCAGACCTAGATGGCATATAACCTTGTACTACTGTGGTCGATGACGGCTTCGTGTCTATCTTTGCTACGAGAATGCGTTCACCATGAGTTTCATAGGAACGTACCCAATTTCACTATTTTCTTATTCATTATCCCGCATTACCATCAACTGATTGTGTACACTACTGGCCGTTAAAATTGCTATACCTAGAAGAAATGCAGATGATAAACGGGTATTCATTGAAAAAAAAAATTATACTAGAACTGACATGTGATTACATTTTCACGCAATTTCTGTGCATAGACCCTGAGAAATCAGAACCCGAAACAATCACCACTGGCCGTAAATCAGTCTTGCTACGCTTGGCCATTGAGTTCAACAGAACTTGAATGACTTGTACAGGTACAGATACCCATGCAGCTACAAAAAGATTCCACAATTTATCAAGACTGGCGTATTGTGACGAGCCAGTTGCTCGGCCACCATTAAACAGACTTTTCAGTTGCTGAGAGATCTGGAGAAGGTGTGGCCAGGGCAGTAGTCGAACATTGTCCGTATCCAGAAAGGCCCACATGCGTTCGTGCATTATCCTGCAAAAATGTAGGGTTTAGCGGGGATCGAATGGAGGGTAGAGCTACGGCTTGTAACACATCTGAAATGTATCGGCCACTGTTCAAAGTGCCGTCGATGCGAAAAAGAGGTGACCATTGGCACCCCATACCATTACTCCAGGTGATACGCCAGTATGACGATGACGAATACACGCTTCCAATGTGCGTTCACCGCGATGTCGCCAAACACGGATGCGACCATTATGATGCTGTAAACAGAACCTGAATTCATCCGAAAAATGACTTTTTGACATTCGTGGACCCAGGTCCGTCGTTTCGTACAGCATCGCAGGTGCTTCTGTCTGTGATGCAGCGTCAAGGGTAACCGCAGCCATGGTCTCCCAGCTTATAGTTCATGCTACTTCAAACGTCGTCGAACTGTTCGTGCAGATGGTTGTTGTCTTGCAAACGTCCCCATCTGTTGACTTAGGAATCAAGACGTGGCTGCATGGTCCGTTACAGCCATGCGGACAAGATGCCTGTCATCTCGACTTCTTGTGATATGACACCGTTGGGATCCAGCACGGCATTTAGTATTGCCCTCCTGAACTCACCGATTCCATATTCTGCTAACAGTCGCTGGATCGCGACCAACGAGAGCAGCAATATCGATACGATAAACTGCAATCGCGATAGGCAACAATCCGACCTTTAACAAAGTTGGAAACGAGATGGTACTCATTTATCCTCGTCACACAAGGCATCACCACAACGTTTCACCAGACAACGCCGTTCAACTGCTGTTTGTGTGTGAGAAAGTGGTTTGAAACTTTCCTCGTGTCAGTACGTTGTAGGTGTCGCCACCGGTACCAACCTTATGTGAATGCTCTGCAAAGCTAATCATTTTCATCTCACAGCATCTTTTTCTTGTCGGTTGAATTTCGCGTCTGTAGCACGTCATCTTCGTGGTGTAGCAATGGCAAGGATTGTATAATATAATCCAGTACTAACCTGACGAAAAATCCTGCTCATCGTGCCACCGAATAACACGAATCCCCACCATATCTAACTGTAACCTATATTTTTCTGTGTTAACTTACATACCCAATTAAGGAATAGAACTCTCTACGCTCAGTTCCGTAGAATGGCTGTTTTGTTTTTCTTGATGAAGACATCATTCTGAGTAGTCCACGCATGGATATCCGAATGTGGGACTATTTTACCTGTGGACAATTTAAAGCATGAAGACGCTATCCTTATATAATCATACAGTAAAGCTGCATGTCCTCGGGAAAATTAACGACTATAGTTTCCCCTTGCTGTCATCCGTTGCTTGGCAACGTCATGTCAGCTGATGTTACAAGGGCAGCCCAGTCAGTCATAACACTGTTGCCCCTGTAACTACTGAAAAGACTAGTACCCCTCCTGAGGAACAACACGTTTGTCTGGCTTCTGCACAGATGCCCCTCAAAATTTTCAAATGTTTGTAAGGCCTATGGGACTTAACTGTGAGGTCATCAGTCCCTAAACATACAAACTACCTTATACTAAAGACAGAAGAGACATCAATGCCCGAGGGGGGATTGGAACCCCCGACGGGAAACGGCCTCACGCATCGTAGTATAGCGCCTCAATGCACTCGGCCGCTCCGCCGCGGCCACAGATACCCCTCCTCTGTAGTTATAACCATTGTACGTCTATCTGTATCGTGAGGTATGCAAGCCACCCGTCCTCGGAAATGTCTTTGGTTCATGGTTTATTGGGATGCGTCCTTAACGTTAGTTTAAGTAGTTTGTAAGTCTAGGAACTGATGACCATAGCAGTGTGGTCCAATAGGTTTACAAACATTGAACAATACTCGCCAGTCAGCTGCGTTATACGTGATACATCCATATCAGGCGGAATACACTTCAGTTAATTCGCTTTATTCGGCTATGATTTTACCTTTTTGTGTTATTTCTATTTCACATAGACAATTTTGAGAGTGTATGTAGGTATTGAAAAAAATGTTCAAATATTTGTATAGTCTATGGGACTTAACTACGGGGTTATCAGTCCCTAAACTTACAAACTACTTATGAACTACTTACGAACTAGGACGGCACAAATATCCATGCCCGAGGGGGGATTCGAACCCCCAACCGTAGTGGCCGTGCAGTATGTAGGTATTCATCTAATGTACTAAAAAGTTTTATTTTATTGTAGTCTGTGAACATAAATGTGGTAATAAATTATAATATGTTACAACACAAGTGCGTGTTTGCTGGAGTATTATTTGCCCTTAAAATGGTCTATTATTGGATCAGACCACTTTTTAACTGAATGTTCGGAAAATGCATCCAGCTTATAATAGAGAAATTTGTTTCTTCCACATTCAGCTACCGTTGCAATTAAGTCTGCACTGCTTCATTGATGCAGTTGCAAAAATTACCCCTGTCGCCTCTTAGGTGGTAAACTTTACAATATATGCCACAGCAAGGAAAAATTTTAGTTTATGATCATGAAGGGTTTTGGGTACTGTAACATGCTCAGAGAATAACGTCTTCTGGGTTATCGGAATATTTTTGTTCCCAACTAGATTACATAAATTATGTTCATAATTAAAAGAGTGATACCTAAAAAGCTGTTTCATTGATGCGGTTTACACCTTTTCTCAGTATTGCCTTTAATCTGATTGAAAATTTTTATAGCTTTGTTATACGTTGTTTGGGCATGACACTTTTTGTCCCTAAATAGTAAATAAATAATACAAAAGAAGTAATGGCAAAGCCAGGAAGCCATGCAGGGCTCAATAACTGTTCTCTGAGAAAAAGATACACAATTAAAAGTTTTTATTGTAAATATGGCACATCCGTTTAGAGCGACTGTGGTAGTTATTTGTAAATGTGTCCACATACCTTGTAGCTAACCTTTAACTAATAACGTCATCTCATGATTTACGATTACAGCTTCTATTCACGATTAATTCTGGTCACCAGAACTCTCATTTCTCGTGTGAAAGGCAGACGCAGTTTATCTGTCTGTGATTCCGATGGACCTTGAATATCTCAGGCAACTTCTTGTGAAGACGGTTTTACATCTGAATAGGAGCAATCACGTGAATCCCCTCCTTCAGTGCGTCACTTACGAGGATCTCGGGGAAAGACGTGTGGATTCTGATTCAGGGTGACTCGAAGGCGCCCTGACCTGAAAAGAGCTGCAACCTACGGTGAACTTTCACTGGCTGCGAAGAATCAGCTCGCCTACGTTTCTGATCACCTTCCGTAGAAAAGTCCGCCCATACGTGGTATCAAACACACGAAGCATGGTGCTTAGTTTGAAAATTAAAAAACGGAAGGAATGAAACTAACACCCGACTCAATAAAAGTACCCTTCTCTTTCACAACATTAATACATTACTGTATCTTCGGCAAAGGTCATGTTTTGAGTATTAGACCAGTGGTGCCACCTTTATGCAATTTTCAGTATTGACAAGGTAGAGAGACGAAATAAGTACCAAGATTTCACAGACTCCTCTATAAAAATGATTCTACATTATACTCCTCTGAACAGCTCTTAAGCTTAATGGTAGTGTAGCGTGTGGGAGATAGTAAGACAACATCCGTCTTTCATACATACACCTTTACCTTCTGTGATTCTTGTACCTAAAGATCTATTCAAACTTAATAACCAAGCAACTGATAATCTTAATAAATTTTGGCAGCAAATTAAGGCGAACATTGTTAAAGATGTCAACAATTAGAATATAAGCATCGAGATACAACAGAATTTCGCACTGAGTCAGACAGAGCTATTTATCCTGGGCAGATTTCTTACGATTGTCTAATTCCGTGTTCTCTGATCATTTCACTAACAATTGAGAGGGTGTCTTATATCCCTCCACCTACTAAACCACATTACTTTAATATTACTGAGGAGAGAGGAAATCGGACCAATTAAGGCATACGTTTTATAACAATATCTAAGAACTTCTCTCTTTTCCTGCTAACAACATTAATCATTTCATCCGCAAATGTTGTAAAGCTGGAAACACTTTCAAATTTGAATTTGAGTATATCTTTTCGTGATTTCAATAGGGAGAAAAGTGTACTTACTCTGATGTAATTGGTACATAACTGATTTTTTCTCGTCATCCAATAATTGTCATTGTACGAAGCGCGTTTTTTAAGTAAGTTCCGTTTGAGCAGAAGTACACAACGAAAGTTTATTTAAAAAAAAGTAAATTTATTTTCAGAAAGTGCACACTTTATTTTTCTACATAGCTGTCACGTTAGTTCAAACACTTGTCATGCCTCTCGACAAATTTAAAAATACCCTCTTCATACAATCTTGCCGCCTGTTCCGATAACCAAGAGTTCACTGCCGTTTTGTAAAGCACTGATCTCGACACGTCAGGAAATTCGTTTGAGAGACTTGTTTTTGTGAATCTCCTGTTATCACGAATCCTCGCTTCAGGTGAAACCACCAAATCGTCTGTAATCGATGATGGGCGACCGGAGCGGTCGTCATCATGGACGTTTCACAGTCATCTTTGAATTCTCGTACCCACTTAAACACTTTTCCTTTACTTATAATAGTATCACTGTACACTTAGCAAATCTGTCGATGAATTTCTGCAGCAGACAGGTTCATTGGTGACAAAAACCATATCATTGAGCGAACCTCACACGCGGCGGGAAAATTGATAAACATTTTGAAAACACAGAACAGAACCGTACAGGTTAGCCATGGAGCTGAAACTGAGCACAGTTGTTCCCAAGGGATGCCGGTACACGACGCACGCTCTCGTTTCAGTATGTGCGCGAACTACTGGTGTCTACAACAAAACGGAACTTACTTAAAAACCGCGCTGCGTACGTTGCATTCGATTTATAGGCTAACAATACGAAGATACTACCAATACATTTTCTCTGAATCACAGCAATAAATTTTATGTAGAAATATTTATTTCGCTAATTAGTTCAGTAAGTATTTAGGTTTCAAAACTGAAAAAATTTCGCGACATTCCCTAAGAGCGTTTAGCTTTCTTGTCCCGCAAGAAAATGAAACGACGTGCACGGCTGAGAGTAAGCATTATAACTATCAAGAAATATGAATGATTAGCTACTGGTAAGACGCCGCAAATAGCTTAGTTGCAATGGTGTATCAAGGTATAAGAGTCCCATTAGCTATGGCGACAACCATACATCAAATCAAGTGACTGTGTTACGGGAACTGTACACCAATTCAACCTTACTGAGATGCAAGTTTTCCTAGTGGTACTAGACGGGGACTGCTAGGGGTTGCTAGTGGGGTCTTCGTGTGTTCAAATAACACCGACTTGAACAGCTGTCATTTCCTTTCTCTGTGTTCTGAGGGCATTTCGTCGTGGTCCAAAGGAGAAGAATGATCAAAGACAAACAGCTCTTTTCCAATAAAAGTTTCGTGTCATACGCCATCTCGTAAAGTTGCTTGATGACATGAATAACCGTTGTGTGAAATTGTCTGATTTGTTTAACTTACTGCTCGTGTATATCTCTCGTTAAAGCTGCTGAGAATGCGCCACGTTTAAGGATAGAATTGTCCCTTGAACCACAGCTTAATTCGAATAATATCTCTTTCTGTATATGTTATCTGTGGCAAACTTCTGTTCGAAGACGGGAGGAGGTTCACGAGTGTACCTGCAGTGTAATGTATATTTAATCACATGGCTGCTTACTGTCTGATGAAAAGTAATGTAATACATAAAATAGTAGAGATGAGTGTCGTAAAAGCAAACTAAATATAAATATCACGTGGATCATTTTTCGACTAGTCTTTGCAACTGTATATTTCGTGGTGTTGTCTTTACAGGTTTGAATTGAAACCCGCATATGAGACTGCATAACTTTAGGTTAATGAAATTTGGAATGAACTACAGGAATTAAATTTTAAAGGGGAGAAGCCACAGTAGATTCTTAATGAAACCGGCATAAAGAGATAACTGGAGTTATTGTTGAGGTAAATTACCTTTTCTGCGGGATAAGGTTATGATGAGCTGTAATTGATAACTTGTGACCAATAATTAAATAAATGATAATTTTCCGCTCGATGAAGATGCTTCGGTATTTTTATTATGCCGCTCGGAATGAAGTTTTACGACCATGTTTATAAATTGTAACAATAGGCGAACAAGTCGATGTAATATCGGATTTCATTGGAAATAATTTTTGATTGCAGGTTCTCAAATAAAGAATTAATATGAATCGAATGTTGAAATGAGACAACATTCGCTGAACTTGAATGCAATCACTAAGCGAACCGCAATGATTACCATGAATTTTTTACTTTCTATCACGACTTGCTGAAAACAGAGACGTCCTTTCAGTATCACAGTGTAGATGTAAAAGAAGAAAAGCGCTTGGGTTCTCTCTCTCTCTCTCTCTCTCTCTCTCTGTCTCTCCAAGTCGCGGAAAAATTTGACCATCGGAAACAAAATGTGGACAGAGGTTCACTTTGAAGCGAGAACGAATACACTGGAGAGATGCGTCGCAGATTATTTTTGCGGAAATATTTAATTTAAAGTTACATTTTGATAAGTGAAATTAGTAGGTTGGTAGTAGCATTAAAATAATTCGATCACTATCACAATCATCATGAATTGGAATTGACACACCTGATCGATTGATTTTTCAGTTTTATTCATTCACTTATTCGTAGGAAAAAGGGTCTTTAAAGGCATTAAGTTTAATTTCATTATGTCAAAAATCCATTCCAAACCTTAGTAAGTAACATAAATATCAACTCTTAAACGTTCCTCAGATAGTATAGTGATTCCTCTTGTATTCTTTGGGCCGGCCGCGGTGGCCGAGGAGACTGAGGAGCTCCAGTCACGGTCTGCACGGCCACTACGGTCGGGGGTTCGGATCCCCCCTCGGGCATGGATATTTGTGCCGTCCTAGTTCGTAAGTAGTTCATAAGTAGTTTGTAAGTTTAGGTACTGATGACCCCGTAGTTAAGTTCCATAGACTATACAAACATTTGAACATTTGTATTCATTGGTGTATGTAATTCATTAATAGAAGCACGTCACCAACGATGATGATTAACTTAATACGACGTTTACTTTGAAATTGTAAAGTCAACTCTTTTATTCATCAAGTTTGCTTTAAAACGAAATGATTACAAGCTTTAAAGTTGTAATTTGCTTAAAATACCTGGGACCTTCAAACACAAATTGCTCAGAACTGCCGACTGTACACGTTTCTATGATTATACGAATCACTGTTACTCACACATTGAGCATATCATGAATTCAAACTGTCTGGGAGGTTTTGTCGTGCAAGCACCGCATTCGAGATGCTGTGCCGTGAATTGATAAAAAGTCTTCCAGAAGCAGCCTTGCGGCTGTGAGTCGCAGCTTTGCCTGTCAGCGCGTATTAGGCTGAGGACTACCGAGCCGTATGCTTTTAGTCTCAGATTTATCTTTCCTTCACCACGTAATGTAGTCAGTTCGGTACTAAACTACCCATCAAAAAGTGTAAGCCGGCCGTGGTGGCCGAGGGGACTGAGGCGCTCCAGTCACGGCCACTACGGTCGGGGATTCGAATCCCCCCTCGGGCATGGATATTTGTGCCGTCCTTAGGATTAGCTAGTTCATAAGTACTTTGTAAGTTTAGGGACTGATGCCCCCTAATTAAGTCCCATAAACTATACAAACATTTGAACATTTTTGAAAAAGTGTAAAGTTCATGTCCTCGTACATCCTAAAGCTTTTATTTCTCACGAATTAGTTCTTTCCTTTCTGGCCATTCTCTTTCCCTTTGGTCATTTACCGAACATGTAGGTTCGGCCTGGTTAGTTCTGATGTAGCGTGTGTTAATATTTACGGGGTGGTCAGATGCCCATCCTGTCGCCATCGCATCCTCCCCCCCCCCCCCCCCCGGGAAGGAAATATGTACCATAAATGTCTGGGTATAGTGTCATATGTGTGAAAGTGTAAAGTGTTACGAAATGTTTGCTAATCGTGTAATTGAGGGGGAACTTGAGCCTGGTATTCCCCTAGGAGGATGTCGAAAACCGACTAAAAACCACATCCAGGCTGGCCGGCACTCCCACCCCTTTCGTTAATCCCCGTCTCGAAAAGCGATGCGTTAGACCACACGGCTAACCGATCTATTTCCTTTCTGATAATATTGGTGTGAAAATTGCCGAAATGCGCCATGGTTTGGAACCCACATTAGAGAATAGATCCCTCTATTACGGGCTGTAAAGTATATTCAAACGTCGGAGGAAATGATGCATAGTCTACAAAGTCAAATGTTCAAATGTTTGTATAGTCTATGGGACTTAACTACGGGGTCATCAGTCCCTAAACGTACAAACTACTTATGAACTACTTACTAACTAGGACGGCACAAATATCCATGCCCGAGGGGGGATTCGAACCCCCGACCGCAGTGGCCGTGCAGACCGTGACTGGAGCGCCTTAGTCCTCTCGGCCACCGCGGCCGGCGCATAGTCTACCTCCGACAGGAACACGTGTAGTAACTGTGCTGTTGGAAAGAGTTTTCGGATTGATGAAGCTTGAAACATTATTTACAATGAGCAATGTTAACAATGGTGTTAAACTTATAATGGACACAGTAAAGCGACGGCGATGCTGAGAATCATACTGAACTTCAGATGAACGCAGTATAGCATCACCATATTAGTGGAGCTGAAACAATGGCAGGATAACTACGTAAATATTTATACTTCATGCTACTAAAGATGCTTCACAATACATAAACTTTAAGGTAAAATTCAAATTAAGTTCATTCAGGTGAATGTAGTCATGAACAGTCACTCATCAGTGGTTTTTGTATATCTTGTTATTAATGTTACATTTTAGTGACTCCTCTTTCAAAAAGTTCATTACACTGTGCTTCTTTCTCATAAGTGCCTACCCTTTATACAACCGACAGAAGATCCATGCATCTTTAAGAAAAGTAGTGCAAAGAAGTTTTCCTCCAGATGGGTTTCACCATGGAAGAAGATAAAGGTAATGAAAAACCCCAGTAAAATTCTCTGAAGTAAAGTACTAGTATCTAAGAGTGTGAAACCCAGCAAATTAAAAGAACACTTCGAAAGACGTCTTTGACAGTAAGCTGTAAAAGACACTGAACTCTTCAAACGCAAAGAAGCTTCACTGAATAGCTCACTCGCACATTAACCAGTCTTCTTTTCTCAGTCGATGGAAGCTGGTCTTGAAGCATCATACCGGAACGCTCTTCGAATTATAGAGAAAAGAAAATCTCATACAGCAAAATACTCTTCAAGTCTTCCTTACAAGATGCAATGAAGTTAGTACTAGGAAATCAACATGTGGAAAAGGTAAACAAGATATTTGGTACTAACAACACGATAAGAAATCGAGGGAGGATATGAGTGAATATTTTGGACACAATATTCAACAAAATAAAGTCAATTTTCTTTCACGGTAGCCAGATGAAGCGACCGACGTTGCATCTTATGTCCAGCTGCTTGTCTACGTTTGATACATGAAAGGTGGTAGCCTAAAAGAAGAATACTTGTGCCCGGAATCACTGGACACAAATACACTCGGCGTCAATGTTTCCCGAATAGTAAACAAATAATTTTCATTGGTCGAATCTGGTAGGTATATGTCGTATGTAATCACTGAGCTACTGTCGATTGCATACCATACCCGAGGTGGTGCAAAAAACAGTTGGGTTCTCAAAATAGTTGGAAACAATTTCGATGTGCTTTTGTTCCACCCTGAAGTACGATGGATTGCCTGTGCAAGGTGTTACCGCATGAGTACTTGAGCTACGACCACAAACAGCTTTGGTTCGGAACGAGCAGAGTGGTAACTCTTTACATTTCTTTACGGAAATCAGAAAGCTAAACCGCCTCTTATAAGTAAATATGGCGAATATTCTAACTAGCACAAGCTAAAGTTTCCAGCTTTCTTCGGATATTGTAGCTTTACCAACGCAAGGTTGATGTTCAGAACACGTAGCTTTTCAATAATTGACAGTAATGCTCGATGTGAAATATTCTGATTCACGATTGAATAGAAATAAGGAAAAGTGAAGATTGGGACTTAACATACCTTTCACGCCGTTTCCCTTCGAGACAGAGCGCATGTTACTGTCTAAAATGGGGGAGAAAATCGGCCTTGCCCTTAGCATGTAATCATCCCGGCATTTTTCTGGAGTGAGAAAACTCATGGGAAACCTAAATCAGGATGAGTGGATGACGTTTTGAACCGAAAGCAGTTCCAGTATGTTACCACGACGCCACCTCTCTCGATACGTATGGAGTGAGTTAGAAAACTCATGGGAAACCTAAATCAGGATGGGTGGATGACGTTTTGAACCGAAAGCGGTTCCAGTATGTTACCACGACGCCACCTCTCTCGATACGTATGAAATAAGTCAGCATTTATCATCAGTAATAAATTTGATCAAGTGACAAATTTCATGATCTCGTGAAACGACTAGCAAATGTTAGTGAAGGAAGAAGATTCAGGAAAAGCATAATTTCGAGGATTACGTGGGGAAAAAACACAGAAAATAGATTTAGTCAAAACAGAACTGACAATATTTTGTAATAAGTGTGTTACCATGACGCCACCTCTCTCTCGATACGTATGAAATAAGTCAGCATTTATCATCAGTAATAAATCTCATCAAGTGACTACTTTCATGAACATGTGAAACGACTAACAAATGCTTGTGAACGAAATGGATTCAGGAAAAGCAAAATATCGTGGATTACGTGGGGAAAACACACAGAAAATAGATTTAGTCAAAACAGAACTGGCAAAATTTTGTAAAAAGCTGGATGACGAGCATCCATTATAATTGAAATAAGAGTGATCAATATCGATTCCGTTTGCGAATACTTATAAGTGTGAAATTGGTTTGGCGCCTCTGCTGCCAATGGAAAACAAAAACAATAAAGTGGTTGACCTTGGAACGCGACTTAAGATGTGCATTAGCCGAGACAAAACTAACATCAAAAAGATTATTGACAACAAGAAATATTTTTCAATATTTCTTTTTTTTTTAAATAAAATACTTACTTAAATAAATTATTTGTATTTATTGAACGTTGTTTAAATGTAGTTCATTTTCCTATTATTTTAAGATTTGACCCTCAAAGAAAGTGTCTACGTAATAATTCGTACAGAGCATGTGTATTTTAAGACATTCTTATAGTCTATAGTTTTATTCCGATCTGGCTTAAAAACAAAATTATGTACATAAGATTTAATATCGTGCATGGTGAAGTGTGCCTTACTTGAGACTTTCGCACTGTTTTACGGATCTCCACAAAATATGGCAGATGCATGTAATTTTTCATTTACGGGAGAGAGAGGGTATTCGCAGAGAACGAACGACGGCAATGACAACAGGCATAAGGATGGATGGCTATTAAAGGGAAGTACTCCGCGGAAGAGTCAGAGACGATGGAGGGACGAAGTTAGGGTAGATATAAATAAATGTACATAAAGAAAAGGAGGGAGTAAGCAGATGCAGAGCGGAGGTAAAAAAGATTGATCGAGTGTGGGCTGTGTGCAGGGAAAGTGGTGAAGGTATTGGAGAGAGATAGAAGGGTGGAGGAGGTGGAGATAGGCTAAGGAAGGGGACGTAAGAGAGACAACTGGAGGAAAAGAGAGATACCAAGGACAGAGATGAAAAGAGAACATGGGGAAGAGGAGGAGGGGTAAAGAGAGGGGGGGGGGGAGAAGAGGGTTAGTTTATATTTATAATTGCCGGCCGCAGTGGCCGAGAGGTCTGTGGCGCGCCAGTCACAGTCTGCACGACCGCTACGGTCGGGGGTTTGAATCCCTCGTCGGGCATGGATGTATCGTCTATACTATAAGGTAGTTCATAAGTAGTTTGTAAGTTTAGGGACTGATGACCACGCAGTTATATTTATAATTCCCATAAATATTAGCAATTTCAAAGCACTTCCGGTTCCCTAGTTTTCCTATAAATATAGAAACATTTTGGCAATGTCGGTGGTTTTGTTGATTACACTTCAATAGCCAGCTGTGGTAGAGGGTGGGTAAACGGATGACGTAGTAGAACGAAAATCCCCTAACAATTTTATTTATCGTTGGTAGCCATATTTTTACCGTGAAGCAGTCACTATAAATTTGTGTTTTCGTCGAAAGGTAAGTGACCTTGGCTCACTCATTTCATGACGACTGGCCTATAACTCGCCCGAGAGCGGGAAAGTACGTGAATATGCATGAAGGGGCTGCTTGTGAAGAGTAAGGCTTTGGTTAACGACTAGAGTGCTGCTCCGGGCGCAACGTGGCGAGTGTGCGACATTTCAAAGGTGCCCTCCGCCAGTATCCGCTTCTAGGTGGCCCTTAGCTTCCTTGGCTGCAGACGCTCTCCAATTCTGCGCCTGTCCGCGCTGTCACCACTTAACGTCGCTATGGGCACCTTCAGTAACGGATGGAACAATTTGAAGCTTTAGACAAACTGAAAGACGAACAGCGACATTTCAGGTCTTTCTTCTTATTTTTAATGGGGCTTCTCTTCTTCATCGTTTATCACTTCTTATGTACTTCATTTATTCTGGAAAACAGCCGAGATCGCTTACAATGTTTACTCTGATGAACGGATTTGGCAGATTAAACTGTCATCGTCGGATCCTTCAATTCATTCACCACATCACAAAGAAAAGCTATCAAAAACTACTTATTCAACATTATTGTTCGCTTTCTTGTATTATGACAAGCCAATAATAATGTTCGCGAAGAAGAATGTTTTGAATAGCTTTTCTTTGTGATGTGGTGAATGAAATGAAAGATCTGACGATGACAGTTTAATCTGCCTAAAATGGCCATCTGAATAAAGATTAAAATCGATCTTGACTGTTTTCCTTGATAAATGTTTTGGACAGTTTGCTCAACAAGTATTATAAATTTTCATTTATTCCATTCCACTTCTTTTGTATTAGTATACTCTTGGATTGTGAATCTTATTACACAGGGCTTCCTCCATGCAAAAATGAATTGCTACTCCTTTGACTCTAAATTCTTCGGAGTAACCTTCCATGCATATACATTTGACTATTTACTATTCGGTATTGGCCTTTTTAGACACGGAAGAATTGCGTACCCATCACCTATTTGGCGGCTATCTTTATAGGTCTTTCAAAGCAAATCATCAGTCCCAGGTAATTCATTATCCCATTAGCTACCACAAGTAAAAAGTACCTTCTTGACTCACTCACTTCAAGAGCAGGCAAACTGAGCATATAAGTAGGTCTAGATTGCACTTCATAAGGTTCACAGTAGCACCATTTGTTCATAGGTGACTCTTGAGAAAACTACCATAAACTTTCAATTGTTTGTACCATAATTACAAATTGTGCGGAATTTTACTTCTAGCTGTTTACTCGCACGAAGAGATAAATCCCATACACAAGAGATCTCAAATTAACTTCATATTCCTTCAAGGAGTTTAACACGATACCTCCAAAACAGTTTTATATCAAACTGCTTGCTTGTTGAATATCGTCCCAGATATGTAATTGGATTTATATCAGAGAGGACACATTAAACGCATCGACTGAAACAGTGGTGATACCTGGCGTTTCCTAAATAGTATAAATGTCCTATGTTGTTCATAGACTGAATAAATGATTTGGGAGAAAATCTGAGCAGTCCTCTCAGGTTGTTTCGAGATGTTATTATTTATTGTCCAGTAAAGTCATCAGTAGTTAAACATAACTCGTATCAACTTCTGTATGGTGCAAAAATTGGAGATAATAACGAAAAGTGTGATCTCGTCCACTTGAGTACTGAAAGGAATCCACTACGCGTCGTTTATCAGAAAAATCTCTCAAATCTGATAGTGTTGAAGATAAGAAAATACACAGGTTCTACAATTACGACAGACTTAAATTGGTACTAACATATAGACAACATCGTGGGTAAGGCGAGCAAAAGGCTTGGTTTCATTAGCATTACACGTGGAGTAACATGAGATGACCGAATGAATCGAATTTTTACTGCTCCATCCAGGTGGTAAACACTGTGGGAGATATATTACATCAATCGATGGCACCCGCCTTCCAAGGTGTGGTTCAACGTGGTTGCGACTGCTGCAACTGGTACTGCAGTTTTCTGGTACGTATGCCTCCTCCCCTAGTTGTTGTGCAAGTGGCGTTAGGTAGACAGTATTATGCTGAGAAGCTCGTGTTTGGCCTTCCAACACCCTGGCGGTTATGCGATGCTTCAAGGCGAGGACGCACGCCACATTGCTCACGAGCCGCCTGGCAATCGTTCCACGAACAGGTAGTGGACGTCCAAAGAGTGAGGTGGCCAAACCAGAGCTCAGATTTGAAACTCATGGACAATATCTGGGAAGCCATGGGCCATGCACCAACGAACAGTCATGCAGTACTGGTATGCTAACGATTTGGTGTCAGCTGCACCAAGAGGAAGACCAGACAGCTGTAGACCCTTTTCGGCGGCGTCTCACTGCAGTCCTTAGGAATGGAGGAGACTCTATGGAATTTGTCTATTCCACGGCATTTACTATGTCAGTGTGCGTTCCTGAAACGCAATAAGAATAACAAGTAACTAGAGAACCCGTGAGAATACTTCGCACCGTTAGTGAAATGACAAAAAGGTTGTAAAATGGAAGTAAAATTGAATGTTCACGCATATCTTTCTTCAGAATCAATCAATGCAAGTGTTTAACAGCGCTAATGAAAGAGCTTGATCCGCTGAGTGTTGTTAGGTCAAAAATAACTGCGTACGTTAATTAGAACCGAAGATATCGAAAAACAAACCGACTAAAATATTCAATGCAAGGACAGAAGGATACCTTGTTTGAATAAAAAAATAAAGGATGGAGAGACTTACGTCAATTCTGATACTGCGAATGAACAGTGGCACGTTGGGTAAAACCCTCCAATGAAGGTCAGAAAACTGTGGCAGACATGCATCGGACAGGTCGCCCTAGCGTCTCTGAAGAAGAAGTGCATACTGTTGCAGCGTCAGTCGATAGTGATCGACAACAGACGATTCGTGAGCTCGCGCACGAAATCGGATTAGCGCCTAAGACTGTGCTTTGCATAATGAATTAACGCCTGGGGATCCGAAAAATTCCGTCATGATGGCTTCCGCATGAATTAACGGAAATGGGGAAATGGATGCGTTACGACGCTGTTTAGACGCACTTGGAACGCTATTACGTCAGGCTTTCTTACGTCGTACCGTAAGACTGAATGAGACATCGGCCACATCGTACGAAACAAAACTGAATCGCCAATCGAATGAATGGCGTCATTATGGGTCGCCGCGAAAGTTGAAACTGCGTCAGAGCCCAGAATGGTGATAGTGTTGTACGACTAACGCATTTCGTTCCTCCTCGGCAGATCGTCTATGAACAGCATTACGGTTAGTTTTTTGGACCATCACCTGCAACTAGCTTCGCACGACAATGCGCGGGCACGTACAAAGCGAGCTGTGGCCATTTTGTTCGGTCGATGGAACTGGGAAGTGCCATCCACCATACTTTCCGGCGCCACGGCGGAGCGGCCGAGCACGTTGAGGTGCTATGTTGCGATGCACGAATCCTCCCTCGGGAATGGATATTTGCCTTTAGTATAAGGTAGTTCATAAGTAGTTTGTGAGCTTAGGGACTGATGTCCCCGCAATTGTGTCCCATACACTTTACAAACATTTGAACACTTACCGGACCTTAGTCCTTCTGACTTTGATTTGATTCCATATATGAAGAAACCATTCGCTTCAAAACTGTTACAGAGATTCTACATACAGTAGACCGCTCCATTCGTACCGTCAACAGAACAGGCTCTGCTAACGGTATACTACGCGTTCCATATCGCTGGCAACGGGATCTGCACAACTCTGGTAACTACATTGAAGGACAGAAACAGGCGCTAACATGTAACGCTTTTGTATCGTTGTGAATAAATAGTTATCACTATTTAATTAAGCAGGACCCTCGTATATTATATCCACTGCCGAGGAGCGAGAGTCGGCAGGAATAACCTGACGATGAAAGCTCGTCATGCCGGCAAAAATTATTTTCACAACAAGCCATTTACCCTGCTGCTTTCGCGAGACACCTTCATAGAATACTAAATGAGTTTCTGAAATGTGAATAGTCTCGAACTGCTTCGCTTTCAGATATATGTTCATACATTAGCTCAGATATTAAACATATAAGGATGGTAGTGATATCTTTTAATAAATTTATTCAGTAGAAAAGAACGTCTACATCCACATTCCGCAAGCCACTTCGCGGTGTGGGGCGGAGAGTATTTATATATCATTATCACTCGCTTCTTAATATTCAGGAAGAAGCAATACACTTACTGGTTACTAAAGAAACGGATTACTCGGAACTTTGATGAACCTCAAGCCGCCATATAGAATGTCTCTGACAGTCTTCTACTATATGCTACTGATCATTTTTGTCACACTTTCGCGCTTTCTAAATGAGCCTATAAGGAAGTATGCTGTTCTGCGTCGGATCTTCTTTATGCTGTGTATCAACACTACCTGGTAAAGATCCCACGCTAATGAGCAATACTCATCGGCTGAACGAGTTTTTTATAATCTGCTTCCTCCGTATGAATATTTTATAGAAGTAATCGTTTTCAGTGTTTGCCCTGCTATTATATACTTATACAATAAAAGATATTTCACTGTACGTTAACACAGCAAATGATACATAGTGTTAAAGTAGACTAGTCCACGCACAAAAGATGAATAAAATTATGTAAAATTGCAGCAGAGGGTAGGCTGCATGATTAAGATGCCATGATCAGACTTCGTCAATGGAAACGAATTACATTCAGGGGAAACTCGATTATTAAATATATTCTCAGTGTTTACACCTAATAAGATTACACCAATAGGCAGACAGAAATGATTTGAAAATTATACTGTTGTACTTCTTCATCCACCGTAATGTGCAGTGCAGCATTTAGCATATATTTCCGCGAATAAGACGATGGCTGAATCATAAGAAAGGCCCCAAAATCCGAGATAGTCTTATATGACGATAAAATAAATAAATAAATAAAATAAAATCCACTCCCATGAACCACAGACATTGCCGAGGTGGGGTGGCTTGCGTGCCTCATCGATACAGATAGCCGTACCGTAGGTGCAACCACAGCGGAGGGGTATCTGTGGAGAGGCCAGACAAACGTGTGGTTCCTGAAGAGGGGCAGCAGCCTTTTCAGTAGTTACAGGGGCAACAGTCTGGATGATTGACTGACCTGGCCTTGTAACATCAGCTAATGTGGCTTTGCCACATAGCTACTGCGAACGGCTGAAAGCAAGGGGAAACTACAGCCGTTATTTTTCCCGAGGACATGCAGCTCTACTGTATGAACATATGATGATGGCATCCTCTCGGGTAAAATATTCCGGAGGTAAAATAGTCCCCCATTCGGATCTCCGGGCGGGGACTACTCAGGAGGATGTGAACATCAGGAAAGACAATACTGGCATTCTACGGGTCGGAGCGTGGAATGTTAGATCCCTTAATCGAGTAGGAAAATTAGATAATTTGAAAAGGGAAATGGATAGGTTGAAGTTAGATATAGTGGGGATTAGTGAAGTTCGGTGGCAGGAAGAACAG
Organism: Locusta migratoria; assembly: GCA_026315105.1. NCBI lineage: Eukaryota > Metazoa > Arthropoda > Insecta > Orthoptera > Acrididae > Locusta > Locusta migratoria. The sequence continues at coordinate 365,543,635 of CM048748.1, forward strand.
GATTTCTGGTCAGGTGAGTACAGGATTATAAATACAAAATCAGTTGGGGGTATCACAGGAGTAGGATTGATAATGAATAAGAAAATAGGAATGCGGGTAAACTACTATGACCAGCACAGCGATCGCATTATCATTGTCAAGATAGATAAGAAGCCAACGCCGACAACAGTAGTACAGGTTTATATGCCAACTAGCTCTGCCGATGATGAGGAGATCGAAGAAATATATGAGGAGCTAAAGGAAATTATTCAGACAATTAAGGGAGAGGAAAACTTAATTGTTATGGGAGACTGGAATTCGGTAGTAGGACAAGGAAGGGAAGGGAAGATAGTGGGTGAATATGGTCTGGGCAAAAGGAATGAAAGAGGAAGCCGCCTGGTAGAATTTTGCACGGAACATAATTTAGTTATAACAAACACCTGGTTTAAGAATCACAAAAGAAGGTTGTATACATGGAAGAGACCAGGAGACACCGGGAGATACGAGATAGATTTTATAATGGTAAGACATAGATTTCGGAACCAGGTTTTAAACTGTAAAACATACCCAGGGGCTGATATAGACTCTGACCATAACTTGTTGGTTATGAACTGTAGGCTGAAACTGAAGAAACTACAGAAAGGTAGGAAAATAAGGAGATGGGACCTAGATAAATTGAAGGAACCTGAAGTTCTTAAGAATTTCAGAGGGAGCTTCAGGCAACAATTGACAGAAACGGGGGAAAGTAAAACAGTTGAGGAGGAATGGGTAATATTGAGAGATGAAATAGTGAAGGCAGCAGAGGACAAAATAGGTAGGAAGGCAAGACCTACAAAGAATCCTTGTATATCACAGGAGATACTAAATTTAATCGATGAAAGGAGAGAGTATAAAAATGTAGTAAATGAAACAGGCAAAATGGAGTACAGACGACTAAGAAATGTGATTGACAGGAAGTGCAAAATGGCTAAGCAGGAATGGCTAGATGGCAAATGCAAGGATGTAGAAGAATGTATAAATAGGGGAAAAATAGATACAGCCTACCGGAAAATAAAAGAAACATGTGGCGATAAGAAAAACAGCTCTATGAATATCAAGGACACTGATGGAAAACCAGTTCTCAGCAAAAAGGTGGAAAGAGTATATAGAGGGGCTCTACAACGGAAATGAACTTCGAGACACTATTGTAGGAAGGGAAGAGGATGAAGATGATGATGAAATAGGAAATACTATACTGAGAGATGAATTTGACAGAGCACTGAAAGATCTAAGTCGAAACAAGGCCCCTGGAGTAGATGATATCCCGTCAGAGCTACTGAAGTCTCTGGGAGAACCAGCCATGACAAAATTGTTTCACATTGTGTGTAAGATGTATGAGACAGGTGAAGTACCCTCAGACTTTAAGAAAAATATTATAATCCCCATTCCAAAGAAAGCGGGTGCAGACAGGTGTGAAAACTAGAGAACCATCAGTTTAATAAGTCATAGTTTCAAAATATTAACACGAATTATATACAGAAGGATGGAAAAGCTGGTAGAAGCCGACCTTGGGGAAGATCAGTTTGGGTTCAGGAGAAATGTAGGAACACGGGAGGCAATACTCACTTTACGGCTTATCCTAGAAGATAGATTAAGAAAAGGAAAACCAACATTCCTAGCTTTTGTAGATTTGGAGAAGGCTTTTGACAATGTTGATAGGAATAAACTCTTTAAAGTTCTGAAGCAAGCAGGAGTAAAATATAGGGACTGTAAGGTTATTTACAACTTGTACAAAAACCAGACAGCGGTTGTCAGAGTTGAAGGGCATGAAAGGGATGCAGTGGTTGGAAAGGGAGTAAGACAGGATTGTAGCCTTTCCCCAATGTTGTTCAATTTGTACATTGAGCAAGCTATAAAGGAAAGCAAAGAGAAATTTGGAGAAGGAATTAAAGTTCAGGGTGAAGAATTAAAAACATTGCGTTTTGCCGACGACATAGTAATTCTGTCAGATACAGCAAAGGACCTGGAAGAGCAATTGAACGGAATGGACAGTGTGCTGAAAGGTGCATATAAGATGAACATTAACAAGAGTAAAACTAGGATAATGGAGTGCAGTGTAAGAAAATCAGGTGATGCTGAAGGAATTAGATTAGGTAACGAAACAATAAAGGAGGTAGATGAGTTTTGTTACTTGGGCAGTAAAATAACAAATGATGGTCGCAGTACAGATGATATAAAATGCAGAATGGCAATGGGTAGAAAAGCGTTTTTGAAAAAGAGAAATTTGTTAACATCGAATATTGATTTAAGCCTAAGGAAGTCCTTTCTGAAGGCATTTGTATGGAGTGTTGCCTTATGTGGGAGTGAAACATGGACGATAAGCAGTGTGGACAGAAAGAGGATAGAGGCTTTTGAAATGTGGTGCTACAGAAGAATGCTGAAGATTAGGTGGGTGGATCACGTAACTAATGAGGAGGTACTGAACCGAATTGGGGAGAAAAGAAATTTCTGGCATACCTTGACTAAAAGAAGGGATAGATTGGTAGGACACATTCTTAGACATCAAGGAATTGTGAATTTAGCGTTGGAGGGAAGTGTGTGGGGTAAAAATCGCAGAGGGAGGCCAAGAGACGCGTATAGTAAGCAGATTCAAGTGGATGTGGGTTGTCGTTTTTATGAGGAGATGAAAATGCTTGCTCAGGATAGAGTAGGGTGGAGAGCTGCATCAAACCAGTCTCTGGACTGAAGACCACAACAACAACAAAATAAAATAGATTGAAATTTGATCTGAAATTGATAATTTCGTAATTGTGCTGCATAGTGCGGCTTCTACCTCCAAACGATATATATCGAAGCGGTTAAGTATCGAAACGATACGTATCGAAAAAACGAATGTTATTATTTTTATGAATATGTCGTGATTTTAAAGGTTGTGGTTAGGCAGGAACCTAAGCGTACAGCTTTCAAAAACTTCGTGTTTTATCTATAACTAACCTTCTTAAGGCTACGCTACTGATAACTTTTTTAAAACTGAAAGTTGGGTTAGATAGAGGATAAACAAGATTTTTTTCTTTTAGTACGTGAGGACGCGTAGCATGTGTATCTCCGGTTCAGAAACATCCGCTTATTCCATACATGTCGTTTTGAAACGTATCGATTCGATACATATCGTTTGGAGGTCGAAGCCACGCTATAGCTGCGCTATGCAGCACATCTGCAATGTTACCATGGTGATATTTACATCCTGGGGGAAAGATTTACGAAAACAAAGTATTGCGCAATTTTTTAAAAAAAGTATTCGCTTTTCGAGTGAAAAGTAGCTTGATTTTACAATTTTGCTTGCCAAAAATAATTTCTCAATTGATACGCACGGAAAAGATTAGAGTATATTTACGTAAGAAGCAGTGAAAGGGTAAAACTATTTCGGAACTATACTAAAAAATTTCGGTTTCCTTCGAAATCCTTCATCTTCTGTCGACCGGCAATTTCGCGTGTTTTCACCCGCATGATATGTGCAATAATGATTAAATGTCTCGGTAAAAGAATTTATTTATTTATTTACTTTTTTTTAACTTCGCGGTGTAAAAAATAAAATAAAATGTATCTTCAAGATCATATACAACGTAACACTACACGCACGTTAGTTTTAAAGCAAACAGCAAACACTGCAACAAATGGTGAAATCCTGGTGTACCAATCACGAAAATTCCTTATGGTGGTTTCTTAACAGCATTTTTGGGAATTTCCCGAAGCTCTACATCCGAATATAAATCGCAGGCGTATTTTTAGATTCCGAAAACTGGAAAGAAAAGTGCGACATGCATTTGGGTATATACGATAACTTGGGGTCATCTTATAGGTCAAATATTTGTTTCAACTATAAAATTTTGTTGAAGGTCGCCTTATCTGTGGAAATATACGCTACCTATTTCAGGAGACTATAGTAATACCAAATAGTCGAACTGGAACACGAAACGTTAGGCCCACTGAGTGTTGCTAGGTTATATTGATTAACAGATGCCATTCACATTAAGCTGCAGTGTAAGTCCCCAGACCAGGAAGGACGGGCTGTTTCCCTGAGGCACGCGCCGCCCGCCCCTCCGGCCCAGAGCAGCGCCGGCAGCGCAGCACAACTCGTTACCGCCCCGCCGCGGCCATTATAAATCTCCGCCAGCCTTTGTTGCCCGCCGCTTTGTGTGTTCTTGCTGCTGGTTCCGTTGTTCGGTCTGTTGCTGTTGTTGTTGTCAGGAACAAGTGCACGACCACGCCGGTGTCTGGAGGTGATGATTTGCGAGCGAATCCGGCATTATCGCCAACTCGTCCTTCAAGCGCGGTAAATCACAAGTCAGCACGCAGGCAACAATCTGAGGTACTGCTGGCTATAGCGGCTTCTTTTTGCCTTCGTCGTTTCCGTGTCGCCGACATGTTGTGCTCGAATGGGCTCAGCACTTGTTCAACTTCACTATAGTTAAAGTAACATTCCCACAAAAGGTAAAAACGTTCGGACCTTGGGAATAAAGACTTTTGTAGAAACATGCTAAAAACAAATAAGACCTGCTACAGACCATTATATATTTTTAACGACGTTACAGCGTTCATTTTTAATGAAATAAATCGCAATTTGCCATCACTTATGCCTTCACTGTATGCCTTCAAGCCATAAGTGATCGCAAATTGCGATTTATTTCACTACGGAAAATGTATAGAGAAGCCTGAAAAAGATAACCATGATTAATTCTACAAGATACCGTTCAATGAAGTAACCTTTCCTTAAACCTTATTTCCAAAATACAATATGTCTTCTTTAAACTTTTCACCACACATACTATTGAACAACAGTAGATATTGCATTACGACCATCACAGGCATGAACATAAGGCAGGTAGATACTGTCGAACAATCTAAGAGGAAAACAAAAAAAAAGTTTTTTAACACTACCTGGTTTTTATTACACATAGAGACTTCATATTATTCTGATGCAATCAGTAGCATGATAATCCCAAAACAAACAGCGTTGGTAGCATCGATATTCGTAAATTACATAACGAGATACTACGAAGCGAAGTTAACGCTGGAAGTGAATGATGCGTTCCCTTCCAGGATGCCCATGTGGCTTGTTTTATTTAGTTATTATTATTGATAAAATAAAGAATGACCATGGGTAGAAATGCGTTCTTGAGAAAGAGAAATTTCTTAACATCGAATATTGATTTAAGCCTAAGGAAGTCCTTTCTGAAGGCATTGGTGTGGACTGTTGCCTTGTATGGGAGTGAAACATGAACGATAAACAGTGCGGACGGGAAGAGGATAGAGGCTCTTGAAATGTGGTGCTACAGAAGAATGCTGAAGATTAGTTGGGTGGATCGCGTAACTAATGAGGAGGTACTGAACAGAATTGGGGGGAAAGGCAATTTCTTGCATACCTTGACTAAAAGAAAGGACCGATTGGTAGGACATTCTTAGACATCAAGGAATCGTGAATTTAGCATTGGAGGGAAGTGTTTGGGGTAAAAACCGCAGAGGAAGACCAAGAGATTGATACAGTAAGCAGATCTAGACAGATGTAGGTTGCCGTTCTTAGGTGCAATTAAAGAGGCTTGCTCTGGATAGGGTATTGTGGAGAGCTGCATCAAACCAGTCTCCGGACTGAAGATGCAACAACAAAATCAACACTAACAATTGATTTCCAAAGTTGAAAACTTCCTTGTAACTATAGACGAGAGAAAAGAAAAATTCACTGACGGCGCTTCGTAGTGTACCAAGACTGCCTCCGGAAATGGAAACGGCATTAGGAGCGGGATATCAATTGGGAAGGGGGCTACTTAGAAGCAGATGATTGACTATATTTAAAACGTAAGCGCAGAGAGATTGTGTAGACAACTTTCCGGAAATGTTTTTGAAGAGACTTCATAAACGGGTGAAAATCATAAGTCCCAAAGCCCACAAGTACTTCACGACTTATCATCAGAGGACGTGCTAAAAACGTTGCCACAGGCGGCTCGGATCGTTCCGATAGACGACAAGCGGCATAACTGTGCGCGGGATGACTTCCTATCACAAGTCACGTGGATCCAGGTAATGCATTACTCTGTCCTTCCTTTCACGCACGTCGTCGTTGGAAGATACGCCGGGCCAGCAACGGCCGTGGTCCAATCAAGCGGCTGTCTTTCAGTATCGCCCGTCTCTGTCTGATGACACATTTGCTTCAATTGGTGAAATGACGGTACAGTGTACATTTTGTGAGGTTCTGAAATGGCGAAAAGAAACGCCTGGAATGTTTTGTTCGAGTGGAAGTGTGTACCATTAACATCTTTCAGAACCCACTTGAGATCTTAAAATCTCGACTGAATGGTGACCACCCACAATCACAACAATTTCTTGATAACGTCCGTGCACATTATACTGCGTTCTAAATGACATCGCTGCGGTAGAGTATTCAAGCGGTCTAAGGTACCTCGCTGCGGAGCGCGCGGAAGCTGGCCGTCGGAGGTTCGAGTCCTCCCTGGGGCATGGGTGTGTGTGTTGTCCTTAGGTTCGTTTACCTTAGTTTAAGTACTTGGTAAGCTACGGACTGATGACCACGCAGATTGGTCCGATAGATTTAGAAACATTTGAATTTTTTTCTAAATGACATCTTTTGACACGAAACAAATAAGCGAAGGGTAATTCATGCTGCTTTTAAGGATCAGGGCCAGGTATACCACCATATCGTGGCTTTGCTACCTAAAAATGATTCCAAGTTTTTCAGATATATTTTATTTCTTATTATGATGAAAAGGCAAATATTAGAAATCAAAACTTTCGTCACCTTAATAATGATCTCATCGCTCTTCTTCAAGACATGCTGCATCGAGTTAATCCATATGTTCACAGTTTTAAAGCTACACCGAAGTCAGACCGACAAGGGCAAATTAATGACTATAAACGACCTGTTGCTGGAAGTCGCGGCAGATACAATGCCCCTGTCACAAATGAAGATGCAGCTGTTTTGGTTGATGAGGAATGTGAACGGCGTGATATACTGTTCCCTGAAGTCTGTCACAGGGACGCAATCTTACGTCTAAGAATACCAACTAACAATGAACATAGTGATCAAAATATCCACGGGTGTACTGCCGGCTGTAGTGTCCAAAGGACACAATATTTCGGCAATCATACATGTCGCCATCATCAGGTGAACTGACGGACTGAGCTCCTGGAAACGGGCCGGCACGGAGATCCGCACGCTACGGCTGCTCGAAGAGAACTGGGTTCTAGCCCGGTAGCGGGCCATTTAAATACCCTCGGCCCGCGGAGCGACCCCTCCGCGGTCCGCGCCCCGCGCCGCGGCCGCGCAGTGGAACCGATTGCGACGGCGTCTGAGATGACGTTGGTGTGAGGGCTCTGTCCGCCGTGGTCGACACTTCGTTACGTTTGCTAGATTTACTCTTAATTAACCCAATCGCTGGTTCCCAAGCTTTGCTAAGATTATAGCCAGAATCACGGTTTATGAGGTCGTCACTTGTGCGAATTTCAATGGCCTCTCTAACGACGCAGTCCCAGTATCTCGACGTCTGTACCAGAATCCTAGTGTGTTCATACTCCATGGCGTGATTCTCCGACAAACAATGTTCAGCGACCGCCGATTTGCTCGGATACATCAATCGTGTGTGCCTCTGGTGTTCAACGCATCGATCCTCGACGGTACGCATCGTCTGTCCAATATATGACTTTCCACACTGACACGGAATCTGGTACACGCTCGCCTTCCTCAAACCGAGATCATCTTTAGCGCTCCCCACCAGTGCACGAATTTTATTCGGAGGACAAAAAACAGTTCCAACCTGGTGTTTTTTCAAAATGCGGGCTATCTTCCATGAGAGTGCGCCGGTATATGGAACGAACGCAGTGCCTACATCCTCCGTTGTGTTTTCATCCGTTTCCACAACCGGCGCGTTTCCAGGAGCTCAGTCCGTCAGTTCACCTGATGATGGCGACATGTATGATCGCCGAAATATTGTTCCCGTTGGACAATATAGACCGGCAGTACACTCGTGGATCATCAAATACGCCGGGAGAAACTGAAGAATCACAATGAACATAGTGCTACTGATTACGCTTTCTGTATTACATACTTAACGGCAGCCGGCCGCGTTGGTCGACGGGACTGAGGCGCTCCAGTCACGGTCTGCACGGCCACTACGGTTAGGGTTTCGAATCCCCCCTCGAGCATGGATATTTGTGCCGACCTTAGTGTTAGCTATTTTATAAATAGTTTGTAAGTTTATGGACTTATGACCCCGTAGTTAAGTCCCATAATCTATACAAACATTTGAACATTTGAACTTAACGGCATTTCTTTGCTTCTTTCGGCACGTTTCATTTATGTTTAAAGCAAAACGACACTCCTTCGTGTCTCTCACTTGCATTAATTTACGTAAGAGTTCTTTGGGAGGACAATCCAGAAAACAAAATAGTTCAAATGTCTGTAAATCTATCGGACCAAACTGCGTGGTCATCAGTGCGTAGCTTCCAAACTACATAAACCTAGGTAAACTAACCTAAGGACAAACACACACACCCATGCCCCAGAGAGGACTCGAACCTCCACGGCGAGCAACCGCGCGCTCCGCAGCGAGACGCCTTAGACCGCTCGGCTACTCCGCCGCGGCGACAATCCAGTGTTTGTAGATTTTTTTTTTTTTGTGATTTCGGTGATTTTAGCAACGTATAGAAATGCCTAGAAAACGTTCGAGTCTTTCTAAACACCCATGAAAGGCTGCAAAGGTCCGGAACCCTAAAAAGCCATGATATGCACGGACCCTTCTTTAACAACTGTTGCCAAGCACAGGCATGTAAGTTAGTTCTAAAATAAATGGCTAAGGTTCCATAATCAATGAATCTGCTACCTGTACATCTCATTACTATACAGCAAGCTATTGTGTTCCTGTGGTGTTTGTAAAAAAGACGTCTATATAAAAACTGGATTGCGTTGCCGACGTGTGAAACAAAAATTATGTCATCCTCACCAGCCAACTTGAAGAATCGATCATCACTACCCCACCCCATGGGATACACCTCTGCAAGAAAGGGTTCTCTCCCACTATATTCAATTTTAGTACAGAACCACGATTTGTCACTGAAGACAGATTGAAATCATGTCCCTGTTTTCTACTCTCGAAATGAAATTTGTACAGCCTCAACACTCACTCCTCTTTTCCCTGCTACTGTCCTAACGTTCTTGCGAGATCACAGAATGTTGTGAGAAGTTGAATACAACGACCCTCGTTTCTAGAAGTCAAATGTGATCCAAATTGACGATAAGTGGGCCTCCTCATCGCATAGCTGTGTTGTTTAACGTCCAGACACTCTACACAGTTGAATGCGCCAAAAACGCGGATTCGCACTCGCTGTCCGACGTAACTGCGTGTCACTCTCGTGCCGTTCACAGTGGTCACTACACATCTCACGCTCTTCACGTCACAAACGTACCCCTCCCAGTCTGGTAAGATACAGCTACAATGAAATCCTCTGGTGGCCGTTGTTCTTTTCATAGACAATTGTAATACCAATCGTTCACGTGCCCACGAGAGTGAGGTTACATTGACCTGCGGTCATTTCTGATGGACGCTTCAGTTTTGTGTCACGCAGATTATTTCCATTTAGAACAACGTTGGGTGTTTAGAGAAGAATAGTAAATATTTTATCATTTTGACCGTTTCTTCCGTCGCTTCTTTGTAGAACATAATCAAATAAATTAAAAAAAAAAAAAAACACAACTTTGTGTGTGTTCTACAAGTTTATTTTTGTCTTCACTACTATCTTCTTAAATATCTTTATTCGTCCTCAAAACTCCTATTTGTTCGTACGAAGCTGCTAGTAATATGGTTCAATAAATCAAAAATAAATACAGAAAAGAAAGAGAAGATTCACAGCACATATGTGTTTATTTTATTTTGTACAGGTTATTTCGAACTTCAGAGAGACATATCTGTAAAAATAAGAGATACTTTGGGCATTACTGACACTGCGTCAGAATCCACTACAGTTTGTAATCTTCTCGGGTCTGCAGCTGGACACTGAAGTCAACTAGACACAATATTTCAGCGGCGCAACTGCCCGCCATCCTAAGGTGAGCGCGCTGGTCCACAATCTACCCGGAACTGAGTTCCCAGCGCAATCGGCGGCTCCTTTATACGTCCCAGAAGACCCATAGCTCGTGGCAAGAAGTGACAGTAACAGCCCTCTGGCGCACAAGACATACAGCACTCCGGTGGTAGAATCCGGCGGAATCAATAATCGATGATGAAGTGAATAATTATTCAGATTGCTGAAGTACCAACCGTTGTTTTTTAACATCCGATAACACAGGTTTCCAAGATATACTAAGAAGGTAGCCATTGTCTCTGTTAGATTGTCAGATAATCGGATTTCTATGGATTCCTTTAAGGCACAGTGCCAATAACGAGACGCTGAAGCAACCATGTGAGTTTCATTATACAATATTCTATGTCCCTCATCGAGACAATGCTCAGCTACCGCCGACCTTTCTGGTGGAGCAAACGTGTGTGAGTTGATGTTCAACACATCTGTCCTGAATGGTACTGATCGTCTGACCAATATACGTTTTCCCACATTGGCAGGGAATCTTATATACCCGGGTTTCCCTGGACCTAAATCCTCCTTCACAGATCCAAAAAGTGCTCTCGTCTTTACTGGCGGACGAAAAATGCTCTTAATGTCATGCTTTTTTAAAAATTCTTCCTATCTTTGATTAAATACACCCTTCAAAAGGTAGGAAAGCAACTGATTTGTGGGTCCCATTTAATGGTTCAGGTGAAAGACCAAACTAAAAAGCACCGCGGATCTGCTTATCTGTGTAGCCATTCTGTTTAAATACAACTTTGAGATGATCTAGTTCTTGCGTCAAACATTCTGCATCACTAATGGCGTAAGCTCTTCTAGTTAATGTCCGAAGAACGCCAGTACGTTGGACCGGAGGATGACAACTCGAGGCATGCTGATGCGGTCCGTGTGCGTAGGTTTCCGATAAACACTATGTCCCAGTTTCCCATCATCTCTTCTGTAAACCAGAATATCAAGAAAAGGAAGCTTCCCCTCCTTCCCCACATCCATTGTGAACCTGATGTTAGGATGCATGCAATTAAAATGGTCCAAAAGGCGGTTAAGAGCATCTTCCCGGTGAGGCCATACCGTAAAAGTATTCTCGACGTACCTCCAAAAACAAGTTGGCTTTAGAGCCGCCGCCTTCCTTGCCATGTCTTCGAAGTCCTCCATAAAAAGATTGGCTACAATGGGGGATAATGGACTCCCCATAGTAGCCAATCTTTCTATGGAGCAGTTATATATGTAACATCCATGCCCGAGGGGGATTCAAACCCCCGTCGGGGAAGAGCCTCGTTCATCGGAGCATACTGTCTCTATGCGCTTGGCCACTCCGCCGCGGCGCGTAAGTTTTTAACGATAACAAGTGTTCTAAGTTGGATCAACATACTTCAGTTAAGTAATTGTGTATTCTCAGTATACAGGGCTTAGTTATTATTCTTTCACTGACGCTATTGTAGATTACCCAAATATTCTCTTACTCCAGGCAACGCAGTGCGTATATCTTGGGTAACAAGAAGGTGTCTCTACATAGCCACGTGGCAACGAGTCAACGATAACAGAGACACAGACGCCATAAGGTGCGTTTTCCGTGGTAATAGCTAATGTTTGACAGTTATTATTAAAGCGCCACTCTTAACACTGAGGACTCGCCACATTGAAGTTCATAACGACTTTAGTAAGACATGTGCCATATATCGACATGACAAGTCGGTTAATACCAGTTCTGGGACCGCAGTCACGTCGAAATGTTTTCACTCAAATCGTCGGAGTAAAAAAATATGCAATTTCCGCTTAATGCCTTGTGTACGTGATACAACCGAAATCTTTATATGCGCCTATGACTTTATCGTGACATTTGTCACATGTACACTTTCTGGAATAAAAAAACTGAAAACCCTTTTATAGGTTTCAAATTCCCTCAAGATTTTTTTCTGGAATCAGTGCACACATTCAGATCAATACCCCATGCGGTAACGGAGTATCAGGTATTGATCAATGCCAAAATATCGATATTAGTGTATGATACAGCGTTCATGTGCGGCACTGCACATACGGATTCTGGCATCCATTCAATGATATGGATGGTGAGTACTGTCTATGGATACATTATGCCACGATTGTTCGACCTGTTGACGAGTCGCATGTTTCAGTTGTGTACCGATCATGTATCATATCCCACACGTGCTCAACAGGAGAAACGTATGGAGATCTTGTTGGCCAACGAAATAGCAGCACGTCGTATACAATTCGTTGTATTTCACTCATAATGTTTGGGTGGGAATAATCGTATTGGAACAACAGATTACTTCCCTGTTGCAGAAATGGCAGGAGGAGGAGTATTTGTGATAAACCTATTGGACCAGACTACTTATATGTTCATCAGTCCCTACAATTACAAACTAATTAAACCAGGGAATGGATAAGACATACAGCCATACCACAGGGGACAGCCGTACCTCCGATCTCGAGCAGCAAGGCACCTTAGAGCGTTCGGCTGTTCCGCCGCGGCAGTAACATTATGCAAAAGCAGTGTACGTTGATGGTGTAGTGCGAATGGAAGTCCAACTACAGAAGTGAGCGTCTGTAGTCCCATTGCCAGTAAAAAGTTGTCAACAGGCAGTATTGACACTTATTCGCTTACAAATCCCCTTACCTGTCAGTAGTAGGTGTACGATATCCCACGATTGCAACACGACGATCTTAGCGAACGTCTGTGCTTTCGTGGTCGTGAACTTCGTCCACATGTGTCAGATTGCGCATGTGACCATTGCAACCACCATTTTTACACATAGCGCGTCCAACGTATCTGGCAGTTCTTTCAAGATACTATCCGATCTCTCAGAAGGCCACAATTGTACTTATTTCAAAATCGCTCTTTTGTAAGAATCACTATTGCAATTTTCATGGTATGGTGCCAGTTAGCTTCGCACTTTGATATCGCACTGAACCTGACGGCTTTAAACATACCCTACAACGCAGATGACCCTCTCGCAGATAAGTTACTTTATTATCTGCTAGCAGAGGACTTCGAAACCATCATCAGCACATGTACTATCAGCTACGTGGTATGTCCGTCACAGAAACTAAATAGACTGGTCTTTCGGGGTGTAGTAATTTTTCCCCGGCAGTATATACGTACTGTGCCAACCGAGCGATGTAGCTTAGTGGTTACACAATGGATTCGCACTCGAAAGAATGGTGGTTCATTTCCACGTCCAGCCATCCAGATTTAGGTTTTCCGTGATTTCCTTAAATCACTCCATTCAAATGCCGGGTTTGGTTCCTTCGAAAGGGGACGGCCGATTTCTTCCGTATACTTACCCAAAGAGTCCGACCGTAAGCTCCGTCTCTAATGACCATACTGTTGACGGGACGTTAATCTCCAAGCTGCCTTCCTTCCGGTGCCTATTTGTGTGGGTTTTCATAATTACAATACACAAAAGAGTTAGGGGATCAGGTAAGATAACTTATACCATGTACATATGACAACGTATTTTATTCAGGTATTGGTTACATTTTGTAATTTGTGTGTGATAAAGTTTTATTCTCGCTGTTTCATCTCTTTACTTGAGGCTTACATGGCGTTTACTTCGGTCGAGGCACCATGGGGCTACCATTATAGTGAAAAAGTCATGCTCGTTGTCCTCTAATATCGTGTGTGATCACCTCCGGTCGCGGCGGAGCGGCCAAGCGCATTGAGACACTATGCTACGATGCGCGACGCCGTTCCCCGTCGGGGGTTCGAATCCCCACTCGGGCATTTATCTTTGTGCCGTCTTTAGTATAAGGTAGTTCATAAGTAGTTTGTAAGTTTAGGGAATAATGACCCCTCAGTTAAGTCACTTAAGCTCTACAGCCGGCCGCGGTGGCCGAGGTGACTAAGGCGCTCCAGTCACGGTCAGCACGGCCACTACGGTCGGGGGTTCGAATCCCCCCTTGGGCATGGATATTTGTGCCGTCGTAGTTCGTAAGTAGTTCATAAGTAGTTTGTAAGTTTAGGGACTGGGGACCCCGTAGTTAAGTCCCATAAGCTTAACAAACATTTGAACATTTGAATTTAAGCTCTACAAACATTTGAACATTTGATCACCTCGGACGGTAAGTAACGTAGGACACATACGTGGCAGGGACAGTATCATTATATTAATCTGCTCTTGACGGATATTTGGCTATTCTTCCATGATTGCAATATCCAGCTCTGAAAGTGTTGTGGAGACTGCAGGTCTGGCTGCATTGCGTCTGCGAAGTGAATAGCAGACATGCTCAATCGGGCTTAAGTCCAGTGAACAAGCTGGACACTCCATTCGTTTATTTCTCTCAGTCTTAAGCATGTTGTCCGCCAATGCAATTCTGTGGGGACGAGCGTTATGGTCCATCAGACAGAATCAATCTCCTATAGACCATCGTAGGTCACGACAAAAGGTTGAAGGATCTCGTCTCTGCCGGCCGCGGTGGCCGAGGGGACTGAGGCGCTCCAGTCACTGTCTGCACGGCCACTACGGTCGGGTGTTCGATCCCCCCTCGGGCATGGATATTTGTGCCGTCCTTAGAATTAGCTAGTTTGTAAGTAGTTTGTAAGTTTAGGGACTGATGCTCCCGTAGTTAAGTCCCATAGACTTTACAAACAATTGAACATTTTGATCTCGTCTCTACTTCTGAGCAGTGAATGCGTCATTATGAACGTCACAGAGGTCCGTACGTCCGGCAATACTGACTCCTGGCCACACCATTCGTCCACCACCGTGATATGGCGATGTCTCCTGCACATAATCAGGATTGTTCCGAGTTCCACGTTCTCTCCTGATGAGGTAACCACGTTTGTCTGACTGAAACCTGGACTCATATGTGAACAGAAGCCGGCGATATTCATTAAGACTCCTATGCAGTTATTCTTCCACCTTCCTGTGGGGAAAACGGCGTCGTGGTTTTGATGGAACACACACCATAGACCTTCGTGCGCAAGGGCCACATTCGCAAAGGCGATTTCGGACTATTTGTGTTAATATTTCGCGTCCTGTTGCTTCCTGGAGGGTGCGTTGCAGCTTTCATTCAACCTCCTGTCTCCACGGGCTCTCTCATCTCTTACTGATGTTACCTGGGTAAAACTTTGGCTATGCCTACTTTGAAAGGTTACTGTTGTCTATTCGGACACTATAATAGCTGCAGCTACGTTCCTGTTTGTCTTTCCCCGCTTTTAGCCTTCCTACGGCTCTCCTTGCTACAGCTTCGGGCAATTCGCGTTGGTATTGCATTGCACAACCTTCTCACTGGACTATCTGAACCCAACTGCTTATGTAATTCGTTTGTTAAACACAAGTAAACTCCAAATTTCTGTTATTACATCTATCTCTGTTACCGTTATGTTATTGTATCTACTCCGTAAAACCGACACAATGTCATCGAACTAGTTTGCTCCGCCGATGACAACACTTGAGAACCTTGATATCTCAACTGATCCCCTAATTATTTTGGGCAGTGTTATTTGCGATGGTATAACTCCGTTCCACTTTAAGCGTTGTTGGGGTTTTGGTCAACAGAGTGCCATCACTAACCAGAATTTACGGCGCCGGGCTACTCATAAAAGGCGCAGGCCGTGAAATATGTGCGGAAGCAATCTGGCGGCGCAGTAACCGCCGCGGCCGCTGCAGGCGCGATAGCCGGCGATCGCGCCCTTATCGCCCGCTCGCAGCGCCGCCCTCCATAAAGCCGCGCCTAAGGGTGTGTCCACGCCCTGTATGGCCCATCACACGGCGGTAGGCGGCAGGCGGCGCGCCCAGCCGCAGCTGCAGCACGCCGGCGCCGAGATGACTCACACCTCAACCTGAGGGTATGGGACAGTCTGAGGAAATACACCGCCGGAAACTCAACGTACATGGAGAGTTTCGAGGAGGAAGCCCTGGCATCATCTGAATGGAAACCTACTTGCTTTTTCCGTTACGTGGACGGCACTTTCGTCATCTGGCCACATGGTATGGATAAACTCCTTGACTACCTTACAGAAATGAACTCCTTACACCCCAACATCAAATTCACTATGGAGACTGAAACGGAGGGTAAATTGCCGTTCCTTGACGTCTTTATCAAGAGAAGAGCTGGTGGCACCCTGGGTCATGGTGTGTATCGGAAGACAACGCACACTGATCTGTATTTACACGCAGACAGCTGTCACCACCCTTCTTAGAGAAATGGGGTACTTAAAACTCTAGTACATAGGGCGCGCACTATCTCCGACGCAGAGAGTCTACCACAGGAATTGGAACACCTGAGAACTGTATTCCGAAAAAATGGGTACTCAGAGTGGCAAATTCAGCGGGCTCTCCGCCCAACCACTACAGCACAACCTGTGGAAACGGATGAAAACACGAGAGAGGTTGCAGGCACTGCGTTCATTCCATATACCAGCGCACTCTCGGGGAATGTCGCCCGCATTTTGAAGAAACACCAGGTTGGAACTGTCTTTTTTTCCGCCGAATAAAATTCGTGCACTGGTGGGGAGCGCCAAAGATGATCTCGGCTTGAGGAAGGCCGGCGTGTACCAGATTCCGTGTCAGTGTGGAAAGTCATATATTGGACAGACGATGCGTACCGTCGAGGATCGATGCGTTGAACACCAGAAGCACACACTATTGATGGATCCGAGCAAGTCGGCGGTCGCTGAACATTGTTTGTCGGAGAATCATGCGATGGAGTATGAACGCACTAGGATTCTGGTACAGACGTCGAGATACTGGGGCTGCGTCGTTAGAGAGGCCATTGATATTCGTACAAGTGACGACCTCATAAACCGTTACTGTGGCTATAATCTTAGCAAAGCTTGGGAACCAGCGATTGTGTTAATTAAGAGTAAATCTAGCAAACATAACGCAGTGACGACCACGGTGGACAGATCCCTCACATGGACGTCATCTCACACGTCGTCGCAATCGGTTCCACTGGGCGCCCGCGGCGCAGGGTGCGGACCGCGGAGGGGTCGCTCCGCGGGCCGAGGGTATTTAAATGGCCCGCTACCGGGCTAGAACCCAGTTCCCTTCGAGCAGCCGTAGCGTGCGGATCTCCGTGCCGGCCCGTTTCCAGGAGCTCAGTCCGTCAGTTCACCTGATTATGGCGACATGTATGATGGCCGAAATATTGTGCCCGTTGGAAACTATTGATCGGCGGTACACGCGTGGATATTTTGATTACCAAATACGTCGGGAGAAACTCCAGAATCATATAAAACTCTCCTTCATGAAAACATACATTTATGTACTGAATTTCATCGTGACCACTAAAACAATTTAGATGTTTATTGTAACCACTCCCCTCCGCAATGCCTCTACGGAAGCTTACGAAACGTAGCACATATATTAATCAGGGCTATAAGCTATCTTCATTCCCCATGTAATTCGAATATGTCCAGCATTTTCAACGTAAAAAGTAACAAACCTATGAACCCAGTTTAAGGTATACTCCAGCATGCATCGTACGATTGCATTCTAAAGGTAGCTCAGACTATAAGGTACCTGCATTCCAAATTAGATTCAACTCCGCCCATCCGTTTCAGCGATAGGAGAAACAAACCTATTAACCCATTGTAAGGTACCCTCCGCCAAGCAACGTGCGGTGGCTTACGAAACGTTGCAGGGTATAAGCTATCTAAATTTCCAATTTCATTCAAATCTCTCCATCCCTTTCAGGCTGCAGAAGTAACAAACATATTAACACACTGTAAGGTACCCTCCGCCATGCACGATACAGTGACGTACCGAAGGATTCCCATGTATCAATGGTGGTATAAGCTGCATCTGTTTCAAATTACATTCATATTCGTCCCACCATTTCAGCGTGAAGACGTAAGAAACGATTTAACTGATTGTGAAGCACCCTCCGCCATGCACCATACGAAGCTAATTTTAGTATGCCTATCACCTTCACTCAAGTACAAGCAATGAGTTGACTAAGTTTCATCGTAATATGGCCGTGCATAAACACGTACAAAAAGACAAGCAAACAAACATTACTTCTTTGCTGTCTCCATTAGACGTTTGTGAGACGTGGTGGCCATTTTGATGCACTTGAAATAAGTTTACTGCCATGACCATAAATTGCAATTTATTAAAGCCTTATGCGTTTTCACATGTCGTCATTATCAAGGCTACAACAACTCAATGGTATTAATATCCATCGAACATTTTGATAAAACATAGCAAACGAGTAACATTATAACAACACTATCTTTACACTCAATATATCTGTAAAAATTTATTAAAAAGTAAAAATAAAAATTTCCCTTTAAATATATTACTAACATAGACATGTGTCAAACATAATAGAAGTTTAAACAAAACTTTCTGTACAGGCACTTGTAGTGCAACAAATTTGACAGTAACAATCTTATTATAAATCTGCAGAAACACCATACGTTTTCCGTATTATTGGCAATGTAGTGGCCCAGAAGTGCTGAACATGGTATAATGTCTAATGGTACCAAGTGGTTCAAACCTACCAGTTTACATTAAAATATATTCTCTCCATCGTCTGAAATATTGTGGTGTTCATGACCTAACATTCAAACTAATTTTGAGAGTTTGCATGGAACGTTAAGTGGGAGATAGGTAATGGTGTTAATTCAGGTTATAAAATTTTGTGCACATGTACAGTTTTATGTAGTAATATTGACCCAGTTATGCAGCTCCATCCATTTACTATAATAACACATAAGGTGTACATAGTGATGAGTTTGTAATATCACATTAGTATACGACTGCTTATGCTCTATTAGCAGGTATAATGAGGTATTTTTATGAAGCCAAGAACACACTTGTACCTTGATCTATTTTATTGTAATAGATATACCTAACTATTACTGGACATTAAGGAATGTAGTATACTATGAGCTATGTTGGGACAGTATGGGATAACAGACGAGACTAGTCGTGGAAGGTCGTTATTTCTACCAAACATTTTGTATTTTTTACTTTAATAGTTACCCACCCATTAATCTTCATGGCCTATCCTCCTCCAGTCTTGCATCCAATTATCATACACAACCTCTGACAATAGATACAGTAATGGGAAACCCTCGATATGTGGTGTTTGGTGTTCAGGTTTTGTAAGAATAATTGAAATCACAATGTAAGCTTATGTCTGACAGTAGACACTATTCAGTTACTGACCTTTGTATGTTATATTACTGTTTTTTACTTAAAATATTATTTTATTTTAAGAGCCTTGAATGTAATGTATCTGATCAGTGTATATCTTAAAACTGTTTTATCTCACGTTTTATAATAGAGAGATAACATGTGCTATGTACTTATGGAAGCTGAGTTAGAGGATTTTTAACTACTCTTGGAGTTTAGATCATGGATATATTTCCCACATCAGTATTGCTTAAACTACAACACTATACACAGTACTTTTTGACCCAGCTCCTGTTAACAAATACTGATAAAGTCTATATAAATGTGAAACAACTTTAACACATTGCACTGCCGATTGCAGGCGAACATTTTAAGTTATTCATTTAGTGATAAACTAAAGGCAAATGCAATCTTCTAGGTTATAGAAACCATGGACTGGTTTTCGTAGGCAGATAGTGATTGGTGGAAGATCGTACTTCCCAGCACTTATGTATGCACACCTTGTTTTTGACACTAATGGGAAGTTATATTTTTTTTATTAAGTCATCCTTAGGCCAGCAATTTGAAGATGTATTTTGTTTTTCTGTTTGGAGTAAAAATGTACAAATTCTCCGATGCGCCAAATTGTGAGCACGCCACATACGACTGGCCGTGTGAAACCCATGTTTGTTCCTAATTTAAGCCAAAAATAGTCAACGATCGGCTTTTTCCTTTTTTCATGATTATAGCTAGACGCAAAGGGAAGTACAACCGCTTGAATGAAATTTGTGAATAGTTGTAAATCGTTATTATGGGTGAAAAAAGTATTTTTCGCCTTTGAATGTGCCGCCGATGATTTTTGTCTCCATTAAACTTACTTTCAATTTTGTGATAGACAATATGGTTCCGTTGCACAACTTGGTGCGGTTAATTTGTGATTGAGCATCACTGGTCATTCACCGTTGAATTTTAATTACGTGTGGCGGCATTCTGTATGAGTCCAATGTGTTCAAACATTCATTAATTGTGAAATTTTTATGGAGATGTGGTTCAACAGCCGTAAGATATTTGAGGAAATGCATACTGTAAACCACCAGCTGTTTATTGTCTTTCAAACTTCAACCTGTTTCGGTTATAGACCATCTTCACTGAAGAGAACTAGACAGACTGATCAAACAGGTGCATTATATGCCTCCTTATGCATACTGGCATGCATGTCACACAATAAAAATAAATAAGACGTCACTAGGCATTAGTGTCATTGACTGATGTGTTCAATAGTTGCGTTAGGTTCACCTTGGTTCACAGCTTGGCATTGCTTTTACGTTTTAAACAAGGCTTGGTGCGTAGTGGCGTCTTATTTATTTTTATTGTGTGACATGCATGCCAGTATGCATAAGGAGGCTGTTCTCTTCCGTGAATATGGTCTATAACCGAAACCGGTAGAAGTTTGAAAAATAATAAACAGTTGATGGCTGATATTAACAGGAGATTGAATGTCAATTTCAATTAGTCTTTCATAATGTGAATGGGAAACTCACTACTGAATCTAGTGACTGTGAAATATGGTGATAACTGCATTAAAAACAATAAGTTCGACGTTTGTATCATGCTATTCTTCTGTTACTGCACTGCTGTCACTTGGAGCGCTAGTGATGGCGCCACTGTTAGCTCTTTCTCCACTGGAGGCGCTGCTATCATTCCAGTTGTAAGACGTAAACTTCTTCCTACGTATACACTACATTGTGATATTAGTATTTAAATATGGATTAAATACTCTGAGGATTTTATAAGCATGGCATTCGTCACGCTGTATTCTATTGCACAGAACATAACAACCAATAATTGCATATTCTGAAATACGGTAAAGCTGATAAGTTAAAGTTTTAATCGCTATCCCAAAGACTAATTATTTTTCCTTATTTCCCATTCTTTCCTTAAAATCAATAATTATATTGATCCCATCGTTACCAAACTTCACAGGCTTACCCGCTGGGATAATCTGAAGATTTCCTGAAGATTTCATTAAAATTGCTCCATCCGTCTTCCAGTCTACAGGGAACATCATACATACATTAATTTTGATCCATTAATATGATAGGCGATGATAACAGCCACATTTGCATTCTTGCACCGTTAGTGTTCAGTTGTAAAGCTTGTTGACCGTCAGAAGGGGTATCGGTAACTCCATTGTCCGTTTTGTGGGACTTATTTATGCAGACATTCAGTGTATAATTTAGTAAGCAATACGTCATTGACATACATGCATAATTTGCGCATTATATATGTATTACGCTAAGTTCTACTTCTTTCTCACGTATGCCTAAAAGTTCCTTTGTAAGCTATACTTTTACAGCTAATATCTTTTGTGCGGTAGTTCAGCGTGACCTACATAATGCTAATTTGTGGTGACTGGACACTTTATAATTTTCTGAGTATACAATATTGAAATGTATACCGTACGAAAATTACCATTCTTTTCTTTTACTACACGCCTACATATTTTAATTTATTTTTCAGGTACAATCGAACGACAAAACAGGTAATAATATACGGACTAGTTGGAACAAATCGAAGTTTCATTTGGAGCCCCAAATTCTGATGCAAATCTCATTTGTCGAAATACAGGAACCATCATACACAGAAGAAAATGCATAAAACGATTATAATAGTTACTGATTACAACTCAAATATCTTTCTACCTAGCTATGGCTATAAATGAACTATTCGATCTAAGGGGACATACCGTGATGTCAGTTGTTGTTGGGGTCTTCAGTTCGCAGACTGGTTTGATGCAGCTTTCCATGCTACCCTGTTCTGCGCAAGCCTCTTCATCTGAGAACACATTTGGCAACAAACATCCGTGTGAATTACTTTACTGTATTCGTTCCTTGGTCTCCTCCTACGATTTCTATGTTACACACTTCCTTTCCTACTGAGGTGTAGGCCATGCCTTGTGAAGTCTCACGTATCTATAGCCTCAACAGGAACCCAACCAATGTCTGACCGAGTGGCGCCCTACGCAACTGATCTAACTCCATACTGACCCTCCTGATAGAGCGGTTCAAAGTCGGAAACATGATGGTACGCATTTCTCCTCCGTACACAAGGCCTCACAACAACGTTTCACCAGGCAACGCCGGTCAACTGCTGTTTGTGTATGATAATTCGGTTGGAAAAGTTCCTAATGTCAGCACGTTGTAGGTGTCGCCACCAGCGCCAAACTTGTGTGAATGCTGTGAAAAGCTAATCATTTGAATATCACAGCATCTTCTTTCTGTCGGTTAAATTTCGCCTCTGTAGCACGTCATCTTCATGGTGTAGCAATTTCAATGGCCAGGAGTGTAGTAAACAGTATCCGTATCTCTGTATGTATTACTCCGGCGTTGAGAGCACATAAAAAGGAAAAGTGGTTTTATGGCATGTCGTTTGCAACATTGAAGTATAACTCAGCTGAAGGATGGTCGCTATTAGCGTGTGGATTCGTTCGTCCATGCAGTTTACCGGACGCTATGAACGGTAAAGAGCTGTGGTCGGTTCCCGATAACACTATCCCTGCCTAATCCCCTGTCCAACTATTCTGGGACGTCGGTGTCGTTTGGGCCCAGGCTGCGGAAGCATTGTTTACTTTTGCGAAGGCAATTCAGTCAGATATCTGTTGTTTGCTGCTTCTCTGTGGGAAAGTCGTCCCATGTATCAGAAATCAGACGGTAGTAAAAATTTCAGTCCTGTAACCATTGCAATTGTGTCTCAGGAGAGGTGAAACCCATCGTGTCTGTTTAGTACAGAGCTCCGCCGTGGGAGTCACAGTTCATGACATCATAAATTGTTGTTTTCCTCAGATCACATTGCGTTCTTACGTTAGCACCGGTTTTGGCACGGGAACAGCTTGACGTAGTTCCGAAGCGTGGCTCGGCCACATGGCAAGGTTATCCGTCTTTTAATTGACTGCCGATGCAAATATACGTGTTTCTCTAGTTTGTATCAGGTATCATCGAGTTGATTGGTAAGTGAAATCGGCTGGACACGGAAAGAGGGAGTACACATAGTCGATATGATTGTGGTTAGCGCAAAATGCTGTACCCGCACGTCATCTCCAGCCGGAGCAATGTCATAAATTTACAAGTGTGGAGCTTAGGACAAAAACGTTGGTACGGTGATACTTGATTCATCATAGGGATGATGACTTTCATACTAGATTCTGGGCTCTGGGACGGCCTCCCACCTAGAGATTAGAGCAGAGTACCGTCGGATTGGAAGTAAGACATTTCGGCTAATTCACGATCTGGATTTCTTACTCATTCCCCTGGTCTGAAAATTTCTGTTCCACAAATGTACAAACTCTCTTGGGAGGCAAACTGGTTAATTTGTTACGACTGGGGAACGGGAACGTCCGAAACCGGAACAGCGGTTATTTCCAGAGATTTATTTTTCGGTAAGTTATGATGCTAGTCCATGTACTGCGCTATTGTTATGTGGCTACTACGATTTAAAAGTCACCCCTCAATCTCGCTTATTGCAGCCGAATTAGCAGACAGTGATGGCCTTCACTGTCCAGAGAAGAGGAACAGGATATTGTATTGTTGCAACGGTTTACGGAATTCATAGAAATTGAACACCATTCAGTTCTCCCAGCCACTCGACTTCATGTTCTTACAAGTATTATTATTATTATTATTATTATTATTATTATTTCATCTTCGAGACGGTTTCTACTGTCTGTCACATTTCATTCTTCACTCTCACTTCAGGTTAGGGCTAGTAAGGACATTGAAACCAGCCCTGACTCTCGTGACTTAGATACCAAAACAAAAAAGGCCGTCATATGTAGTAAGCTATCACCGTATATATAGATTTGAAAATTTTCAAGCCCCTTTAATTCCTGTCGATAAATTCAGGATTTAATATTAGGGTGTTATTTTCTCGGTATGTTAGAGGCTTTCGTCATTTTTAATGCTTTTGGAGGAGGTCTATTACCGAAATTGAGATGGATACTGTCTCTTATTTCCATACATCCATATTGAGGGATTTCATTGATTGACATCTTCTGTAACAGTTTATGGCTGAGGACATATAAAACGAAACTTTTTTGTAATGACCAATCGACAGGTATCTTGATAACTTACATATTACTATTATAATCGTAATGTGTGTTTGATGGAATTTAATGGTCAGGAATATTGACTAATCCTTGCAGTCAGCTTGTCGCCCTCAGGACAGATAAGAATATCCATACATACATGATCTTCGCGAGTTTTCATGAGACGATTTTCAGTTAACATTCCTTTGCAAGACTTACGCAGAATTCCAGCTAGACGGCACTTTTGGGGCACTTTTGATACATTTGCATCAGAGATGGAATAATGTTTTTAAAAATATTTGTCAGGTGATGATTAGGAGAAATTAAAGTTTGTTTAACTCCTTTATTTATAGAATTACGCTTGATATATTACTAATATTTTGTTTTATGTTGTTGGTTACTTGCGTATAACTCATAGACTTTGCACGGTACGTTTATCCCTGATGTTCGAGTATATGGGAGAAATAATCAATAATTCTACGCAGATAAATTGTACAGTAAATACAATCCTAACTCTGATATTACAGCTCGATTTTACGACAAAGTCCCTAAAGTTTCCCTAATTTCACAAATTCATACCCATATTCACAAGATGTAACGCATGTTTAATCCAGTGTAGGAATAGAGCAAGAAGATATTATGACTATCAATTATAGACGTGTTGAAGCGGTTATTAAGGTACGCTTCATTCATGGCTTTGAAATAGTCAAGCTTGTGGCAGTACCTTATTTTAAGTAGTAACATTTGATATAAATTAGACACAGTACCATATGTTCCCTACAACACTATCAACTCACACCAATAAGACCAACTAATATAAAATAATCTGTCGTCTGATACTGCTGTTAATATTTTCCTACAGGGGGACAGCACAATATTCAGTTGTAACTTTGCTCCGATGAGAACTGATACTAATATCTCAAATAGATTACGATATTCCCAGTTTCTTAATATAATTCTATCACGCAGCCATTACGTTCGCCTTTGCAATAAAGATAAATGTCTCTTTAAACGGATCAATTTGAGAGTATTCCATGGGTCACAAGGGGGCAAACATGGCTGTGAAATAAATCATCCAGCTGAGAAGTATCTCTCTTTCGTTCGGCAGATTAAAATCCAGTTAACGCGGCGCGAATTCTAAGGGATTTTTAATGGAATTCCTTTAATCACAGAAGCTTTGAAATTCAATTTGTCAATGAAAGGAGGAAGTAATTATATGACCTAGTGTGCACTCTACGATTTAATTTTAAAAACTTTTATTCAATTATGTTCGTATCTGTGAAACCTCGTTTCCTCGCAATTTCACTACGGAGGCCACATGTAAACGTTTTAATATTGTAAATCTGTAGGGATACACAAGAAGTCTGTGTCGCCAACGGCGCTATCAAGTTCAAGAAAGCATAATTATTATTAAGCTATAACCTAACCACATTGCAAAACAGCTATAACAGGAAGAAAACAAAAAACAAAAATAAGCAACATAAGAAAAACAGCGGCTTCGTCGTTTATGGTGATATTTTAGCAAAATTAGAAATACTACAGACTTCACATGAAGAATGAAAATTGAATTTCTGTCCATGGCAATCTTTCCACAGACAAGAAAGTCGAAATAACATAGCATTACACTCTTCATTCCTTAAGAGGCGTCAAAGGTTGGAAACTTTCCATTTAAGTCATCATTATCGAAGGATGGAAATGTGAATCCATTTGCAAATGATATAAGCTCTAAATAATAGCCATATCCTTCTGTTGTACAAATATAACTATATGACGAAGGACTACAATCAAGAGTTAATGGCATCACAAATAGAAGTAACAAGAAATTTTGACCATAGTGACGGAGATCCTAATGACAATCACTTTATCTAAAGCAAACGGCAGAAGATGAAGTTTAATGAAAGGCATTTAAGATATTCTATTTCATGAGAGGTAGTTTATTCAGAACCCTTTAAGTAAATAATTACACTTGCAGCGAATTTCACATGAAATAACTACTCTCACATGAGATAACTACTCTCCCTAAAGCCTCATTAAAAAGCTTAATGTGACATGTGTGACACTACTTAGAAGGTCACACTTATTTAACGCTTCCATTAGGCTGCAGACCTCAGAGATTTTCATTAGTTGACTACGTCGGGAAAGTTTATAACAATGCATCACAATATATAGTAAGTGAATGTTGAACTGATGTGTATGGGCTGGACTAAATAATGGGACCACCTAACATACAGTATTTATTTATTAGATATGTGTTGGAGCTCCAGTGTCTTTGAGGATAGTGGCAACACACCGAGGAAAAGATTCGGAAAGTGTATTTCCAAAAGAATGTAGTTCATTCTTCTACCACAATATCAACCAGTTACTTCAGGGCTGTTACTCTCTACTCTTAAATTACTGAAACTGTCGAATTAATTTAACACAAGGCGGTGCTTCTGTATAGGGCAGATGTCTGAATATTTTCTAACGTTGTCTACAAGCATGGTCGAAAGTTGATCATCCTTTTAGGTTACAATACACAACTGTCATGTATCGTAAATTGAAATATCATTCTTATGTCAAGGCTGCAAGATATTTCTATTTATTATATTCTACTGGTTCTGGCAGTCAACAGGAATTTAACAATATATTTTACATCAATAAGATAAATTTTTACTGAGTACAGCAATGTCTAATTTAAAATAAAATATTGTGTTTGTTTCTAAAAGCCCTTCTAGTACAACATGTAGTAGGTATTCCATTAATTAATATTTAAAATTCTTTTGTTACAGACTCTAACAATATGAACAGATGGCATTATTGAAACAGATCTTATTCTCAGAATTATATAAATCCATCGTTAAAAGGTAGAAACTTAATCGTTATCATTGTATGGAACCAAAAATCTTAACTTATACTATTATAATATGTTTTAGGTTATATAGCACACAGATTAATTTTTTGACTTTTGTTGTGATTTGTCACCATCAGTATACCAAACAAAAGTGCTGATATTATCCCTACATATAAAATGTACTTCTTACATATGTACACAGAAGATAATTTTAAAAGTAAGCATAATTTATTGTTTGGTTCATCTAACAATTAGTGAAATTAATTGTGCTGGTGAACCTAAGTGGTAAGGTGTTCAATGTTTCATAAATACATCATCTAATTTTGTACTTTATATTGTAATATAAATGATCAATGCTAAACAAATTACTGTACATTGTCTCAACTATCAAAATACTTATTTGAAGTTAGGAGGATTAACATAAGTAATATGGTGCTCATTGCCCAGATATCATATAATTATATCGATAATGTTGAGGAGCTCATTGTCTACATGGTACTTAAGATAGAATAGAATATATAGAGTTCCATATTAGATGATAATTCTGATTATTACATAGAAAAACATTATATAAATTTTGAAGTATATATTGAATGACTCGACAGTCTCAGAAAATAAATTCGGGGTTTAGTTGGTTTGCGATAATGCTTTGAATATATATGTCTTATTTGTATAATGTGGGAAAATACGAATTACTCTAACAGTTGATCATAGTCCATTGATTGGTTTATCCAACACAAACAAGATTGAAACACGATTGTAAATCTATATATCTACAAGTATGTCCATCTCATAAATAATATTATAATAGTACAATATATGAGGTTAAATTGTAAACATAAATCTGATAACTATTTAATTGATCATCTGCAGACTGGATAATATTTATTAACCTAGTTTTCCATCAAACAACCAAATTAAGTTTAAGGTGGTGAAACTAAATGAAAGTTGGCTTAATGTCAACATCTATATACATGTGAATTAAGATAATTCTGAAATATGTAAGGTTACAATTGATGACACAGATCCAATAACTATACAAACGATCCTTATTAAACAATTTGCTGTACATTCATTTTCTCAATTATCAGAGTTAAAATTAATGTAAGTATGTTTGATATAAATAGTTAGGTGCTCAATGTCTACATATCAAGTGATTTCTAATTTAAGTAGTACTGACTTTGAAATGGTGCGCACCCTATGTACCAGTGTTTTTAGCACCCCATTCCTCTGCTAAGGGTGATGTCAGATGTCTGCATTCAAATACATATCAGTGTGTGTTTTTTTCTGGTAAACACCATGCTCAAAGTACCACCAGCTCTTTTCTGAATTATGACAGTAATCTTACTTCTCCTTCGGTCTCCAAAGTGAAAATGATTTTTGGGTATATGGAGTTCAGGTGTGTAAGAAAGTCAAGGAGCTTATTCCTTCCATGGGGCCAGATCACAAATGTGTCATCCACATAACGGAAAAAGCAAGACCATTTCCATTTGGATAACGACAAGGCTTACTCCTTGAAGTACTCCATGTTCAAATTGGCGATCACAGGTGAAAGTTGGCTGCGATTCCTTCAGTTATTTCATAGTATTCTCCAATAAACAGAAAGTACGTGCATGTAAGGACGTGCCTAAAGAGTTCGGTCGTCTTCTCAATGGGAAAAATAGGACGCATATTAAAGAAACACCAAGTAGAAACTGTCTTTTAACTTCCCAATAAAACACGAAACTTATGGGGAAGTGTCAAGGACAATCGCGGTTTGCAGAAGGCCGGCATAGACCATATCCATGGCAGTGTGGAAAATCATATGAGACAAACAGTCCACACCATTGACAGTCTTTGCTCAATGTCTGGATGTAGTTACATCTCACTTAGTACTTCAGTAATGTTGAGATAGGAAGCATCACGAACTAAATGATATTACTGTTAAATAGATAACTGAACTTTGAAATGTTATTGCTCTTTTCAAAATTTATATTTTTGAATGTCAAATGAATGTTGTCAGTCATTTGATTTCTATTACCTTTTCTGCCAACTTTGCAGATAGCTCACTAATATGCAAATGAATAAATTGTATTAAAGTAACCATCATCCAAAATAATCAAGTTATCCAAGAGTCGCCACTATTTTGAATTATTATTATTTAAAAAAATAGAAAAAAAATTATTAAAAATAAGAAACTGAGAATTTACTGTGCCTAACTGAAAGTAGTGGCGACAAGTAGTCTAATCTCACTTATATTTATTTATTTTGTGAAAGTACGTGTTTCCGTACACTGTTGTTGGAAGCACCCAAATCCCCTGACCTACCTAACATAGACAAGAGATAACCCCTCCAAAATATATGAAAGGTGGTTGAAATCAGGTACACGATATTCATAAATAGTTACTGTATTTAACAAAAAATTTATGTGCCAGTTTATCAAAACCACGACATACGTGAAAAAGTGTCAATTCCTTTAAAAAAAATCATACAGTAATGACTTGAAATAGCACAAACAAAATTATTTAATGATCGGAATACTTTTTACAGAATAAAGGACAAAATCTTAACACCAAAAGAAAAGGTACAAGTTCGGCTGGCTATAGTCATAAATTTGGAGTGTTAACCTATCAAATATGTAAAAAGTCAGTAGAAGGTTAAGTTCTGAAACAGACACGCTCGATTAAAAATCGACTATGACGACCTCGCAAACTCACACCTACATTCCATCTATCAACCACCATTCAATAATCCTTTTCACTATTTATGCATTGGTGCTACTTTACTATAAACAGTTGAACAGCATCACCAATGCGATGAACTGCTGATGGAAGAGCAGGCTGATGAATGCGATCGCAGATGAGAAACTATTTACCCAATCCGTGCGGCACTTACTAAAGTATTCGAGCTACGAAAAACTACATCAATTTTCCAACCCAGTGGTTCATGCTGTTATTCAAGAACAGTAAATTATCCTGATTACGAGTGAGATTGTTCTAAAACAACACCCACTTCAGAATATTTAAAAGTTTCTCAGTATAACTGTGAATGCGAACAGCAATCACACAGATGCCATCTAACACTGTTCAATGGGCACAAAAACTCTAAGTCCACCGACTCGCAAGGTCCGAAAACTTCGGAGTCCTTGCCGCCACTCGTCACTGCTACCAAGAGGTCCGAACCGTCTGGTGTCCTCCACACTTCTCCTCTTTTCTCTCACTCACCCCACGCTCTCCTCAAGAAAAAACTTTCTTTGGCTGCCAGACTCCACCCACATGTGACATCAAGCCAGTAAGAGAGAGGACCTAATTGTCTCGCCAATCAAATCTATTTGCTATTGTTAGCGCTACTAAGCTCCTCCCCCTCGAAAACTTTCCCAGGCCTGAGACTCACGTATGCCACAGTTCACAGAAACAGTGTGAAATTTTGTGTTTCACGATAGTCATCTCCAGACGGCTAAATTATTTTATCATCGCATGGGCACCCTCTCCTGTTGTGAGAGCCCTCAGCAACCTACACCTTGCCAACGTGGCGCCGGCAAAAGTAGTAAAGTTTGGCGCCAGCTGACCGCGAGGGTCCAGACAGCGTACACTATGCTGCTGGCCCCGCTTTCCCTTCGACTTCCCGGAGCAGCCGAGTGAGCCCGGGGCGCCTTCTCTCTCCAACCCCCATGGCCGGGGCGACATCCTGTCCCGTATCTTTATATACCACTGGCCGCAAAACAAGGGCAGCATTCTCTTCCACGTTTTTTGGCTGGTGCCGGCAAGTGCCTAAAAACATTTACACAAGTGGCTTATTCCCAATGCAGCAAAATCATGGGATGATCATTTCTATCATCTGGCATCAAGAATTTGGAGAAATTAGAATACAAAGAACCCAACATCCAATTAAATCGACAGACTAAATGAAATTGGAAAATATGAATATAAATAGTATTACTATGTCTCAACTTTACAAATTACGTGGTATACTTTGCACGACATATTGATCAAAGACCCACATTGAAATACAATGGGAGGGCATCTTTAGTAGAATTTTGAATGTGAACATGAATTTCTTTTCAGAATAATGTGCAGTATGTACAGTCGGTGACAGAATTCGCGAGACCCCTCGCCTGATCGCTATACACAACCGCAAAGTTCTGCTGCTTGGTGGGAAGTATACACAGCTAGGCAACACGATCGTACATACTGTCGATTACACATCTGACACGAAATCTGAGAGAAAAAATGTTACCTTCCAGTATCGCAGCCAGTTGTAACAACACGCGTGCTTTCTATGCGACGTGAAGGCGACTTCGGAAACTGATTTTAGAAACTGTTTTGCGTATTAGCCACAGCGTTTTAAGCTGTTCGCGACCGACAAATTCCTTTCCACATTTATTTTCTTATAGTTTCAATGAACAAAGACAGCAATTAGAATTGAGATGCTACAGTCTGTGAATATTTTACGACGTTACTGACACATTCAAATGGAAAAATTGTATGCCTATCATAGAACTAATTCAATTACATGAATGGACTTTGTTATGAAGCTAAGTGTTACATCATGGTGCATCATGTTCCTAGTATCGCTGGCGGTTTCCGCCCACCGCCTCGGTTGCGCTATAAAGACGACAACCGTTTGGCGCAGCAGATCACTGATGGTATTTCCGAAAGTGAAGGTATGGTGTCATTTCCACTGGTTCTTTTTCGGTTGATGTTTCAGCTAAGGTATCAGCACAAAGTTAACAAACATAAGCCATCTGTGTCACCACAAAATACAGTTCTCCTCAGATGTTTAATACTTACCCATACTTCTTGTCTAATTGAAATGCCTGATAGTAAGCATTCGACAACATATTGGGCTATTATAATACCAGATACGATTATGTCAAATGAATGTGCAGAGACGCAAACAAATGATAAAGATAAGCTTATTTATCTCGCCAAATGGCCAACTACTGATCAACGAGCGACAGTTCGATTACTGACTCTTTCACATTTTTCTTATATTTTGAAATATGGCTCATTATGTTTCTCACGTAACAATAACAAACACACATGATAATTGCCGCGGTGGAGTAGCCGATCGGTCTAAAGCACCTCGCTGCGGAGCGTGCGGTTGTTCGCCGTGTAGTTTCGAGTCCTCCCTGGGGCATGGGTGTGTGTGTTTGTCCTTAGGTTAGTTTACCTAGGTTTAAGCAGTTTCTAAGCTACGGACTGATGATCACGCAGTTTGGTCCGATAGATTTACAGACATTTGAACATTTGAACACATGATAATTGAGTAACAATCTGTATTGCAATCATTGTGAGGAAATTATTATTCCGTAACCATGAAAATAAATTGATAATACTATATGAAACATTTGCAACAGAGAATTGTGTTGCATCAAATGAATTTCTTTCAACTATCGTATCCAACACATATTTGTATTTTTATTCCGTTTCTTTCAATAACGACGCAAAAGCTACGTTTTTCGTGCAAGCAACATTAGGAATATTAAATCGCTGTGACATTCAAATCCGTAGTCGTTTAATATAATCCTGTTTCAATCCAGACAGTAGTACGACAACAAGAATTCATAATACTGGCGAGCTCGGTGTTCGCCACCTGGCTTCCCCAAAGGTTAAAGAGATCTTTTGGTGTGAGATGGTCACTGGCGAGTATCGAAGACGATATGTTTCGCATACTAATAAAAAATATAAACCCGCCAAACCACCCGCACCTAGTAATACATCATGCAGGAAGTAGACGTCTGAACAATCACCTTAGAATGAAGTCGGTCATCTATTCAAAGAAGCAGGCATTAATTTGATAATGCAAACAGCAAAAACAAGTAGATTGAATAATTTGTAAAATCTCAAACCTAAGAGTCGACTTTTGGTGATTCTCCATCGTATCAATTAGAGGAGTGAAAGATTCTAAAGCTAATTCCTTGGTTTTAGAAGTCGCAGCCGTTTATTCTGTAGTAGGACAGAATTACACACCGGTGGGTTTCAGTTACTGTGCAGAATACAAAACTAAAACCGTGCGTAGTTTCCTGCCACTTATAAATAGGTAGTAGACCTATGTTCCTGCAGAGATTCGATAAACGGCTATGCTATAGTATGTGTGGGTGCGCCGGCATAAATGCGCAGATGCGTAACACGAGGTCCTAGGATCGATCTGACATCCGCAGCACTTTTATTTTTAATTATTCACTCATTTTCAAGAGTTTCAACACACGTAACTTTTGTGCTCAGTAACAACTTTGGTAGCGAATATAGTATCAAAACGTTTTAACTCTTTATTCAGCCAGTTAATATGATAACAAAGAGAATATTTGGATTAATGAACGAAATAGATAGTCTATTTGCGTCAGATATTCTGAGGAGATTGACACTGCCACCAGAAAAATGCAACAGATCGTATGAGTCATAGCGTAAGTTTTTCCACAGAGAGATAATAAACGTTGGTTTCAGGGCACATATCGTATGGATTTATAAATATCAAACAATACAGTAGTCACAATTTATTAGCTGAAATAAGTGCATACTGAAAAACGTTGCCTTTATGTGGGTTCAAAACTTGACTAGCACATACCAAGTGTAATAGCTACAACGACAATCTCCGAATGCGATTGTCTTGACAAAGGCTAATAATATCCCCTTATACGTTTGCGTGTTGAAAGTCTCAACACTATGGATCGCTAGATGGGTCTCACCTACTTGCCCCAATGTGTGAGAGAAGAAACACGAATACGAACCTTTTAAATGCCTACAATATCTCCCCTGTGTAGGCCATAGGAAAAGAGAAAACTCACGCCAAATGATCCAACTACAGATAGGTGCAATATCAGCTAATATTGAGGCTCACCATTGCTGATGACGGTGATTTCGGTGTTGTGAAGTTGCTGAACGATTAGCCTTTGAATGAAACAGCGCGGGTTTGAATCCCGTCCCTTTCAAAATACTTTTCTTGTATTAACCCTTGTAGTTTTAATTATCAATTATAAAAATTTCAATGCATAGTATATATATATATATATATATTTTTTTTTTCGTTATAACTAATTTAATTAATAAATCTTATTTCATCATTTAATTTTCATAATTCGAGTATGTATTAAATGAAAATAATATTTAAAAAATTGTAGCACGTATTTATATGCCGAAGTTATATTACATTCCTTAGTGTGTTCATCGTCAAAGAAAATCTCCACACTATGCAGACTTTACCAAGGTATTTTAAGGGAGAAATTTAATCCGAAATATGCATCGGTGTAAAGCATACATTATCCAAGTTTTTAAGTAAATAACTTTTTACCGCAGATTTTTGTGCATACCAAGTGTATGGATGGGAATTGTGGCACTGAACTGATGCTGTAGGATTGAATGTGTTTTAATTGAGACACCTCTTGACATCAACGTTCGTGGCACACTGAAACGTTTAAGTAACTTTCAATTTCATAAATAAAAGGTTTACATTGCGAGGGGTAATATGAAATGAACAAAAATGTAAGGAGAACCGGGGAATCGAACCTTGACTTCCAACTTTGCACTCCAACC
The DNA here is from genome assembly GCA_026315105.1 of Locusta migratoria. Classification (NCBI taxonomy): domain Eukaryota; kingdom Metazoa; phylum Arthropoda; class Insecta; order Orthoptera; family Acrididae; genus Locusta; species Locusta migratoria. Next base: position 365,578,222 of record CM048748.1, read on the forward strand.
ACTAGTCCACTACGCCATTTTTTTTCTTCCAGTGAGCTCTATCTAGGGCGTCAAATGAAATTATGACTATTTTGTGCTGGACCTGGATTAGAATCCATATACGTGCCTTTCGTTCGCCAATGATTTGCCTTCTCGGCCTGGCATCAATGCCATTCTTTCCTGTTGACATGGAATTTCGTTCCAAAGAAAGATAACTGAAAAAAATAATAAAACAATATTAAAAAATGACAAGGAATAAATAAATGTCTTTGTCTTACAGATCTGCTCCTTGGGAAAAAACTTCACTTCAACATCCCAGCGCATTGACAGCTACAGAGTTCGGCTTCACGTAATATTTGTTTAGGAGGTGTTCCCCACACCGTTCTTGATCGATCCATGCTTCTGTTTTCTGGAGTTTAATTGTGTTTTTCCACTTTACATTTTTGATTTCTCACAACTTTACATTTAATTTTATTTGTTTATTTTTCCTCGTCTCTTAACTCTGCGCTTGTCTCGTGCCGTGGGCGTCATTTCAGCAAGGTTTCGCCAAGGGACACATGAAACGGTGTAATCGCTCCTTCTGGCGTAGGAACTCCGAAAAGAAATTTTTAATGTGAAATAAGACGACAGTTTCTGTCGGGGGACATTTTTTCCCATAAGAAACGGAAAGCACTTCTGATGCATCTCGCAGACGTCAGAAGTTTGAAAACAGCACTAAAAGGAAAAACACCACAAGGAGCAAAAAAGAAGTTTTGTTTAAAGCACAGATGAAAATCTCGACGTGTTGTAATTCTTCAGAATGTCACAATTTGGGTCTTGTAATGGGAACAATTATGATTCTCCTTTTTTGTGTGTCAAACAATAGAATTTTCAGAAAATTGGCGAAATTTTTCTTATAGTGTCGCGATGTCATTAGGATATGGTGCTGCAGCTGAAGGTATAATAGAAAATCCTCTTTGCTTTTATTTGCTTCAGTAAGGATATAGTGGACTGTTTGAATTTTTAACCAATTGACGGCGTTCCGTTTTGTATATGGATAAGGCACACTGTCGGGAGTCAAAAAATCTGCAGGCTTGATTGTGTCTGGTACGGTTCGGGTGATTGTGGCTATCATTTGCCTAGCGAGTAGGCAGACTGCTGCCACGTTATTGCAGACAAATCTATGTTCGTCAGTGTCTGGTACGCTACAGTTTCCACACAGCGGCGATTCCACTAAATGGATGGCGTGAAGTTTGGACTTGGTGGCAAGTTTTCTGTTCACAGCTTTGTACCATGTAGTTCTCACATTCGTCGGTAAATGACGGGTGCTGATATTCTGCCATATTATTCGCTAGTCATATTGAGGGTACTTTTCTTCTACCACGTTTCTACTCTTGGTTTCCATTAATTTGTCATACACTGCCTTCACTTTGGTTAAGTTCGTGGTACAGACTCTGGTCCGAATGTAGCTAAGTTCAATTAAAAACTGTTTAAAATGCTGAAAGCCAATGGGAACGTGGCGCACATCAATTGGTGGATCCATTGCCCCAGGGGCTATTTCCTCTAGTAGATGGGACGTTAAACTGTGTTGCGTCTTCCGCCACAGTTTATATGCGGTGCACAAGAATAGAGCTCGGGATTTCAGAGCAACATCAAATAGTTTAAGTCCTCCCTTATCCGCGGAGAGAGTAAGAGTGTCAAACTTGACCTTAAAGATACTTCCTTGACTTACGAAATGGCCCAGAGCAGACATGATTCTAGCTGTTGTTTCACAGGGTGAAGGTAAAACTTGTGCCACGTAGTATAGTTTCGAAACTATATACATGTTAGCAAAGGCTGCCTTTTGGATGTCATCAAGCTTTCGCACACGTTGTTCCTTGACGCATGCTCGCACACTTGCGAGTAGTTTCTTAGAGTTGGCAGCTATGGTATACTGTATGGTGGACTTGTAATCGATGCCCAGTATTCGTTTGTTGATGACCACATTGAAGTCTTCTATGTCCTGCAACGACATTCCAACCCCTATGCTCATGATGCTGGATTTCGTTTTGTTGAGTTTCGCACGCGAAGCAAGTCGCTAGGCACAGTCCTCAAGGACTGGAAGTTAATAAGCAGCTTATATAACACCTATTTGTCTGTGAGAAATTTTCGCCACCGTATTCGCTTTCCCTTCAGCCAACTCGGACGGGTTATGTTGGAAATTTGAAAGGTTTGTCAACTTCCTTCTCGCATGGTTTGAACAAAATCTTTGAAAACCATCCCGCAATCTACTCTGTCAGTCATAAACATTCTACAGTATAAACTGAAACACAGAATCGTTGAGGAAATGTCTGCCCCCCCCTCCCCAATACTTGAAGGTTAAAATTCTAGGAGTAGGAACATCCTTATCCATGATCCACGGACTGAGACGCGATATTTTTGTGTCCTGTTACAGCGACAGTCGTAAAAATTGTGGGAATAAAGTTTATGAAGTAGTTTCTGTTAATATTTATAAAGAAACTTTACGCTGTAGCTACGAATGCCTGTTCTACGAAACAGCAATGAATCTAAAGCATTAAAACGAACGTGTTTCTGACGGCATTTTGACTCGTGAGTGTTCTACAGTTCAAAGGCACATGCGGTAACTTGAGAGTAATTTTGCAAAAAATTTGCAACAAAAAGTGAGAGAGTCGTATGTCCACCACGCTACTAAACACCCACATGCAAGGTATTGGTATTCTGGGGTGTTCATTCTACTGCCAGTCGATGTTTTATGTCCTCTGACTTTATTGAAAGCAGTACGTTTTTTTTTAATAAATTAAGCATGTCAAGTTACCAAAAACAGGTGGTCTTATTTTTGTCACCGTGATTTCTTTAATGAAGAGTTCCATATTAACAACATACCTAACGCAAGAATCATTTATGAAACGTCTGAGACCAACTGAAAAACAGTTGGTAAGATTTAGCTGTAGTAGATAGTCGTGGAAGGAAATTTGTTTACACGCGCGTGCTGTGAAGTGCCCCGTTTACTTCCGTTCAAACCTCTGGCCGGCCACAAGCACTGACTGGAGGACGAGACATTCGCTGCGATAGAGCAGAGGCATGCCTCGCCTGATGTGTCTGAACCTGTCTTTTCTTAAATGGACTGTTTGCCTTATGATGTCTGGTTATCCTCATACCGATCATCTAATGGATTCTCGGTCTAGGTTATATTATTGTGCACTGAATTAAAATTTTTATTATTAGATGGTTTCAGATAGCCCCCCTGTTAGTTACCATATTTAGCGGCAATTCTTACATTATTAAACAATAAGTCTGTCGCGGTCGAGTAGCCCATCGCTCTAAAGCGCCTCGCTGCAGCGCGCGCGGATGCTCGCCGTGGAGATTCGAGTCCTCCCTGGGGCATTGGTGTGTGTGTGTTGTTGTCCTTAGGTTAGTTTATCTAGGTTTAAGTACTTTGTAAGATACGGACTGATGACCACGCAGTTTGGTCCGATAGATTTACAGGCATTTGAACATTTTTTGAACAATAAGTCTATAATAACTTCTTTACATTTGAACATTAACAGGTCGTAACGCTGAAAAAAGGCGTGTACGGTCTATTAAAATTGTATTCAGTTGAATGTGTAACACATTAATCTCGAAGCAACTATCAAATTATATCTTAATAATGACATGGCCACCGAGGAATGGCCGAGCGCATTGAGGCACTACGCTACGATGTGCGAGGCCGTTCCCTCTCGGGGGTTCGAATCCCCCCCCCCCTGGGGCATGGATGTTAGTACCGTCTGCAGTGTAAGGTTGTTCATAAGTAGTTTATATGACATGGCAGTTACGTATTGATTTGAACGTTTAGTCTGTTTGTTGGTTTTGAGGAGTTTTTAATGTTTTTAATACCATTTCGATAGTTCAAAAGTTTCGAACTTCTGTTATAGTCTCTGTATCTGTTAGCTGGTTCAGAAGTGAGTTTTATACATAGCTTCAAGACGAATTTGATAGTGCCGGCCGCGGTGGCCGAGGAGACTGAGGCGCTCCAGTCACGGTTTGCACGGCCACTACGGTCGGGGGTTCGAATCCCCTCTCGGGCATGGATATTTGTGCCGTCCTAGTTCATAAGTAGTTTGTAAGTTTAGGGGCTGATGACCCCGTAGTTAAGTCCCATAAACTATAAAAACATTTGAACATTTTTTTTTAATTTGAAAGTAAGGTATAAAATCCATTATTCCACGACCCAAGTTAATGGCGCTTACCTTGTATACTATCGATATACCCAGAATATTACTACTATATATCGTACAATGAGCTTTCCAACCTACTTCGAGAAACCTTCTGGAAACCTCTGACCTGAATAAAAAGACATGTTATGGCTGCTTACCGTCAACAATAGTCATGATAAAGGGTTTCATTGTGTTTTATTTTTTATTTGGCCTACATCGCCCTTCCAGACGAACCTGCTCCTTCCACAACGCTTTTTTATACTTGCTTCGTCTTCTGTACTATAATTGTTCACAATATGTTATTCATTCCCTAAATTAATGTTTAAAAGTAATACTGTTCTCCCTCACCGAAAAAAAGTACACAATATTAAAATAAAATCATAGATTAGAACGTTAAAACATACTACATCCGCTTTAAAAGAAGTATACTATAAATGATTTCATTTCGTAGGTGAATTTTTTTTCTATTCTATTGAACCTCGGTGTTTCTCAAACAGTTTGACTCGTTTGTTTGTTTGCCAATGGTAGCCAAACAGTGGGTCCTATGTGTAGCACTCTTCAACTGTTACATACTAAACCATTAGAATTAAATGAACGTCTTCTGCTAATACTGCTCCCGCAACGATTCGAAGCCTATTGGGTATTCTCGTTTCTTTTTATATTTGTGTGGTGTCTGTTATTTCGGGCATATCCGAAGTAACAGACACCATACCAATATATTAATTACGACTCACGAAGACGGCGTTTCTTCGATCACTTCACCGCATATGCGGTCATACGTTCGACCTCGCACGATATGGGCGCTACAGCCATAGCGTGCAACTTGTTGAAGTTTGAGACAGACGCGGGGCGAGCACCGGTAGCCATGTGGTTAAGTTCACCGCTGGCCCGAAGCGGGAGACACGGGTTCGATTGCCGTCCCGCTTCATATTTTCACTTATCGTCATTGTTTAATTTCAATCCCTAATTCAGCACTATCATTCCTTTGCTTCCTAATTCTTGTTCCTTCACCTCGTTCATAAATATTTGCCAGTTCTTGTTTCTTTTTCTTTGGACTTCCTTATCTGCTCTTCTAGGCTGAACTGAACTTCTCTCACAAATTACGCCTTCATCGGCGATCTTGTACTCTAAACTTTTTGCAGATGTTTAGATATTTAAAATACAGTTCTGCACATCCATATTTTATTATTACTATTATTGAATCTAGAATCTGAATAGTTCCTCTCACGGAAAAATAAAAATTATTATTACGAATCCTGGTGAAAATTAATTATATACGTACAGTTTAAACTTACAACTGTCCCTTAAAAGTAAATAACTCTTCTTTATAAGAAATAAATTTTCTGACTGCTTAAAAACAAAAAAGCAAACAACACAAGAAATCAGATCAAAATGTTCAAAGGTTTGTAGAGCTTATGGGACTTGCGTACGGGGTCATCAGTCCTTAAACTTACAACCTATTTATGTACTAGCTGATACTAAGGACGGCACAAATAACCATGCCCAAGGGGGAATTCGAACCCCCGACCGTAGTGGCAGTGTAGACCCTGACTGACGTGCAGCAGACCGCTCGGCCACTGCGGCCGGCCAAGAAACTCTACTAACACTGTTCAACATCCCGTATATCCTCCTTCAGCCTCAAAGACGGCTCGAAGTCCGTCAGGCAGTGAACCCACAACTCTAATCACATAACACGGACATTCGAATAACTGGTTCCAAGAGTAATGTGTCGGTCGGTTTCGCGCCAACACATCTTCCACATGGCACGGTTTCACCTGCCCTCCACACCCAGTATATTTTTAAAAACTAGGACTAACGCAACAGCGTTCAAGTTTTATACTTTTTAATGAGGGTTGTTTTAAATATAACGTGAACGCTGGGGAAGGCTAAATGGCAGATATGTGTTTCTAAGGAATTTTAGCACCTGATGATGTGTCTACAGGACGCGAAACCGGTAGTGCTTTTTTAAATAAAGTTAATTGCAGTCGAAGCGGATTTTGTTTCAAAATGTTGCAAGAGTCCTGAATCGCATGAGAAATCTGGTGGTAACTCGACAGTGAATGTCGTGCTTCACCAGTCAACGTTACGTCTGCAGCCGTTAAGCGATGCCTACGAGGAAGACAGGCAAATGTTCCTTAAGGTTATGGGACTTAACTACGAGGTCATCAGTCCCTAAACTTACAAACTACTTATTAACTACCTTATACTAAGGACGGCACAAATATCCATGCCCGAGGTGGGACTCGAACCCCCAACCGTAGTACCCGTGCAGACCGTGACTGGAGCACCTCAATCCCCTCGGCTACCGCGGCCGGCAGAAAGACAGGCCCCGGCGCGCAAGTCATGCGACGTAAGCATAGCAGTCCTGAGCCGGCTGACCGGCGAGCTAGTTGGCCGGCCGCTGTGAGGCGGTGGGCCGTACCCCAGAAAGCTGTAAGTTTAAACTGTACTCACAGACTAATTTTCATCAGGAATCGTAATATTTATTTTTCCGAGAGAAGAAGTACTAATTTTCTAAATTTAATCAATCTCTAAAACAAATATGTTTGTGCAGAATTGTATTTAAAACATCTGCGAAAAGTTTAAATATAGAAGCTCGCCGATGCAGGCGTAATTTGTGAGGGAAGTTCAGCCTAGAAGGGGAGAAGAGAAGCCCAAACAAAAAGAAACAAGAATTTTCAAATAGTTATGAAGGAATATCAATGTAAAAGCAAAATACACGAAACCCGAGACGGTTTTTCTTCTCAAACATGCCAAAGATATAAAACATAAAGGTGAAGCACTAAATTAAGATTTGTGATGCGGTCGGGGATCGAACACCGACCTCCATGCTTACTAGTCTATTTCCTGCGTGGCGAGCCTTGGCAGTTGTTCCAACATTATTTGGAACACAGAAACTGAAATAAAGTTTGTGACGTGGAGGCGCCTTAATCGCTAGTGGTGCGATGGTCTGGTGGATAGTAGTCTGCCTGGTAAGAAATTGCGAAGTAGGTGACGGAATAAAGACTAGGAAGAAAAGGATCGATAGTGCTGCATTTGGACATTGAAATTAAACAATGGCGACAAGTGAAAATGTGAAGCAGGCCGGTAAACGATCCTGGGTCTCCAGCTTCGGGCCAGCGGTGAACTTAACCACGTGGATCCCGGTGCTCGCCCCGCGTCCGACTCAAACTTCCACAAGTTGAACGCTATGGCTGTAGCGCCCCTATCGTGCGAGGTCGAACGTATGACTACATATGCTGTGAAGTGATCGAAGAAACGCCGTCTTCGCGTGTCGTAATTAATTGTATTGGTATGGTATCAGTTACTTCGAATAGCCCGAAATAAGACACCACACCAATATAATAATAAACGAGAATACCCAATAAACTTCGAATCGTTGCGGAAGCAGAAGGCCGTTATAGATAATTCAGAGCAACATTAGCAGGAGAAGTTCATTTATTTATAATGGTTAAGTATGTAACGGTGCAAGAGTGCTACTCATAAGATCCACCTTTTGTATACCATAGGCAAAAAAGCAAAGGTTTCAAACAGTTCGAGAAACACTGAGGTTCACTAGAACAGAGTCAAGATCTCACAAACGAAATGAAACGATTTTTAGTTTATTTCTTTTAAAGCACATGCAGTATGTTTTAACGTTGTAATTTATGATTTCATTTTATTATCGTGTATTTTTTTCAACGAGAAAGAACAGTATAACGTTTCAAGTTCAATTTAGGGAATAAATAAATGTACAAATTGTGAACAATTATAGTACAGGAGACGAAACAAGTATAAAAAAGCATTGTGGACGAAGCACGTTGGTCAGGAAAGGTGATGAAGGCAAAATAAAAAAAATAATTAAACAGAAGATCAACTCCTTATCTCAACTATTGACTATTGTTGATGATAAGAATCCATAAACGATATCAGATTTTCTTTTTTCTTTGAGGTCGGAGGTTTTCCGAGTGTGTTGTTCTCGATGTTGGTTGCAAAGCTCTTTGTACGATATATAGTAGTAATATTCCCGGTATATCGATAGTATAGAATGTAATCGTCACCAACTTTGGTCGTCATGTAATGGAACTTACACAAAATTGCTTTTAAATTCTTTTTGAAGCCGTGTCCAAAATGCACTTCTGAAGCAGCTGACAGACCATGACAATAGGTTCAAAACTTATTGTATTTCTTGTCACACAAACAGCAAACTTTGTTACATCATCAGATTTCCGGCATGTTAGTTCCTTGCTTGCAGCGAAACCTATCGAAATTATTAAAATAAAATTTTAAAACCAACAAACAACCTTAATGTTCAAATCAATCTGTAACTGCCATGTCATCATTCAGATATAATTTGAATGCTACTTCGAGCTTAATGTGTTGCACATTCAACAGAATACATTTTAGTAGAACACACACTCTTTTTTTAAAGCATCATAACTTGTTACTGTTACAAGTTAAAACAAAGTTATTATACACTTGTTGTTTAGCAATGTAAGAATTACCACTAACTATAGTAACTAACAGGACGTCTATCCGAAACCAACCAATAATATAGTTTTTAATTCAGTGCACAGGCATATAGACTAGGACGACAATCTATTAGTAGATCGGTATGAGGCAAACCAGGCCTCATAAGGCACTTTCCGTATAAGAAAAGACAGGTCCGGCCACATCCGTGAGCAGTCGAGGAAAGGCGAGGAATTGCTCTACTCTGCTCAATCGCAGCGAATGTCTCGTGCTTGGGCCCGCAAGAGTTTTACGCGGAAGTAAACGGGGCACTCACAGCACGGCGAGCGCGTATAAACAAAGTTTCTTAATCGACAACCTACTCCAACTAAGCCTTCCCAATGGTATACAGTTTGCCTCGGACGTTTCAAAAATGATTCTTGTATTAGGTGTTCCGGTAATACGAAACTACTAAATAACAACTCAGGGTGTCATTGTGGTGTCGCACAAGTACAAAGTGCGCGCCACCTGCTTTCGCCGCGCGCCGCCATGCACGCACGGCGCGGCGTTCTCACGACGACAGCCACGAGCGCCCTCTGGGACAACGCCGCTCGAGGCCACCACTGAAGGACATCGGCCACTTCGGACTGAGTTAGCAAGCAGTTAGGACCCTCGTAATCAGATAGGCACCAGTGAAGACTTTGCTATTGTACAGGCACTAGGCAGGCCTCTAATAACTATGTATCAACATTCTGCAGTACTATGTAAAAGTTAAGTATTGTTTCATTCTGTGCAATATATATCTCTTTCTAATTTACTCGAGTGTTTATAGTTTCTGGCTGCTCCCCTCCGTACCTGCACCAGCGTGTCGGTCTCATTCCACTCGGCCACCGACACCTACGACGAGGCTGGGACACAAAAGCGGCGACGAAGTCGGGACACAAAAGTGGCGACGAGGAGTGATAGAACCTTGGACCAGCCCGCTTACAGCAGCCAGACAGCAGTAGTCGGAGCACGCAGAAATTGCTCCCGCCCACCCACCCTTATTATAAGATTTTTGGGGGAACATTTTCAGTTACGTGTTTTGTGGACTTTTTTGTTGCAGAGCGAGCCCTCCTTTCATATTGCATTTGTGTTTTGTACTAATTTACTTGTATACGCGGCGCCTAATCGGTCAGCATGGCCACTACCCCGAACCCAAACTTAATGGAAATTATTCAGTTACAGACGGCGCAAATCACTCAACTGCTGCAGGCGTGTCGCAGTTGACGGCACAGGCTGCTCACCAACAACAACAGCCGTCACATCAGCAGCCCACACCTGCCGCTGTACCGCTCCCTACGTTCCGCCAGTACAACGAACGTGAGGAAGAATGGAGCGACTACTTCGCACAGTTTCAAGAACTCGTCGCGGCTCATCAAATTACAGGTTAGAGAGTGAAGAACCTTTTCTTATCGATTGTGGGCCCCCAGACCTTCGTACTATTGCAGAAACTATTCCCTCACGCATCTCCTCGTGATGTAGACTTTGAACAAATTGTAGATGCACTGAATGCTCATTATGAGAGAAAAGTTCTTGTAGCCGCTGCACGATACCGATTTTTCAGACTTAAAAAATTACCGCAGCAGTCACACCAAGATTGGATCACGGAATTGAAGGGCTTAACCCACCAATGTAAATTTACTTGCTCTTGTGGACTTTCGTATAGTGACGTGATGTTGAGGGATGCGATTACGCAGAATATTCAGGACCCCAGAATTAGAGCAGCAATTCTGAAACAGTCTGACCCCTCATTAGACAGTGTACTGCAGCTTATAGATGCGCATGATACTTTTGACTTAGCAGATGTAGAAATGCAAAGCCACAGTGTTAATTCAGTGCGCCGCAACGGACGCTTTCCTAGCCGTAGTTCTCAGTATAGCACTTGTGATTCTTTAAATTCTACAGGCCGTGCTGAACAGACAGTGAACAGTAGCCAGTGTAAAAGTGCGACGCAAAGGTCGCCCCGTAGTGTTAGACACAGTAATTTGAATAACGGGCGCCAACGCTCATTTCAGAAAAATGTACGTAAATCTTGCCCCCAGTGTGTGTCTCGCCACAAGCGTGCTCATTGCCCTAGTCGCAACGCAACCTCTTATCAATGTGGCAAATCAGGACATGTGCAGTCTGTGTGTATGCAAATTAAAAACTCAAAGAACAGTAACGTTAGAAACGGTGCTTCGCAAAGTGCGAGAACAGTTCATTCTGTAAATGTTATACGGGCTGTGGAATTGAACAGTGCTTTCCTTGGATCTCAATTTCAAGAAAGTAGTTCTGCGCCTATGGCAAAACTATCTAGTGCACCACGTAGCAAGCGCCGACGAGCGCGTAAAACAGTGCAACGGAAAAGGGTTCGGGACAAGCAAAATGACTATGAACAGTGCATTCCGGTAGTGAAAATAGTGCCTTCTGCAACTGCTCATTGTAATAGTGCCCAGTACTGGGCTGTGGAATTGAACAGTGCTTTCCTTGGATCTCAATTTCAAGAAAGTAGTTCTGCGCCTATGGCAAAACTATCTAGTGCACCACGTAGCAAGCGCCGACGAGCGCGTAAAACAGTGCAACGGAAAAGGGTTCGGGACAAGCAAAATGACTATGAACAGTGCATTCCGGTAGTGAAAATAGTGCCTTCTGCAACTGCTCATTGTAATAGTGCCCAGTACTGTGTAGATGGTGACAGTAGACTTGGAGTAGCTACTCAAAAGTTTAGTGCAGTAGTTAGTGACTCTGTAGTAGCCTCGCATTGCGCGGTCGCCGATCCGGCGGTAGTGTCATCTAGTGACAGTGTTGTTAATCCGCTGCGTGCCGAGTCTGCGCCGCTTACTTCACTACGCGGCCCGCGCAAGTGCAGTAAACAAACCGTAGCAGACGTTGCCCACATTCGCGCACCTGTCGAGCGCCGCAAGCAAAAACTGTTTGTGACTCTCTTTATAGAAAATAAGACGGTGCAATTTCAGCTTGATACTGGTTCCGCTGTCACATTAATAAATAAAGATACTTATGAACTTCTGGGTTCGCCAAAATTGTCGCCGTCACAGCAAGTGTTAACAGCTTATACAGGTGAAAATATTCCCGTGCTAGGAACGTGTAGCCTGCCTGCCTCTTTTCAAGGTGTAACAAAAACAGTTGCTTTTGTAGTTCTTCAGGCCAAATCGACACAGAACATTTTTGGACTAGATGCTTTTGACTTGTTTGGTTTATCGATTCAAAGAGATGTGCTTCAAATTTCGTCAATAGTGCCTCAGGATAAAATCAATGCATTGTGTGACAAATATAGTGACTTGTTTTCGCCGGAACTAGGTTGTGCAAAAGACTTCGTGGCACATGTAACTTTAAAAGAATCTGCAGTTCCAAAGTTTCGTAAAGCTAGACCAGTGCCTATCGCCTTGCGTGATACAGTTGCCGAAGAACTTAAACGTTGGCAAGATAGTGGGGTGATTTCTCCTGTTTCTGCGAGTCAGTGGGCCTCGCCTATAGTAATTATACCCAAGCCGTCAGGAAAACTTCGTCTCTGTGCGGACTTCAAATCAACTGTCAACAGTCAAACAATTGTGGACACTTATCCCCTGCCCAGACCTGAGGAACTGATGGACAAAGTGTTCGGTTTTTCAAACTGAAATAGAATACCTAGGCCATGTGATTAATGCCCAAGGAATTCATCCCTTACAGTCACATCTTAGAGCAATCAAAGACTTGCCTCCTCCTTAGAATGTGCACGAATTGCAAGCAGTAATGGGAAAGCTTAACTATTATTTCAGATTTATTCCCAATGCCTCTCAGATTGCAGCTCCACTGCATCACTGAAATAGAGTACCTAGGCCATGTGATTAATGCCCAAGGAATTCATCCCTTACAGTCACATCTTCGAGCAATCAAAGACTTGCCTCCTCCTAAGAATGTGCACGAATTGCAAGCAGTAATGGGAAAGCTGAACTATTATTTCAGATTTATTCCCAATGCCTCTCAGATTGCAGCTCCACTGCATCACTTATGTAGGAAGAATGTTCCTTTTGTATGGTCTAAAGATTGTCAGGTTGCCTTTGACAAACTAAAGTCTGCACTACTCAGTGATGCATGTTTGATTCCCTTTGACCCACAGAAGCCTGTAGTGTTAGCAGTTGATGCTTCGTCGTACGGTCTGGGTGCAGTATTGTCGCATCGTATTGGTTGTCACGATCGTCCTATTGCCTTTGCATCCAAGCTTCTGACGCCGACGCAACAGAATTACAGTCAGATAGAAAAGGAGGCCTTAGCAATCATTTACGGCGTCACAAAGTTTCATCATTATCTCTATGGTAGAAAATTCTATTTGTTGAGAGACCACAAGCCTCTCACCCACAAAGCCAATTCCGCCACGAACGGCGCAAAAGCTTCAGAGATGGTCCTTAATACTGTCTAATTATCAGTATGAGATTTTGTACCGACCTACCACTAAACACGCTAACACGGCCACACTTTCCCGACTTCCGGTTGGCCAGGATGTGTCGTTTGATTCTTCGGAAATGGCATGTTGTCAGATAGACTCCAGCGATGCTTCCGCTGTCGCAGATTTCCCTTTGAACTCTTGTCGGGTTGCACAGGAAACAGCTGTGGATGCAGACCTAAGCGTGGTAGCACGTTTTGTTCGCTCTGGGTGGCCTGCCAGAGCCAAAGACAATCAACGTCCTCTGGTTCGACGTTATTTTGCACAACGCCATGCATTGTCTTTAAGTCAGGGTGTACTGTTGTTGCATACCGACAACGACCAAGTAAAAGTGATTGTTCCTCGTTCCCTGCAACGAGAAGTGTTACGCCTCCTGCACCAAGGACATTGGGGTATTGTTAGGACAAAGTAACTGGCCAGACGTCATTGTACCTGGGTTGGTATGGACGCTCAAATAGAGAGCATGACGTCACAGTATACAGTTTGTGCGGAGCATCAGGCGGTTCCTCCGCAACGTATCTCAGACTGGCCACGCCCCTAGGGACCATGGCAACGTTTACACATTGACTTTGCCGGACCTTTCTGGAATACTCGCTGGTTAATCGTTGTAGACGCTTTCAGCAAGTTTCCTTTTGTGATTGCCGTGAACTCAACGACGGCGTCTAGTACAATCAGTGCCTTAACATCAGTGTTTTGCATCGAAGGTTTGCCTGAAACTATCGTCAGTGACACTGGACCTCAGTTTGTTAGTGCGGAATTTCAACAGTTTTGTCGTGTGAATGGCATTCAGCATATCACCACCGCACCTTTTCACCCTCAGTCCAATGGTGAAGCAGAACGTTTCGTTCGAACATTCAAGTCTCACATGGGAAAGATGAAAGGTCAGCACTCCAGGCAGAAAGCTCTTCAAATTTTCCTGTCTACGTATCGGTGCATGCCACGTGACGGCCCGTCTCCTGCCGAGCTGCTACACGGCCGCCGTCACCGCACTCTCCTTCACATGCTGCAGCCTCCCACGCACCGAGTCGGTTCGTATGGCGCTACGCGTTTTCAGGTTTCTATGCCGGTGCTGTACAGGGTGTTTGCTGGCAACAAGACAAGATGGACGCCGGGCACCATTCAGCGCGTGCTCGGTCGCAATATGTATGTTGTACGTTCTTTCACAGGGTCGGAGCTGCGGCGCCACGCAAACCAATTGCGCTTGCACAGGCCGCGCGATCCTTTCTCCGGCTTCTTGATTCCAGACTCAGTTCACCGCCAGGGAGCACAGCCACATCGTTCGTCCCCGGGCTACGAGATCCCGATGGATGTCGACGCTCCTCCTACGCAGTCGGCCCCTCCGCCTCCGTCGCCGCCTCAGCTGACAGCGTCACCTAGAGGAACTCCGCGACCGTGCGCCCCCCCCCCCCCCAAGTAACGCCCCCGCCACCACCCAGGCCCTCCTCCCAGTGCCGTCGAGGTGGCCCTCAGCCCTACACCACGACAGCGCGGCGGTTTGGGGGGGAGGGGTGTGGTGTCGCACAAGTCCAAAGTGCACGCCACCTACTTTCGCCGCGCGCCGCCATGCACGCACGGCGCGGCGTTCTTACGACGTCAGCCACGAGCCCCCTCTGCTACAACTCCGCTCGTGGCCACCACTGAACGACATCGTTCACTTGGGACTGAGATAGGAACCAGTTAACACCTCGGAATCAGATAGGCACCAGTAAAGACTTGGCTATCGGACAGGCACCAGGTAGGCCTCAACTATGTATCAGCATACTGCTGTACTGAACTATGTAAAGGTTAAGTATTGTATAAATTATGTGCAATATATATCTCATTCTAATTTACTCTAGTGTTTCTAGTTTCTGCTGTCCCACTGGCTGCTCCCCTCCGTACCTGCACAAGCGTGCTACGTTTATTCCTGTGTCGGTCTTCCTACTCGGCCACCGACACCTACGACGGAAACAAGACACAAAAGCGGCGACGAGGCTGGGACACAAAAATTCCCTCATAACTGTTTGAAAATTCTTGTTTCTTTTTGTTTGGGCCTCTCTATCTCCCCTTCTAAGCTGAACTTCCCTCACAAATTACGCCTGCATCGGCGATCTTCTATACTTAAACTTTTCGCAGATGTTTTAAATACAATTCTGCAAAACCATATTTGTTTTAGAGATTGATTAAATTTAGAAAATGAGTACTTCTTCTCTCGGAAAAATAAATATTACGATTCCTGATGAAAATTAGTCTGTGCGTACAGTTAAAACTTACAGATTTCTGGGGCTCACAGCGGCCGGCCAACTAGCTAGCCGGCCAGCCGGCTCAGGACTGCTATGCTTACGTCGCATGACATGCGCGCCGGGGCCAGTCTTTCTGCCGGCCGCGGTAGCCGAGGGGATTGAGGCTCTCCAGTCACGGTCTGCACGGCCACTACGGTCGGGGATTCGAATCACCCCTCGGGCATGCATATTTGTGCCGTCCTTAATATAAGGTAGTTGATAAGTAGTTTGTAAGTTTAGGGACTGATGACCTCGTAGTTAAGTCCCATAAGCTTAACAAACATTTGAACATTTGCCTGTCTTTCTCGTAGGCATCGCCTCACGGCTGCAGACGAAACGTTGACTGGTGAAGCTCGACATTCACTCTCGAGTTGCCACCAGATTTCTCATGTGATTCAGGACTCTTGCAACATTTTGAAACAAAATCCGCTTCGACTGCAATTAACTTTATTTAAAAAAGCACTACCGGTTTCGCGTCCTGTAGACACATCATCAGGTGCTAAAATTCCTTAGAAACACATATCTGCCATTTAGCTTTCCCCAGCGATCACGTTATATTTAAAACAACCCTCATTAAAAAGTATAAAACTTGAACGCTGTTGCGTTAGTCCTAGTTTTTAAAAATATACTGGGTGTGGAGGGCAGGTGAAACCGTGCCATGTGGAAGATGTGTTGGCGCGAAACCGACCGACACATTACTCTTGGAACCAGTTATTCGAATGTCCGTGTTATGTGATTAGAGTTGTAGGTTCACTGCCTGACGGACTTCGAGCCGTCTTTGAGGCTGAAGGAGGATATACGGGATGTTGAACAGTGTTAGTAGAGTTTCTTGGCCGGCCGCAGTGGCCGAGCGGTCTGCGGCACGCCAGTCAGGGTCTACACTGCCACTACGGTCGGGGGTTCGAATTCCCCCTTGGGCATGGATATTTGTGCCGTCCTTAGTATTAGCTAGTTCATAAATATGTTGTAAGTTTAAGGACTGATGACCCCGTACGCAAGTCCCAAAGCTCTACAAACCTTTGAACATTTTGATCTGATTTCTTGTTTTGTTTGCTTTTTTGTTTTTAAGCAGTCAGAAAATTTATTTCTTATAAAGAAGAGTTATTTACTTTTAAGGGACAGTTGTAAGTTTAAACTGTACGTATATAATTAATTTTCACCAGGATTCGTAATAATAATTTTTATTTTTCCGTGAGAGGAACTATTCAGATTCTAGATTCAATAATAGTAATAATAAAACATGGATGTGCAGAACTGTATTTTAAATATCTAAACATCTGCAAAAAGTTTAGAGTACAAGATCGCCGATGAAGGCGTAATTTGTGAGAGAAGTTCAGTTCAGCCTAGAAGAGCAGATAAGGAAGTCCAAAGAAAAAGAAACAAGAACTGGCAAATATTTATGAACGAGGTGAAGGAACAAGAATTAGGAAGCAAAGGAATGATAGTGCTGAATTAGGGATTGAAATTAAACAATGACGATAAGTGAAAATATGAAGCGGGACGGGAATCGATCCCGTGTCTCCCGCTTCGGGCCAGCGGTGTACTTAACCACGTGGCTACCGGTGCTCGCCCCGCGTCTGTCTCAAACTTCAACAAGTTGCACGCTAGGCTGTAGCGCCCATATCGTGCGAGGTCGAACGTATGATCGCATATGCGGTGAAGTGATCGAAGAAACGCCGTCTTCGCGAGTCGTAATTAATATATTGGTATGGTGTCTGTTACTTCGGATATGCCCGAAATAACAGACACCACACAAATATAAAAAGAAACGAGAATACCCAATAGGCTTCGAATCGTTGCGGGAGCAGTATTAGCAGAAGACGTTCATTTATTTCTAATGGTTTAGTATGTAACAGTTTAAGAGTGCTACACATAGGGCCCACTGTTTGGCTACCATTGGCAAACAAACAAACGAGTCAAACTGTTTGAGAAGCACCGAGGTTCAATAGAATAGAAAAAAAATTCACCTACGAAATGAAATCATTTATAGTATATTTCTTTTAAAGCGGATGTAGTATGTTTTAACGTTCTAATCTATGATTTCATTTTAATATTGTGTACTTTTTTCGGTGAGGGAGAACAGTATTACTTTTAAACATTAATTTAGGGAATGAATAACATACTGTGAACAATTATAGTACGGAAGACGAAGCAAGTATAAAAAAGCGTTGTGGAAGGAGCAGGTTCGTCTGGAAGGGCGATGTAGGCCAAATAAAAAATAAAACACAATGAAACCCTTTATCATGACTATTGTTGACGGTAAGCAGCCATAACATGTCTTTTTATTCAGGTCAGAGGTTTCCAGAAGGTTTCTCGAAGTATGTTGGATAGCTCATTGTACGATATATAGTAGTAATATTCTGGGTATATCGATAGTATACAAGGTAAGCGCCATTAACTTGGGTCGTGGAATAATGGATTTTATACATTACTTTCAAATTCGTCTTGAAGCTACGTATAAAACTCACATCTGAACCAGCTAACAGATACAAAGACTATAACAGAAGTTCGAAACTTTTGAACTATCGAAATGGTATTAAAAACATTAAAAACTCCTCAAAACCAACAAACAGACTAGACGTTCAAATCAATACGTAACTGCCATGTCATATAAACTACTTATGAACAACCTTACACTGCAGACGGTACTAACATCATTGCCCAAGAGGGGGGGGGGGTTCGAACCCCCGAGAGGGAACGGCCTCGCACATCGTAGCGTAGCGCCTCAATGCTCTCGGCCATTCCTCTGCGCCCATGTCACTATTAAGATATAATTGGTTAGCTGCTTCGAGATTAATGTGTTACAAATTCAACAGAACACAATTTTAATAGACCATACACGCCTTTTTTTCAGCGTTACGACATGTTAATGTTCAAATATAAAGAAGTTATTATAGACTTATTGTTCAAAAAATGTTCATATGTCTGTAAATCTATCGGACCAAACTGCGTGGTCATCAGTCCGTATCTTACAAACTACTTAAACCTAGATAAACTAACCTAAGGACAACAACACACACACACACCCATGCCCCAGGGAGGACTCGAACCTACACGGCGAGCAACCGCGCGCTCCGCAGCGGGACGCTTTAATGCGCTCGGCTACTCGACCACGGCAGACTTATTGTTTAATAATGTAAGAATTGACGCTAAATATGACAACTAACAGGCGGGCTATCTGAAATCATCCAATAATAAAATTTTTAATTCAGTGCACATTAATATAACCTAGAACGAGAATCCATTAGGAGATCGGTATGAGGATAACCAGGCATCATAAGGCAAACAGTCCATTTAAGAAAAGACAGGTTCAGACACATCAGGCGAGGCATGCCTCTGCTCTATCGCAGCGAATGTTTCGTCCTCCAGTCAGTGGTTGTGGCCGGCCAGAGGTTTGAACGGAAGTAAACGGGGCACTTCACAGCACGGCTAGCGCGTGTAAACAAACTTCCTTCCACGACAATCTACTACAGCTAAATCTTACCAACTGTTTTTCAGTTGGTCTCAGACGTTTCATAAATGATTCTTGCGTTAGGTATGTTGTTAATATGAAACTGTTCATTAAAGAAATTAGGGTGACAAAAATAAGACCACCTTTTTTTGGTAACTTGACATGCTTCATTTATTTAAAAAAAAACCGTACTGCTTTCAATAAAGTCAGAGGACATAAAACATCGACTGGCAGTAGAATGAACACCCCAGAATACCAATACCTTGCATGTGGGTGTTTAGTAGTGTGGTCGACATACGCCTCCCTCACTTTTTGTTACAAAGTTTTCGCAAAATTATTCTCAAGTTACCGCAGAAACTACTTCATAAACTTTATTCCCACAATTTTTACGACTGTCGCTGTAACAGGACACTGAATTTTACAAAATTATCGCGTCTCAGTCCGTGGATCATGGATGAGGATGTTCCTACTCCTAGAATTTTAACCCTCAAGGATTGGGGAGGGGGGTGGCAGACATTTTCTCAACGATTCTGTGTTTCAGTTTATACTCTAGAATGTTTATGATTGACAGAGTAGATTGCGGGATGGTTTTCAAAGATTTTGTTCAAACCATGCGAAAAGGAAGTTGACAAACCTTTCAAATTTCCAAAATAACCCGTCCGTGTTGGGTAAAGGGAAAGCGAATACGGTGGCGAATATTTCTCACAGACAAATAGGTGTTATATAAGCTGCTAATTAACTTCCCGTCCTTGAGGAGTGTGCCTAGCGTAGTGGACAAGTGGTTGGGGTGCAAATTTAGAAGTCAAGGTTCGATTCCCCGGTTCTCCTTACATTTTTGTTCATTTCATATTACCCCTCGCAATGTAAACCTTTTATTTATGAAATTGAAAGTTACTTAAACGTTTCAGTGTGCCACGAACGTTGATGTCAAGAGGTGTCTCAATTAAAACACATTCAATCCTACAGCATCAGTTCAGTGCCACAATTCCCATCCATACACTTGGTATGCACAAAAATCAACGGTGAAAAGTTATTTACTTAAAAACTTGGATAAAGTATGCTTTACACCGATGCATATTTCGGATTAAATTTCTCCCTTAAAATACCTTGGTAAAGTCTGCATAGTGTGGAGATTTTCTTTGACGATGAACACCCTAAGGAATGTAATATAACTTCGGCATATAAATACGTGCTACAATTTTTTAAATATTATTTTCATTTAATACTCCATCGAATTATGAAAATTAAATGATGAAATAAGATTTATTAATTAAATTAGTTATAACGTAACCAAATATATATATTATGCATTGAAATTTTTATAATTGATAATTAAAAGTACAAGGGTTAATACAAGAAAAGTATTTTGGAAGGGACGGGATTCAAACCCGTGCTGTTTCATTCAAAAGCTAATCGTTCAGCTACTTCGCAACACCGAAATACCGTCATCAGCAATGTTGAGCCTCAATATTAGCTCATATTGCACCTGTCTGTAGTTGGATCATTTGGCGTGAGTTTTCTCACAGGGGAGATATTGAAGGAATTTAAAAGTTTCATATTCGTGTTTCCTCTCGCACAGATTGGGGCAAGTAGGTTAAACCCATCCAGCGATCCCTAGTGGTGAGACTTTCAACACGTAAACGTATAAGGTGATATTATTAGCCTTTGTCAAGACAATCGCATTCGGAGATTACACTCTTGTTATGTGCTAGTCATGTTGTGAACCCACATAAAGGCAACGTTTTTCAGTATGCTCTTATTTCAGCTAATAAATTGGGACTACTAGATTGCTTGATATTTATAAATCCATACAATATGTGCCCTGAAACCAACGTTTATTATCTGTCTGTTGAAAAACTTACGCTATGACTCACACGATCTGTTGCATTTTTCTGGTGGCAGTGTCAATCTGCGCAGAACATCATACGCAAATACACTGTTTATTTCGTTCATTCATTCAAAACCTTTTTTGTTATCATATAAACTGGCTGAATGAAGAGTTAAAACGTTTTGATACTATATTCGCTACCAAAGTTGTTACCGAGCAGAAAAGTCACATGTGTGAAAAATACGGATTGAAACTCGTGAAAATGAGTGAATAACCAAGGAATTAGCTTTAGAATCTTTCACTCCTCTAATTGATACGATGGAGAATCACCAAATGTCGACTCTTAGGTTTGAGATTTTACAAATTATTCAATCTACTTGTTTTTGCTGTTTGCATTATCAAATTAATGCCTGCTTCTTTGAATAGATGACCGACTTCATTCTAAGGTGATTGTTCAGACGTCTACTTCCTGCATGATGTATTACTAGGTGCGGGTGGTTTGGCGGGTTTATATTTTTTATTAGTATGCGAAACATATCGTCTTCGATACTCGCCAGTGACCATCTCACACCAAAAGATCTCTTTAACCTTTGGGGAAGCCAGGTGGCGAACACCGAGCTCGCCAGTATTATGAATTCTTGTTGTCGTACTACTGTCTGGATTGAAACAGGATTATATTAAACGACTACGGATTTGAATGTCACAGCGATTTAATATTCCTAATGTTGCTTGCACGAAAAACGTAGCTTTTGCGTCGTTATTGAAAGAAACGGAATAAAAATACAAATATGTGTTGGATACGATAGTTGAAAGAAATTCATTTGATGCAACACAATTCTCTGTTGCAAATGTTTCATATAGTATTATCAATTTATTTTCATGGTTACGGAATAATAATTTCCTCACAATGATTGCAATACAGATTGTTACTCAATTATCATGTGTTCAAATGTTCAAATGTCTGTAAATCTATCGGACCAAACTGCGTGATCATCAGTCCGTAGCTTAGAAACTGCTTAAACCTAGGTAAACTAACCTAAGGACAAACACACACACCCATGCCCCAGGGAGGACTCGAAACTACACGGCGAGCAACCGCACGCTCCGCAGCGAGGTGCTTTAGACCGCTCGGCTACTCCACCGCGGGAATTATCATGTGTGTTTGTTATTGTTACGTGAGAAACATAATGTTTGCTTCTCTGCACATTCATTTGACATAATCGTATCTGGTATTATAATAGCCCAATATGTTGTCGAATGCGTACTATTAGGCATTTCAATAAGACAAGGAGTATGGAAAAGTACTAAACATCTGAGGAGAACTGTAATTTGTGGTGACACAGATGGATTATGATTGTTAAATTTGTGCTGATATCTTAGCTGAAACATCAACCGAAAAAGAACCAGTGGAAATGACACCATACCTTCACTTTCGGAAATACCATCAGTGATCTGCGGCGCCAAACGATTGTCGTCTTTATAGCGCAACCGAGGCGGTGGGCGGAAACCGCCAGCGATACTTGGAACATGATGCACCATGATGTAACACTTAGCTTCATAGCAAAGTCCATTCATGTAATTGAATTAATTCTATGATAGGCATGCAATTTTTCCATTTGAATGTGTCAGTAATGTCCGAAAATATTCACGGACTGCAGCATCTCAATTCTAATTGCTGTCATTGTTCATTGAAACTATAAGAAAATAAATGTGGAAAGGAATTTGTCGGTCGCGAACAGCTTAAAACGCTATGGCTAATACGCAAAGCAGTTTCTAAAATCAGTTTTCGAAGTCGCCTTCACGTCGCATAGAAAGCACGCGTGTTGTTACAACTGGCTGCGTGATCTGTTTGCGAAGTTTCAATCACCGACTTTTAGTTCTGAATGTGAAAATATTTTGCTAGCACCCACCTATTTAGGGAGACATGACCATCCCAATAAAATAAGAGAAATCAGATCTAAAACGGAACGATTTATGTGTTCTTTCTTCCCGCGTGCTATTAGCGGATGGAACGGTAGAGAAAAGTTATGAAAGTGGTTAATGAACCCTCTGCCATGCACTTAAATGTGATTTGCAGAGTATCTATGTAGATGTAGATGTACTGGAAGGTAACATTTTTCCTCTCAGATTTCGTGTCAGATGTGTAATCGACAGTATGTACGATCGCGTTGCCTAGCTGTGTATACTTCCCACCAAGCAGCAGAACTTTGCGGTTGTGTATAGCGATCAGGCGAGGGGTCTCGCGAATTCTGTCACCGACTGTACAATTACAAATCTATACAAGGTTTTTTTGTGAGCCGAGAAATTTATGTGCTAAGAGCAAACATTGATAGCTAATCCCATGTAGAAAAAAAAAAAGAGGCAGAAGTAGTTAACAATATAGCACATGGCCATAACTGGCTGATCACAAGAATAAGGAATAAGAATAAACGACCCGTTCTGAAACATACTAAAGCTTCCAGCCTAAAAGCTTAGCGTTAAGTGCAAACACAAGACCATGTGGTACGAACAACAGAAAAAAAGGGGATGGGGAGATAGTAAGATTATAACATGTGTGAGAGCCAGAGAAATCAGAATATAGGATCCACCCTACATTAAGTAAAATAATAATAATAATAATAAATAGCTTCCAGGATTAATGAAAAACTTTGAGGGTGGGTGAGCTTATGAGGCATTGTCCCCAAGGCGCCGATAACAGCGCCTCAGGAATCTTGAAATTCCGCCTCAGGGCCTTCAAAACAGAACAGTCCTACGCGATGTCAGTATCTGTTGAACACAACGTGAATGAGGGTGCTTTTCACGATGTAGGAGACGACCTTCGAACAGCCAAGTGGAAGGATTCTGAACTGGGAAAGAAAGCTACAATGGGCCACTGTGGAGGACTTTCTTGAATTGATAGTCGGCTTCATCGCACGTAATTTGTTTGGCACAGTCAGGTTAAAACAGGTATGTTGCTTGCTGGACTAAGGTAAGGCTGTTCTATTGAAAGGAAAAATAGGGTCGCTAATTCTGAGCCAGCTAAAGGAGGTCTGCTTCAAAGCTACTCATTGAAAACTGATCTGATGTTAAATGCAGCACTAATAATTATCATCATTTGGTAGTTAACAATCACAATAACTAACTTTTCAATCAATCTGATTAGAGATTAGTTGAATACAATTATTACTTATTGACACTACAGTTCTGTTTGGTTTTGGCCCTAATATTAATGTTTCTACAGTTAATTAAGAAACAGTGCATTTAATGTGATTGAAAAGCAACGGATATTTTGAACAAAGCAAGAGCAATACGTAATTTGCATAGAGTTCAGTGACTACGCTATAAATTTGACTGCGTGAGAAATCTGAATATACAAAAATCACTTTCTAATAATGCAACTGCCAAAATTTATCCCGCTAACTGACTGATTGCAGAAACTTAATATCTTGTTCGCCTGTGTAGTATTGCACAACAATCACTATTATCATTAAACGTCACACCAATAAAGAAATCTGTTAATCAAACTCAGCTCGGTAAATACTATGCTTTGACTTTAATAGTTATTAACTTTCAATGAAAGGAAGAGGTTTAGCTTTCTAACTACAAAAGTGAAAAAGATAAGGAAGTTTAACATTCTTAATTATTATTAGCAATAATCATTACATTACCTTATGATTGGAGAACAACAAAAATCTTCTCAGACTGATACATATATGAATGATACAAATTCATATAAATTCAGAACTATCTCTTTGAAAATCAGATTACCAAGTTATTACATCACCTCGTGCAAAACTTGGTGCCTCAGCAGCCTACCAAAGCACGTCCGTTCAATACCAGAGCTGCACACCGACTCTCTCTTTCTGTTCAGCCACTACTCACATACATAGTCTTGGACACAGATGTTACACAACAGAGTAAACCATAGACGTAGTTACTCAAAGAAGTTCGTATAACATTTTACATGCAAATATCGATACAAGACAAGCGAAACAATATTATTCAATTCGTACAGACTTGTTTCAAGGTTGTGCATTTCGAATTCCCAGTGCCAAAATCTTTGCTGTGAAATAGCGATCGGATGTCAGTTACTCAAGTTACGATCTCCAAATTCACTTTAATGGTAACCTTCTAACGAGTTAAGAACACAATTCTTGGAGATTTAAAAGTGGAAGCCGTGGTTTAGACCTGATAGCTTTTAATAATTAATAAAAAAATTAATTATTACATATTATTGTGCCACTTTTTTTAGAAAGTCAGTAATATATGATCTCTGAATTTAAATTATGCATTGAAATTAACAAACTCTTGAAAAAGATCTGTCCTAGTCCCATTTCTGTTGTAAGTAATTATTTGAATTGACCGCGTTTATTGTGCCTAATGGAATCTTTGGAATAACAGATGCAGGTTCGTATAGAGAAGAAAAGAACCACAGTATTTATCAAAAATAATATTACAGTTCTTACTTGCTGATTATGCTACACTTCGTGGCGCAGCCGACGATTTTTCTGTATATCTTGAACCAAATTCTTTTGTGAGAAAAGACGAAATCGATTGTAGCTGTTTGTTCGATTTTTTCATCAGTCGAAATATTGTCAATTGTAAAATATTCACTTAGAACGTCCACGAAAGTTTACTAAATGTCTTTTATGAAGTATCTTTTCCACATAAAATAATTTCAACTGTCTTATAAATCTCGTAGAACACGCAAAACAGTTCCGGGAATGATACCTCGGAAATATTTCATTGGGCCACAATTATTTTCTCTGGCGACACACATACTAATATGTCAATAATGAAAAGGGCCTTTATAATAAGTTTTTGAAACACCAGTTTTAAGATAACTACTCAAATATATTCTCACCTTAGATTTTTGATACAACAAATACACATCAGCAAAACACGATCACTAAAAAACAAAAGCACACAATAAAAACAATGACAGAACGATTTTTTTTTAAATGAGAGCATAGGTTTTCTATATCCTAAGAATAGTAACACTACATACTACTTGTACAGTCTTTGCTACACTATTTATTTACTATTTCTTATAAAATGGCAAATGAATGAATAATGTTCTTGTTTCTATTTTTTTATAGCAAGAAAAATGTTCAATTACCGAGTTCGCATAATATTTAATTTATCCAAAGGAATTAGCTTTTAGATCTGTTCCAAAGTGTCTGTGTATTATATGGCCCCCCAAAATTGGAGTTCTAGAGCCTTACATGCTCTAAGAAGTACAATTTTCCACAGTCACACACATTATTAGTCGACACACTCAATGTATGCACAGTACATTTTGTAAGAAGTCTCATTCATTCTATTAAAAAAAATGTTGGTACATTCACAAATGTTATTAAAAAATTAAGTCATCAGCCTCGATCAACAAATATTCAAAGTTTGTCTGATTTCAAAATATTATTTAAAAGCTCTGTTTAAGGTGTTTTTTTTTTTTTTTTTTTTTTTTTTTTTTTTTTTGACAAAGCAAATCAGTGTGCTCATTAAAAATAACGTTAAACAGTGATTAAGGGTATCCACAAGTTCCTGCATATTATAAATCACCAATTTCTGTTTTTTAAAAAATTAATCATCTGACATTTGATTTACATGTACACATATATTAAAACTAGAAGGTGAGAATAGCAATATCATCTAATAAACATCGAGTGTATAAAAATTTTGTATTGGTTTTGATGTTACATATATGTGAAAAGAGAAGATACCCAATCTCCTGGATAAGACCCTTGCTCCCCCATTCGGGCATAGCTCGTGGGGAAAAAAAACAGGAAAAATAACCACACGAGAGAGCTTAATCTTCTCTTCTCTGTGTAGGTGCTCAAAATATAGCACATTATGTTTATTTTGGTGTAATGATGTGACAAAATGTGTAGTACAAACTTTGAACATATTCAGAAACAGAAATTTAACATTTTTTCTTACAGCTCATATTCTGACGATGCATAATTTCGACGCACTGAAATTGACTTAGCACTGCACTTTATACAGCACACACATTGATAACACTTGGGACAGGAGGTATTCCAGCTCTCACTGGCTGGCCAGCATCGATGACTGACAACAGGTGTGGCTTGTCTCAATGCTAATGCTGGTAGATGGGTGACAGGTTCTTGGTTTCCACCCTTGCCTGCCATCTATTCCCACAAACGGTATAAGCTCGGTTTATTTTTGCAGATGTGGTGCATGAAACAGATCGAAAAAAATGGAATCAGTCTCATATAATGTAAAATATGTCTTTGCCCCCCACATATGAAAGCAACAAACAAATCTTCGAACAGTCCCACATCAGACTGAATTTGAGTGTAGACACTGATTGACATTTGTGACATTTCTTAAATAGACTAACATTGATGAGTAGAGTTCTGTCGATGCATAAACTTCCTTCAGCAAGTTCCAGTAGTCACAGATTTGAAAATATTAAAGTGTTTAGATCCATTAAAAAAATGGAGTGGCAAATGTTAATACCAGAACCTATGAAAAATTTATCAAAGTTCCTTAAAAATTATTTATCAGTGTGTCTTACAAGAAACCAATACTTGTGTTGCAGTACTTGTCATTCAAATCTACGAACAGTCCCACATCAGACTGAATTTGAGTGTAGACACTGATTGACATTTGTGACATTTCTTAAATAGACTAACATTGATGAGTAGAGTTCTGTCGATGCATAAACTTCCTTCAGCAAGTTCCAGTAGTCACAGATTTGAAAATATTCACTTGAGAAGCAAACTCTGTGATGTATATTTATACCGTGACAGAACTGACACATATCTTAAACTTTGCTGGAAACACTGAAACACCAAGGCAATATGGTTTCTGCCCATGGTGTACAGGTTTAAACCATAGTTTGGATCAAATCGCTGGTACACTGATGCAGTTTGATGACCGTCCCCAGTGCACAGGATGGAACAAGTTAAGTCAAAATCTAGCTATGATCTTCACTAGATGTGTCACTGAACTGAGTGTTCAGCATCTTGTACACACACACCGTGTAACATAACACTTGCACGTATGGTAAGATCATGCACAGTGAAGAATTTTTTTTATTAAAAGACTTTTGAATAAGAGACACCACACACTAATAACCGTTTATGATGCCTGGTACACATTTTATAGTAAGTCATAAAACATTGATTCAATCTTCCAATGAAGTTTTGAATCCAGAATCGCTCGCTATTGAAGACAGTCCGTGATTCATGTTGGCACTATATCTATTTATTTGCCCTAAACTTTTATCTACATGAATGACAATGCATTTTTGCAGTTTAAAATCACAAGAATGATACATAGTTAACACTGAGTAACAATTATGCAGTTGAAAATAATTATAGAAAAGTACACACATAATTAGCAATGTTATTGAAAATTATAGGGTTGTTTAAGAAGTGACAGATGTGTTCACCCCTACCCCAGAGAAAAAAAATAAGATCATGGGAAAAATGTGGAAAAATCCCAACCTTATCTAACCACGGCAAAAAAAATGTAGTAAGCAAGTCTACCTTAAGCTGATGTAGAGCATCAATTACTATTGAAACATAGAAATGACATGAGAGAAAAATAAAAACCTTAACCTAAGCATAGACATGACATGACACATAATACATGCTGAAAAGAAAAGAAATTACATGAAACACATATATCACATAAGACATTACAGATCATACAAAATAAGAAACCTTAGCTTACAATAAGGGAAAACACAAATCTCCCTACACTAAATTCTTCACACTGCTAATGTGCTTTTCAGAAACTGTAAGGCACTGGAATTTTCCTGCTCCTAATGCCTACCTCTTTTCTCTCTTTTAGGAATCTTGATGCATCTATATTCACATCTTTCTCATTTTCTTTTCTCATTCCATTATTGTGATTAAAATTCTCTTCTTCATGGCTTTTATGCTTCCAAAATCCTGTAAGTAAATTCTGAATTTCTCTTCTTCTTCTTTCTTCTTTCTTCCTGCTACTTTTCCCCATCACAATTATTTATTACTCTTCATATAATATTTTCTTAAATCTGAGTGCGTGTATAATCCTCTTGGTCTCAGAGATTTAGGATAACTTAGAAAATAACACCCTGGGTGAGGTATGTGTGATCACAAATGGCCCTATGTATAGGTGTTGCCATTTACTGTTAAGCTTCTTAAGTAGAGATGATTTGGGATGATTCCTCAAAAGAACTTTTTCTCCAAGCTGGACCTCTGGATTTTCTTGAGGTGGGAATCGAACTTCATTTTCCTTAACCTGGCTTTATGTTGGAGGTTTTCATGTGCTCGGTCCAGTTTTTGTTGATGGGGCATAACAGTAGATGGATTCTTCGGAATCACTTTAACCCATTCATTGTCTTCCTGCTTATTTAATAACAGCTCAGTGGGTGTGAAGTTGGTGGTGGTATGTGGCAAGTTGTTAACTATCTGTTGGTATGGACCAATTAAATCGAACCACTTAGTTTGTTTATGGGCCACATAAGTTCTCACAAAACGGTTAAAGTCTCTGAAGCTTCTTTCTATAGGATTAGCACTGGGATGAAATCTGCTGATCAGTATATGTTGTATATTTTTTGTTGGATAAATTCTTTCCACACATTTCCAGTGAAGTATGAGGCATTATCGGTTAGTATAGCTGTGGGTTTTCCTATTGCTGGTAGGTAATCCTGTACTAGCTTCTTTACAATAGCTTTAGCTGAAATAGACTTGATGGCATATAACTTTAAATATTTTGTAAAAATGTCTATTATTCCCACGAGGTATTTGACTCCTGCACGAGATTTCGGATATGGGCCACTGACGTCAAGGCTAACTATTCTCAGAGGTTTATCTGGAATTATGGGATGAAGTTCTGAAAGATTGGTTTGGTTCAGGTGCTTAGTCCTTTGGCATAAGCTGCATGTATGAAGAACCTTAGCAACATATTTCCGGAGGTTTGGTAAATAAAAATATTGTTGTAATTTCGCCGTGCATTTGCTGGTACCAAAGTGACCCCATACTTTGTGAGTGTGCAATATTAAAGTTTCCAAGCTATCTTCTGGTATACACAGCTTCCATTCCTCAGAATCTAGATGTGGTCTGTAATATAATATTTGATTGTTGAGCCGAAAATGTTGTGAGAGATTTTGATTGTTATCTGTTAAAAGCTTCTGTCTGATTTCAGTCCATCGCTGGTCTTGTACCTGAAGCCTAACTATATTCTTGCAGAGTGTAAGAAATTTCTTCCTATTTCCTTCGTCTTTCATTATCATAATTTTGAAGTCCAAGTGTTGGTCTATTACTTTCGTGTAATTCGGTAATCCCTGTGGTAGACGTGAAAGCATATCAGCTACTACATTGTCTTGTCCTTTAATATAGATTACCTCAAAACTGTATTCCTGAATGGACAAGACCCATCTTGCGAGGCGTTCGTGTACTAGCTTGCATGTTAAGAGGAAACTGAGTGCCTGATGATCACAGTAAATCTTCACATGTTTGCCGAAAACGTAGTAGTGAAATTTCTTTAAAGACCATACTATTGCTAATGCTTCAAGTTCTGTTGTAGAATATGAACGCTCACAGGAGGTAAGAACTCTGCTGGCAAAACCTGTTATCCTGATTTCATTGTTTATATTTTGAAACAAACATGCTCCCAAACCATAATTAGAGGCGTCTGTTGTCAGACAGAAGTTTTCTTTCATATCGCGATGTGCAAGAATTGGTGAATCGAGTAAATCTTGTTTAATATTGTTAGAGTCTTCTGTACATTGCAATGTCCAGATCCATGGTCGATTCTTTCTAAGTAAATTTAACAGTGACTCACTATTCAGTACAGGTTTGGCTAGGAATCGGCGAAAGAACGAAATCCCTCCAAGAAACGATTTTAACTGTTTTTTGTTCGTGGGTATCGGGATGTTCTTAATAGCCTCTAATTTCTCCGGGTCAGGTCGTACCCCTTCGTACGATATGATGTGGCCTAAGAACTTGACTGATGTTCGGCCAAATTTTGACTTTTGTAGATTGACAGTGACACCATGCGATTCAAATTTTTCTAAAACTCTATTGATTAAGTCCAAATGTTCCTCCCAAGTTTCTGTGGCTATTAGAAGATCATCAACATACAGAATTACCTTTGAAAGAAGATCAGGTTCTGAAACGTAGTCTAATGCAGTTATAAATACACCAGCACTGACGTTTAATCCAAAGGGTAGCACCTTGAATTGATAAGTTCTTCCGGCGAATATGAAAGCGGTGTACTTGCGGCTATCTTCATGCAATCTAACCTGCCAGTATGAGTTTCTTAAATCAAGGCTAGAAATATAGTATACTCCGTAGAATCTCTGAATTAGTTCTTCAATGCTCTCAGGGTGTGTTCGAACTGGAACTATGATTTTATTGATTTGTCTGGCGTCAAGTACTAGTCGGACACTATTGTCTGCCTTAACCACCGGGAGTAGTGGATTACAGTAGGGCGATAATGAAGTTTCTATTATTCCCCAGTCCAGCATTCGGTTAATTTCCTTGGATACAGCCTCACGCTTCGACCACGGAATGGCATAAGTATTTTGGACATACACTTGGTGGGGGTACACATCTACACGATAAGTTAATCCCTTTATTACTCCAGGCCGAGCAACAAAGACTAACTCGTACCTTAGTAATAAATTATTCAACTGACCTTGCTGATGACTATTTAATACTTCTGATACTGGTAAAGAGAAAATTTCTTTCTTCAGGTCTGTGTAACAACTACATGAAGTTGGCCTGGTCTCTATATTATACAATCTCATTTGTGAATCCAAGGCTCTTCGATTGAAATATTGTCTATTGAAGCATATCTTCCTGCAATATATATCATGGTTGGCTAAGGTCTTGTTTAGCTGCACAACATTCTCCTTACCGTCTTGTATAAAGTAACAGGCGCCCGTAACAAAGTCGAGGGTTGCTAGGTTTTTCCTTAGAAAGTCTAGCCCCAATATGCAGGTAACTGACAGGTTTTTTATCACTAGGAATGGGTATGTGTATTCCTCATTTCCTGCGTTAAACACTATCAATACCTGTTCCCTAACCAATTGAGCCTGAGAACTGATTGCACCTGTCACCCTACAATTGCTAATTGGCAATGTAGGCAGCTTGATTTTTTTCAAATGGTCTTGACCAAATTATCATTAATTACACTTATTGATGCTCCTGTGTCAATCAATACTTCTACATCGATACCATACATGTTGACTTGAATAGTGGCCTGTATTTCTTCATTAGTTTGGTTCGTACACTTTCTGTTTCCATTTTGTAATTTCTCAGTTATATGCTGGCCGTCGTTGTATCGAATCAGTGTGATATGAGGCGTATTTCTGTTTAAAGCCTGGTTTGGTATAGTGTTCTGTTTGCTGTGATTATAATCAGTCTGCCCCCCTGTCCATTCCACGGCCAAAGTTCGGAGGCCCACCCTGACCGTGTTTAGTTTTCCATTTGCTGGTTGTCGATATTTGGGGTTATATCCACAATCATTACTCCACTAAGCGAAGTTGCGTTCGAATCGGGCGTTTGACTATTTGCATTCATCGGCGGTCCCGTTTGCGTCGATGTACCTTGAACCATTATCATTTGTACTGGTTGGTCCTGAATTTCATTTCCCCACTGCCGATACTGGTTGTTAGGTTGGTAATGGCTTGGTCCGGGCTGGCTTGATGGCTGCGCGCCGCTACCGTAATTCTGATTGTTGGATCGGTTGTTGTTATTCCAATTACTATTATTATTGCGATTTCCGTTGTATCCGGAATGAAATCGGTTTCTATTTCTATCATGCCAGTTAAACTGAAGTCCGGAATTGTTTCTGCTGTTATTGTTATGGTTATTCGGATTATTGTGCTGTTGTGAGATATGCTGGTATAACGGCACCTGTCCTCCGCTGTTCGAACGGTTTTGGTTGTCATTGCCGTTCGAACAGGCGTCATTATTTCCCTGTGTACGGCTCTCTTCGTTGTGCAGCATATCCATTCGGTCAAGGGTCCGCATAAATTTGTCTACATCATTTAAAGGTGCGTACATGAGCTCATTTTTAAGCGGGAAAGGCAGTTTGCTCATTACAAGTCGAATTACTTCTTTCGGAGGCAGGGGATCGTCTAAATACCGAGTCTTGTCTATATATGATTCAAAATATTTTCTTAGCGTGCCCTTTTTAAACGAAAATGATTTAGGGTTGTGGATCATATCTATTGTTTTCTCTTGCATACTTTCACTCCAGAATTTTTCCAGGAACGCTCTTTCAAACTGTGCAAATGTTTTAAACTTCTCGCCCGCTTCCGAGGCCCAATCTGTTGCATCTCCGTGAAAGTACGCGGCGGTGAAGACAATATTTTCTCTATCAGTCAAATTAGACGGTAAAGCCGACTTTATCCCCTTAATGAAACTCACGGGATGTGGCTGCTTTTTCCCTGGGGAAAAAGTTTGAAAAGGCTTATTGCGAATCAGGTTATCAGCTGCGGATCGCGCATGTCCATGTGACACAATTCGGTTATCCTGATCTCGTTCACCTTCCTCCGAGCTGTCTGATAAGTCAAATTTGGAAGTATCTGTACATCTCGATCTAGCCACTAATTCCTGACGCTTGACATTAGCTAATTCTTGTCGTATTGCGTCGATTTCATTTCTCACGCTTGATGTATTTTCTGTCTTCTCACCGACTATCTGTTCGCTAATTTGCTTTATTACTTTTGGCAATTCTACCTCTAAAGTTTCCGAGATCTGATGGTCCTTGTCCGAGATCCATTTGTTAAATGTGTCAACTACTGCCTGTTCCTGTTCTCTGAATTTCTCTTGAATAACATTTTCCCTCTCCAGGTTAACTTTCTGTATCCGATCAGCCAAATGGGATACAGTCGATTCTAATCCTGTCTGAGCTGATTGCAAAGTTTGTAAATTCGCTTCTACAGTTGCTAATGTTTGCGGTACGCTGCAGTAAATTTGTTGAATTTCATCTACAGCTGACTGCACATGTTGGTTTTGTTCTTTTTGTAGCTTTTCTAGACTGTTCTGTATGCGTTCGTCTATGGTGCGTTCCCAATGTTTGTTTCGTTCCTCAAGCTGTAATTTTATTGCTTCCTGCTGTGATTGTAACTGTGTAAATCTATTATTAAAATCTGTATATTGTCTCTGAAGGTCAGCTTTAATTTCCTCTTGGTGTTGTAAGAATTTTTGTTCGATGGTGTTTTGTAAATCTTTCAGTTGCTGCTCAAGTTTTCTCTGCAGTGTGTTTTCTAAACTGTCTTGCAAAGAGACCTGTTGTTCAGAGAACAATTTAAACTGAGTGCTCATTTGAGATTCAAACTGTGCCTGAAGAGCTTTAAATTGATTCTGCTGATGTTCCATCAAATTCAAAGTTTTTGAAAGTGGGTCCAGGTCCGAAAGATTAGTAGCCATTGTGATAGTGGTTGCTGTAGATAGCTTATCTTGAACTATTGTGGTTCCTGGCATTGCTGGTTCATCGGAACGTACAGCTTCAGCCACCTCTACATTTCCTGATTCAGAAGACATTTCAGTTTCGTTTAGGTTTTCGTCACGATTCATAGCTCTGGCTTGGTTACGCGTAATCATATTCCTAACCACGTCACACGGTATGGCACAATTCACTTCATAAATACTACACCAAAGTCTACAACACTGTCCAAAATTACGAAAAGATGAAAAAAAATGACTGTGCGACTGAATGTGTTTTCCTCTCTGTGCCTTACAGTTTCCAATTACTGTAACAGCACTGGGAAAATTATTTGCTCTAACTGAAAATCAAAAGCAGTAATTAAATTTCGTAAATCTGGTCAGATTTGCTTACTATGCACGTGAGACTATAACACAGTCTGTCGACAATCCTATAATTTTCAATACCTCTTGTCCAGTCAGCATTCAGTACATGCAGCGTCATAGGTTGGCAGCACAGGATGTTATCAGTCCATTCCAGTTTACGGGTCTCCGTTTTCACCAAAATCCAACAGTTGTGATATGAAACAAAAATTACACTTGTATTACAAAAATGCTGTGGCTTCTCGTCCTGTCAATAGGGAGCCAGTTTAATAATTAATAAAAAAAATAATTATTACATATTATTGTGCCACTTTTATTTTAGAAAGTCAGTAATAAATGATCTCTGAATTTAAATTATGCATTGAAATTAACAAACTCTTGAAAAAGATCTGTCCTAGTCCCATTTCTGCTGTAAGTAATTATTTGAATTGACCGCGTTTATTGTGCCTAATGGAATCTTTGGAATAACAGATGCAGGTTCGTATAGAGAAGAAAAGAACCACAGTGTTTATCAAAAATAATATTACAGTTCTTACTTGCTGATTATGCTACACTTCGTGGCGCAGCCGACGATTTTTCTGTATATCTTGAACCAAATTCTTTTGTGAGAAAAGACGAAATCGATTGTAGCTGTTTGTTCGATTTTTTCATCAGTCGAAATATTGTCAATTTTATAATATTCACTTAGAACGTCCACGAAAGTTTACTAAATGTCTTTTATGAAGTATCCTTTCCACATAAAATAATTTCAATTGTCTTACAAATCTCGTAGAACACGCAAAACAGTTCCGGGAATAATACCTCGGAAATATTTCCTTGGGCCACAATTATTTTCTCTGGCGACACATATACTAATATGTCAATAATGAAAAGGGCCTTTATAATAAGTTTTTGAAACACCAGTTTTAAGATAACTTCTCAAATATATTCTCACCTTAGATTTTTGGTACAACAAATACACATCAGCAAGACACGATCACTAAAAAACAAAAGCACACAATAAAAACAATGACAGAACGATTTTTTTTAAATGAGAGCATAGGTTTTCTATATCCTAAGAATAGTAACACTACATATTACTTGTACAGTCTTTACTAC
Organism: Locusta migratoria; assembly: GCA_026315105.1. NCBI lineage: Eukaryota > Metazoa > Arthropoda > Insecta > Orthoptera > Acrididae > Locusta > Locusta migratoria. Next base: position 365,613,661 of record CM048748.1, read on the forward strand.
ACTATTTATTTATTATTTCTTATAAAATGGCAAATGAATGAATAATGTTCTTGTTTCTATGTTTTTTATAGCAAGAAAAATGTTCAATTACCGAGTTCGCATAATATTTAATTTATCAAAAGAAATTAGCTTTTAGATCTGTTCCAAAGTGTCTGTGTATTATAAGCTGCAAATTTTATATGAATCCCTGCAGTCGCCGTTCAGCAACACTAAAACTAATGGATAAAAAATAAATACAGAAGTCGTCAGCATATGTGAAGTTTGGTGGTAACTATATAAATTATTTAGACATCAGCAATTATTCCCACACCCTCAAGATTTACAGGAAACGTGCACCACAGACACTTCCATATCTGCCTTGTAACAACATTCAGTTACTCACAGACATACAGCATTTCATTCCATGAACCATCGCTTATTATCTATCACCATTAGGAAAGAAAGCTTCCAAATTGAATTAAAAACCATCAGATAAAGAGCATCAAATAATGGCTACATCCCTACCTATTAAATGGAGCACAATCGCATATTTAGGAAAAGTTTCTGTGAATATGGCCAATAACGTCAAATACACATATTTAAAAATATTTTATACACACAATACCATTGACCACTTTCTACCCAATAGTGAAGATAACCCTCTAGCCTAGGAAAAGAGTGGAATATACAAGATTACTTGCAACTGTGGCAAATTCTGCATTGATCAGTCAGGCAGAGCAATTTGTACTAGACTAAAGGATAAGATCATATATATTGGTGAATGTGTTCAACCAATTTCTATTGTTTGAATTTGTATTTCTTAGGATAATGTTGTAATGCATTATATTTCACATAATATATCAATGTTGGGAATTTACACCACAACTTGGATTGTAATAATTTCCCTCAGATCAGTTATGAACTTAAGTACTAGTCCTCGTTGAAGGTTATATATTTACCAACTTAACATATACTTTACATATTTGAAAGTTAAACTTGTAATGATGGCGTAGCAACCGAAAACCAGTTCGTAAACCAATACGTTTGCAGAATATCTCACAGTTATCTTGTGTGTTTCATTCATACTTTACTTTCTTTCTTGTGTCCGGGTTTGAAATTCAGAACTAAAATATTTCATCCCATACTGGGCCACGTTGATAGCATTTTCTGTTGCGAGCCATAAATCTTCTGAACTGCATGTAAACTGGCAATCAGAGCAGTCTGTTACGTGCTCCAACGTCTGTACATCTCCACATCCACAGGATACGACTAGATTGTTAACGAATCCCCACTTGGCTAGGTTTGACTTGACGCGAGCCACACCAGCTCTGTTCAGCGACCTCCAGATTTTCCAATCCAGATTTATTTCTGTTGGTAGTTCTTTTTGGAGAGGGAAATTTTATGGGGCTCAATTCTCACTATACTAAGAAAGCTTCTTCTGGATTTAAGTCGACTGACTTGAGATTCTGCTCCGAATGGCGGATGTCTGTCATCGAAACTTTGTTTGAAATTTTCAATACATTTAAGTTCATATCGCCGTCTTGCGGGTGTTTCAAAACGTGCAGCTTTGCAAAGTTTATTTAGATGGGTGGGTTTCATGCAGCCTGTAATAATTCTGCAGGTTTCGTTTAGAGCAGTGTCGATTTGTTTGGCTTGGACTGATCTGCACCACGCAGGGGTACCAAATTCTCCGGTGGAGAAACAGAGGGCGGCTGGTGGAGTTCTTAACGTTTTTGGGCTTGCTCCCCATTTGATCCCACATAATTTCATAAGGAGGACATTTCTTGTCGTAACTTTCTACCTGTGATATTTGTAAGTTAGTAATCTGTCCAAGATGACGCCAAGATACTTTGTATGGCTTTCATGCTGTAGAACTTTACCGTCTCACACAGCATGCAGCTGTGTTCTTCCTGTCTTAGTGCTTAGCTGGGAAGCACTTATTTCAGTTTTTAGTGGCTTTGGCTTAAAAAAAATTCTGTATAGAATTTTGACATACGTTCAAGATCTTGTTCCAGTTTCTGCTCCACAGCTTCAATGCTGTTTCCTTCAACGCTTATTGCAAGATCAGCAGCATAGAGAAAATGATGGGAGTGCTCTGGTGCCAGCTGACCATTTTTGTATATACTAAACATCATTAAACATCATAGGTGCGAGTTCACTGGCCTGTGGGAGACCGTTTTTCTGTCTCGTCCATCTTTTTTTCTTTCCATCAAGAGTAACATAGAATCGGCGATTTTGTAGTGTGGACTGCATGACCTTTGTCAGCTGGTAGTACTTGGAAGACTGATATATTTTGGGGAAAAGATATATGTGATTCACACTATCACACGTGGGAGACAAACCGACAAAATCTACACCAGTTATTAATTTTTCTTTAAAGCAAATCTCCATACGTTCTGTTACTGCCAGAACTTGACCCTTACATGATCTTCCTGAGCGGAAGCCCCCTTGTTGTGGATCTGCATCTACATCTACATGGCCTACTCTGGAAATCACATTTGATTGCTTGGTAGATGGTTCATCGAACCACCTTTGTACTATATATCTCCCATTCCATTATCGAATAGCGCGCTGGAAGAATGAACACCTGAATGTCTCCGTTCGAGCTTTGATTTCTCGTATTTTATTCTGATGATCTTTTCTACCTTTGTAAATGGGAGTCAACAATATATTTTCGCATTCGGAGGAGAATGTTGTCGACTGGGATTTCGTAAGTATCGCAGCGATAAACGCCGTTGTAATGATTTCCATCTTAGAGCCTGTATCATTTCCGTAACGCTATCTTCCCTGTATCGTGACAATACGAAACGAGCTGCTCTCCTTTGGACTATTTCGATGTCCTCCGTTAAACTAACATGATAAGGATCCGAAACAGGACAGCAATACTCCAAAAAAGCACGGACAAGCGTAGTGTATGCAGTTTCTTTAGTAGTTTTTTCGGATCTTTTAAGTGTTCTGCCAACAAAAGGCAGTCTCTCGATCGCCTTTCCCACGTCATTATCTATGTGTTCCTTCCAGTTTAGGTCTGAAGTAATAGTAATTCTTACGTATTTTGTGGAGTTTACGGCATTCACGTTTGATTGATTTACCTTGTAAACAAAGTATAACGGATTTCTTTTCGTACTCATGTGGTATACTTCACACTTCTAAGTATTTAGAGTCAGCTGCATATTTTTACACCATACTGATATCTTAATTAGATCGTTCTGCAGTTGGGTTTGATCTTCAGATGATTTTACTAGCCGGTAAATGACGGCGTCATCTGCAAACAACCTAAGAGTGGTGTATAGATCTTCTCCCAAAGCGTTTATGTAAGTACGGAAGGCAGAGGACCAATAACACTACCCTGTGGAACGTCCGGTATCACCTCTGTTTCAATCGTTGCCTTACCATCGATTACAACAAACTATGACCTCTCTGACAAGAAATCCCCTATCCAGTAGCAAATTTGGGGCGATATACCATAACCACGCAATTGGATTAAAAGCCGTCTGTGAGGTACGGTGTCAAAAGCCTTCTGGAAGTCAAGAAATACGGAATCAATTTGAGTTCCCTTGTCGATAGCAATTTCACTTCGTGTTTCGCGTGAACGATATTTTCTAAATCCGTGTTGACCTTAGGTCAATAGATCATTCTGTTCGAGATAATTCATAATATCTGAATACAGGATATGTTCCAAAACTCTGCTGCAAATCGACGTCAACGAAATAGGCCTGTAGTTCAGTGGGTTACTCCTACTGCCTTTCTTGAATATAGGTGTGAACTGTGCAACTTTCCAATCTTTTGGTACAGATCCTTCTTTGAGAGAACGGTTGTATATGGCTGTTAAGTAAGGAGCTATCGCTTCAGCATAATCCGATAAAAATCCAGTGCACATACACATCGGACCAGAAGACTTGTTCTTGTTAAGTGATTTTAGTTGCTTCACTACTCCGATGATATCTACTTCAACGTTACTCATTGTGGCCTGTGTTTCTAATCCGAAATCTGGAATATTGGTTTCGTCTTCTTTGGTGAATAACTTTTTAAAATCTGTGTTTAGTAACTCTTCCTTGTAGCGCTATCATCGGTATGATCGACATTACTATCACGTTGTGAGGGTATTGTTGGTGTTTGTCCCTAGTGTATTTAACGTATGACCAAAAACTTTTTGGATTTTCAGTCAAATTTCAAGAAAGTGTTACGTTGTGAAGTGTACTGTAGGCATCTCGCAATTGAATTCCACGCTAAATTTAGAGCTTCAGTCTAGGATAGCCAATCTTGGGGATTTTGCGTTCGTTTAAATTTAGCATGCCTTCTTCGTTGCTTTTGCAACAGTGTCCTGATCTGTTTTGTGTACCATGGGGGATCACCTCCATCTCTTATTAATTTATTTGGAATAAAATATCAATTACTGTCGATACCACTTCTTTGAATTGGGGCCACATGTGGTCTACATTTACGTTTAGTGTTACGAACGAGTGGATCTGTCTTTCAAGATGCAGTGTATTGTATTTATATCTGCTTTCCTGAACAAATATACTTTTCGTCTATTTTCGATAACTTTGGGGCTTTAGATATTCAATCTCGCTACGATAGCTCTGTATCAGTTTTGATGCTCATTGTGAGTTCGGGATTATTTGTTGCTTAGAGATCAAGTGTGTTTTGACATCTATTTACGATACTAGTTCCTTGATGAACTAATTGTTCCAAGTAATTCTCAGAGAATGCGTCGAGTACAATTTCGCATGACCTTTTATGTGTACCTCCTGATTTGAGAATATAATTTCGCCATTAGAGTGTGGTTAAATTAAAATCACCGCCTACTATTATCGTGTGAGTCGGGTACGTTTTTGTAATTAGATTCAGGTTTTCTTTTAACCTTCCTGCTATTGTCAGAGCCGGGAGGTCGGTAAAAGGAACCAATTATTAACTTCTTACGATTTTCAGGTACAACTTCTACCCATAATAGCTCACAGGAACTATCAACTTCAACTTCGCTACACGGAAGACTACTTTTGACGGCGACAAACACACCTCTACATATTTTGTTTAAAGTATCCTTTGTGAACACAGATATTTTGCAAAAACTTCCTCCTAATTTATATCCGTCTTAACCCAACTTTCGCTACTTATGATGATGTGTGTTTCGGTGCTTTTCATTAACGCTTGGAGTTCTGGCACTTTCCCGACACAGCTATGACAATTTACAACTGTTATACCGATAGTTCTTAGATCTGTATTTCACATGTGATTGACCTGCACCCTTTGAGACAGCCCATTTAATGTTTCCTCAAAGCCCTTTACCTTAAAAAACGCCCACTCCACGCCACACAGCCCCCGCTACCCGTGTAGCCGATCCTGTTTGTGGTGAACTCTTGACCTATTCAGCGAAACCCGGAACCTCACCACTCGATGGCGCAAGTCAAGGAATCTGCAGCCTATACGGTAGCAGAACCGTCGGTGCCTCTGATTCAGACCACCTGGCTCTGTACTAGAGGTCCACAGTCGGTCCTCTCAACTATGCTGCAGAGCTCTGCTTTCATGTTGCAAGCAAAACTGGCAGTCTTTACTACTTCAGATAGCTGCTCAAAACCTGAGACAAAGCGAATTAGCAGGTTATCCACCTGTGTCTGAATGCTCAACGGGATGAGCCTCTCATACAGCTTGTATGGGGAAGGCAATTTGGTCGGTTGCTAGCATGCAGGTTTGGGTTTTTACTGGGCTTTAATAGAGCAATGATCTTTGCTTTTCTCCACGGCATGGTGAGATCTTTGACAGAGTTATTCATTACCTGAAGTAGCCATGACCAAGCTGTAGGCCAAAAATGTTTAATTTGTCGGTGATGATGTCTATGCCTGCTGTTTTTCCATTCTCCATGGTGTGGATGGCATCATTGGGCTCTTTTTGAGTGAAAGATTTCTTTAGCAGGTAGCTTTCATTTTGTAGATCTTTTTTCGCCGAGCGCATTGAGATGCTATGCTCCGATGCGCGAGGCCGTTCCTTGACAGGGGTTCGAATTCTCCCTCGGGCATGGATGTTTGTGTTTTCTTTATTATAAGTTGGTTCATAAATAGTTTGTAATTTTAGGAACCGATTACCCAGTCGTTAAGAACCATAAGCTTAACAAATATTGAACATTTTTGATCTGTAGAAGTTTGGTGGCATATTTATTTCCCATTCATAAAACATAAATTTGTTTTGAAAATAATGTTTAGTATTGGGAATGTCTCATACTATATGGTTCCATAATACCATGCGGTGCGTTCATACCCGCGAGAGTAGTTTTTCAGTATCTCACGTTGATCCATATTTATTTGAGGTGAGGTTTTTGAATAGAACGCCCGTATAAAGATATGTGAGCGTCCAGTATATCGACGAAAATTGAAACAAAACGAACACGTAACAGCTTAGTGACAGTAGGGGGCGGGATTGAAACTAAATGTTTCACACGTGCACACCAGCAAGCATACTGCAGATCGCGGCACCATTCAGCTTGCTGCAGTGTTAATCCCGGCCGCCCCTAATGCAGCAACAATCCGCGCCTCCCGCCCCGGCTGTTGTCCCCTGGCCCGCCGTGCGGGCCCTCAGACAGAGGCGGTGCCGGCTGCTGATAATTCCGGGACGTGCAGCAGCGGCGCCGGTGTCTCCTGGCCGCATTCACCGCTCTGATTGGATGGGAGTGCCGCGCCCTGATTAAAGTGTACGCCTGCCTCGGAGCCGCTAAATATGGCGCTGATTGCACCCCGTGTGTGGCGTCGGCAATCCCGCCCTGCTGCTCGACTCGCAGCTGGACTACCGGTACCTGCCCAGCGTAAACTCCAGCAGCACTTGCTCTTCTGCCTCTGTCACTACCTGCCCTATGCTACTGTACCAGAATATCAGCCCTTCCAATGCCCTCTACCCAAAGCTTTAATCTATATACACGGTGTTTCACTAAGTGTGTTTGCCTTTGTAACTTATAAAATAATAGGTGGAGTTATGAACATAGTTTATGGTATCATTTTCCAAAGGGTTACAGCACAAAGATATAATTTTTCAAATGGAACAATAGTTTTTTCTATCGTGTATTGGATTCGTTGAAACCAGCTGCGTCCAAATCAATTTAAACTACATTCCTATCACTGTTAGTTTGGAAGCTACAACCCTTCAAAGTTTCAGGGGAAGATACCACAAACGCTGCGCATAATGCAATGAGCGCCGCGGTGGAGTAGCCGAGCGGTCTAAAGCATCTCGCTGCGGAGCGCGCGGTTGCTCGCCGTGGAGGTTCGAGTCCTCCCTGGGGCATGGGTGTGTGTGTGTTTGTCCGTAGGTTAGTTTACCTAGGTTTAAGTAGTTTGTAAGCTACAGACTGATGACCACGCAGTTTGGTCCGATAGATTTACAGACATTTGAACATTTTTGAATGCAATGAGCCTACTAAATGTGCTGCGGCCGATTTGTAACGTCGCCGGTGTCACGGAGCGAGAAGCTTCGTCGATGCGCTGTTAGACTGCCGACTGTCGCCGCACGCGGCAGTATACCCGACAGTTCGAGCCACAGAAACAACTGGGGCTCAATATACCACATTTACTGACATTGGATGACGATGGCATACACGAACAACAGCGATATTTTTTTCTATGAATAAACATCAATTGCCACATCGTTGTAAGAGCATAACTTGAGTACGACTTGACACGACGAGGGTTGTATGAAATAATTTTTTTTTTGTAAAATCTACCATTAAATTGGAGTATTTGAGAAAAACTGAAAGTGCTTTTTCCAATGTGTTTTTTATTGAATTGAGCACCATAACTGACTATTCAAACGACGGAGATGGGTAATTCTTTTGTTGTTTTGTTCATTATGGTCTTGGGAAAGTTTTCAGTATATATATATATAAAAGAATAGAGACAGTTAAAAAGGAAAGTCCCAAAATTCCCACCAAGTTTCTTTTTCGTTGTGTTTCTAAATGTACTCATATAAGTTGAGAACCGTTCAACCGATTGCGATAAAATTTTAATCATTTGACGTTCAACAAAAGGTGAATGCCCTTATGAACTAAAAATTCGGGAAAGTTACCCGGAAAATTTGGAAATTCGCTAGAAACTGAAAAATCTTTTTTCATTGCGATATCAATAGCATTCGTCTGGTTGCGAAACAATTTTGCATATTTGACGTTCAGAACAAGAGTAACGTTCTTATAAAATAAAAATTTAGAAAAGTTTCCCGGAAAATTAAAAATTCAGAAAAAATAGAGATTTTTCTATGAAAAATAGCCTAACATCCACCTGATGACGATAAAATTTTGCACATTCGACGTTCAAAGCGAGAGGATGGTTTGAGTAAAGTTTGGAATAGTGAACCAGAAAATAGGAAAAGCTGGTTAATGTACATGTTGGAGAAAGGTGGTTAAGTAGGGCTCCTCTACATTCAAACCAACATGCATATCAGCCAGGTAAATCATGTGAGACAGCTCTCCACCAACTCGTTGGGAAGGTGGAGAAAGCACTACACTTTCAGGAAATAGCCCTCTGCATCTTCTTGGAGATCGAGGAGGCTTTTAGCAACACGACCTTCGATTCCATGGTTAGGGCAGCAGAGGTGCATGACCTAGGGACCACTATATGTAGGTGGACTAGGGCCATGCTCAGTGGAAGAAAGGTAGAGCCTACCATCATGAATGAAAAAATGGTAATCAACACCACTAGGGGTTGCCCGCAAAGAGGAGTTCTTTCCCCTTTATTGTAGAATCTAGTGGTGAATGATCTCATTGGAGAACTAAACTCTAGGCAGTACTTCTTCCAAGGATACTCAGATGATCTTGTCATAGTAATACTTGGCAAATTTGCTGACACAGTTAAGAATATGGCACAAGGTGTGTTGAACATTGTGCAAGACTGGTGCAGAAAACAGGATCTTGGGATAGTCCTAAGAAGACTGTTGTTATACCATTCACAAAGAAGCATATACAACATTCAAGTTGGAATATAAAGCTTTTCAATGAAGCGCTACCTGTGAAAGGGACAGTGAAATATCTAGGGGTTACCTTAGATGAGAAACTGACATGGACCCCTCACATTAGGAATATTTGCTCCAAGGCAAAACGTACTCTGGTAAGTACCAGGAAAGCTTGTCGCAAAAATTGGGGCCTGGATATACACCACGGTGATTAGACCCAGGATCACCTATGGGGCATTCGTATGGTGGAAGAAGGTAGAACAGCAGGTTGCTGCTAAGAAGCTTGGTAAGGAGAAGAGATTAGCCTGCTTAGCCATAAGTGGCGGAATTAGCAGCACACTAACTGCTGGGATGGAAACCATGTTGGATATGCCCCCATTACACCTTTGGGTGAAGATGGAGGCAGCAGCTGGTGCTTACTGACTCTAAACTGGCAAAAACTGGAACTCTTTGGGATACCCAGAATCACGCACTAATATAGTGAGTGAGGTAAATGTAGGAAAGGTTTGGGAAATGCCAGCCGACTATATTATAACCCCATACTGCTTCAACAAGCCTTTCAATATAACAACTGAAAGTAGGGAGCAGTGGGAGGAAATAGTTCGACACCGTACGGGGGATACTGTCTGGTTCACTGACGGGTCAAAATCAGACCAAGTCGTTGGGGCTAGGGTATACGGGGTGCAGCCAAGACTGGAGGGCGTCATCTCTCTAGGGAAACTGGCCTCAGTATTCCAGGCTGAAATCACTGCCATCAGGGCGTGTGTGGAGTAGAATTTGCGTAGGTTCTACAAGGACCGTAGCATCTATATCTATTCAGACAGCCAGGTAGCCCTGAGATCACTGGCAGCTCCAGCAACAAGGTCTAAAATTGTTGCAGAATGTCACAGGGTTCTGGTGGAGCTAGGGGAAAGCAATAGAGTAAACCTACTATGGGTCCCTGGCCACTCGGGGATCAGTGGCAGCCGGCCGCGGTGGCCGAGGGTACTGAGGCGCTCCAGTCACGGTCTGCACGGCCACTACGGTCGGGGGTTCGAATTCCCCCCTCGGGTATGGATATTTGTGCCGTCTTAGTTCGTAAGTAGTTCATAAGTATTTTGTAAGTTTAGGGACTGATGGCCCCGTAGTTAAGTCCCATAAACTATACAAACATTTGAACATTTTGATCAGTGGCAACGAACATGCCGACAGATTAGTCAGGATGGGGGCAGAGACTCCATTTATTTGACCGGAACCTGTCCTGACAATCACCAAGACAATGATCAAATTGGAGCTACGTACCTGGCTCAGAAGACTGCACGTAGAATATTGGACCAAAGCCTATCAACAAAAACATGGCAAGGTAATGATGCCAAAACCATGTTTTAAAAGAAGCTCTGCAATCCTGGGCCTGAACAGGAGAGAGATTGGACTCATGGTTGGATTGCTGACAGGCAATGGGAATTTCAAAAAAACACCTACATGCAATGGGAATAACAGAAGAGGACCCTAAATGTAGGATCTGTGGTGACGGTGATGAAACTGCATCACATCTAATCTTCGAATGCATGGCATTGGAGAGTAAAAGGCACAAAACTTTTGGGACAACCAGACCCGAAGAAATTGTGTCTAATAGAGAACTGGTATAGGGACTCTTTGCATTGTTCAAAGGCATTGGTTGGCTTTACTAGATATACAGGGAGCGATTTATTTTTATTTATTTATTGTTTTTTTCTGTTCCATAAGACCCAATTGAGGAGTTAGACTCCATGGTCATGGAACAAGTCAATACATTAATTGTTACACAAGAATGGTAATACAAAATTTTTAATGAGTCCTTTGCACACCACAATCTTATGACAAAGTGAAAAGAATTAATAAAGAAAAAATGAATTAGCTTAATTGTTTAACTTTTCTAGGATTTCCTCGACAGAATAAAAGGAGTGAGCCATGAGGTAACTCTTCAATTTAGATTTGAAAGCATATGGATTAATGGTAAGATTCTTTAGTTCTTGTGGCAGCTTACTGAAAATGGATGCCGCAGAATACTGTACCCCTTTTTGCACAATTGTTAAGATGGTGTGATGTAAATGTAGATTAGACTTTTGTCTAGTATTCACCGAGTGAAAGCTACTAACTCGTGGGAATAAGCTGATATTAACAACAAACGACATTAAAGAAAAAAACGTATTGTGACGACAGAGTCAAAATTCCCACACTACTGAAATACAGCACAATAAACTGTTTTGGCTTCCCTGAGATAATCAAATCAAATCAAATCAGGAGTTGTGAATTGGCGTAGCAGGAAGAAAGTCGTTGCAAAATTGAGCTCTTAAATAAATGGATTTGTATGTGTAAAATTGTTATATTAGTATTCGGATTAAGGGAATGTTTATCTCGAATGTATTATGAGAAGTTAAAATAATAATGTCCGTTGCGTGAGTCTGTCGAAATGGTAGGAGAGTATGGTCGTCGATTATATTCATTATAATTATTCCCGGTGTGAAATCAGTGTATCTTTTCAGTCCCATTTTCGTATATTTATATACCGAGATTTATTAACTCTAAAGACAGGTTTGTAGTTCACGATAGGTCTTGTTTCAGTAGGCACACGGTCTATAATAATTGCTCATGTACATGTTTCCTTGGGAATATGATGCCAACATAGGCAGAGTAATATAAACTTTAGTCCGATATTCGTTATAAACTACAACAGAAGAAACATCTTACACACACCATGATATAAATATACTCATTGCAGATATAAATTGAAGGATAGATAATTAGACCCAAGGCAGACAACACTCCCGCCATTCTTTTCCTACACGGAAATTTGAGCAGAAAAAGACGACAGGATCATTTCATTTTAATCTACATCTTTGTTGCACCAGACTAATTCATTGTGACATCATTTAAGATACGTAGGAGTCCACCTTGACCAAAGTATAAACTGGAAGAGAAAAGCACAAATTACACTGGAGAAGAATAATCAAGGACGTCTTCACGCATGCGTCAGGACAACAGCAATGAACATTAACAGGCATGTATATTATTACCAGTAATTGAATACGCGGCATTCCCACTGTCAAACACGACGAAACACGCAGTACAACGGTATTATGACACGGGAAGACGACTGTTTCGCAGCGTATTAGGATTGCCATTGATCTTATTCAGAACGTAAATGCAAACTGCAGTGAAAATCCTCCCACTGCAAACCAGGCTTGACAAGCTACATGCCAGACACGAGCGACACGTAACACCCCAAATACATGAATCATGTCACTTCGAATGTATTTATTAATCTCTGTATGACAATGAGTTCTGCTTTGTCTTTAGAATAGGTAGATTTTCTTAAGGCATGTTCCGTGAACAGTGAAAACGTAATAATCCTGACAAGACATTTGTTGAGTAAAAAGCAAAACAAAGAAATTATAAGACTGGCAAACGACCCTCTGGGACTGGAGCCTGACGCTGCCATCTTGATTCAATTTACGTAAAAAAGTTTCCGTACGTTAGTACTGTGATCTGATACGATATGACGTTGTAAGCTTTACTAGTTGATTTGAACATGATTTGCAGTTGAGTTAATACTTCCGCAATAACATAGGCATACATTTTCAAATCTTATGAGAAGAAGGCGTTACGTGTGATTAAATGTTATTTAGCGCCCTGGCGGCCTCCTGTTACGTTGACATTAGCCCATCGCGTGACAAGTTCTCATGAACTCTTCATTTACGAGGGCAATTTGATTAAAAAATATTCAAATGTTTGTAAAGGTCATGGGACTTAACTGCGAGGTCATCAGTCCCTAATCTTACAGACTATTTATAAACTAACTTCTACTAAAGTCAGCACAAGCATCCATGCCCTAGGGAGGATTCGAACCCCCGGCGGGGAACAGCCTCGCGCATCGGAGCATAGCGTCACTTACTTATACTGAGTGAACGGGGGTACATACATGAACCTGTCAACCATAGAGCAGGAACAGCATTATTTATTTACTTCATCGTTTTTACGAGACACTAATAAAATTACTCTATGTGGATTTCTACCATTTTGTTAATGTAGCCAACATAATCATGTGACGCCTGCCGGATGGTAAGTAAAAATTTACTATTAGGTACAATTTTAGCGGACTGTAGGTATCTGAAAAACGATCTGAAAATAAAGATACGTGTTATCCACATTTATAACCGTCATACTATTAAAAGTAATGCCGAAGTTGATCGAAACTGGTAACCATTAATAAAACAGGTAACGCGACTCATTAGTGTGTGATCAAAGCAGACTGTAGATTTCGTAAGAAGCCTCATAAAAAGAATACATGTTATCCGCGATAAACAACACTTTAATGATGACCATACTACTGAAATAAATTCCGAAGTTGAATCAAACTGTACAGATTAATAGTAACAGGAAATCAATGCAACTCATTACTGTATGTGCAAAGCTTAGTCCAGCTGAAAAAATTATAGCCATACACAACACACGGTTTCCCATATTTTAAAAGTGTACAGACAGCGTAGTTACGTCAATTCATAGGTATTTTTACGACTGTTTCCCGTAATAACACAAAAGACGGCTGACACGTTTATAGTATTTAAATATGGCGGCTGCAGTTCACTGACACCAACGTCACTGTGTATGGCATTGCCAGTCTAGTAATATATGTCTGTGGCCTGATCATTACAAAATCAAAGCGTTATACAGCCAGAGATAACAACATTCAAATCTATTTCATTAACTCACTACTTACATCTGATTAGTGATAAAGGCAACGCCTAATTCAACCTGAGATAACAAAAATCATTAGCTATGTTGATCTTTGGTTTAATTTGATTTACTGCAATGGCAGCATCGTATGGTAATGTTGGCAGTCATGTGACGATGGCATTAGCCAATCGCGTAGCAGCGTATATATTTTCTGAAGAAATCTTAGTTTTACGGTGGCAATTACTTTTCGATTATAGAAAAAAATTAAGAGAAAAGAACGATCGTTAATGAAATTCTATATTTAAAAACACAGTCTCATTAAAGAGTTTTTTCTCTTGCGATTCGGATTGTGTTTTGACATATATCAATTACTTCTACTGCGCTGATAAGAATACATCCAAGAACCTTTCAACCATAGGGCAGGAAGAGCATTATTCATTTACTTCGTGGTCTGTGCGAAACACTAATAAAGGTATTCTACGTAGTTCGCATTTCTAATATTAACATCTACCGTGTTGTTGATGCTGCCAATATAATCACGCGAAGGTATACGGATGGTAGGTAAAATTTTACCTCGATATTCAGTAGAGGTCGGAAAAATGAAACATATGACGGTTTCGGAACAAATGAAACCGTACAGTGTGAGTTTTCAAAACGCTGTTAGGAAACCATGGAACCGTGTGTATTTTGTAATAAAATGTGCCTGTTCATTGTAACATAGTCAATATGCAGTGTATAAGTATTGCTGTAGATCCACACAGATTGATGTCAGCAACTGCAGGAGAAAAAAAAAAAAGCTTTTATTCAGATGCTTTGGCAGTTATATACACGGTGAATCAGCAAACACTGTCACCGCAAATATTACGGAAACGGAAAGTGCGATTGATACGCGGTTTTCACAGAATGGATTGGTAGTCAAGGACTTGTGTTTTTGGCCAATAAAAAGATTGTAAAATACCTAGAAAGTGCATTTTTTTATTCAGACACACAGTTTTTCAAATGAAACAATGGTTGTTTCTATCATGCACTGGGATTTTTTCCACCAGCTGTGTACAAAGAGCTTTTAATGACAGGTTTATCACGTTTAGTTCGGAAGGTAAGACCATTCAAAATTTTGGGGGCGGAGACTACGACAGCGTAGCTTACTGGTGGTGGTCATGAGAAAGTTGGCCGCGCCCCAAGCGCTAGCAACACGGCCAATCAGCTACGCTAACGCAACCTCCATCCCCGGAACTTCGAACGGTTGTAGCTGCTAAACTAAACGTGATAAAAAAGTTATTCTAATTTCTTTGTACAAAGCTGCTGTCAAAAATTCCAGTGCATGAAAGATACAACCATTGTTCCGTTTAAAAAACTGTATGTTTGCTTAAAAATACACTTTCATTCTGTAGAAACCAAACACCAATTGCACTTTCCATTTCCGCAATATTTGCGGCGCAAGTGATAGGTGATTCACCCTGTATATTTCCTACACCGGCAAAATTTTTACCTCCCGCCCCGGCGGCCTCACGTGTTTATGTTGGCAACATATAGAACACGTCAGAAATTTTTTCCCAAGATGTTTATATTCTTCTTGCTCTGTGGTTGACAGGTCCTCCTATGTACCTTGTCCACTCAGTTAAGTAATTGTGTTCGTACAACGAAGACTTCATGACAAAACATTCGCATCGTAACGCGATTCGATATTGCCAACGTCACATCATGTGTTGTCGCACAAGTCCGAAGTGCACGCCACCTACTTTCGCCGCGCGCCGCCATGCACGCACGGCGCGGCGTTCTTACGACGACAGCCACGAGCGCCCTCTGTTACAACTCCGCTCGTGGCCACCGCTGAACGACATCGTTCACTTGGGACTGAGATAGGAAGCAGTTAACACTTCAGAATCAGATAGGCACCAGTAAAGACTTGGCTCTCAGTTAGGCACTAGGCAGGACTCTAGCTCAACTATGTATCAACATTCTGCAGTACTATGTAAAAGTTAAGTATTGTATAAATTCTGTGCAATATATATCTCGTTCTAATTTACTCTAGTGTTTCTAGTTTCTGGCTGCTCCCCTCCGTACCTGCACCAGCGTGCTATCTTTATTCCTGTGTCGGTCTCATTCCACTCGGCCACCGACACCTACGACGGAAAAGAGACACAAAAGCGGCGACGAGGCTGGGACACAAAACATCATTGCAAACAGTATCATGAGTTGATGTTGATGCTGCCAACATAATGACGCGAAGGTATACGGATGGTAGGTAAAATTTTACCTCGATATTCAGTAGAGGTCGGAAAAATGAAACATATGACGGTTTCGGACAAATGATACCGTACAGTGTGAGTTTTCAAAACGCTGTTGCGAAACCATGGAACCGTGTGTATTTTGTAATAAAATGTGCCTGTTCATTGTAACATAGTCAATATGCAGTGTATAAGTATTGCTGTAGATCCACACAGTTCGATGTCAGCAACTGCAGGAGAAAAAAAAAAAAAGCTTTTATTCAGATGCTTTGGCAGTTATATACACGGTGAATCAGCAACCACTGTCACCGCAAATATTACGGAAACGGAAGACTTAATGACAAAACATTTGCATCGTAACGCGATTCGCTATTGCCAACATCACATCATTGCAAACAGTATGAAGAGAGACCACAGGGACGATAAATAAAATTTAAACACTGCTTCAAATGCTATGCTTTCGGAATAAGAGACGTCCCTGCTTTCCCATTGGCGGAGAAATGACGTTTTTATGTCTAATATATTGGTTTTTATCAAAGTAAATATAACTAATACATTTCGCTTTCCTCTGTTCTAGAGGGTAATATTGATAGGTGTTGTGTGTGCTGACCTACATGTGATATTGAAAAGGCAAATTATCGCATAACATTTATTGAGCTAACATTTTGGAAGGGTTAAGTTTTTATACATAATTATCACTCTGCTAGGTACTTTAATAAAATAAATCTCATCTTAAAACTCGAGTTTTGGAGATATCTTTAACGCGCGGTTTCATTTACCGTCGTAACTTTCGTAATATGGAAGTATAAATACAAAATTCGTCAAATACGGCATATTGTTAGACTTTCATGTATTCATATCTTTTAAAAATATATTTTGTTTTACATGAGTGGCTGGCCAACATTGCTAGCAGGAAACTAACGGTAAGGGGAAAATGCCATCACTTTAAAACGATATTAATATTGGAATCTCCCCTTGTTAATCTAAAGTTCGTCATTTTCGGTTTATTTTTTATTTTTCATTTGCGTTTATAAAGCAAACATTATGTCATTTCGAAATACAGCAGTCACTTTAGAAACGAATTTCGATTCAGTAATCTTAAGCTATACTATCACGTCTGGCCATGAGTTTTTGACACTCTGTAAACTGTTCATATAGTAGTAAGTTAAATCTGTATCTGTGCAGAGCTACAGCAAAATGAATCACCATGGTTTCGATACAATTCGTCGGTTCCGCCTTCCTGCATTACTTGTTTGAAAACAGAACGGAACAGTTTCAGTATCGACCTCGAATGTGATCCGAAACTGAGCAGAACGAAACCCTGCGCTTTCGAAGCCGTGTAACATAGCGTTTTCGAAACCGTGAAACAGTTCCACGTATCAAAACAAGTTTTCGAAACCATTAAACAATGACCTACTCTAAACTTCAGTGGTTACAGTCGAATAGTAAAAAAAAAGCCAGTGTAATTAAGACAACACATCAATCTGTAGCTATGTCGACCTGCAGTGTATCGAAATTTTCCAATAAATGCAATATTGGTGACACTGATCGAAGGACTTGTTATTTTATTCAGAGGGCACACAAAGAGAATTATGTAACAGCCTGAAATAGTCTCTTTCCGCAAGCGGGACGCTACAGCATAAAGTTCCTCTTCTTACCTTGATGTAATTATGTGGCTGCTCATCATTATTAATGAAGACGGAAATGCTGCTCCCAGAAATTCGTTCACGTTAATACTCCTTTTCCTGGTTTCGGCTCGCAAATATTCTATGTACGAAAGCTCTACGTGAAAGTAGAAACAAACCACTTTTGACAACAACAACAAAACGTTTATTAATGTCAAAGATAATACAGTGCAGAGATATTATAATACTTGCTCCATAACGTCTTCTCTGTGCCAAAGAGAAATCAGAACACATTTTCATAGATAATTATAACACATTCGCCGCAAGAGCTCCATTACTGACCCAAAGGCAACGACTCAGCCTAAACCGAAGAAGACGTTAAAATAACCGCTGCTAGTATAAATATAAAATTCCAAGGACAGCTATAAGACATAAAATTACTGAATTGACTAACTGCTGCGTAACACTACTCATCCTCCCAATGCAGCATACATATTACTTAACGAAAGCACCTTGTAGATGTCGTGCTGTTAGGGGTGTTATGCCCTTGACTGCGTGGCCACTCTCTTTGGAGGTTCAAGTCCTCTCTCGGGCATGAGTGTGTCTGCTCCCCTTAGCGTAAGTTAGTGTAAAACATTTTTAAGTATAAGGACGGATGACCTCAGTGATTTTGTCACTGCGGCTTACAAGCATTAGAAACCTTTCTCTTAACATAACGGAAACAACGACAACCACAATCAATACGAATATCACTAGTAAGAGGAATACCTTTACCTGCCCGAACCGACAAAGAATGAAGCGGATCATGGCAAGTAAATGTAGTAATATTTTAAGCTGTACTTTAACTTTGGAACAGAAACTGAGAAAAAATTGAGTTTAAAGTTAAAAGCACCCTTTACTACAGCTTTAATAATAACTCAATATTTTATTCATTACAGTAATTATATGACACAGTTTAGTTTGACATAGATATTTCATGAAAAGACATCACAGAAAAACACTAAAACAGGGGAAGAACTTGAAATTTTTATTTCTCCTAGTTAGTCACATCGTCACCAGAGAAAGTTCATTTTGTATTCCACGTCTATTTTAAACTTAGCTAATGAAGGTAATAAAGTAAGTCACAGTTCAATGTTCTGTATCCCACGACGGGTCACTAGCATCTTGTAGTAGTCGTCGTTCACTGGAGGAATATACTTCAGGGGAGGCATGAGATGTGCGTTTTATCCTTACTGATGGGACGAATATTTGAGTAAAGGACATTATGATTTAAAGTAACAAATTGAGATTGACCACCTGGTGGAAACGATTTCATGTCAATCATAATAAATGGAAAGTCTTCGCAAAAAGTCGTCTTGTACTGCAAGGCGCAACGTAGTGACCTCTTCGAAAGAATCCCTCCAATGTGAAGCTAATTTATGGACATCCATCGATTGTCTTCTCGCGGTTCATTACGGAATCTTCAAGAGTCTTCGTAAATAAAAAGTGATTGTGATTCATTTCAGCTTCTACAAAGAGATCCTTCCTTTTGCAGTTACGAATTATTCTGTACCAATCGTCCGGTGACAAAATTTTTGTCTTTATTGCTTTAGATTCAACTGACTCAAAGTTTGGGTCATTTGGCAGATAGCTGTGTCCAGGTATTACACATTTCAAATGAATATTATCTGCTCTCATTTCGGAGCTTCGTACAGACTTAACCATTCTCAACACTATTTTAGTATCTCATTTCGGACCTGTACACGAGTCTGAGTAAGCCACAATATGCTTGTGGTCTCTTTCATTGCCTTGAACACAATGAAGATGAGGTCTCAGGTAACTTAAAATATATAATTGATAATGTAGTTTTCCCTTACCTTTGTCTGGACTGAAAACTGGATCATGAACATTTTCTGCGGCTTCATAAAATGGATTTCCTTCACCGTTACTCATTTTGTAGCACTATGTTTCAAAGTAAGCTCACAACTAACAAAATAAATCACTTGGCCAGACCTCGAAACAAATGCATTGCTGGAAATAACATTACACTCATTATTTCCAAGCAATAAACAAAATTGCTAATACTACCGTAGAAAAATGGAGTTAGTCACTTTGACCTCCGAAAACTATAACGAAATGTTCAACTGCCATGGTAATTATTGTCAATTTCTGGTACGAAATCAGCCACGAGGCTCAGTATGGTGTCAACCTGTGAAACAAACAGGCACCATGCCACGGAGACCACGGAGACGCACTCCTGCTTCCTACACCCGACTGAGCGACACTGAAAACGGTCAAATTGTAGCTTTGTGAGTAGAAGGGTGATGCTCCGGAGAACTGCCGTACAAGTTGGATGTGATGCGTCAGTTGTGCAAAGCTACGGTTTTAATAGTCACGTGAATATTCTCAAAACCACATACGAAGTTCTGGGCATGCACGAAATAGACATGGCCGCCGTATTTTACGGGCAGCAGTGACACTTCGCACAGCTACCACGGCACAGATAAGAAGATTTGTGAGCCCAGCAGTGTCAACGCGTACTTTCGTCATCCGCATACTTGCCGTGGAACTACGGAAACGCTCACCTCTATCTCGTGTTCTACTCATGCCACAGCATTCATGCTCACGGTTAAATTGGTGTCATCAGTGGAACAACTGGAAGATTGAATGGCGACCTATGGAATTCAGCGATGAAAGCAGAATCTGTCTCCACTCATTATCGTTTGCTCGTATGACATAGACCTAGTAAACACGGAAAGAACAAATTCATTAACACTGGCCTTATAGTCTGCATGCGCGGCAAGCTAAAGCTCTTTATCATCTTTGGTGTTTCTAGAGGGTACGATAACCAGCAATCGACGCATGCAGAATAGAGGAACGTGATGTCTGAGCGACACACATGCTGAGGTGAAAATGAGGAATCGTGTAATTGAGGAATTTGAAATTGTGACCCGACTCAGGCAGTGAAATCTGTCTCCTATTCTGTTCATTTTTTTCTCTCGAGACGATTGTACTCGGAGTCTTCCAAAAGAATGAAAGAAATTGAGGGATACAGACTAACATACGTGCCCTATGTACTCTCCAGCTCTGAAGATGAGTTGAAACAAATGACCAGAGCACTAAAGAAGCCCATCAGCAAATTGGGGCTATTGATCAACGAAGCCAAGACAGAGTACCTCGTTATGACGCTTTGGCAGGCTGATTGGCATCTACAGTCACTGCAAGTGGGAGGCATGTCCTACAAGAGAGTGCATGAATTTACATACTTGGGGGCACTTTTCCGACAACTCGTCTCGCGCAGCGGAGATTAATGCCAGAATTTAAACGGGAAACCGATCTTACGACACCCTATGCGCAACTCCTTTACTCCAGATGTCTCTCCAAACAGTTCAAGATCCGACTGTACAAAATCCTGATCACGCCTTTTGTTCTATATGGCTGTGAGATGAGCAATATCCGAAAACGGGACTTTCATAAGACCCTTGTTTCTGAGAAAAAATTCTTCGGTTTTGGATACAGAAGCAGAGGAATTGAGGATCAGGCACGACGAATAGCTTCAGAAATTATACCAACAGCCCAGAATAGCAGAAATCATAAAAGCCAAACGTATGCCGTGGCCGAGAGTGTGGCCCGGGTGGAAGATAGTAGATGGTCTTAGAAGCTCCTGGATTTCATTGCTGCAGAAAGGACACCCCTCAGGAAGATAAAGGAAGCGTTACAGGAATGGCCTCCATGAAGACCTGAAGCAAGCAGCAATAGATGTGATCAGGTGGCGGATAGCAGTGCGTGCGCCCCACTGGGACTGATCACGTGGAAGGAGTATTGATAATACCCGCTCACACTCTCCGTATGAAACTCAACGTGCTCTGCAATGACTTACCTGGACAACAACTTATCAGAAACTGTCTCCAATCGAGCACGCGTAAAATATGATCGGACGACGACTGAGCCGAGTAACTCGTCAGCGCACAACTCTTGTAGAGCTTTCTGAACAGGTCGTGAAGGCGTGTTACAATGTTCCCGAAGGCAGTGATCACTATTTTTGTGATGGATGGAATGCCAGACTCTGCTCCTTCGTTGTCGACCATGGCGGCTACACCACGTACTAATATGGGTGTTTCAACAGGCATCGACAGCTGGTTCCTGAGTACGGATTGATCTACTGATCTGTAAATGTACTCCATATGCCTTGTTTCTATAATAAGTCTTGCGTGAATTGGGCAGCTGTAAGATGGTGCACAAATTTTTATTTTTTGCAGTGGTCACTTACACCAAACGGAAGCGCCAATTTTCATTGTTAAAAATCTACATTACTGAAGTAACCCATACGTATAAAATCCAACAAAAAATTTACTTAAGCAAGCGTTTGTAAATCTAAAAAATGAGTAACCCGTCCAAGTTTTGCACTGGCAGAGAAGCATAAAAAATGTGCAATGTTTTACAGAACACCCTCGAACTACACTCCTGGCCATTAATATTGTTACACTACGAAGATGAAGTGCTACAGGCACGAAATTTAACCGACCGGAAAAAGATGCTGTGATATGCAAATGATTATGTTTTCAGCGCATTCACACAAGGTTTGCGACGGTGGCGACACCTACTACGTTCTGGCATAAGGAAAGTTTCCAACCGATTTTCCATACACAAACAGCGGTTGCCCGGCGTTGCCTGGTGAAACGTTGTTGTGATGCCTCGTGTAAGGAGGAGAAATTCGTACCATCACGTTCCCGACTTATCGGATTGTAGCCTATCGCGATTGCGGTTTATCGTATCGCAACATTGCTGCTCGCGATCCAATGACTGTTAGCAGAATATAGAATCGGTGGTTTCAGCAGTGCAATACAGAACGCCGTGCTGCATCCCAACGGCCTCGTATCACTAGCAGTCGAGATAACAGGCATATTATCCACACGGCTGTAACGGATTGTGCAGTCATGTCTAGATCCCTGAGTCAACAGATGGGACGTTCGCAAGACAACAACCACCGGCACCAACAGTTCGACGACGTTTGCAGCAGCATGGACTATCAGCTCGGAGACCAAGGCTTTGACGATGCATCACTGTCAGGAGCGCCTGCGATGGTGTACGCAACGACGAACCTGGGTAATTTTTTCGGATGAATCCAGGTTCTGTTTACAGCATCATGATGGCCCCATCCGTGTTTGACGACATTGCGGTGAACGCACATTGGAAGCGTGTGTTCGTCATCGCTATACTGGCGTATCACCCAAATCAAATGTTCAAATGTCTGTAAATCTATCGGACCAAACTGCGTGGTCTTCAGCCCGTAGCTTACCAACTACTTAAACCTAGGTAAACTAACCTAAGAACAAAACACACACACACACACACACACACACACACACACACACACATGCCCTAAGGAGGACTCGAACCTCCAACGACGAGCAACCACGCGCTCCGCAGCGAGGCACCTAGACCGCTCGGCTACTCCACCGCGGCGCGTATCACCTGGCGTGATGGTATGGGGCTCCATTGGTTACACGTCTCTGTCACCTCTTGTTCGCATCTAAGACACTGTGAACAGTGGTCCTTACATTTCAGATGTGTTACGACGCGTGGCTCTACCCTTCATTCGATCGCTGTGTAACCATACATTTCAGCAGGATAATGCACGACCGCATGTTGTAGTTCCGGTATAGGCCCTTCTGGATACGGAAAATGTCAACTTCTGACCTGGCCAGCACATTCTCCAGATCTCTCACCATTTGAAAACGCCTGGTCAATGGTGGCCGAGTAATTGTCTCGTCACAATATGCCAATTATTACTCTTGACGAACTGTGGTTTCGTGTTGAAACTGCATGGGCATCTCTACCTAGACACGCCAACCGAGCTCTCTTTGACTCACTGCCCAGGCGTATCAAGGCCGTTATCACAGCCAGAGGTGGTTGTTCTTGGTACTGATTTCTCAGGATCTGTGCACCCAAATTGCGTGAAAATGTAATCACATGTGAGTTCTAATATAATATATTTGTCCAATGAATACCCGTTTATCATCTGCATTTCTTATTGGCGCAGCAATTTTAATGGCCAGTCGTCTATCTGCAAAGTCTGTCTCACTTACGGTCCAGCGATAAACATCTTCTCTCACATAATCATTTTCGTTACTTCGACTCAAATGCATTCTTTTAGCATTTAAAATATTTATATTTAATGTCAGTACTAGGCGACGTCATGTCTTGATTTTTTTTAACGTCTGAAATACGAAACTGAGCAAGCGTTGCATTGTCAAGCAACATATGTATTTTTGCTATGTACGGTGAAGTCCGTGAGGTACATGATATATAGCTTCTGCCCGGCATTCTCACTGACTGCCACGCTCCTTCACGAATCACACACCTAAGCCTTCATGAATGACATCGTCCATTGGTGAAAACCGTTTGAAAATCTGTTCAGTAGTTTTTCAGTTTATCGAGGATGGACTGGGGGACAGTCAGACGCAGTGGGACCCGTTTAGAAAAATAGAGTCTGTCACTTAAAGAGTAAAATAATCACCTACATCAAAATATTGTAGATAAGTAACGTATCACAGCTTCTAAAGTCTCCCTGTGATGATAGCTATCAAGAAATACACAACTGCTGTTGCAATTACGCGTTTATGAAAAGTGTGGGTACACTAACTTGAGTAATAGCATAATGCTTAGAAGAACAAGTGCCGTCACTCTGGTTTTCGTCGAATTACTGCAATGGCAGTTACTGCGAACTCCGACAGATTCCGCAGCGATTGCTAGTGGCTGTCTGAAGTAAATTTCTAACACTGCGCCTCGTAAGAAAAATTTAGAATTGTGTGTAACCGTGTTTAAAGATGTTGAATAATTTTCTACAAAAAATTTCGGTGGAGTAATATATACGTGTGTACGATGAGGTTTTATGCATTTACTGATAATTTGTGCCATGCATTATTGTCATATAGGAAGAAATAGGATCGAAATACCGAAAACGAGATGGAAGTTAAAGCCAGGTTCAGTACCTCAGATTTTCCAAATTTTCCAAGCTATTTATCAACTCACTTCCAACCAAGCAAGTATCCTCCAAAGAGAATACTGAAGGAAACAGTCCCCTCGTATATAGAAACATCAATGGTATCTACACAAGTTGCAGTACCTAGTTCTTCCCATATAATAGATAGTGAGCCTGATGCTAGAAAAATTATCGACAGTGTCAAAAGGAAAGCAAATAATCTGGAAAGAATTCTAGTGAGAACTAACAGTCAGCTATTGAAAGAGAGGGAGAGAGTAATTTTGTTAGGAAAAAAGTTTCTACTGAAACACAATAGAAATCCTGTGCATGTAGTGCTTCGAATTTCGTGAGTAAAATACAAAAGGTGGTCATGGACACTATGCTTAGGAAGTCACAATCAATCCCAACTGGTATGCAAGGAAATGATGAGTTTATTTTGGAACGCTTGCTTCTCAAAATTAAATCATCCAAGGGTTGCAGGCATTGTCGAAGGCATGAATTCCTTCCTCTGCCTTCTGAAAATCATTTCAGAAGCTCTGCAAATGATTAAAATGCTCATATGAAGTCAACACACATGCCATAAAAGGTATTATGAAAGTATTTTGAAACGGACAGGACGAGAACAAACGATTAGGCATTGCCATTTTTGATTCAGTAAAATTAAGGTAAGACATTCATTTTCATTTCTCCTCTCTTAAAGTCGATGGTTTCGCAGATGTAGGTGACTTAACTCCAGAGGAAAGAAGGAACGCTTTGGCCAACCATGCTTTGATATTCATGTTTATTCCTTTATAGCTGGACCTATCGGTAACCGTTTATGCGGGCCAAGTGCAACATATCCGTCTGCAAGCGTCTTCATCATTCCTTACAGGTTGAAGCAGTTCTTGGAAAGGAAGTGTCTTCCGTTTCAAATATATGGGGCGATATATGAATCTTTGGACAACTTGACCTTGCCGGTAAATTAATTTTTCATTTCACGAAGTTCCGCCTTTCCTTTCGCACGAAAGAAATCAGCAGAGATCTCTTGTCGACGAAGACTTCGAAGTCATCATGCAAGTCACGTAAGCTTACGAAAGTTTCCAGTAACTGACAGCTACAAATTACATGGATATATTATCTTTTACGTCCTATATTTAGTCTGTATTATTCATTGGAATGTTCCCTTACAGGTTTTTTTTATATTTAATTTATTTATTTTCTTTATATTTTTGCATGTTCAGCTATAGATCTAATTTTAACATCGTCTGTGTATTTATTTGCTTATTATATGTGACCCGCTATTCGTAATTGCCTTAAAGGACGTCTACGTTTCATATTTTCAATTCAGATGGCATAATTCATTTATTTTGTTTTAATCTGGTCAAATACAATGTTTTAAAATTGTTTAAGATCCGACTATTGCATATACGGAAACGTTCGTCTCCCAGCACTCAGCGATGGTTCAGCCATCTGGCGGCAGGCCCACGTAAAACTGTCGACTGCCTACACAGTCTTCTTCTTGTAGATGCTATGGTAATAGTAAAGAACTATGCACCGGTCAGAAGTGACCATTGGCAGTTCAACTAGGTGCACAAGCTGATAGACCATGCAAGATGGAAGGAAAAGATCAAACGTCTGTTCCTCCTTTAATCACCCAGTGCAGAAGCGTAGGAACACATAGCTGTTTTAAAATGTCTTTTGTGTTTATTATCTTTCATGTTGCTATGTATGTGTGTAGTTTTATATGTTCTAATGTTTGTAAATATAAGGGATTTACCTGCTGTGTTTATCAATCCCTAGGCTTAGAAACTACTTAAAGTAACTTATGGTAAGGTTGACACACACACATGCTCGAGTGACGACTCGAACCTCCGACGGCGTGCAACCGCATGTTCCAATGCAAGGCACCTTAGAGTGCTCGCTCACTCAACTGCGGCAGTTTATACAAGGGTTGGAACTTAAATAGTTGCAACTACTTATTCACAACCGATATAAAATCGGTATATGTTTCCACCTGTTACGACAAATAATTTATTGAAACAGCTCCATACCTATTAATGGAAATTACGTAGCCGAATATTTCATTTTGATTCTTACCTCTAAATATCTTCATATGGAATTTATTTATTTACTAGCATACATGCCCGTGCTTCGCAACGGGACCTGTGTATATCATGGTTTTTTAGGGTTTCAGGCCTAGGTCAGCAAAAACAGAATCTTTATTAAATCGCTCTGGCAATAAACTCAGTTCTCCTAGCCAAGATGTCAAATATAAGTAGAAGTCACTGTCGAAAAAGATGAAAGTTTTTCATAACAAGTGAAATTAATTTTGGCCGTACTCCGGAACGATTTAAATTCACTGTTAGTTTGTGTTCATAAAGTTAAGACTGAGGTGTGTAATTGTCTGTCTGAGATAAACTTCTGAAAACACTTCTATCGTTGAAATGAGAAATAGTAATAATAATAACAGCGCCATGTTTTGGTTCTATGGCGTAGAACTAAACTTTTTCTCTCTCACAGTAAGTGTACGCTGAAGTATTAGAATGTTGCAATGCTGCACTGGGGAGAATGTCGTCAGTCTATATGCAGTGCTCCTTATTATACTGAAAGTCTGGTAATTTAATCAACAGAGCAGTTTATATTTGTTTAAATAAGACGTCATTGTGGTGTCAATGTGCGATAAAGTAAGTCTGAGTAATCGTTGAAGGAATGGCGTCAGCTGATCGTCTGTATAGAACTTTCCAATATAGTAGTATTTCCAGCGAATTGTCTTGACTGTGTTAGCAGCATCTGTCAGCTAATACATGTCCTCACTCCTGCAGTGATTACTTCGTAAGCACGAAGTTGAAATCGATTTTGTGTAATAGAACTATATATACAGAAGTCGGATTATAACTAAGTACAATTGTCTCTGCAAAAGAAGATGTCTTTATCTTAATGTAGTCCGCACCAAAAGAAAATTATTACAAATTTGAATCACAGTATTGTACCGAACAATTATGAAAATAGGGAGGTTTCTGATGAGTTTGTCTCTCACGTGTGTATATTATCTCTGGTGGCAGGCACAGAGCAGAAATATCTCTGCAGTGAGCATTCAGATGTGCAGAATAGATTTTCTATCCTCAACATTAAGGTGGAAATATCACATGATATTGGGAAAAATCTACTAATCGATGACTTCACCTTTGTCTTTTTATGTTCGATTAAGACGGTTGACTATGTGCAAATGGCCCTTTTAGCGACGCTTCCTCAACTTTCTTCTTGCTTCTGTGACACATTTATTTAGATATTATTTCATATTATGTGGTTGCTCCGCGAAAAAGAGGTGGGGCGTCTTTGCAGCCAGTGCGGTACAAACCAATCCTAACAGCAACTAAATGTGTCGAAAGAGTAGATTTGTCTCAGTATCACTTGGTAATTCCAGCTTAATGTTGAGAAGATGCACCGACACATATGCTCTCTCCATACATATGTCTACTCTATGTATAATTTAGTGGTTATACCCGTCGAAAGATGACTTATTTCTCTCCATGACATTGCAGAGCATATGGATTACAGCTAGGAAGAAAAAAAAATGTGTTACCTGGGCTAAACTTTACTTGCAGTGGAAGCGATTTCGTTTGCTATCGTTGGCAACGAACTATTGGCTTTAGGAGGATGATGAATTTACTGACCAGAATAGCATAAATTATTTATTTCATCGTGAACATAAAGAATTATTCCCCTTATTCTACGTGACAGATTTTTGAAAAAGCAGTCAACGACCGTTACCAACATCAGTGCACAATGTAGCCGCCGTAAGTAACATTGTACCCCTTCTGGTAATGTACTACACCATAGTTATGAGAATGAAAAAAACGCAACAACGCCATAATTAGTTATTTGGTGTACTATGTAACTAACGTCGCCTCACCTTGTTCTTTTCTGTACTTTGGCGTTTTCGAGGCTTTCCTAAACACAACGCACTGTAAATGTAATGAGGATACACCGAAAGTAGTAAGGGAACTACATAAATTCCATTTTCCTTGTCAAGAATTCTGAGCATCGGATAGACGCGAAGGAATGTAGTTATGTTTGAAATTCAAATGATACACGCGTAAAGAAGCACTTTTTTTCTTTCCATGGCATTGCAAGGCATGCGGGATACAGCTAATAAAAAAAATTTTTTGTGGCCGTACATGGGTTAAATTTTACTTGCAGTGGCAACGATTTAGTATGTTAACGTTGGCAACGAATTATTCGCTTTAGGGGAATAATTAATTTACTGTTCGGAACAACAGTAATTATTTATTTCATTATCAACACTAAGAATTATTCCCCTCATTGTAAGTGATTTTTCAAAAAGTATTCAACGGCCTTTACCGACATCAATACGCTACATCGCTGCCGTAAGGAAAATCATAGTCCTTGTTTCAGTGTCTTACACTTCAGTTATGAGAATAAACAATGATGGAGCGCCATCTATTAGTTATTTGGTATACTATGTCAGTAACAGCGCCTCTATCGGATCTTTGCTATACAACGCTGCAATTCAAGCATATCATACACCAGAAACTACAAACTACGATATCTTTTCTTCCCCTGATCCGATGTTAATGAAACAAAGCTTATATGTTGCCACAAGGTACTCTTAGTTGACCTATGAAACCCCATGACAGTTCGTGTAGTACTCTTGGAGATTTGCTGTACTGCACTATACTTATAAGCATAGTATACACAATAGTATAGCTTTCCTTCCTCTGAACCGATTTTGATGAAACTAAGCCTATGTTACTCTCCAAACTATTTGAAATTTACCTGTGGAAACCAATGAAATTTGGTGTAGTACTTTTGGAGTTTACCTTCAACAAATAGACAGACATGATGGCTTTTGAGCAAATGATTAAATTGTGATATCTTTATTTTCTGTCATCCGATTTTAATTATTGAAGCCTTTATGTAACCGCACGATGTTCTAAAGTTACGTGCGAAAACCCTATGAAAATTCGTCAAGTAGTTTTGGAGATATACGTGTTCAAAGAGACAGACATACATAACGGACATAGATAAACAAATTGAAATGACGATATTCTTTTTTTCCGTGATCCGACTTTTATAAAACGATATCTATATATTGTTCAGTTCCGCTCAAGTTACCTGTAAAACCCCATGCGAATTCGTGAAGTGGTTTTGGAGCTAAGAGGTTGTTAACAGTTGAAAAAACAGATACGGCGGTTACTGACAACCCTTAAAATTACGATATCTTTTGTTTTCATGATCCGATTTTGATAAAATTATGCCTATATGTTGACCCAAACTTTTCTCATGTTTCCTGTGAAAACCGCATGAAGATTCGTCGATTAGTTTTGAAGATTGAAGGGACCAGCGAGAGACCTACATTTACAGATTTATTATTAGTATAGATTTCAGACAACACCATTACAATCTCCATACAAAACGCAAACAAAGAAAGAAAGAAATATCTGAGAGAGTGAGAGGGCGATATCAATTTTACGATATACCAGAGAAATTAATTATATCGTAGCAGAGACAGTATTATAATAATAACAAATAATTACTTCTTTGAATGCTCATAGCTTTTTGCGGACTACATTGCATATTCTTGACTGTATTTTATCATAGAAATTCATATTATTATGTTAGTATCACAACATTGTTCGTCGAGATGGCACTGTTTTAAGTTCTAAGTCATGTACATGTACTCAGAGAACCCCAACAACAGGGTACTCGTCCAATCTTTGCAGTGCCTCGTCATATCAAGACCATGCCTAGAAAACAGTGCTGGAAGCCATCCAAGGATCCTCACCTCGGTGGGATGTCCTGGGTCATCGAAAAGAAGTCCAGGGTTAGGGATGCTTCTTTCTGGGTTCGGTACTGTGAAAAGTGAAACTCCACACCCGAACTAGCAAGTAGAGACTATTGTTGGTTATTGGGATAATGGTTTATGACGCTGACACCGTCGGCCGCGGCGGACCAGGCGAGCGCATTGAGGCGCTATGCTCCGTTGCCCGAGGCCGTTCCCCGTCGGGGGTTCGAATCGCCCCTCGGATGTTTTTGTTGTCTTTAGTATAAGTTACTTCATAAGTAGTTTGCAGGTTTAGGGACTGATGACCCCTCAGTTAAATCCCATAAGCATTAAAAACATTTCAACATTTGGCACCGTAGACCTGCAGAAGCCCCTAGGAGCAAGCTTTGCGACCAGGCGTATCTTCTCTGGATCCCGTTTCCAAACACTGTTGCTTCGCCGTTCAGTGCATGAAGTTTTCAGACGATGACGACATCTCCACTTCTGACAGAGGCAATGAAGAGACGCAGAAAGCACAAATTGTTGCAAGATGCCAAGTAGCAAGGCCGTCTACCCCTTTTCAGCCATACCAATTGTAACATGATGGGCCCAACCGTCAGGGCATTCCAGCGTGGAATTCACTATAGCGGAGCACATATTAGTGGCCGGAATATCCTACATATGTAGGGAGAAACTGTTCGTAAGCATTTGGGTGAAATAAACGAACGCGAACGACAAGACGCAATAACGAGATGAAAACATTACTATGACACTGACGAGGGAACTGCAACATTGGGAAGCCCCATGAGAACAGCTGCAGAAACGCAAGAGGTCATCTGTCAGCTAACACAGCTTCTAATGACCTCCAAAGATAATCCGGGGTGCATGCCCGCACGGAAGGCCTGTGAAGACGCCGCCAGGCTGATGACCATTAAGGGAACAGACGTTTTCCCGTAGTTGTATTAATGACAAAAATGATGAAATGAAATCAAGCAATTAACCTTAAGTACTTACGACAGTAACAAACAAAAAAGGTTTTTATAAGGAAGTATTAAACGTGATGTGTTCTAGTTAATGCAGTGTAATATATTCTGGTTTTTGTATGATTTTTCTTGTCCGAGTTATTCCTTTGGATTCGTGCGATAGGGGAGGCAGACGTGTGGGATATATTATCTGCGGATTATTTTGCCATCATTTCTGTAAATCTTGCAAATTCAGACATATAAATCAATTTCCTGGATGAAATAGGCAATAAAGCAGATTTAAGAGTTTCTGTAGAAAAAAAAATAAATTCTGACAAACATAAAATATATTTCAGATATGCTAGTAAAAGGGGTTGGGCAGATACTGGGGGTAAATAAATTTAAATATTTGAGAGATATTATGCAGGAATATTGCTTAGAAAAATTCGCTGTAGAAGAGTACGTAAAATGGAGTGAGCATACACTACGCTTGTCCGTCCATTTTTTGAGTATTGCTGCCCAGTGTGGGATCCTTATCAGGTGGGTTTGACGGATGACATCGAAAGAGTTCAAAGAAGGGCGGCTTGTTTCGTATTGTCACGATACAGGGGAGACAGCGTTACGGAAATGATACAGGATCTGGGATGGGAATCATTACAAAAACGGCGCTTATCGCTGCGGCGTGGGCTACTTACGATACTCAAATCGCCAACATTCTGAGGCGTCTCAGTCCCCACGTTTTTGTATAAACCACAAGTTAGCGTATGGCGCTCGTCGAAAGGTAATTGGTAAACTTTGACAGCGTTCCACCGAACACCTCCAAAGTTGAAAAATATATGTCAGATTTCATAGAAAGAGGGAAGATGAGATGAACTGCAGAGGCGGAATGGACGGAGAGGTGACGAAGAGATCAAGTGGAGGGGGTGAAAGAGCTGGATCCAGAGAAAGGAAGGAGGAGATGAGCAGATGGATGGGGATGTAAGAGACCGACAGTGAGGGAGGGAGGGAGTGAGGCACAAAGACAGAGAGAGAGAGAGAAAGAGAATAAGACACATAGGAGAGAAGGGGAGAGAGAAAGGGAGGAAGGGAAAGAGAGATATGATTCTAGGGAAGACGGACTGCAAAACTAAGGAATAATTAGTTATCCAAGGGACACCGGAATTTCATCTACTCAGCAATTAAAAATGGAAGATATCCATTGAAGTATTTCTACTCCCCTTACACACGAGGTAGGGCGAGGTTCAATATGTTTGAATGGCCTCCATCAAGCCATTGAATTTCTGTTACAACATTTATAATGCAATTTGTAGTTTTAGTGCCCACAGTTGCATAAATAAACATGTTGTAACTGAGTCCTTATTGGACGCGTGCCAATCGTGCGGAGTTGCAGACGCTGTGCCCAGCGGTATCGCTTGTCTACGCAGAGCCGTCAGCTAGCCGCGGGCGATTCCCGTCACGTTGTCCTCGTTACGGGCGCGGCGCCGTCCACAGCCGCCTTCTGATTCCCGCCTGCGTGCGTCAGCTCTACTCCTCCACTGGTCCAACGTCGCCGCGCGCCGTTGCCTCGCTGTCGGCGAGAACACCTGCTGCTCTCTTCACCACGGAAGAATTATGTCCACTTTCATTCAATAAGTTCAAATCTCTGTAAATGTGTGAGACTTAACTAGTGAGGTTACCAGTCCCTAGGCTTATAAACAACATTAACTAACCTAAGGGAAATTCAGACGTTCATGCCCATCGGAGGTCTCGAACCTCCGACGGGGAGCAACCGCGCGTTCCACAGAAAAAGGCACCTTACAGCACTCGGCCATTCCACCGCGGTCCAGCTTCATTGAATGGAGAATTTTTTATAAGGAAAGCAATTAGCAGCCCAGCAAACCTATTTACGTTGCTTAATAGAAACTACGTTTCCCTTCTCTTTATTGGTCATGAAAACAGAACCTGACAAGTAGCACGACAATCACCTAGGCAGCCTGAATTTGCGTTCCATATTGCAACATACACCAGTACCCCAAATACCAGGACGTCTAGCACTGATGCGTTCCTGTATTGGGCGTAGCATTCTGTCCCGTAGATCAGTGTTTTACAACCTGTACGCCGCGATGAACAGGAGGGTCACAAAGTCTTGCTCAAGGGGTCGACGTCACGGGAGGGCTACTTGTACCATAAAGTAACTAGGGGTTCAGAATGTCAAAGTGAAATTTATTTAATGTTTATGTGACGGAGTCTCTTGTGTAATATTGATTATTATTTGAATAGATCTAAGATTAACTAATAATACAGTGTATCAACTATGAAAAAGCCTGTAAACTGTTTGCAGAAACCAACGTGTAGGTGAAAGACTATTACACAATAAGCAATTCGGAAAAATTTCAAGCAGATCTACCTGTTTACAATTTATGTATACGGTGGGATCTTCCGGACTACGCTTGTCCGTCCTTTTCTGGATTATTGCTGCCCAGAGTGGGATCCTTATCAGGTGGATTTGACGGAGGACATGGAAAGAGTCCAAAGAAGAACAACTCGTTTTGTATTGTCACGTTGCAGGGGAAACAACGTTACGGAAATGATGCAGGATCTTGGATGGGAATCATATAAACCAACGGCTTTTATCGCTGCGGCGTGGACTACTAACGAAACACCTATCGCCAACACTTACCTCCGAATGCGAAAATATATTATTGATTCAGACTCACAAAGATAGAAAAGTTCATCGGAATAAAATACGAGAAATCAGAGCCCGAAAGGAGAGATTCAGATGTTCTTTCTTCCCGCGTGCTATTCGAGAATGGAATAGAAGTAGTATAAAGGTAGTTCGATGAACTCATGAGGAGTGTGTTCTTAGAATCCTTTTACTTGGAACGGGATCGCAAATTCTAAAAGGTTGAGAAACAATGCACAAGATCATCAACGGATTGTCAGTCCACTTTATCACACTACTCATTGGCGTTTCGGCATAGATTTCTCAGATTGATTGGTGTATCCTCTTGTTCTTAGAATCCTTTTACTTGGAACGGGATCGCAAATTCTAAAAGGTTGAGAAACAATGCACAAGATCATCAACGGATTGTCAGTCCACTTTATCACACTACTCATTGGCGTTTCGGCATAGATTTCTCAGATTGATTGGTGTGTCCTCTTGTTCGAAACCGTCATTTTCAATACATATAACTCATGATCTATAGGTTTCATGTCTGAAAAATATGTTGGCCATTCTAATTTTGGAACATCATTATCATAAAGAAACGCATTCAACAAGATATGTACGTTGAGTGTGAATATTGTCGACCATTAAGACGAACCCCTAATCCAAATGGCACCCTTATGTTTGCCCTATACTTCAAAGGATGTAATGCCTGATCCGAATGGCTCTTTAATTGCTATCTGCTACCACCATTGGCGTTCGGTGGCTCCATACAATGCTACCCGAAAACATCATTAACGACCACTCTCATTTGGAGGGAGCAAGTTAATTTTTGTCTTCACCGTTTAACTAACATAGAAAACACTATAGATGGTGAAATATAGATAGGTTTCCTGACAGTTATTTCAGATCAATGTTAGATGCATGCGGCGGAGGGGGGCGACGAGTTTTAGCGCGTCCTACGAATTAGTGGCAGTTCCGGGCACTAAACTTGAGGGACCTAACTCTGTCAATGCCAGCGGTCAGGAACAGCAATAACTGCGAAGTGCACTGTAATTCGGCGAACGTGTCGTTAAATTACCAGGAGAGTAGGTGTGTGCTGCGGTGGAGCGGCCGACCATTCCAAGGCGCCTAGTTGCGGCGTGCACCGCTTCTCGCCATCTAGGATTTGAGTCATCCCTCGGCCATGGCACGTATTTGTTGTTCTTAGCATTAGTTAGTTTTAGCAGTTAGTCAGCTTAGGGACTGATAACTAGAGTAGTTATGTCCCATATATTTACAAACATTTGAACTTTGAACAGCAGGTGTCAGGCCACATTCCGTTGTTTTTAGCGAGCAGGCATCCATGCTCGACTCATGGACGAACCCAAGTCTCCATTCGGCAAACGTAGTCCTCTCTCTTGTAATTATGACGGCTGTATTCAACACAGTGTCTTTGATCACCGAATACTATCTTTTTATGATGATTTTCTTCCCCGTGTACGTTTATGTCAAACAATACCAGGTCAAAAAAAGCATAAGTGAGAAACATTTTCTCTTAAATGGCTTTATTGAGAGAGGCACTTACAGTTACCCACGTTCACTACAATCGTCCGGTTGTGACCTTTTACCAAATGTCCAGAAGGCATCGTATGGCATTTGCGCGTTTATTTCTCGTACTGACCGCCTATCGCACAGACCAGAGAGCGTGTACTGAGAGAGAGAGAGAGAGAGAGAGAGAGAGAGAGAGAGAGAGAGAGAGAGAGAGAGGATGGATGGGGGGGGGTGCACTGCTCCTTATACCGTGCATAATAGGCAAATGTGGTCGCCATTTTTTGCCCAAACGCCGACTGGATGTTCTTGCACTTGATTATCACGATACATGAAATGAGACCCGCAAAATAGTATACATTTCAGCTTGCTATTTGCTATAACTGTCTTAGTGAATTAAAATCTTGTATGATATAGAGCACTGGCCATTTTTTGCAACGTTTCGAAAAAAAATGGGTACAGACTTGGGAAAAAAATCGCAACGACGTATTTTATGGCTCACTAAAGGTATCTGTGTAGTTTTATGATTTTCTTTTTTTTTCCAGAAATATGGGAAAATATTAATAACAGTATTAATAATAAAAATTATGGACAATACGATTACGCCCAAGGAGGTTAGAATAAAGGGAAATTGCACTGTCAATGCCGAGCACAGACGTCACTTGAAGCCTGTCGGCCATCTTCGTCAGTTTTGGAATGCTATTTTTCCGTTAAAACTGTGCATTAAGCAACCCTCTTCCTGTTAATGCACTGAACTGACAGTCACTGCAGAGTATGTACTTTCAAACAATATGCCTTCTTGAATAAATAGTAAGAAATACCATAATATATTTGAAAACTTAATTTTTAATGAGTAATTTGCACTCTCTTAACTCGTTGTACATCACGGCAAAAGCGTCGGACGTTTTATTTCTGTTTTAAGTGACATAAAACATCAGGTCTACAATGCGAACACTTCTCCAAAACTTAGCAATATGGCGGAGGCAGGCTTCACTTTTTCAGCTAAGGGCGTCTCCCTCTATTCTAGCCTCCTTGATTATGCCTCTACTATTGTGATAATATGTTTGCACTCAACACGGAATATTCCCTCTGACCGTATTTTAACAAACAGCCGCATATTATTTGATATTTGAGTTTAGGTTTGACAAACATACGACTTTTTTTAAAATTTTTACGTCTTTAAACTATTATTTTAATATATCCCCCTCATTTTCATTATCATTTTCCGTTAAAATATGTGAACCTTACTTGCGTAGAAGTTTGTCTTATTTTTCAATTTCATTTTCTTTGCCGTTACTGGTTTACGTAAAATCAAGTGACAGTGTCAAATCGTCGTTATTTCTGCAATCATCTCTGAAACGATTCGAGTTACGGAAACAACAGAGCAAAGTTATAGAGAATCATCTCCTCTAAAAATTCGCTTATTGAATTTTCGTGTTAGATGACTGGTTAACCCGTTACTTTTATTTAAATTTTGAGGTGTCAAAAGGCGATTGCGAAGTCCCAATTAAGGCGTTACTACCGTAAACTAAAGTGGGCCAAAATAAGTTTTACATTATTTCAAGCGTTATGATTTTATAGCTTCCTGCCAGCATATTCGTTGTTAAATAAAGTGTCCTCTAAGTTTAATACAGTCTTCTCTTTAGCAGCAGAATATATAATAGATGGGATCATTATGCTGCAACAGTCTCATTCCGGGGAAGTCCAAGGGACATATTTCTGTAACCGTGTTTGTGAACACTAAGGAATGAAATCGTGCTGAAACAATTTCGCAGCAGCTTGTTTCCGGAAATAAATCTTCTGTTATAACGATGACTCGTTTTTCATGCGATTACTAATTAGATGTATAAGATTACATACAGTCCGGGGTTCGTTAACCTACATTCCAGTTCGAGGAACGTAATTCAAATAAAGGTAAAGAAAGAAAATTAATCACGGTGCCATGCGAACTTCCGACATCACGATGTGCATTCTAGAACGCAACCAACTGAGCGACACGTGGCATTAAACATACAGCTAGAATTATTCCTACATAACTAGTTGAAAACCCGGCGTAACACGGGTGCTTACTTATCAAAGTCTAAAGTTATTCAATCTCTCCGTCCCCTTTATTCCTCTGTCCACCTTTTCTTTCCTTCTGTCTCTGTCCATCTCCTCTCTCTCTCTCTCTCTCTCTCTCTCTCTCTCTCTACATCTCCTCATCTTTCCCCTCTGTCTTCTGTGTTCACCTCCTCCTACTCATCTCTGCCCACCATTTCTCTTTTCTCTGACAGTCACCTTCTCGTCTATCTGTGACCTTCTCCTCCAAATCCTCAAGCCATTGTGTTCTCCATCTGTACTAAATTATAAAACTCTCTTGAACCAGATGGTGATCAGTGATGCGGTGTCTAAGTTTATTGTCGTTGTGGTCTTCATTCCTGAGACTGGTTTGATGCAGCTCTCCACCCTACTCGATCCTGAGTAAGCCTCTTCATTTCCTCATAAGAACGGTAACCTACATCCATTATAATTTGCTTACTATGTTCATCTATATTCGAAGTTTATTGAAAGTACATCTCCGTCATGAAATCAGGTAGATCGTGATCTTCCTTTTCTATTTAAAGTTAAAATTTCATCAAAGTCAGAATAAAAGCGTTTATTTTTCGTCATGTTCTTAAACAATCCTCTGCAATGCACCATAGAAATTTTGCGTACACAGTCATTTTCCTTCTGTTTTGATTATCAAGTGTGCATACTTTCATCGCAATCGCATGAAGAATGTTCAAATGTTTCTTAAGCTTAAGGGACTGAACTGCGGGGTCATTAATCCCTAAACTTACAAACTACTTATGAACTACCTTACACTAAAGACGACACAAACATCCATGCCCGAGTGGGGATTCAAACCCCCGACGGCGGACGGCCGTGTGCACCGCAACACGGCTCCCCAGTACGCGTGGCAAATCCGCAGCGGCCAATCGCATGAAGAGTACTGCAGCCCACAAAATAGGAATGAACTTAATGCAGCAGTTTGTCCAATGGTCACAGTACTTATTACGTATCTCCTAAACTGTGCGTCATACAATAGAATACTTTTTATATACATTTATTGGCATAAGGGATACTCTCTAAAACATATCTTACTAATATATTTAGTACCAAATAAATAATAAATTTCAACGTCATTCATAATGTGGTAATTTTCACAAGTCAGTGTTAAATGACGTAATATTTCCTGAACTATTTGTCGTCCACTGATATAACTATGTGTGTAACCTTCAAGAAAGTGTAATCAATGTGTTGACAAAATTTTATCGCCGTCAGGTGAACGGTAC
The DNA here is from genome assembly GCA_026315105.1 of Locusta migratoria. NCBI lineage: Eukaryota > Metazoa > Arthropoda > Insecta > Orthoptera > Acrididae > Locusta > Locusta migratoria. The sequence continues at coordinate 365,652,288 of CM048748.1, forward strand.
GGCAGCGTATAAAATAATAACAAACAAAGAAATATTGTGCTCAAAACATTAATGCCATTTTCATTTATAAATTTCGAGTGAGAAATATCCTGAAGTTGCATGACTTAGACTGAAGAGTTTGGCACGTCAATTTTTTGAAGAATTGGGGATCATTTTACATTAATTACTGTGTCCAACCGAAAAGGATGAAACATGTTACTCTACGATTCTAAATTTGATCATCTCTGTGTTGCATGGAAATACGTTATATTTCAGTCAATTCCTTCCTCTTAAATGCACCTTTCAGAATGCAGATATATCTTCAGGATGATTTACTAGTAGCGATATACATACGTAACACATGTTTGTAAATCTATCAGATCAAACTGCGTGGTCATTAGTCCGTATACATATGTAACAAACGACACCGCGGTTAGATAAATACTGCATTGATTCAGTCACAAAATAAGCTCTTGTTTAACGTAATTTCTAAGCTCAACCGTGTAAATTAGACTGAAGTGCTAAAGCAACTGCTATAGGCATGCGTATTTAAACACAGAGATATGCAAACGCTCAGAGGATGGCGATGTGGTTGTTATGGTCTACAAGACAATACGTGCATGGCGCAGACTTTCCTTCGGTTACTGCTAATACAGTGGCAGTTTATCACTATATAACCAGCGCATAAGAGACGGGGAACAGCATATACGAGGTAGCGATGAGGTGAGAACTTTACCGGTGACGATTTTACAAGTGCACCGTTAATATCGGTAACAGGGTACAAAAACCTCTCCGACAACAGTGTGGCCATAAAAAGAGACTGCAAGAACGGGCCTGTGAAGCATACACGGCTGCAGGGGAAAGCAATCTATTTCTACAAACATACAGAGAATGGAGAATGAAACGCCGGCCGCGGTGGCCGAGGAGACTGAGGCGCTCCAGTCACGGTCTGCACGGCCACTACGGTCGGGGGTTCGAATCCCCCCTCGGGCATGGATATTTGTGCCGTCCTAGTTCGTAAGTAGTTCATAAGTAGTTTGTAAGTAGTTTAGGGACTGATGACCCCGTAGTTAAGTCCCATAGACTCTACAAACATTTGAACATTTGAATTTTTTTGGAGAATGAAACCGTGTACTTCCATCAAGTACCCATTATTTACGTCAGATCTACCTTCTAAATTCAAGAGACTGCAGTTTCCAGTGAGAGATGCGTTTTCTGTAACGATTAATAAACCACAGGGTAATCTATTAAATACTATGGAGTGGATTTGACGTTTTCATAATACTCACACAGACAAGTTTATGTCACTTGCTCAAGGGTGGGAGATAAAAGAATTTATTCATATTTCATAATACTAGATAAGTAACAACAAATATTTATAGCCAAGTTTCGAATTAAATGTATGTATGCCTGTAACATACAATTTGTATTTTCATTACTATCTTTGTTTGCGTGGATACTGCACTTATAATTTTGTACATTATACATGATCGTCTTATTTCTTATATATTCCCCCAGATATATAACATATACTTAGGAAAGAGGAGATAGACACAGAAGGAAGTGATAGGAGGAGTACTAACTGAAGACAGGAATGAATAAATACCCGAGCAACGCCGAGTTTTAAGCTAATTATCAAATAAATTGTAAATATCGAAAGCGTGATGGTGAATATGGTGCAATAACATTATAATAATTATTTAGAATTTTAATCGACTGTTTTCATACCTTTATTAGCAATATTAACTACAGACAATAACATAATTGTAAACTGAATTTTTCATTTAGAACCTGCAGTGTCGCATTCCCACTAACGTATGGTTCTGTCTTATCACAATGCACGTTGTTATAAAGATACAGAAATTTTTCTTATATAAATTTTTGACAATATTTGAGGAAGATATTAGATATTCATTTGAGCAGAAACTATGATTTCATTGCCACTGGCATTAAAGGGAAATATCATGAGTTGAATACTTCAGTTTGTGTTACAGACTTAGTTCAAGAAAAACTGTCCATAGAGGCATGTTCTTTTTATTCCGATATCATTTTTACATTCATTTCCGTATCAATTTGATTATAACGTCATTGTAATTCAGTGGGCCTTTGATTCGCTATAGGAGATAGCCGCTTCACCCAAACTAGCAGCATTATTCCAACGCTATCTAGGGATCAGTTGGTCATAGATACGTGTCCCTCTGTTTTCACAGCAATGAGACAGCTGATTCATCCACTGATATAGGTTGTAAAATAAGTAAATTTTCGTTTGTAAGCACACCCCGTGTGTTACGTACACCTTTCTTTTCAAGTTGCTTTGGTATAGACATAAATGAATATACTGCGTAGAAGACATGAAAATTTATTTTATTTATTTTAACTACCGATAAAGTGAGACATATTGATGGAATTTTCTAAACATACTACCTTGTGCATCAATAAGGTACCCTGTATGGGAGCCCTGCGACTGACAGACGGTATCAGATATCAGAAGGAAAAAATGGGCAGTTGTTTTAATTGAATCAGTACTTACACCAATATAAGTAATCTCATGAAAATGTTAGTAAATGTGGAACACGAGAGAAGAAAACTTTCGAAGTAATACTGATGGCATTTAATTTTATTTCCTGGTGTTTCTATCGGAAATGACTACACTCTACACTAGGACGAGTTTAAACACTTCCTTCGGCGTTCGTGCATTCCTAATCTGTAATATTAAGTGTGTCTGTCGTTTGTACACATATCGCTTTTTACATGTTGATTTAAAAGGGCAGCTAGAACGTCTAACATCAAATAGACTCCACGCTTGCATTGTGTTGATGGCTTCATTTGGCGTCTGCTATGTAGCAGATGCCAGTTACACGCCCATTGAAGTCATCAGTAAAATATTTCCATAACAAGCAGAATATCTATCTAGTGTTTACTACCAAATAAAGTAGTTAGTTCAATGAACAGCTTTATCACGGTATACTCTCATGCAAATCCTCGTCAGTGATATGGATCAGTAATTCTTTCTCAGGTATTGTCGTGGCCTGTCAAACTCAACTTGCGTTTCGCTATACAACACCATACCCCATGATTGGTGAACTATCTGAACTAGAAATTTGCCTTTGATGTGTATTTTGAATGCCTTTACTACACTGGGATATCTACTTCCATGGCACTGATGCTGACTGCTTTTCTTGCTTAGATTTCTGGAGAATGTTCGGTTGTGGAATTTCAGAAAAACATTGTACATTATTATATAAGTTTTCTAGTGCTATCGCACAATGAGTATTTGGACATATTATTACGAATGATACTGCAAATAAACACAAGAATGTTTTTATCGCCATGCAGTGGATGCCGGTTACAATAATTTCTGGATTTTAATACAGATATAAGATGGATTGGTAGAAATGAGCATCCCAATACTCGCACTCACAGGGATTCTATTTCCATGATGAAATTAAGATCCTCACAGAGATTGTGAAAGCCATTCAGCAAAAGAATATAATTTCGGCAACCGATAATGACTTCATTTTGTGATAAAGTGGGATTTCGAAGCTGTCAAATAATTTTGAAATTTCATTATGGATGTTCCTTATTTAGGTAAGAGCCACCGGTTTCAATGGTAAATCATTTTGAAGTGACATCAGAGCAAGATCAGTTCCTTATGGGCATATCTTGCTCTGATGTGACTTCAAAATGATCTACGAACTAAACCGGTAGCTCTGACCCAAATAAGGAACAGCGAGCAACTAAAATGACATTTCAAGATTACGACGTTTTGATATTGAGATTTTAAAAGTGATTTGTCATCATTATACATGATAAAGTGCCAAATAACTTACGGATCTTAATATAAGCGGGTTGGAACAAATAGTGGCAACTATTTATTCACAACTGATACAAAAGCGTTACATGTTTGAACCTATTACTGTCCTTCAAAGTAATCACCAGCGTTGCATGGAATCCGTTGCCATCGATGGAAGGAGTAGAATACCGTTTTCACAGTCTGTTCTGTTGATAGTACTATTGGAGCTGTCTACAGCCTGTAGAATCTTTGGAATAGTTCTGAAACGAAGGCAAGAAGTGATTCCTTCATCTTCGGAATCAAATCAAAGTTACGAGAACTTAAGTCCTGGGAGTATGGTGGATGATACAGTACTTCCCAGTCCCATCGACCGAACAGAGCAACCACAGCTTATCTCCAGCGCATTGTCGTGCACAATGATGAGTCGGTTGCGAAGAAATGTTGCCGCTTCTTTCTGGTCGCCGATGATGGTCCAAAATCAAACAGTAATACTGTACATTGACGGTCTGCTGTGGAGATACGTAATTCGTTGGGACAACACCATCACAGTCGTACACGATAATTACCATAACTTTCACCGTACTGGGGCTCTGACGCACTTTCGACTGTGTCGGCGAGCCATAATGACGTCATTCGTTGTAATGGCCTTTCAGTTTTGGCTCTTAATCCAACTCACCGTTACGTTAGACCGCACGCTCACAAGTAACTGTATTTCACTGGATTGTGCAAACGCCGAACACGTGGGACGGGCCAGTCCATTTGTTTGGAGGTAAGGTAGGTATGTCAACAACGTTTGCTGTCAGCGACAATAGTACATTATATTAAATAGTGTCTCCACAGCAGTGTTCCCACTATTTCAGTTCCAACCCTGAAGGCGTCACCTACTTACTGATAGATATATTTATTATCATCAAAGAAATTGTTTTCCATTTAATAGCCAATGGATGTACAAAATAAAAGAAACACTAAATTTCAGACTTGGCGAAGGTGAAACATGTTATCTAATGAAACTAAGGAAATGGAATAAGAAATGAACCATTACAAAGGTACCAGATCGGTTAAAAATCGTTATGGCCACAACTCAACTGGAAGTCTATGATTGGTCAGGTCGCAGGTAGAGGAATCCATTCTTCTAAAATTTTACAAGAGGCTCCATTTCTATATAACGGTCATAAAGTAGTGGCTATAATTCGAAGCTCTAACCAACAAATAGTTTTACTCTCCCCCATGCACCGAACGAAACTTTATGTAGTCAGTAACCTTCATCTTGTTTTCAAGGTCAAGTGTACAAAATTTAATCATCATCGGAGCAAAACTGTGGATTTTGGCGAAATCCATAAGTACCCTCCACCATGCCCTGAACGAAATTTTATGTAGACAGTGTCCTTCTTGTTATGAAGTTCAATTGTCCAAACTTTCATCACCATCTGTGCGAAGATATAGATTTACACGGACACAATGAAAACGCACTTTCACTTTTTCTCTAATTTTCCAAAATATGGAACAAAACCTGTTTAAGAACCTTCCCCATGTAATTTTGTGTACGTGTAGCAAATTTCACGTTATTTGGTTGTCTGGATCTTGAGTTATAAGAGAACAGACAAACAGACAACAAATGCGTCTTTTAAGTATAGAGATAACATTCACTAGTAACTTTTGGAATCCAGATGCTTTATAATAATGTTTGCAATTGAAGTATCCGGGCCTCTATATATATATATATATATATATATATATATATATATATATATATATATATATATATATATATATATATTGAATGTGCACTTCTAAATCCCTGCCGACATCCCAATTGACATTTTCCATCGTAGAATTAATTGTAAATGAAGAGGTTATTTTACTTGCTGCAGCTGCGATATTCCGTGATAATTTAATATTTCATGGTAAGCGCGGAACATTATTAGCCTCATTATATGTAAGTTTTCAAAAAGCATTCAAGAAATTTTGGCAACATCAGCCGCTGCCGCAAGTGAAGTTTTACCGACATTATACAGATACATCATCATGAAAAATAACGTATCGATTTTCGATTATAATTTCACAAGAAGCTAATAAAACTAACACAATTCGTAAGGCGCTTTGCCATAGATGCATGCAAGACGAAAATCATTTGTATACTTAGCCATTAAGAGAGGAGAAAGGAAGCAGATGTTTTCATATCTGTATCTCTGATTACGCTTTATATTCTCCGGTTGCAAAATAAGTGAGTGTTGAAAATTGAGGTGGTACCAACTTCTGCCTTGCGTTCTGGTCAAGTGCTGTGGTAAAAATACGACACTAAAGTAACAACTTTTCGTGGAAACGCATTTTATATTCGCTCATGTTTAATGGTTAATTTTAAGTAAAATAGATCATAATATTACCAGTGGAAATCAAAACAACATAGAAACGAATTCTGAACAAAACGTTGTTCATGTGCGTCGTTATTTCACTTGATTTTATGTAACAGTAAGTTTGTGATAGTTTCCAGCAAATAACACATAATTTCAACCAATTCCTTAATTTTTAATTTCTTCATTTTATGTAGGTACGACGAGCGAAATACGAGGCGCGCATAGAGATAGTGCGAGGAGGAGATTGAAGATGGATGAAAGGATAGGGAGTGACGAACAGAGGGCGATGATTAGATGGAGGGAGGTTGAAGACGTAGATACTGGGGAAGCAGGAAACAGACATAACGGATGGGAAACAGATGGAAAGAATGTAGAAAACAATAGGTTTTTACTAACTTGGTCCAGAGACGGTAAACTGAATTGTATGTTTGTGGAGAAAAAGAACAACAAAAACAGTAATCTATCTTAAGGGGTTCAAAACAATGTGTATCTGTGAAGCTAACACTTCGTTTTACATGCTGTACAGGCCACTGGAGCCTAACGAACGAACGATATTGATATGATTGAAGCATTCTCTCGTTATTGTAGGTTCACATGAGTTACAGTATTTCCATTTCTGTTTATTTCATATGAGAGTGAGCCACAACGAAGTGTGGCCGGGTTATATATATATATATATATATATATATATATATATATATATATATATATATGTGTGTGTGTGTGTGTGTGTGTGTGTGTGTGTGTGTGTGTGTGTGCGCGCGCGTGTGTGTGTGTGTGTGTGTGTGTGTGTGTGTGTGTGTGTGTGTGTGTGTAAGCCGTAGCACCAACTGTGTTTTTGTTTTAGTTATTTTTTGGACGTCAGATCCATATCAGTTTGCCTTTGGATCATTTGAGAAGTCTTGGTAGTTGTGGAAGATTTTTAGAGCTTTGTTGTCGATCCTCTGGAATAAATGGCTCGAAACGGAAATTATACAAAGAGTTGTATTTCTTTCGTCTTACTAATGTGTCCACAGAATAATATTGCACGAAAGTAGATAAGCCCTTAGCTACGACGAGATGGAGGGTAAGTACTATAGGATCTAGTTATATGTCACACTGGTATTAAATAGTGTGTTCACGATCATTCAGAAAAATTCAGCTTAGTTCAAACGCAGCAAAACCGTAACAATATGTATACTTAATTTATATGTTATATTGTTCTCTCAAGCTAAATTAAAAAAAAAAAAAAATAAAGTAACTGACTGGTGTTTCGCGTGAAATTAGACGCCTTGCATTGTTTGTGCGTGTTAGCTTTACTTTGAGAGAGACTTTTCACGTTATATACAATCATGTTTTGGGAAAAAAATATGAGGATTACATTTCTGTCTATTTAATTTAAGGGGTTGTTATTAGAAACTTACTGTAATTTTAACTTTCTGTAATTCTAATGAAAATCGAATTAAACACAGACAAAATACTTCTATGCATATGTACAACCACGTAAACAATTATTTTAGGCACCTTAACTGCCTAAACTGAAACATTGGAAATGATCAAAAGGAAGACTATTTTGTTGATACGTTTACTATAAAAGTAAATAAGGCAATTTATGAAAATCAGATCACATCTATTTTTAAAACTTCATTCGCTCGTAGGAAATTACTGGTCTCATTCTAGTTCTTTTCGCGTCTATCCATACAATATTACCGCATCACTAATATATAAAGCAGAGTGTGCGCGTGTGTGTACGTTTTGCATACAAATTTGTTCCAATCTTTATGAAATTTTGTAAGCTTAAATCCATGAGGACGGTCGCCGTAAGTGTAAGAATCACATACGATATACAGTTCACGAGATATGACGTCATAAACAATCAGATGCGCAAAAAAGTGCTGCATTTTGCGACAATGCTGCTCATTTTCTCCTAAACCATTGGAGAGATTTCAACAAAATTTGGTACACACATTCCTTATCGTGAGGTAACAATTTTTGTAAGGTTACGAATCACATACGGCACATGGTTCAAAAGATATTACGTCATAACGAATATAAATCGCAAAAAATGCCATATAATGCGGCGAGACTTTCGAAATACACTGTATGAGAATGACAGTACTTAGCGCCTTGCAACAAACCTTAAGCATAATTTCAAACCTTTATTAAACTTTTTCTCGCTGGCAACCATAGTAAAATGATGAAAGGAAAAAAGTTTCTCGCTTACTACTTTCCGCTGTTTATGGAGTAAAACTACGGCTCTCGGTATGATGTTACAATTTATAATTTGTACATTACAAATTGTAGCCGCAGGAAATTTTACAGACAGTATATACACGTATAGTTGAATGTACCTTTTAAATTGTATCACAGTATGACACGGAGTTCATGAGATATGAGCACAGAAGCAGCAACGTTCATGGAAAACCGCCCCATCACGCACCAAGTTTTAATCTACTTCGTTACTATTAAGTTTTTAGAGACATACAGACCTTTTAAAAATGGATATATGTCTGTAAAATGGGAGGAAGAAATAAATAAATACCAGGGCAGCGCCGGGTTTTCACCTAGTAACTTATATTCGACAATTATATGGTATTTTCGTAAAGCTAAAATTTGAGCGTTACTGCTGTCTCAGTGTACAAAGCAAGACACGTATACTTTACAGAATCGCACCTCGAGAAGCAATAGCTACAGTAGCGCCAGAGGAAAAGAAATAGTAAAAAAACTCGCCTAACAATTAGGTAACTAAAGATCTGAATCGGACTGTCAATATCGAGAAATTTTTCTGCCCAAAAACGCATTTGGCTGAGTATTTCCAATATTGACAATACTAAAATACTATTGAACATATGAGCACCTGATATTCTGATGACGGTAAGTGCCTGTCGTCTACTAACATTATGCATCAGACTTCCCCCAGAAGGCGGGAAGCAATGAGCTTGGCATATTGGCATACGTAAATATGCATACGTATTCGCGCTGCTGGGAATTTTTGCGAATGTACGAGGCTGAACGCAGAAAAAGCATCGTGTTATGTGCATTACCACGTAAATCCTAAAACACTGACTTCGCATTATAATGCAATCATGAATTAATATCGCAACTGCGTTATATCATGCTGATTAACGATCTATGTATAATTTGTCATTACCTTCTCATTACATTTTAAAAAACATATTATACATAAAGTTCATTTACAAAATCATATTGTACCATATACAGTACTCATCATTTAACTTACAGGCTTCAGCTGAACAGGCTACGTGAATGAGACTGCTACTGAAGATTTCATGGTTTGCCAGTTGGTTTGTTAAGGGAGCTATAGTATTGAGAATTCTTCCATCTTGCTGAAAATTTTCTGTATCGAAGCAATGCAGTGGAGGTTCATTAATTGGAAAAAGTAGATTAGAAAGTGTCGTAATTTTTAAACGATTTCTCTGATCAGTCAGTGTTAGATTCAAGGCACTAAATCCGCATGCACATTCAGCTGTAGGTACAGGTATAACTTCTATTGCTTTCAAAAGTTATTTCACAGAAGTGGGAATATGTGGAAGATTTCCTTTATAGATTTGCAAGTCTTTAGTCATGCAGCTGTGCTCCCACTTATTTTAAAATCACCTTACTTACAAAAGCGAGAAATTGACATGTCACCATATAAAACACCTTCATACTCATCTGAACGCCACGATTCTGAATTTAGAACGGCAAAATCCGAAAACAAATCTAAGTCTTCAAAGTGGTTTTTTATACTGTCTACCTATGACTGAAACCATTTCTTCCGAAATTTTTGAAATTTGCTACTTTCATCGACAGATGGTTTCTTAATTAAAACACCTTTCAGTTTTCGACTTTCCTTCAACTCTTGTATTATCATTTTTATTCGCGGGGAGTCATTTTCTTACAGTATTTATAAACTTCTAACAGCAACGTCAATTTCTTGATTCGTTATAAGAACGGAAGAATTTCTGTTTTGCATAATGTTCAAATGTTCAAATGTTTGTATAGTCTATGGGACTTAACTACGGGGTCATCAGTCCATAAACTTACAAACTACTTATGAACTATTTACGAACTAGGACGGCACAAATATCCATGCCCGAGGGGGGATTCGAACCCCCGACCGTATAGGCCGTGCAGACCGCGACTGAAGCGCCTTAGTCTCATCGGCCACCGCGGCAGGCTTTGCATAATGAATGATAATACCTGCCACACGTCTATAGACTCATGAAGCGCAACTAATTCCATTATAACCAACCACTTTGAAAGATGTTTCAGAAAACCTTAATATTCACATGTCGTCTAAGTTGATCAGGAGACATCAACAAGTAGTTTTTGGAAAAGATTGACAAGAGAACTCGGGCTTTCAAGAACAGCTCTGACAGAATCAAAGATATCGTAAATGAAAAACACGATCCAATTTCAATGGCTACGAGGATTATTCTTTAGAAACATCTGGTAGTAGTGTGTGATTTAAAATATAAAGAATTTAAATTAGCCTTTATGTGGCACACATCCGCTCTATCTTTCATAATATCGTCCATTTCGTGGTTCATACAATGCACGACAATTAAACCTTCATGTAAATCATTACTTAGTAGAGTACCTACGCCTTTGTTGATGCACCATCTGCTGCGATACCTACAGGATTGTATTTTAGTATGTCATAATTAATGTCCAAAGTTTCAAGAGATGCTAACACTGCACTGAAAATTAATCCTCCCGTCCCGAATTCTAGTTCTATGATGTCTAAAAAATAGTTACAGGCATCTCCCTCAAAAGACAAAGGTACATATGTTATCAAACAGGTTTTACTGGAAATTGTTGTATTTTCATCCACCATGATACTACAGTTAGTACTCCATCTTACAAGAAAGTGAGCAAGATCATTTTCATTTCTTCTCCTTTAAACATATTGTTATTTTGGCGTGCATTATCAGAATTAAGCCTATTACCAACTGATCGGTGAGTAAAGCTAATACATATGCAGATGTGAACAACGAAGTTGTTGTGATCACTTTTTCTTCAATCGTTTTCTTTTTCCTTTTTTTTGTGTTGTTTGCAGAGACATAAGTTAAAAATGTGCAACCGACATGTACGAGTTTCATGCTTCCCATCTCTACTTGACGAACTTCTGAACACACTGTACATAAGATAGGTTTTCGTCATTTACAGCCAACCACGGCTCATTCTTTTGCCAGGTTCGAAAACGTGATGAAGCAACACAATTTCCTACCATAATTTAAAACTTGCTGTTTTCCATATTCATACCTTTATTCACTCTTTTCAGTTACCAAAGATTCAATGTCTTCCTCTTTTTTAACACCACCATTACCGTTTTGTGTTTTAGATCCACCGTTCACTTCAACACTTATAGCACCATTCAGAAGATACTGATTATAGTTGTTTGCAATAACATCCCGTATTACACTACTCTTGAGGAATAAAGAAATTTTCCACTGTTTGAAAGAAATGCTGAAATTCTGTAGTTCTTGCTACGACGCTCTCGGACACTAACACTACAGAAGCGGCAAGCTACAAAGATCGTAGTATCTGTTGCAAATGCAAGAGAACGGCGCTAATTAATTTCGCGTAAGGCCGAACACGATAGTGGGCAACCCACGTTAAGGTCGACCCACGTATGCCGCGACTAACTAAGCAACACTGCCGGATCCAGTCTTCTGAGAACCACTGCTCAGTTCGTACTGTTTTGGTTTCTGTGGACAACACGTTCGTCCGCACCCTTCCCCAGAGTACCTAACGGTAAACAACCACGCAAGTATTCTATCTGTTAGCTGCTACCCACGCCAACCCACGCCGCCGCCGTGGTCTTTAGCTGTAAATGATTCGCTGCCAAGAGGAGTAGTTGCAACCCCCACGACTTCAGCTCGTGAACCTCAGCGGTACAGCTGCCACACTACTTGTCTGACATGTTCGGAAATAACTGATGGTACACGTTACATGAAAACAACAAATAAACAATGGCTTAGCGTACATTTTAGTTCTTTTAATAGTGTATTAATACTTTCTTTGAATGGCTCAACAAATTTGAATTACATATCAAGTGTTAGATACCCAGTTACTGGGATACAAACATCCCTGATTGGGATGGGTAATATGAAGCCAGTGGTGGGGTTGGTATGATGCAGAGGGGGGAGGGATTGACCCCTCTTCTAAACCGCACACTAAGTCAATAATTCAAATTGTGTGTGTGTGTGTGTTTGTGTGTGTGTGTGTGTGTGTGTGTGTGTGTGTGTGTGTGTGTGCGTGCGTGTTGGTGTGTGTGTAAGAGAGAGAACGTGAGAGTTAGGTCACGTATGATATTATCAATAGGTAATTATACATTTACACATTAGAACATACCACAAGTTAGGGCATATTGTAGTCAATGCTACTGATGCATTCTAGTTATTTTGGTGAGGAGAAGAGAACATTAACTTTGCTGATATGGCTTGATCTAGATGTACAATTTAGAACTCATTTCATTTAGACCTATATATAACGCTAAATTTAATAATAATAATAGAAGAATAAAAGCAAAAAGTACGACACTAAAAGAAAATACGCCATTCAATAGAGTATATCCAATCAAGCATTGCCAGTTACTTCATGTCTCATGTCTCACTCTACATAGACAACATTTCATCATTAAATCATCATTTTTTTAAATATGATGCATATGTATGCTTATAGTTAAAGAGATAGGATCATTAACGTCTCTCTGTAGTCACTCTTGGGCTTGGTCCCTCTGTATCGTTTGGAAAGCTATAACGTCTATACAAATGTTTCCAACCATATTTCCTATTAATATGGTAAAAAAGATGTTTCACTTTAAAATAATAGCTTATATAAACAGTAGAGTATTAAGCGTAAAGGGATAACTTCTGCTTCCATATGTATGTTTTGATAGTTTCATTATTATATGAGTGATGGCATTAGATATTGAAATTCTTGAAATTAAACATATACAAGATTTAAAAATAATCATCTTATTCTCAAATTCCTAAATACATGATATTTTCCTTCATAATATAACTAAAATTATATATGTTTCATGTTTTAGTCTTAAACTGAAACTATCCTTCATATTGACAATGTGACCTTTACGGGTGGACGGATGAGAGGGGGGGGGGGCATATTATATTGATTAATCAACCTATATTATAAAAATTTGTTCAAAGTGAGACGTGTATTAGAAGAAAATTAGAAACTAATATGTATTATATGTACTGGGTGATCAAAAAGTCAGTATAAATTTTAAAACTTAATCAATCACGGAATAATGTAGATAGACAGGTAAAAATTTATACACATGCTTGGAATGACATGGGGTTTTATTAGAATCAAAGTAGAAAACAAAAGTCCGAAAAGGTCCGATAGATGGCTCTTAATCTGTTCAGAAAAGCAATAATTAGCACAACAAATTAAGACAAAGATGTCCTTTACAGGAAATGCTCAATATGTTCACCGTCATTCCTCAAAAATAGCTGTAGCCGAGAAATAATGTTGTGAACGGCGCTCTAAAGCATGTCCGGAGTTATGGTGAGGCATTGGCGTCGGCTGTTGTCTTTCAGCATCCCTAGAGATGTCGGTCGATCATGACCCACTTGCGACTTCAGGTAACCCCAAAGCCGATAATCGCACGGACTGAGGTCTGGGGACCTGGGGATGACGAAAGTGGCGGCCGAGCACACGATCATCATCAAACGACGCGCGTAAGAGATCTTTTGTTGACCCTTTTCTTCTAATAAAGTCCCATGTCATTCCTAGCATGTGTGTCAATTTTTTCATCTCTAGCTACATTATTCCGTGATTTATTAAGTTTTCAAATTTATACTGACTTTTTGATCACGCGGTATAATATTTTTGTGTAAATAGTGTGTTATATCTGCTGCATGTCAGGCATATAAGGGTAGATTTTAGGGGTAGATGATGTCTGGCAATATGCACTGCTTCCTTTTTCTGTGATTATTACCACACATCAATTATGTCTAAAATCTGTCGTTACATGAGTTACATAACTTCGCCTAGGTCACGGTGTCGTTGCATTGCAGAACCTCGTCACTACACTATCTGAACCAGTGGCGGCGCTAGGCGTTGGCGACGTCGGCGACCGCCGACGGCCTCGAGCCTGTGGGGGCCTCGCAAAACATTGTTAAAATTTTAGCTTTTTTTAACGGCCCTTTTCACCTGCTAAGTTATGTACATCTAACTTACCCTAGCTTAAGAACGAACGCAAGATCCGTACCGAATGGAGGGATTCGATCCCCGACGGGAGCGACCTCGGGCACCGTGGTATGACATCTTGTGCCATTCACGACTTGCAGCTATTTAGTTGTCCGTATTTATTTCCGTATGAGTGCAGCAGTGATGAAATTTTCAGGTTAATACTTCGTACGATCGAAACTGAATTTACTGTTTGACGCATTAAACAAAGAAAATAATGCAGCAAAACTTATAAAAATTAAATTAAAATTGACGTCGAAACCTCTGTGTGAAACAAGATGGTAAAGCAGAATCGGAGCACCGAAAGCTTCATTATTCCAATTTGATGATGTTATCCAAAGTGTGAATGACCTGAAAAGTAAAACTAATAATTCTGAAACTCTTAGTGACTCTGAAGCAATCTTGAACGAAATGTTAACTTTTGACTTTATTGTGGTGGTATGAGATTTTACTACGTCTGAAAAATATGAATAAACAATGGCAGTCGGTTCAGTAGCTGTTGACTCTTTACGTTCATTTTGTGACTGGATTAGAGAATTCCGTATTAGAGGATTTCAAACATGCGTTGCAGAAGCTCGATTGTTTGTAGGAAAAAGTAGTTACGAAAGTGAGAATTAGCACAGAAAAAACCAAATTGATGAACCAATACAATCTGTTGAAATGCAGTACACAGTCATTTTTTAACACAATGATAGATGCTGTAATAATTGACAGTGAATGTCGATTCATAGCACTCGAAGAATATTTTGAGCAATTTGGTTTCATTTATAATATCAATTATTTTAAATCTCCATCCAAGGAGAACCTTCTCAAGCATTGCAATGATTTAGATATGATACAACGAGAAGGCGAAAGTAGTAGCATACGGCCTTCAGAACTTAACGAGGAACTCCAGCTTTTAAATTCCAATCTACTAGACTCAATTAAAGCCGCAAATCGACTATTTCAGTACTTTTAGAAAATAATTGGAATAAGTATATCCAAATGTTTATATAACAATCAGAATCATACTCACAGTTCAGCTGCAGCCGAGAGAAGCTTCTCAAAAGTTAAAACTGATTAATACTTACTGGAGAAGCACACTGAGACAGGAAAGACTATCTGCGTTTTCATTGCTATCAACTGAAGCCGAAATAGTGGCTAGTATTAATTATGGTGTGATCTTAAAAAAATTCAGTGAGGCGAAAAGCCGAATATTTTCTTTATTTTAGTTTTTATTTCTTTATTGTAATTTTTGTTATAGCAATAATACTTGTACATTGCACTAGTAAAATTTTAGTATAATGGTTATCTGTGTATAATTCAACTCGTTTTATTTAACATTTTCTTCCTTACTGAGAAAATGAAAGGGGCCTCGCAAAGACGAGTTCGCCGACGCCCAGTTTTCGTCTATCGCCGCCACTGATCTGAACCCAACTGCTGATGTAATTCGTGTGGTGAACACAAGTCATCACCAAACCCCTCTCCAGCAACTTTCTGTCATTACTACTGTCTCGGTTCCCGTAATGTTGTTTTCACTCAATAGAACTGACAGAAATTCGTCGAAGCATGTAGTACATTCTGACGATAATAACATTTCAGAACTTACATATCTCAACTGATCCCCTTACTATTTTTAAAAGAGTAGCACAATGCAAGCACAACACTGTCACATCATGGACAAAGTAAACAATAGCTGCATCATGACTTCTTGGTAATCGGGTTCGTCTGCCTTGTTTCCTTGCAGAACATCTAGGATACACATGCAAATAAACCGCCAAGTATTTGTAAACTTGTAAGCATATTGATTCTAAATAAGCTGAAAACCAATAACGTGAGGTAAGGGCGCAGACAGAATATGGTTCTTGGGGAGGAGGGCTAATTTTTTTTAAAATAAAGCCTGTATAATTTAATAATCTATGACTTATTTTCATACTTTTTATAACTTAACCAATTATAGTAAGAAAACAATTGCACAAGAAATGAAATGAGTTGGCTCGTGGCAATGGATTGTATATAATTAGCTCGTAAAATAATTAAGCAGCTTCTGTGTCACTAGCTAACGCGACGCTCTGTGTGTAAAAATTGTTCTAAAATAACACTATTGTTGTTCGTAAGATTCAGCTCGGTTGCGCTGCTGACCTGCTAAGCAGCTTGTCTCCGCATATGAACAATCAGCTCATAAGTTCAGCACAGCAGAAACCATAACGGCAGCTTCAAAGCTGGGCGCGGAGGCATTATAACCGCTCAGTGACAGTAACAAACGTTCACAGTGGTGGCATCACGTTGGCGACCCATTGTCACATTCACTCGTGCTTTGCAAATTATAGTTATATTTTATTACATGTGTACTATTTTAAATTTCCGGATAAAAAAAATAAAAAAGGAAAACTATAAAAGAAGGTCTTCGGTAGCTGCTGCAGGGGAGCTTGAGTCCCATTACCCTACCCCCCCCCCCCCACACCCACCGTGACTGCGTCACTGAGGCAAATGCGTATCTCCTTAAGCCGGCTTCTTCGACTCCAGATTGCCTATCCCGAATGTTTAGGTGGAGCATTTTGTGTGCATTGTTAAATTTTTTCACGCTATTGCGGAAGCACCCTGTATATTAGGACAATATCTTACTCAGGAAATGGAAGGCGTTTGTATTTTCGTTGGGAAAGAATTTGGAGAGTGTGGAGGTGTAATGTTTGCCTAAACAACAAACTATCGGTTCACGTTGGAGTCCCTTTTATTCAGAATAATTTCAAATGGTTGAAAATAGTCATCAAGCACCTTCAGTTGAAAACACGCTGTTTTTCATTTTGGTTGGCACGCCTTGCGCACTCAGGCAGCAAGTAGGCGTGCAGATGGCGCGTCATTGGCGTGAGTGGCGCCAGCAGAGCCACCTGGTGCCATTAGGCCGACCGCCACGCCGCTGCCATTACGGGCAGGCTCTTCATTAGCGCAAGCGCTGCGCCGCGCCGTGCACACTTGCCCCCACCACGGCTCCCGTTCCTCCTCCTACGTCGGCAGCGCTGAGGGCTTCTGCGCTACTGCTCACTCCTCATCCTGCCGGGCACCAAAAGTGGGCTCGTTTCATAAATTGCACCAATCGAGTAGTAGTATACTTACATGATACGTCTCTCACTGAAAGGTAAACGTTCCTTCCTCCTCCTGCTTCGCAACCAAGATGTAAATGTTCCAGAAAAAAAAAGTGTGTATGTTTTGCTGAACATACAATTTTATTTTTATTTATACAGTTTTATAATTTTGTGCAGATGATTACTATAGTAGTCTTCTTAATATGCTAACGTAAGAAAGTTGGAACGGTAGTGATGAGGGAGCCTTACAAAGGCACACATAGCAGAATACAACTTGTTTAAAATAGCTTTCGGCCGTAACAACCAATCATCAGTCAAAGAAACACAGACACACACACATAACGGCAGTTTGTGTGAGTGTTTGTGTGTGTAGGTGTGTTTATCTCTGACCTACGTTCTCACGATATTGATGATTTCCTCCTGGAATTTCCAGGTATATATATGGATATTTCTCCTCCGAAACTACAGGAATGATTGCAACCAATTTTGGTACACATATTGCTAGCAACACGAGAAACAGCACTGCGAAGTTCATAACCTCCTAGCTCCCACACGATATGGGAAAGAACATCTTTTCCTGCCCTCCTGTCATTTACGCTGCTATGCACATTTTGCACCTTACATGGAAACAGCAGCAGCCTATCTTATTGGCCAGCTCTCCAGGGTAGTCTACATGTCAGGGCAAAGAAACATTGAGAGCAGGATGAGGTGAACAGAGGAAGCAGGAATTGAAGGTCATAGGAGAGAGGAGTATGAAGAAATTGACAGAAACAGTTGAGGGGTGGAGAAATAAAGGCCGAGGGAATTGGTGTGAGAGGTTGTGGTGAAGAAGAGGATGATCAGGGAGACGGGGGTGTGGAGGAGTTGTGGAGAGATGGGGGAGGTAGTGATTGACAGAGTTAGAGAGCGATGAGGAGATAGACAAACTAGAGGAGATGGAATGAGAGGAAATGGGTTCAAAGAGACGATGCACGGAGGCAGATTGAGTTTTAGTATATGGGCACACTGAGAGGGGACGAGGAGATGGGGAGACAAAGTGGAAAGGAAGTGATAGATATAAATGGTAAACTGGGATGGGACAGATAGCTAAGGAGGATGAGAAGATGGAAAAATATAGTGTGGGTAATAATAGGCAAATGAGGAAGAGATGGAAAGTGAGTGGAGGTGTTGGCATGAAACATTGAGGAAGAGAAGATTGGCATATAGAGTGGGGACGATGAAACGCAGAGAGAGAGAGAGAGATAGAGAGAGAGAGAATGGGGGACGGAGTATTGGAGGAAGACATGGGGGCGAATGACGGGAGTGTTGAGGATGAGATGGTAATAGATCAGTGTATAGAATACATACGTAAAAATAGCTGAGCATGCTTGAGACTAGAGAGAAGCGAGAAGGAGATGGAAGGGGAACACGAGGAAGAATTATGTTGACAGCGATAGTAGGAGAAGTAGAAGGGAAAATGTGGTGCATGGGATGGACATAGAGAAAGGGGGAGGAGGAAATTAACAGAAAGAGAGGTGGGAACAAGGGATGTCTGTAGAAGGAAATATAAGACTGGAACTATAAGACTGGAAAAATATATACCGGGCCAGTGCCGAGATTCACAGATAATTTTACGAAAATGTTGTGATAGAAATATTAAAACATACGAATACACTTCTATTCATAGGATAAGCATCGAATATAGATGGAGCCTGCTCTGCTTCTGCAGGTTGCACTGAGACACTGTAGAAGACAATATACCCTGGAACTCCTATGAACGAAATCACGTGACCAAAGGTTATAATATGAGGGAGATTCACTTTGAAGTCAGAGGATGATTTTTATCTGATTTGGAAGAAATTAAGATTTTTTGTGGTTTAAGAGAGGATTTCAACAACGTGCTATGTGAGAAGGTAGAACTGTCGAAATAGGATAACAGAGCGAACTAGTAAGACCCTCCACCAGAAGTAGTGACGTTTCTTAGTGTTTTACCATTTCTAGTCAATTCGAGGACATATACGGTACGTTTTGACTTTGATTTTGTTGCATACATTACATACAATATTCTTCACATGTCAGGTCACGGTAGATGTTTCCTTGGCATGAGGGAGCAGCTTTCCTGCAGTCCACAACTGTGCATCTTACCACCTTAATGTTTTAATTTAAATGGGATGTCTATGTCCAAAAATGTTTGTATAGCTTATGGGACTTAACTACGGGGTCATAAGTCCCTAAACTTACAAACTACTTATGAACTAGCTAATTCTAAGAACGGCACAAATACCCATGCCCGAGAGGGGATTCGAACCCCCGACCGTAGGGGCCGTGCAGACCGTGACTGGTGCGCGGCAGTCCCCTCGGCCACCGCTGCCGGCGGATGTCTATGATGACAAAACATGTTTTCTGCATGTACTTTATTCGTTATGTGCCTAATGGCAATTTAATATTTTAAGCTAAGTTATTTGGTCAATCGCATATTGTGTCACCATTTTCTAGTTCGTGCGTCTTATTTTAATTTGCGCTTCCTTATTTTACGGAACTTGAAAATCTGACAATGTAGTGGCGAAAGATGTCGTAATGAATGAAACATTTATGCAGTGTGTTTCGGTACTGGTTGTCAGTAATTCACACACGAATGGTACACGTCCAAAATTAATTAAAGATGGGTTTGCAAATCAATCATTGTAGAGTTACAGCACGTGTTCGCTTGCGGTTCATATGTGTCTGCGTATCCATAGCATCCCTAAACGTTATAGTAGGTCTTCGAAATGTTGCTCATGCCTCTGAATGCGATATTAAATTCTCAGACAGTCCTATGAAATTCTGTAAATGCTAGAATACTGGTTAAATCCGCAAGCGTAATTCATCGAGTGAGTAGAACTCAACGGAGAGGAACGCATATCAGAGTATACGAGACTTTCAAAAATGTTCAAATGTTTGTTAAGCTTATGGGACTTAACTACGGGGTCATCAGTCCCTAAACTTACAAACTACTTATCAACTACCTTAGACTAAGGACGGCACAAATATCCATGCCCGAGAGGGGATTCGAACCCCCGACCGCAGTAGCCGTGCAGACCGTGACTGGAGCGCCTCAGTCTCCTCGGCCACCGCGGCCGGCTGATATTTTAATTACACTAATTGGGCTCATATTAAGTGAGTTTGAAAAATTCATATTTGTAGGCGTTGAGATAGATACCAAGCTGTCGTAGAAAGTCCATGCTCAGGATCTTGTTCAGAAACTAAATATTGGGTTGTATACCATTAGAACCATTTCTGAAAGAAGTTTTTTTTAATCATAGCTCCTCTGATTCAAAAAGGGTATTTGTGGTATAAGGACGCGTAACTCTTGTCCCCTGTTTAGTAGCCTAGGATTTTTGACATTGTCCTCCAAAGACATATTATATTTTATCGTCTATTGTAAATAATATTTGGTTATCCAAAGAGTTAGCAGATTTCATTCATTTAATACTAGTCAGAAATCGAATCTGCGTTTATATCATTCGCCCCATGTGCAGTAAGGTGTACGGTAGAGTTCTGCATCCATTTTTAATAAGCTGCAACAACAATTCAAAATGCATACTATTAATTCTCGTACTTTCAACTATAGACTGAAATTTTTCTTCATGTCTCACTCTATTCTGTCGAGGATTACTGCAATAATTTTAAAAAATCCAATTCCTGTGTTACGCTGTTGCTTCTTTTCTTTAAGGTTCGACTTATTGTGCGCTTACGATTGTTTTACTTTTAAGAGGCGTCGTACCGCCCAAAATGACATTTTTTTTCAGTTTTATATTTATGCAAATTACGAAATTATGGATGTTAATGCTTAATTTGGTGTTTCTGTTATTGAAATATTCTATTATTTACTATTTTAACTAAATATTTGAAAACAATCACGCACTAACATTTCTGAGAAACTTGCTTTCCATCCATCATTTCGCGTACTGGTATTTTTATCTGGAACTATAATATTGTCTAGAAGGGTGCGGTTTCTTTTGTTTCGTAGACAACTGTCCATTTCGTTAGTTAACTACACTAGCGGTACTTCCCAATAAACTCTTTGAACTACATATTTGTTTGTGTTAGCCACTAGCCGTGATTTAGTTTCTGTGTTTGTTTCAAGGTCTGTCGTTTTACGCTGTTCTTAATTTTAATGATGGCTATTCTGAATGACTACATGCTTTGGAATATCTTGGACTTAATAACACGACTAAAAGTGTGATGGACCAAATGGGAATAATGAAAGCAGAGATCGCGAAAAACAACATGTGAGAAGAAGCCAATTCCAAGACAAGAAGGGCAGCAATGGGTGAGGAAGATGAAGGAGATGAGATATACCATACAGGAGGATTCTAACACATTTATTATGTATCTGTTGGCTGTAAATAAATGTTTTCTTTAAGCGCAGGTTTTTATTTTATTTTATATTATATTTTTAATGAATGTCCCTTTATTCAGAAACTTCTGAATCTACATCAATGAATTATTTAACATCTAAGCAAAAATTTAACTCATAATATAGATAGTACAATTATGTATGTCAACTCTAGTAGTATTTACTGTAATATATAGAATTCAAGATATTAAAATTTATAAAATTTATACAAAAAAATTACATGTTTAGGGAAAAAATTAGAAATTTTTTGCAGCTGTTATTTTGAAGTGACTGCAGAGCAATACATTCACAAAACGTGTTACAAAGGCACCACACTTAGGAATTCAATAGATCCTGAGAATATGAAGAATTTATACAGCCAATTAAACTTTGTCGAGATAGGACCGTACAACTAAATTTACGAATTACTACTGCTTTGCAGCAACAGAAAGAACTGACTCGTTCCGTGACCATTAAGGTTTGCTCCTCAATACGGTCCTACGGAACATGATAAATATGAATCAAGAAACAAATAAGTAAAAAACCTCTTATGTAACTATTATCCAGTGGCATACGTGTCTGAGCCGTGATTTGTTGAATTGTCGCCCTTCTGACAGTATTGACGATCCTTCTCACCTTCATTGGTAGAGTCTGGAAGGCCGATAGTTCATCTGTTGTGGACTTTTAAACCCTCAATCAACCATTCACGGTACACTGTGGAAACGGTTGAACCTGTCAACCAGAATTCCTGCACCACTGCCGAAATCGGAATTCACGCCATTTGAGCGGTATCAGCTCACGGCGACGTGGCATGTTAAACAAGAATCTCTTGCACAACTACGTCGCTTAAAAGCCTCCAACACACTGCACCACTATTTCACACCATCGCAGGTAATTTCTTTATTCACTACTGTCACAAGGGGTATGCGCAAGCTGAGAGTCTATTCGGCTGGTGCTTAGATTACGATAAAATACTACTCTCGTTTTTTATATTATAAAATATCTTGTTTTTCACCTGCAATGTATTTTCTTTTTTACAGAAACGTTCACAGTGTGTTCTAGAATAATATATTTTCGCTTTCATAAGCATTACTTGTTTCTTAAAAAGCAGTACATGACAAATTCATTGACCAAAATAAGTAATTACTTAAGGTAACTTACTTTAAATGTTCAGTAAAATATCCTCACTCATGCACAGATATAATGGATGAACCCAATACGATGTATCTGAGTTTATTGTCAGACATAATAACTACAGCCATCATATTAAGTATTATAAATGTATTCACAACTACGAACATGTTTTCACAACATGTGTACGTTTTAATGCTCACCGATGAATATTTGTTCTGGACCGGGAATCGAACCCGGATTTCCGTCGTTTCGCGAGTGTTAGTGGTATCCACGCTCTCTTCCCGCACCGACCTAAAGTTCTACGTGCCACAAACTGCCTCGCACTGCCTACTGCCAACTAGTGCTCGTACACTTAGCTGTGTAGGTCCCGCGCAGAGAATGACCTTTACTACGACTGTAGAAAGCCAAGATATTGTGTTCTGCCTGGGCACACAGGTTTTCCCATAGTAATTCTCAATTCCGTCCTGTCTTCCACCATCTTCTTCAGGCCTGCGTATTTTCTACTTCCCTTTATGACTTATATCTCATCCTTCCTCTCAATCACCTCCCACAAGGCAGTCCTTCTAAAGCATCTGTTTTTAAAGACTACCGTCTAACAAACCTTACATTCAGTCTTCTCCTTTCACTATCTCTTTCCAACGCTCTTTCGTTGCTCATACTTTCCATTTAGCTTATCCTCTACATCTTCTCCACTTCCACATCTCAAATGCTTCTAGCCATTTTTAATACTCTCATCTCTGTGTCCATGCTTCTGCCCCACAGAGTGCTACACTCCAAACAAAACACCTGCCAAGACTTTGTCTGAGATCCTTATTCAGTTTACCACATAATAATGTTTTCTTCCTGTTGAATGCCTCCTTCGCTATAGCATTGTGGGTTTTGACTTCCTGGTGGCATCTCAGATCTTCAGTGATCGTACGTTGAAGATATTTAGAAGTTCTGACTTTGTTTATGGCTACTTGATCGCTCTTAATACTTGTCAGTTTCCTTCTTTTGCTGATCACAATACTCTTTGTTTTTTCTCATCCTCATTGTATATTCAACATAATCATCATTCAGATCGTTGAGCATATTCTGTGTAGTTTTCTCTCTTTCTGCCACTCACACAATGACATCAGCAAATCTTAGGCATTCTGCTCTCTTCCCATCGATGTTTACTTCTCTTTTCCCGTCTAAGCATTTAGCAGTAATCTCATCAAAATATAAGTTAAACAACAATGGAGAGTGGCAACAACATTGAATAACACCATTTCCAATGCTCTTTCCCTCTGACATTTCATTTCCAATCCATACTCGTAGTTTTTTTGTGTAAATATAGTTTCTGTGTCAGTTGTATTTCCTTCCAAACTATTGCCTTCTTCTTCGACATATCCATAAGCTTGTTGCACTGAATTCCATGAGAAGCTATTTCCAAATCAATAAAAACAGCACAAATTGGGAAAGATTAAAGTTGTGCCTTGTTCCCTGGGCTCTTCTAAATCCGAAGGTTTCTCTCCGATCCATCTATCCAACTTGCCATAGAGCATTCTATTGAGCACTCCCAACAATAGTTGCATTAGAAATTAGAATAATGATCCAACTTGTGGCTCATTTAAGTACGATGTGAAATGTGTGCGTTTATTGATGGAAAGAATGCAAGATTATTGGAAGGAGTGGCTTATGAAACGACTTCACCTGTCAAATTAAGTAACAGAAATGTATTCATAAATGTAAATCTGGTTCATCTTCAATTGTGTTACGTAATGGTGTCAAATGAAAATCTGAGGCACACAGGGTTTCAACTTGAAGACATATCCAGGAGAGGATGTAATAAACATTGAAATAAAAGTACGAAATAAAAATTTAATATCAACTACAATTTCAGAATAAATATCCAGAGAAATAAAGAAGTGTTTATGACGACACTCAGTGAGTTGGAAATTTTTCAATATTTTTCACAATGAAACATTTACTTCGACCCGAGAATGCAATTTTATTTTTACACATTCGGATTAAATTTTTTATTACATAGATTAAGCAACCTGTTTACGTAATTCAATTGAGGAAACTAATAGGTTCGTAAACTCATAAACAGTATAATAATAAAAGTAATTAGACGTGGTAGAAAGGTACTACAGAAACGTCAGTTCCGTGAATGAGGAATATTCATGAAAGAACTCAAGTCTGCAGGATGGTCTGCTCCTGTGGAGCCGTGTGCGTTTCTGCACAGCTTTCGGATTGCAATTCGGTCCGTTGCTCTCTTGGGACGCCTTGGCACTGTATTGGCCGTGCCGTCCCAGGCCCTGGAGATAGAATAGCTGACGAAGGCAGCTGGGGCCACGGACGGGCTGCCATCTCTGCTTCTAGAGTCGGACTTTCAAGTTGGATGAACACACAATTTGCGCTTCTGTTGTTGGACTGTGTGTCGTAATATTTTTGCAACATTTTCAGCACATTAATGAGATACATAGCCCGAGAATGAAATAGTTTATGAAGTTGGCTCTATTGATTAAGAATGTCTGAAGAGAGCAAAGAGTGTCCATCGTTTATACCCTGAAGAGCTAAAGAAACGAACAGTCTCGCACATGGAAGCACAGGGGTAAGTGAACAGTCTGAGCCATCGAGAAGCTTATACAAGACAACAAGTGTCTGGTGTTAGATCGGTTATTGCTGCTAAAATGGAACTATTTGAATGAGTCTGAAGGTGGTGCTTTGACCCGCTCAGATAGTCGTGTGGTCTAACTTAACGCTTTCTGAGACGGGGAGGTGTAACGGCCCCGGTTCCAATCCGCACTGCGGATTAACGAAAGGGGGTTGGGGTGCCGGCCAGTCTCGATGTGGTTTTAAGCGGTTCTCCACATCCCCCTAGGGGAGTACCAGGCTGGTCCCCAAGTCCCGCCTCGGTTACACGATTCGCAAACGTTTCGTAACACTCTAAATTTTCACACATATACGCAGGCGTTTGGGGGTATACATTTCCTCCCGGAGGAGGGGGGGGCATATGGGGTGGTGACAGGAGGTCACCCGGCAACCTAGTACATATTAACAAGCCAAATCCGGACTTAACAAAGCCGGCCCTGCATTTGTGGGAATATGGTAAACGAGAAAGAAGAAAGCATTAAATACCAGCATGTAAACAAATATTATGTGGCATCAAGTCATCAGGTTAAACATAGTAGCTGAACTATGAGGGCTGATTTCACCATAAGATGTTAAAAGTGGCATTAGCAAATGTAACGTAACATTTGTTAAAGAGTTTACAATACTGTTGAAATTCTAGCATTTCACGAACTTGTTTTCCGAAAATGTTAACAAACACGTGTTAACGTTGAGAGAATTGTAAATATCGCAGATCTAGAAGGCTGTGAATGATTCCTACGATTTTCTTGAACGTACTACGATGCGCTTTTGTTATTAGTTTCCTTCGCCGCCAACATTTGATTAAAGTAAGCACACAACTAAAACAATGGCGGATGAACAAAATCTGAAGAGAAGTAGTGGGACAAATTTTTCATCTTTGGAGAAAGAATTATTACTTGAACTAATAACTAGATATAAAGATATTATAGAAAATAAGAAGACATATGTGGAAACGTAAAAGTTAAAGATGCAACGTGGGAAAAAATTACAAGACAATTTAATTGTAATGCTAATGTGACGACAAGAAGTACAAAGCAACTTCGCCAGTATTATACTAATTTGAAGCGAAATGCAAAGAAGGACAGGAGTGAAGAGAGACTTGAACGGTTCCAGACGGGTGATGGAAAGTGCACTAAAATGTTGATGACAGCATCCTGAGCTTAATAGAAGATCAGATAAATCCTGACAGCATTCCCACTGATTGTGATGCACAATATTATGGAAAAAACCCTAGTATTACATAAGCCATTCAATTAAATCTCGTTACAATGTAAATGATATTACTTACGTTTTGTTTTGGTTTCAGGAGAAACTTGTGAGGCAAGCCAGACTGGTGAACAGCACATTGAAGTTTTAGGCATTCTGCTGCAGGAGGTAACCTTGCTAACTTTTATTGATATCCAGAGACGCCGGAACCATTCGGGCTGTATGGCTTTTACCCGACCAATATTTGGAGGTTCAGATTTAATTTTCTTTCTAATAATTTAAAATTAAACACTAATTTTGGTAGGATAAATATTGGAATTTTAAAATTGGTCAGTATTATTTTAAGTTCTGGCGTCTTTGTCGCTGCATGTCTAAATTTAAGTTCAATGAAAATAATATATGACCTATATAACCTTTATTAATTTGAAACAATGAAATGAAGTCCTAATTTTCAATGTGTTTCTAGGCCTAGCATCTTGAAACCGAAGTTGAATAGTTTATCGGCTTTTCCTTTTACATTGTTGGTTCATTAAATTATTAAAGACGAAATTCAAGTAAGTTTAAAAAAACAAAAAATAAATAAAATTAGATGAATCCTTTCCAGAACAGCACTGAACCCCGGTCATCCACTTCGGATATAATTTAGGCCACTGTTCTAGTCTCAATGGCATTGTGTGCACAATAACATAATTAAAAATTATCTCTAAGTAAAATTGTAACATGTTACAAACTTTGTTATTGCTCTTTCAGGATGCTGCTGAGAACACTACACTAATAAACACTTCCGTGTCGTCCTCACACGCTCCCGAGATGAGTGAATCCCAACCGACGACACAAGTCACTGGAGGGGGCAGTGCACAAGAAGAAAATGACAACACCAACAGTGAGTTCTCATATTACTTATGAAATCATTGTATGCATCCTAATAACTCAGAAAATATTAAAAATAATTCCATCTAATAATTTGGTAATTATAATAATTTATGCACTTTCAGACTAGTTATTCTACGAAGAGACTTGAACAGAAGCAGCCATCTCAATCAAGGAAGGGCAGTAATTTACAATCAGCTGATTTTCATTGAAGGTCATCACCAACATTACCAACGATGTAATGCATTTTTTTCTTCCAGGTCAGTCGAAGTCTCGACAGAATTTCAACTCTTGCCGAGTCAAGAACAAACCTCTGTGAACAAGAGATGGCATCAATTGAAAGAAAATATAATAAAGAATGTAATCTGCTGGATATCAAGACACAAAATGCATTAATGAAGCAAAAAAAAAAAAAAAAAAAAAAAAAAAAAAAAAAAAAAAAAACTTGTGAATAAAACAAGAAGCTATTCGTGAGAATTAATATATTACAAAGAAAAGAGAGCCCGCCTTCAAAATTTAAATGATTACTTAGCAAAGTGAAAAGTTCTTTGAATTTAATAAGTTTATATTCTTATGCAAATTAATTCTTAATATGATTATTTTCTTTTTCGTAATTCTTTATACTATGATTTCATCTCATCTTTCAGATTGATGGGGGAATATTAACCGTAAAAGCAGGATGTTTAATGAGATGGAACTGTTTTTATTAATTGGGAATTAATGAAAATAAAAGCTGTACTATTTAAATAGGGTTCCTATTTCGTCTCTCTCTCACATGCTCATACAGTGGGACGTCGTCCGTAGGAAGTTCGTCCCTGGTCTCCACAGCTATGTTGTGTAACACAGCAGTTGCAACAATAATGTGCAACAATATTGTGGTGGAGTGTTTCGTGCGTAAACCAAAGTGCAAAACTGGGAAACGTCTCTTCCAAACACCTATCGTTTTTTCGACAGTGTTTCTTGTCCTAATGTGTGCAGTATTGTAATTTTGCTGCGCTCTTGTTCCTGGACACAGGTAAGGAGTTAATAGGTATTTTCTTAGTGGGTATCCACTATCGCCCATAGAACTCCTTCATTGATAGTTCCAATCTCATAATGATCTCTAATGTGTGAAGCGTTGAAAATTGTACTATCATGTACCGAACCGGCCCAACGTGCAACAATGTTTCTGATTATGAGGTTACTGTCAGAAATAACCTGAACATTCACAGAAAAATAGCCTTTGCGGTTACGGTACATTTCCGCTCTGTTACCTCCAGGTGATTGTGTTTCCAAGTGCGTGCAATCTATGCAACCTAAAACTCTAGGAAAATGGAACTTTTCGTAGAAATCTAACACTACACGAGCTCGTTCATCACCCGAAGGTAATGTCACATACCTAGGTCTGAACATTGCAATGGCTAATGACACTCTCGTCACAATTCTGCTAACTGAAGCAACTGATACTGATATTGTCTCCAACCATAGACTGAAACGTACCTGTCGCATAAGAACGCAACGTAATTAACACTTGAAGCAAAGGTGAGATCGGCATATTTCTATTAGATCCATATTCCAACCTCTCCTGCAATTCCTCGGTAATCTTCAAAACAACTTGTTTCGACAGTCTATACCTCTGAAGAAAATCTTTATTCGATAGTTCGTCGAAATCATTTCCCCTCATAGGCCGTTCTCTATTGCGAATGCCATTCAGACGATCCAAATATAGCAATCTACATCGAAATCTGCATTTGCGCCCGCGATCTTGACAATACTACAATTGTTAACGCCTTAACAACAGAAATATGAACTATTAGTTTAACACGAGTGTTAAGCTAACATAAGTTGATGTAATACAATGTTTGTTTTAACTAATGCTACATAGACTAACAACCGTGTTAACTCTCAACATTTGTTGGTGAAAACAGCCATGAATCACAAAAATTTCAATGATCACTATTGCTGTACACTCAGATTGAAATGATGAGTATCAATACTACCATATAGTGGAAAAATTTAACGGGTAAACACAAAGAAACAAAGGAAAAAAAGAGAAATAGAGAAAAAGGATTTTCCCTTAAAACATCTTTTTCTTCTTTTCGTTTCATTCCACGTAGCCACAGCAGCGCCAGGCAACGTATTGAATTAATGTATTTTCTTGGTGAATTTATGTTCAGTGGAGTACATATTTTTACTTTCCCGTTCATTTCATATTAGAGTGACCCACGTCTAGTCGTAGCTGGATTTAGATAATGTTGCAAACATTTGAACTGGTTACCCCTTTCTTCCTGTTATTCATATCAAGCTGTTCTGGTAGCACCCTTTATTTTTGTACACGCCAAATACAGGTTTTTCGGATCTAGTTCAGTTATAAGGTGGTTGATAAAGTATCCAGTTTTAGGCACATTTTATGTCAATATTATTTTCGTGTTTAAGACCGTTAGTGGCTTTGCACAAGATTTGATTTTATGTTAATTATTGTCTGTATAAGCTTTTCGATAAAATCATTTCTCACGCAGATGTAATTAGCGTCCTATAATGTAATTTTTCTAAGCACTCGATTCTACACAGTAGAGCAGATAATATTTGCCTTAAGTACTCGGACATCAGAGTATTTTATCGTACTTTTTAAAAGAGCTTTGAACCATGCTTTGTAATTTTTTTTCTTATATCTGAATATCCTATGCGACAAGAGACGCACTGCTTTATTCCATTGATTTGACCAACATGTAATGAATATGTTAGGACGAGACACCCACGTATGTGGGCCATAAAAGTTCCTACAGCACGAAGATGACGTTCTAAAGACGCGAAATTTAACCGACAAGAAGAAGATGCTGTGGTATGCAAATGATTAGGTTTTCAGAGCATTCACACAAGGTTGGCGCCGTTGGCGACACCTACAAGATGCTGATATAAGGAAAGTTTCCAACCGCTTTCTCATACACAAACACCAGTTGCTCGGCTTTGCCTGGTGAAACGTTGTTGTGATTCCTCGTGTAAGAACTGCGTACCAACACGCTTCCGACTTCGATTAAGGTCGGATTGTAGCCTATAGCGATTGCGGTTTATCGTATCGTGACATTGCTGATCGTGTTGGTAGCGATCCAAAGATTGTTAGCAGCATATGGAATCAGTGGGTTAAGGATGGCAATGTGGAACGCCGTGCTGGATCCCAACGTCTTCTTACCTCTATCAGTCGAGATGACAGGCATCTTATCAGCATGGCTGTAACGGATGCAGCCACGTCTCAATTCCTGAGTCAACAGATGGGGACGTTTGCAAGACAACAATCATCTGCACGAACAGTTCGACGACGTTTGCAGCATCATGGACTATCAGCTCGGAGACCATAGCTGCGGTTACCCTTAACGCTGCATCACAGACATGAGCAACTGCGGTGGTGTACGCAACGACGAACCTGGGTGCACGAATAGCAAATCGTTAATTTTTTTCGGATGAATCCAGTATCTGTTTACAGCATCATGATGGTCGCATCCATGGAAGCGTGTATTCGTCATATCCATACTGGCGTATCACCCGGCGTGATGGTATGGGGTGCTATTGGTTACACGACTCGGTCACCTCTTGTTCGTATCGACGGCACTTTGAACAGTGGCCGTTACATTTCAGATGTATTACGACCCGTGGCTCTACCCTTCATTCGATCCCTGCGAAACACATTTCAGCAGGGTAATGCACGACCGCATGTTGCAGGTCCTGTACGGGCCTTTTTGTTCGACTGCTGCGCTGGCCAGATCTCTCACCAATTCAAAACGTCTGGTGAATGGTGGCCGAACAACTGGCCCAGGCGTATCAAGGCCGTTATTACGGCAAGAGGTGGTTGTTCTGGGTACTGATTTCTCAGGATCTATGCATCGAAATTGCGTAATGTAATCATGTATTAGTTCTAGTATAATCTATTGGTCCAATGAATACCCGTTTATCATTTGCATTTCTTCTTGGTGTAGCAATTTTAATGGCTAGTAGTGTAATAACGGTCCGATCACGTCCTTCCAGATGGCTTCCGGAGGAGACAAGCTAGAAAAATCGATAAAAGACTTAATGTCATTCCAAAGCAAAGAAATAATCAGAAAATAACGGACATGAATTATTCAAGGATACAGCGAATGAAAAAGAAATTGAAACACACAAATTCATTCGAATATGTCGCTTGACATATATTGCAGAACGAAGACGGTAATGCATGTTGCCGCCCCCCCCTCCCCAGGGCAAATAAAAATACATTTACGTTATCGACAAATGGCATCGCAAAGAAAATTCACAACTGGAATTGAAAAAGTTTCGCTTCACGTAAGTAATTCAGACGATGACAGTTATAGCACATACTCCTTACATAAAACCAAATAATTGAAAAATTATACACAGAACTTCCTCCAGAACAAAACGGAAAAAGCAAACGTTCAAATACAATCAAATGAAGTCAACGAGGAAAAAATTCAAATTGAACTAGATATATGAAACTGAAACAGAGGACACCCTCCCCCCCCCCCCCCCAACGACTCTAACACACACGTGCTAACTAAACATATTGAAAACTCTGATTCGCAGGAGATATCCCTTCCGCAAACAAACTGTAATTGATAATCAATAAAAATCTCATATATACGTACTTGTACTTTACAGGCCATAGAAAAAACCGAATGAATCAAAGATGACAAAACAGTTTGGTAGGGCGCCAGTTAAATGTATTTAATGTACAAGAATACAAGGTAACTCGGCTCAAAAAGTTTGAAAGTCCAATTATAACACATCTCCAAATGTTAGCATTTTGAAACGGGAGTGTCATTTCGTTCCATTGATCTGATGTCTCATTATGTCAACTCAACGAATGAAATTTGAATTAATTCACTTGGGAATGGTTTGCAACACTTTGAGGAAGGTGTTACAGACTGTAAAAGCAATTGCAGAAACAGAGATGGCAAAGGTGTACACCTTACTTTATATCTTTCCTGTTATAAGTCACTCTCCTATTTCCCCCATCCATTTGTGCTAAGAGTGCGAGTGGAATACAATAATATTTCTTTGGGTGTTGGTAACAGGGGCAATATTGTAATCTTTGGTTGTGGCTATGTAGTTAGTGGTGGCAAGGACTGCCTAGCAGCAAAGGTTTTGTTTGAGCCTTGAAGTAGAGGGTCGATCTGGTGAAGCCAGAGGTTTTCGAAAGCGGTGGAGTAACGGACACTCGGTGTCCAGCCAATCGGGGCACTCCACCCCCTCGAATTTGAAGAGGGAACGGTTGGCCCTGCTAACACCTATGGAGAGAAAGAGATCGGTTCCCGGAGTGTGGACGTAAGGAGAGCTGCTAGATGATGTCGCGGAGGTTGTGGTAACGATTTAGTGAGAATCTTCAGCAGTGTTGCTCATGGTGACGCTTTCACCACCGGTTGTTAGGGGATGTAATCAGTAGTTACATTTCTTACATTTTTGGGGGGATAGAAACAGATCGAGATGGTGTGTGCTTTGTCGTGGGTTAAAGTTGCTGCTAAGTCGGTTAGTAGTTGCTTTATCATGGGGAGTATTAATTCGTTGAACGGGTTTTAGTAGTTGTTTCGGGTACATATTCATTTTGAGGGCCAATATTCAGATTTACAGTGATTTTCTTTGTAACTACGACTTTGCGCGCGAAATGAGTAACTTGTACTTTGTGAGTCCAGTTGGTGCAATGGTAGTCTTTTATTAGTCGTAATTTGTCCATAGTGTGTTTTCGATTTGCTTAATGCATAAATGTGGAGGATTAATCTCGGAATTATGACGGTTCGCTTTGAGCAAAGTGATCAGGGTGTACGTTGTGCCACTTGGTGCTCAGTACATAGTAAGTCTGGTACCAGATGGTCTGTTTGCAATTGCTTACCCTGCTCATGCAAAAGTATTATAGTGATTCGTACAATTTAGTATTAACTGGCAGATTTTCGTATATTGTTTTAGGTTTGCTTTGTATCGATTGTGTGACATGATGATGGGCCCACTGGTTAGTAATAATATTGCCGGACGTGATGTATCCAAGTAATCATACCAAAATTCCGTAGAAGTATGTGTAGATTCAGCGTGGTGGTAATTATTTTAAATTAAATTTCAGTAACTTGGTTTTTGTGTGGGGACCACACTGTTCGCGTACGTTCACCACATAGACGGGCATTGTAATATTTTGTGATCCCCTATCATGTTCTAATAGTAATCAGAAGATCAGTAAGTCATGCCGACTCGCCTTCTTCTTTCGTATATTTTCGTACGTCGATCTAGCGACCCTTTTTCGGACCTTCGCCGCTGGCGATGCTTTCGTGTTGCGACTTTCTATGGCCAGAGGGAGTGACTAGCGGTGCGATGGCGGTCGTTTAATTTGAGAGGGACGGACGGTGACGGACCAAAATTCCGTAGAAGTATGTGTAGATTCAGCGTGGTGGTAATTATTTTAAATTAAATTTCAGTAACTTGGTTTTTGTGTGGGGACCACACTGTTCGCGTACGTTCACCACATAGACGGGCATTGTAATATTTTGTGATCCCCTATCATGTTCTAATAGTAATCAGAAGATCAGTAAGTCATGCCGAGTCGCCTTCTTCTTTCGTATATTTTCGTACGTCGATCTAGCGACCCTTTTTCGGACCTTCGCCGCTGGCGATGCTTTCGTGTCGCGACTTTCTATGGCCAGAGGGAGTGACTAGCGGTGCGATGGCGGTCGTTTAATTTGAGAGGGACGGACGGTGACGGACGGCCGGGGCGTGCGCTGGGCACTGGTGGCCGCGCTGAGCAAGTGACTTCTGCTGGGGCTGTTTACGGACACACATCCATGCCCGAGGGAGGATTCGAACCTCCGACGCGGGAGGCCACGCGATCCGCAATGTGGCGTTGCAAGAGGCCTTTTTTATAATAATGAAAGTATAGGCAACCGACACTTGACTAAAACATATTTTATGTTAGCAAGAACAGTGTTTTCCTTTTCGTTAGGATTTAACTAGTGACGGCGCGTCCTTTGTGTTCACTGGTGAACCCCCGGAAAAAGCTCGCCGTGAAAATAGTTAAACAAATAAGTAAAATAAAAAGTGTTTCTAAATTCTTCGTTTCGTTTTTGTATTACATCATTATATATACATTTTCAAAGTACTTTTATCGCATGAGAAACGTTTTACGTCGGAGAGACAGAGCGCATACGAATTGTAGCGCTGGCGTTTAAAATCTCGGCGCCAGTGGCCGCAGCGTTGCAATGCGCATGCGCGGATGAGGTTCAATTCCTCTTCTGAAACTCCTGAAAGCAGCATATGAGCGCTCCCGTAGCAGGGTGGGGCGAGGGGAAACGTTGCTTTTAACACTGGAACTGGAGCTGGTAGACACGCCAGACAATGGAACTACAGTGCACCTCGCACTGCGCATGCGCAAATCATCCATGAAGGCAACATCCGCCCTTTCATATTTGTTTTCGGCGCATTGAAGATTCTTCAACAACACATCATATTTGGTAAAATATCTTATAACTATACATTACAGATGCATCAACTGTAAAACCTTCAGAAGATTTGATCATGAATAATAATAAAGTCGCTACACTCTCCTAGCAAGAGTAGTCGTGTGGTTAGCGGCATTGAGCTGTGCTGTCGAAGGTAGTGCGTTTGAGACCAACTTATAGCATTCTTTTCTAATCAAATCCTCCTTTTTAACAGATACTAGAACAAGAATGACTTTTGTGTTGTTACTTGCCACATATCTTTGGACGTTTTAGCAAATATGTCCCGAATTTGAGGGTAAATGACACTTATCTGTTAGTTGTAAGAAATATTTAACCGTTTGAAAAGATGCAAGGGAGACCAGCATTTTCTCCTGCTTAACGTTACGAGGGGCTGCTGCTTACAGTGTCACGTGACCCGAAGGTATCTTCTCTCTTCATCGTAACAGATTAATTTTGGTAGTCACTTAACAGTGTAAGCAGTTATTGATGTGATTTAGTGTTTATGTGCATATTCATATTAAACATGGAAAAGAAATGTGAAATACGAAAGCTTGGTAGGTTGACGGCTCAGCTCGAGTTGAAGCAAACGCATACAAGCCGAGGTAAGATATTCTGCAGATCTTTTAACAAAAATATTCCTAAAGGGGAGGGGGGACCAGAGCGCTTTCCCTTTCCTTGGTGCCACTCGCAGAGTTGTGCCAAATTGTCTCATTGGACGCTGAGTGGGGAGGGGGTGACGTGCCGAAACATCGACGCACCGGGTGGGGTGTTGGAGGGAGGGGGTAGCGGTGCCACTATCAACATCCTTCACTCAAAGAAGTGAACCCCCAGTCATCTGAAGCAGCAGCCGTCACTGGATTTAACGCACAAATATTCTTCTCGCACTTACAGGCAAAATGGTGACCAGAAATTTTGGCGCCCTGGGTATGTGGGCAAATTCCTCGCCCCCCCCCCCACCACTCTCCATCCTTAGAATGGGCCCTGATGCTGGTAGTGAAAGCTTCGGATCATAGCCCATGGGCTGTTAGGGCAACGCCCTCCTCTTCTAGTACAGCCCTGTTGTAGCGTACAGCTTTCAAAAGAATGAAAGTGGGATGTTGTTGTCGTGGTCTTCAGTCCGGAGACTGGTTTGATGCAGCTCTCCACAATACCCTATCCTGAGCAAGCCCCTTCATCTCCACATAAGAACGGCAACCTACATCTGTCTGAATCTGCTTACTGTATCCATCTCTTGGTCTTCCTCTGCGGTTTTTACCCCACACACTTCTCTCCAACGCTAAATTCACAATTCCTTGATGTCTAAGAATGTGCCCTACCAATATATCCCTTCTTTTAGTCAAGGTATGCCAGAAATTTCTTTTCTCCCCAATTCTGTTCAGTACCTCCTCATTAGTTACGCGATCCACCCACCTAATCTTCAGCATTCTTCTGTAGCACCATATTTCAAAAGCCTCAATCCTCTTCCTGTCCGCACTGTTTATCGTTCATGTTTCACTCCCATACAAGTCAACACTCCATACAAATGCCTTCAGAAAGGACTTCCTTTGGCTTAAATCAATATTCGATGTTAACAAATTTCTCTTTTTCAAGAACGCTTTTCTACCCATTGCCATTCTGCATTTTATATCCTCTGTACTACGACAAACATTTGTTATTTTACTGCCCAAGTAACAAAACTCATCTACCTCCTTTATTGCTTCGTTACCTAATCTAATTCGTTCAGCATCGTCTGATTTCCTTAGACTGCACTCCATTACCCTAGTTTTGCTCTTGTTAATCTTCATCTTATATGCACCTTTCAGCACACTGTCCATTCCGTTCAATTGCTCTTCCAGGTCCTTTGCTGTATCTGACAGAATTACTATGTCGTCGGCAAAACGCAATGTTTTTAATTCTTCACCCTGAACTTTAATTCCTTCTCTAAATTTTTCCTTGCTTTCCTTTTTAGCTTGCTCAATGTACAAATTGAATAACGTTAGAGAAAGGCTACAACCTTGTCTTACTCCCTTTCCAACCACTGCATCCCTTTCATGCCCTTCAACTCTGACAACCGCTGTCTGGTTTTTGTACAAGTTGTAAATAACCTTACGCTCCCTGTATTTTACTCCTGCTTGCTTCAGAATTGGAAAGAGTTTATTCCAATCAACATTGTCAAAAGCCTTCTCCAAATCTACAAAAGCTAGAAATGTAGGTTTGCCTTTTCTTAATTGCCTCCCGTGTTCCTACATTTCTCCTGAACCCAAACTGATCTTCCCCGAGGTCAGCTTCTACCAGCTTTTCCATTCTCCTGTAGATAATTCGTGTTAATATTTTGCAACCATGGCTTATTAAACTGATGGATCTGCAGTTTTCACACCTGTCTGCACCTGATTTCTTTGGAATGGGGATTTTGACATTTTTCTTAAAGTCTGAGGGTACTTCACCTGTCTCATACATCTTACACACCAGGTGAAACAGGTTTGTCATGGCTGGTTCTCCCAGAGACTTTAGTAGCTCTGAGGGGATATCATCTACTCCAGGGGCCTTGTTTCGATTTAGGTCTTTCAGTGCTCTGTGAAATTCATCTCTCAGTATAGTATCTCCTATTTCATCTTGATCTACTTCCTCTTCCCTTCCTACAACATCGTATCTAAGTTCATTTCCCTTGTAGCACTGTTCTATGTACCCTTTCCACCTTTCAGCTTTCCCTTCTTTGCTGAGAACTGGTTTTCCATCAGAGTCCTTGGTATTCATAGAGCTGTTTTTCTTATCTCCAATACGATGTATCTACTTTTCCCCTATTTATACATTCTTCTACATCCTTGCATTTGCCTTCTAGCCACTCCTGCTTAGCCATTTTGCACTTCCTGTCAATCTCATTCTTTAGTCGTCTGTACTCCATTTTGCCTCTTTCATTTACTGCATTTTTATATTTTCTCCTTTCATCGATTAAATTTAGTATCTCCTGTGATATCCAAGGATTTTTTGTAGGTCTTGCCTTCCTGCCTATTTTGTCCTCTGATTCCTTCACTATTTCATCTCTCAATGCTACCCATTCCTCCTCTACTGTTTTATTTCCCCCTGTTTCTGTCAATTGTTGCCTAAAGCTCCCTCTGAATTTTTTAAGAACTTCAGGTTCCTTCAATTTATCCAGGTCCCATCTCCTTATTTTCCTACCTTTTTGTAGTATCTTCAGTTTCAGCCTACAGTTCATAACCAAAAAGTTATGGTCAGAGTCTATATCAGCCCCTGGGTATGTTTTACAGTTTAAAACCTGGTTCCGAAATCTATGCCTTACCATTATAAAATCTATCTGGTATCTCCCGGTGTCTCCTTGTTTCTTCCACGTATACAACCTTCTTTTGTGATTCTTAAACCAGGTGTTTGTTATAACTAAATATGTTCCGTGCAGAATTCTACCAGGCGGCTTCCTCTTTCATTCCTTTTGCCCAGACCACATTCACCTACTATCTTCCCTTCCCTTCCTTGTCCTACTACCGAATTCCAGTCTCCCATAACAATTAAGTTTTCCTCTCCCTTAATTGTATGAATAATTTCCTTTAGCTCCTCATATATTTCTTCCATATCCTTATCATCTGCAGAGCTAGTTGGCATATAAACCTGTACTACTGTGGTCGGTGTTGGCTTCGTATCTATCTTGACTACAATAATGCGATCACTGTGTTGCTTATAGTAGTTTACCCGTGTTCCTGTTTTCTTATTCATTATCAGACCGACTCCTGTAATACCCCTAACTGATTTTGTATTTATAATCCTGTACTCTCCTGACCAGAAATCCTGTTCCTCTTCCACCGAACTTCACTAATACCCACTATATCTAACTTCAACCTATCCATATGCCTTTTTAAATTTTCTAGCTTCCCTACCCGTTAAAGGGATCCAACATTCCACGCTCCGATCCGTAGAATGCCAGTGTTTACTTTTCTGATGATCACATCCTCCTGAGTAGTCCCCGCCTGGAGATCCGAATGGGGGACTATTTTACCTCCGGAATATTTTACCCGAGAGGATGCCATCATCATATGTTCGTACAGTAGATCTGCATGTCCTCGGGAAAAGTAACGGCTGTAGTTTCCCCTTGCTTTCAGCCGTTCGCAGTAGCTGTGTGGCAAAGCCACATTAGTTGATGTTACAAGGCCAGCTCAGTCAATCATCCAGACTGTTGCCCCTGTAACTGCGGAAAACGCTGCTGCTCCTCTTCAGGAACCACATGTTTATCTGGCCTCTCCAAAGATACCCCTCCGCTGTGGTTGCGCCTACGGTACGGCTATCTGTATCGTTGAGGCACGCAAGCCACCCCACCTCGGCAATGTCTGTGGTTCATGGGAGTGGAAAGCGGGATGAGAGCAACGAAACTTTGACACCGAGCGTTGTCACCATCAAGTTTAAGAAGTTTCAGCTCCGGTTCGAAAGTAGCTTACATCCGACACTGATATCAAATGCATCTTACGCCTATTACAAGCAAAATGTTTTATGTTATGAAACAGGTACGTATTTCATTCATTCGCTCCAGTTTCTGAAGCATGGGATTGAAAAGCAGTAGTACAAAATTGTTATATAAATGTGGAATCGTCATATTCTTGCTTATAATTTTTGTGATGTCCCTGTTTCTTCTCCATCCTCGTCCTGACAAACATTCTTATGATCATTAATTACATAACTATCTCTGCCATTGTCAGAAATTTTCCGATTACCTACGCTAACCCTACCAGTATCACCGCTTCAGTCATCTCGGGTTTTTCTCCAGTAAGGCTTTATTAAGTGTTCTGCAAAGTATTTTCCGCACTACTCTGAGAGAACTTAAGCCGCTAATAACCAGGGTGTCTTCAATTGTCCCATAGTGGCGAAGCGTTCTGACAAAAGTTTTATAAATTTCATTTCTTGGGTACACCAAGAAGACAATATGCAATCTTTCTTACCTGTTATTCCTGTTACTCGTTCATTTACACTCTGGTAGACTGAAACTAAGTATTTGGCTATACGTATAGCAGTGCAGGTCATACGCACACCCAAGCAACAAAAACGAACCGCGATTGGCATTCGCCCGTTCGGGTTTATTCGACTCAGCCCACATAGCCCCGTACCCTTTTGTCCAAGGGACAGTTTTTTGATTACTAGTTCCGACTGGGATTCCCTTGGGAGAGACGTACACCATGCTGGTGAGGTCCGTCATGCCTTTATTTATAGAACCGTTTTTGACTGGTACCTCGGTTGTCGCCTCAGGACTATCGTATAATAAGGCGTAATATTTGTTATTTGTAGAAAAGGGTGAAGTACATCCAACAAGGTGGACTGTAGATGTCATCGCTGCTTGTTCACTCGCGACAAATTAAGCTTCGCGACAAATTAAGCTGTACTCTTAGGTTCCTGATGAACTACATTCTTTAACAAGACTTATTCGTAAAAGAAAATAGTAAAGTACTTTTGTCAATCAGAATAGACATCTACAGTGCAGCTTGTCAAATGTACTTTGCCATTTTCTTATACATTATTATATTATATATAATAGGCGGAATTACACAATACATCTGGAGTGAGAGCCGCAGTAGACAGTACCACTCGAAAACGGTCCTGCAAATAAAGCTGGTGAGCTCCTTGCATTGTTCCCAGCCCAGTCCCAGCAGTGATCAGTTAGATGCACCGGCAGCGGCACTGCACGTCGGACGCCCTCACAGCGCCAGTTGGCACCCAGAGCGTTTTGATTCGTCCGCCCCTGCAGCGTCTTACATGACGCCCCCGCCACGGGGTGTTGCGGCCAAGAGGCAGCTAGCTCGCCTTCCTCCACCGCCCGGGCTCTTAGACGCTGCAGTGAGCTCTCGGGAGCACTCCTCCTCCCTGGGGCTCTGTTATAACAGCCTGCCTATGTAGTACACCGCTTTGATCCACTCAGCAGCTGATCAGTAATCTTAACAACAAACCAGAAGAGCAAAGCTAGTCCATATTTCTATCTCTCTCGTCCCTCACTTGAGTTACTATTTATTTATTTTCCATTATTTATTTATGTTTTCGTGTGTGTCTCTCTGTGTGTGTGTGTGTGGGGGGGGGGTGCAGCCTCCCTCCTCTGATTACGCCACTGTACCATATAATAGTTGGATAAATAAGAATACAAAATACCGATATACTATTTTATCAAACTCAAAAATGTCCTGTTTTGTGCAAGCCGACCGCGGTGGCCGAGACGACTGAGGCGCGCCAGTCACGGTGTGCACGGCCACTACGGTCGGGGGTTCGAATCCTCCCTCGGTCATGGACATTTGTGCCGTCCTTAGTATTAGTTAGTACAAAAGTAGTTTGTAAGTTTATGGACTGATGACCCCGTAGTTAAGTCCCATAAGCTATACAAACATTTGAACTTTTGAACACATTTCGAAACAAACGTGGCCGGTGCCTGAACCTCAAACTAGAGTCATTATTAGGTTCTAAAAATATTAAATTAGGTACTTAAAATACGATCTGTCACTTACAAAAATAGGTTATAAAAATTAGAAAATAGGTGGCCAAAATCTGAAATTTTATTCAAAAATGTTTGTATAGCTTATGGGACTTAACTACGGGGTCATCAGTCCCTAAACTTACAAACTACTTACGAACTAGCTAACACTCAGGATGGCACAAATATCCATGCCCGAGGGGGGGGGGATTCGAACCCCCGACCGTAGTGGCCGTGCTGACCGTGACTGGCGCGCCTCTGTCCCCTCGGCCACCGCGGCCGGCTGAAATTTTATTGTCTAGAAAAATAAACAGATTGCCAAAAATCCATATTATGATATTTTCCATGTCCATAGTTGCAGTCACAGTAAATAACTAACACTTTCTCCGGATTTTCCGTTGAGAAACTGCATCTTTCATCTGTTAGTAGCAATCTTATATACTGAGAATGAACGTTCCATGTCAACGGCTGTTACCGTAGCATATTTGAATGGCGGTGTTAGGCGCAATGGGACCGCACCTCATGTTTTGTTGATTTACTCGATAAGATGTCAGCCACTGTGCAGAGCGTGGTCTGTCCTGTAGCACTGTCTCGATTTGTAACTGGCTACTTTGGCATGCTTCAGTCCCCACACATACGCTGTCGCTGTGAAATACTTCACCACATCGAAACAGCCCGCTGACCGACTGAATGAACACAGTGCATGTGTTTTGCACAGGCTGTTGTGACAGGGCAGGAAGGCAGCGGAGGCGGATCACAAGGCTCCTCCGTGCCCTGCCGGCCTATTTGACGATGTGCAGCGAGCGACAACGTTCTGCGGGCGTCTGACTTAAGATTGTCCACGCATGCAGACAAATAAGCCGGAAAGATCTGAAGAGTATTTTTAGTCATATCAATTTTATTTGACTGGATTTTTGAAAATTAGATACAGACAAATTCTAATATGAAATTAAGTACTATAAAATTACAATATTCGATAAAATATTTGCATAATTCTTAGCTGAGAAGACCACGAGAGAATTTTTGGCATAAAATTTTACATACTCCGATTTTTAAAATCTAGGTACAATCAGGCACTAACATAAAATTAGGTATTTTTAGGTTTTCGATTAATTTTGCGATATTGGTGTATATATAATTTTCATTGCCTTTATTGAACTAGGAACAAAATAGGTTTTTACCGAAAATCTGAGGTCTAGTCATTACATGTAAGTACATTCTGTAATAAGCACGAAAAAATGTGGTTCTTCAAATGTTTGTAAATCTGTTGGACCAAACGACGTGGTCATCAGTCCGTAGTTTACAAACTACTTAAACTAAGTTAAACTAACCTAAGGGGACACACACACACACCTATACCCCTGGGAGGACTCGAACCTGCGCGGCGAGGCGCCTTAGACCGCACGGCTACTCCACCGTGGTAGTTACGGGAAATGTATTCCCATGAATAAATGCAGTGTCACAGTCAAAACACGACACAAAATGTAGCAAGTTCACGGAAAACTGAGTGAAAGAAATCGTAGAGGTAGGGTAAGGTGATACAAATGCGATATAGGTACAATTCTGAACAACATAAATTTTCGCGCTATTTGTCAGTCTCGTAGTGTCTCGTTGTGTGGCATTTTAGCGTAGCAGGTTTCTACAGCTCCTCCTGTCTTTTCCAAGAATATACCACTTTGTGCTAAGGAGAGAGAAATTTTTTCACGTTAGGATTTAAGTAAAGCTACTTAGTCTATTAGTTTCTATTTAAGGGTGACTAGACTCCCTACCCAAAATGCAATGTTTGGTACAACGAAGTATGCGTTGGTACCTGACGGAAAAAGCGCTTTTTATGTGGAAGATGCCCTTAGTCAAAATTCTACTCGGAAGTGATCACAATTGTACCTAGTGTGGTACATTTTCGATCGATTTTCCTCAATTCTGTAACTTCTTTGTGTGTCTATACCGACATTTGTAATTGTCTAATATTTGTGTTACGTATTAGTTAAACATCCAAGAACAAGTGCTATAATTAAAATTACATCTTTTCTCAATATATTTGCAGTTACAATAACATTTGTACGAAATGATCGAAATAGTACCACCTTACCCTATAACTTTGCATCAACAAGCGGTTTCTTAGCGTGATCAACTGAGAATGATGTGAGGGAAGCCAATAAGAAGTTTCCCCCATTTCCCGCGTGATAGCAACTTTAGTTGGCTCCCAGGGCTACC
Source organism: Locusta migratoria (assembly GCA_026315105.1). Taxonomy (NCBI): domain Eukaryota; kingdom Metazoa; phylum Arthropoda; class Insecta; order Orthoptera; family Acrididae; genus Locusta; species Locusta migratoria. The sequence goes on from CM048748.1 coordinate 365,695,953, forward strand.
TAACCCATTTTGTCCAACTATCCCGTTTTATCCAACTCTCCACTACTTTTTAGTTTCGAAGTCAACATTCCACACCTAAATTAATAGTGTCAGTTTTTTGTAACATAACGTTAGTAAAATTGTACACAACTTCTTTTATATCGTTTAAAAACTTCTCTTCGCATACCACTATCCGTTGGAAACGTAGTTAACATTTTTCAAAAAGTCTCTTAAACATAGCCTTTATTATGTAATATTCTCCTAGATAATACACCAGAAAGGTCTTCTGCAATGACTATAACCAGTTGAAATTTATGTCTATCGTGTGACAAAAATAGTGAAAAAGCGAAAAAGACGATGAAATACATGACTAGAATATGTTTTATAAATTCCATCATTCGGGCATTATTTAGCATTTACCTGTTGTGTGGACATATTTTATTTTTCTCCAACCTCAAATTAGCTGAGAATATATGTGTAAAGCCGTTGCTGTTTGTTTGATGCGCAAAATTTGCACTGAGCTTTCATGCTTCCGTTTAAATACACTGCCGAAACAATTTTATACGGCCTCGAAAGATAAATGCGTGGGTCGTAATTTCCCCTCCGTGGAATTTAAATTAAATTCCACTCACCCGACCGAAAACGCAGTACACTAGCTGGTGTGAGTGCAAACACACACATGCTTAACACTCAAACACACATACAAGACCACATAAACACCCACGCACATCCATGCGTATACAAAAGTGGATGCGGTAACTCTGTCACAAAAAGCTTCGTAAATTCTCATTTTACGTAACAATTGACATCTTTTGACCTCTACCATTTTATTAAACGTACCGGTGTAACTCTCTCTTTTTTTTTTTTTTTTTTTTTTTTTTTTTACTCTCAGGGTACGAAATACATTCACTTGGTTTCTCTTGGAAGTTGTGACGTAATTTAATGTTCCTTTGTCAATATTTCAACGATAAACTTGTGTATCTTTAGTGAATTACGTCTTCGCCGTAACTATCGTAATGGTACCCTTGATTCAGTTTTATTGATAAGACAGCTCCTACACAGGGTTCACGGAACTAATTAAGCACGTACATGTCACTTATTATCACAGAATAAGAGCTCGATTTCGTGCCTGTATCTTCCTGAAGAGGGGCAGCGGCCTTTTCAGTAGTTACAGAGGCAACAGTCTGGATGATGGACTGATCTGGCCTTGTAACATCAGCAAATGTGGTGTTTCCATAGAAGTTACTGCGATCGGCTGAAATCAAGGGGAAACTAGAGCCGTTAACTTTTCCCAAGGACATGCATCTCTGCCGTACGATTATAAGGCGATGACATCCTGTCGAGTAAAATATTCCGGAGGTACAATAGTTCCCCAGTCGGATCTCTGGGCGGGGACTACTCAGGAGGATGTCGTCATCAGGAGATATAATACTGAAATTCTTAGGATCGGAGCGTGGAATGTTATCCCTTAATCAAGTAGGGAGATTAGAAAATTTAAAAAGAGAAATGGATGGATTGAAGTTAGATGTAGTGGTGATTAGTGATGTTCGGTGGGAAAGGAAACAGGATTTCTGGCTAGGTGAGTACAGGATTATAAGCACAAAATCAATTGGGGGTATCACAGGGGTAGGACTGATAATTAATAAGAAAATAGGAATGCGGGTAAACTACTATGAGCAGCGTAGTGATCGCATTATCATAGTCAAAATAGACACGAAGGCAACACCGACCACAGTAGTATGGGTTTATATGCCAACTAGCTCTGCCGATGATGATGAGATCAAAGAAATATACGAGGAAGTAAAGGAAATTATTCAGACAAGGAAGAGGTTAACTTAATTGTTATGGGAGACTAGAATTCGCTAGTAAGAAACGGAAGGGAAGGAATAGTAGTAGGTGAATATGGACTGGGCAAAAGGAATGAAAGAGGAAGCCGCCTGGCAGAATTTTGCACAAAACATAATTTAATCATAACAAACACCTGGTTTAAGAATCATGAGCTGCGCGGGAGTAGCCGAGCGGTCTGGAGCCCCACCTTGCAGATCGCGCGGCGTCCCTCGTCGGAGGGTAGAATGCTCCCTTGGGAAAGATTGACCAGGAATGTAGTTCCCTTCACAATCTTGTCTTCGTTTTTATTGAATTCAAAATGCACAATCCAGTTACTGCTCCTGAGTTTAGTAAACTGCAGAACACTACCATGGGTCATCGTAATTGAAATCACATAACTTTTGAAGACAGCTGGTCAGCCAAGTCTAGGCTAGCATTGGTCCTTTCATAAAATGCTGTAGATAACAGCGACAATGTGCACAGTAGAAATGACAGGGGTAAACTACAATGAAGTAATTTATACAGCGTATAAGCACAGTTAAATTAGGGGTATCATCAATAGCAACAGTAGAAATTAAACACTGACGCGTTTAAATGTTTGTATACCTATTGGACCAAACTGCTATAGTCATCAGACCATAGATTTACAAACCACTTAAAGTAACCTACACTAAGAACGGCACACACACACACACACACACACACAGGGAGGACTCTAACCTCCTTCAGGAACGGTCGCCCACACCGTAAAATGAAGCCTTTGACTAGGCGATAATTCTTCATGGGTTATTAAACACTGAAAAATGAATAATTTACCTATCATAGTAGAAACGTAAATTGTAACACCAACAATTGCCTGGGTGACTATTGTCTACCAGGACGCAAACGCAGAGTTTCCGTTTTTGTACTCTAAGAATTAACGTGTTACAACATTCACTCGAAGCTTTACGAAATCACATCTGTGTATAAATCTTACGGACGACAACACAACGAAAAGAAAATCGCTGAGTAACATGTCACCTGCGCGACTACATGATTTTAAGATATCACAGTGAAAGAGCGTCTGTCGTCTTTCATATATTTTTTGTATACTTCTATAAAGTTATAATTTATTTAATGTTGCTAGATCATCATTTTATTAAAACTTGATTTCTATAAGGTTATAATTTATGTAATGTTGCTAAATTATCACTTTGTTAAAACTTGAACCCCATTTTCAAGGCTGGAGGAACAGTATTTTCTATTTCATGTGTTAAAAATATTAGTTAATATTTCTAGCTTTTTCTTATTTTGATATGTTAATTAAATTTTTATTCTATTAATTAATGTGGAATAAGTGCGGCTTCTCCGCTACGCCACTGTCCCTGTGAGAATGTGCAGTTGTACTTCTAAGTGTGTGTGAGAATCTATGGCTGTTTGAATGTGGGGAGTGATAGCTCGCTTTGCATCGTTCTCTCTGGCTCAGTATCGATAGTTGCTGTTACTACCAAAGATGTTTCTACACCATTTGGTTACCGTCCAGTCAGTGATCTGTCTTTAGCGCGAGTCTGGCTGCTCCCCCCCCCCCCAACCGCTGTTTTCGTGGATTTTCCGGTTTCCGGTCATCCCACGGCCCGGTGGCCGCACGGCGATTCACTCTGCTCTGGTCGTCTGGTGAGGTAAGGGTGATTCTGCTCTTGTTTCTGGAGATGGTAGCGTTTCATTGACTAGCACGTTTAATTTAGATTCGTGAACGTAGAATCATTTTTCGGAATATTTTCTCCGATCATGTGCGGAAATGTGTTCTCGTTTTTCAATTCAGTGATTTCCAATAGATAAACGCGGTCTGTGTGATTCTAGTTGCACTTTGATAACGGCTTGATATGATAAAACCTTTTGTGCTTATGTGGCGGTGTATAAACTCTGTGTAAATATTTTATAGCTATGTGGTGCCCGATTTCTAATAGGTGATGTGTTCATTTGTGTACAGTGGATGTAAAAACCTTCTGACTGGTTTCCTTCCGTGAGCGGTATGTGTCCCAGGTGTGTGGTTCATAGAACAAAGCCTTCAACTTCCACTCTTGTTTGTTCCATGCCCATCAGGCAAGTAACTATGCGGGTATCCTTCTGATTTCCACAAATATTTCGCGATCTTCTCTCCCCGCCTATTTTAATTTTGCTGTCTTTTCTCCGTCTGGTAGTACGGACTCTGTCTTTGTCAGTAATTCTCTCTGAGCCTTGTACAACCTCCTTCAATAGCTTCCTTTGGTAATTCTAAACATTTCTATGGGTTTCAGGCTGTAATTCTTATTTTTTCGACTTTGTAATTATTTGATTCTTGTGGTTTTCCTGAGGCAGGGCCTCATCCGTCTCTGTAATCGCCCCCTCTCGCGTGTAGCTGAATTTCATTCGCTTCCTTATATAATTCTAAGCATTTCTATGGGTTGAATGCTGTAATTAATTTTCTCTATTTTTCGGAATCTGAATTTATTCAATTTTATCGGTTTTAGAAACCACGTGGGTCCGCGTTCCTACTTCCAGCGTTTGCAGCTAGTCGCCTGAGTTCACGCCACTTCTCATATAAAGACCAGTACCTAGATCGACTTCCAACAGACTGCAATTTAAGAACCCACCGTGGTTTTGTATAATGAATCGGATTTTCAACCACTTCACAAAGGCGTCCGTTCATGTAACGTAGCCTTGTGTCGCCGTTAGTGTGATTGCTCGTGGTCCAATTCAGATGTAATTTAACTTGGCTATATACACGAACCATCTCAAAATAGGTACGACAGACCAGAGCCAGCTTCAAAGTGTTTCCGTATATTGTGTTTTGTGCTACCTCCGACTTGCTGAATTTCACCTACTATGTTTGGTGAGTTTCGCTGTGGCATTGCGTGTGTGAGAGAGAATGAGTGTTGCTTGTGAATCCTTCCCCCCCAAACCCACCCCTCCAGTAGTGGTAAATCTTGTATAATTTAGTTTGGGCACCGTACGCATTAATCCATGTAAGAGATGCATTTTACTGTATTAACAAATTGGTTCCCCATTTTACTTGTTTTCTATCTGAATAAACAAGTTTAAGTTCAGCATGTTCCGTAAGTTGCCTATAAATTGTAGTTTTAGAGCAACTCCCTTCTTATTTAATATTGTTTCACAAGTGTTGAGAACATGCTCAGATGCTATGTTTCTTATGACTAATTTCCGTTGCGCCATAAATATTTTCTTAACCACCTTTCTAAGATAACATTAATTGTGGTGGTTTGCTTATTAATGTCTGTGTGTAATAAGAGGCTATGTGATGATAGGAACACCACAGAATGCGGCCCACACAGCCCGTCACCTAAAAGGTATGCGATAAATTATCGTTTTCTAGCGAGTGCAGCCACCTCAGTTAGTGAGCCTACAGACATATAGATCCCGCCTCGCAAACTGCCCCCATAGACGTGTGACCCACCTCCTACGACAATGCCAGCCCAGCTCTGCCTTCCGCAGGCAGGGACAGCGCCTAACACCTAACGAATACAGTTCCCAAGAACAATGAGAAAATTGTCATCGAAGACACATACTGCAGTTTCAATAAACAATACTTTCTGAGGCACACCCTTATGACATGCAAGAATAAATAATAAATTTTAATTCAATGCTTCACATCTATCAATAATGTCTTTGACATATTTGAGACGTAAATCCGTCTCAGGGATTATTTATTCATATTAATTGATATTTATATCACCATAACAGGATTGTTCCACCATGTCCATTGCTGAGGTGCTATTCCGCTGCATGGAGAGCCTTGGCAGTAGTGGCAATTTGTCTTTGGAACAAAGAAGCTGAATTAAGGTTTGTGTTGTGGAGGGAAATCGTACATAGACTATTCCGAGGCGCCTTAATCGTTAGTGGTGTGGTAATCTAACGGTTAAGACGTCTGCCTAGTAAGCATGGAGGTCCGGGTTCGATTCCCGGCCGCACCAGAAATTTTAATTCAATGCTTCACATCTATCAATAATGTCTTTGACATATTTGAGACGTAAATCCGTCTCAGGGATAATTTTTTCATATTAATAAATAAGATAAAAAATTAAAAGGACCAGCAAATTATTCCCACTACACACAGCACTCATAAAGGCACTAGAAAGAGAGAAAATAAATGAACAAATAATTGACCGCCCTACAGTAAGAAAAGGCTGTCTGAATTCTAGTCTTTTTAAAACTCATTAACTGAATTTATGTAGATGGACAGGACTCAAGCTCATTAGGTATATAGAAAGAACACGCACATTATCGACACCTGCACAAGGATTCAAATTAACATCTTAAATCAAAATGAGATACATGAATACTTTGATGGACAGAGCGAATATAACCTCCGATCTAGGTTTCTTGCAGGATGAGATAAATCACTCACAGTCGGCCTTAGAGAGAAATCGTTATGATAGCAAGGAGATTAAACGAGGACTCCATCAAAGAAGAGAATAATATGGAAATACTAAGCAACAAAGTTTTCGTCCCATTCATTGGTAAAACTACAGATCACATCGGGAAAGTTTTGGCCAATTATGGTATTGAAACGATCGTCAGACCCACCAAAGAGACCGAAAGATACGCGTGAACTCATAGCAACACCTGCAATATATAAAATTCCATGTAATTGTGGAACAACGTAAAGAAGTGTCAACACGCGGTTATCCCAACTAAAAAGGAATTCTCGTCTGGGACACACCGGAAAGTTGCTCATAGCAGAACTTGTTTTTCTGGATGGGAATTATGAAATAAAATTTAGGGAGACAGGCGAATTTATTCACAACATCGCATTTCCAAGCTTGTATGTTATAGAGAAGCAAATGATATTCGTAAACACAAAAGAAAATTGGGTTGTTTAAATTTAGATAAAATATAGGTGTCAACTATACGACACAAAACGAAAATAGATTTCTGTTGTGGTAAATCAAACATCTCCCTGAGTAACTCCTACACTACAATAAAATGTAATAATAATTTAATGAGTAATTACTGAACTAGGCTGCTATGGAAATTTGATTCAGAGGATTGATTTTAGAACAGAACGGTTTGCACAGATGATTGCCACATGAAACTTCGTTTTATTTATTACAAGGCTTGCAGAATAATAATGTCTCACGACCGAATTGACTGGGCGTGGACATGCCTGAGATAACAACAGGGAAGGGGAAGGTAATATCCTACCTCATCAACACTGACTTGACGTGCGCCTCGGCGGTCGCGGCAGCGTACCACAGCCCACCCTGCTGAGCGCTCCCCGGCTCTGCAGCTGTGTGGCGCGGCGCGACCCCCGAGCGAAGGCGTCACTGCTGCGTCTGCAGAGGCGGAAGCTGCCTGCCTGTCCTCTCGCTCCTCCGTCGGTGGACCAAGAGTTCATTTCTGCGGTCTCTCACCAAGCCCACTCCCTCTCCAGCTACAACTTATTCTCGAATTTCGCGTCTATTTGGTTCTGTGATATGTGGGTTAGTTTTACAATGTCATCCAACAGCTGATTGTTGTTGTCAACAGCACGCTTCTCATTGCCCGATGGAAATTTTCTGTGGGCTGAGATGAGTCTTGCGAAGAGGCTTCTCCCCCATGTTTGAAGCATGTTGTTTCAATTTTCTGCATTCCTTCTTGGGTCGAGAAAACTATTCTTTGTGGCAGCTGTGTTAGGCCTGTCTGATGTGCCATTTACAGAGTCTTTCGGCCTGGACAGAAGCATTGTTTGGCGGAACCACTTTATCTATACTGCAAGCCAGGCTCTCTCCCACTCACGCACGTTCGCACTCCAGGGGTTTGGTTGTCTTCTCCCGGTTGCAGGGGTCCATGGTTTATCTGCGATTCCATCGCTTTTTGGAAACAACTCCTCTAATATCTCCAGAAAAGGTATTTCTCTATACACACTATTGTGTGCATTGCGTTGTAACGGTATATCTCCCCTGCGTTCGCTGTCGCCATTCATCTGCATGCTCCTCAAAGTCAGGCTGGTTTTGACGTATACATTATTACGAGAAATCCACGGCGATCCGCCAGACTGCCCCATGGAGCGGCCGGTAGTGAAGGTAAAATTTAGGGCGCCTGCTGCTGGCTCCATGTTCTCCCCAGGGCCGCCTAGACGTTGCGTGCGCGAATGCTTCCATCGGCAAAGTCGCTGAACAAAAGCATCCGCGGCCGAGATATTACACTGTTAATGGAGAATGACGTTTCCATCAATATCCTCTATAAATGACAATGTCCTCGAAAGAAGCAATAAAGGAAAGACTTCATAAAATATCAGGAGCAGTAAGATTATTTTTTTATATCTCTGCAGGAATTCCTCACAGGGCTGGTACTCGCGGTATCACCTCTTACGTCATGTCTGTCATACCGTCGTATGAAGCAAATTATTGAGTTTAACTTAGAACAGGACCTACGACTCGAAAATCAGAAATGTAACACTCCATTGAAATACGGCGCCATTATCGTTCATGTTAGAGGCAAGTGTCTGTTATTAAGTTATTATTCACAATGCTGACAGCCTTCAGTTACAGATTTCAGTAGTTGTTACTACATGTAAGATGCTGTGAAGGATTTTAAGGAGTCCCGCGGGAGTAAGGCGTGGTCTAGGGCGTCATGAAAAGGTGAGCCGCCGCTCCCGCCGCAGGTTCGGATCCTCTCTCCGGCATGGATGTAAGTTAGTTGAAGTAGTTTCTAAGTCTAAGGATTGATGGTCATAGCAGTTTGGGCCAATAGGTTTACAAACGTTTGAACATTTTTTGAATGTAAGGAGAAGTTTTGAGAAGAAATAAAAATAAAAAATAAATGTTTTTGCCTATGATATTGTAATTCTGTCAAAAAGCACCTGGAAGACCAGTAGAACAGAATGGATAGTCTCTTGAAAGAAGCTAAAAAAATTAACACCAGCAACAGCAAATAAGGGTAATGAAATGCCAAATAGGAAAATCAAGCGATGTCAAAGGAACTGCTTTAGGTAATGAGATAATAAAAGTAGTGGATGAATTTCGTTATTTCAGTATCATGATAAATTCTCATGGTCGAAGTAAGAAAAATAGAATCGCACTGACATGTTTCACGGCCCACTTTAGATTTTGCTTATCGTTTTATGATTTTTTGGGAACATTTTACACAAAATAATAAAAATGTAAAAAATAAAACATTCGATCACTACTCTACTATTGTGATAATATCTATAACAAATTATATCATTTTCAGTGCGCCATTGCTTTGAAATGACAACTCTTGAGCTATAATAAGAAAAGCATCAAATACAGAAAGCTTCATTGAGTTTTCTAAACAGAATTTATTGTAAAGATGGCGATGAGGCAGGTTGGCCCAGAGACGACAGGACACGATGGCCAGCGATACAACGTGTCACGTACTATAGGAGCTGTACTTCTATAAACTCGATTAAAATTTAATACTTTTAATGATAACAACATTTATGATTCTTCGAGTTTAATATATATGTTTGCCTGTATGGATTTTATGTGTTCATAAACCAAACAATTCGATCGCAATGAAACTTTAGTGAACTGTTCATCCTACGTCCACGAAGGTTCCTGACCCAAAAACAAAAGAGCACGACACAGAGCTCAGGAGATATGGCGTCATAAATAATGAGTGGCCACCGCGTAATTCAATTATTGGAAAATGGGAGTAGTTAGGGGGCTGAAACAAAGTTCGCATGTTATTTCGGACGTTTATGAAGCGTTATGTAAAATAAAATAAAAAATTAAAAAAAATTAAAAATTAAAAAAAAATGATGAAACGAAAAGAAGTCTACCGATCACAACAGTTTCGCTGTATATGCCGTAAAACTCGCATCAGGCATGGCCTTGTATCAAATAAAGTTAGCATTACAGATTTGCATGTTACTAATTTATTTTCGTCTTCAAGTCTCCCTTAATTCTCTTGAATCCTAAATTAAACAGTCTTTTTCTGATTTCTTTCTATATAAAAGCGAAATGCTACTCACTCACTCACTGACTGAACAATAAATATCGAAAACTACTTCACTTATCAAGCTGAAACTTGGAAGGAATGTAGATTATAGGTATAAAACGTCATCTAAAAAATTATTTTGAGATAGGTGCATGGCGGAGGCTACTTCTCCTACAGACACACGCAATCTACAGTTTCATTCCGTTATTCACAAAATTTCGCACGCATGACCTTCAAAATAAGAGGAACGTCACCGTCTACCTTAAGTTTCATACGGTGCATGCGGGAGGGTACTTTGCAACATAAAAGTGAATCCCTAAGTACATAGGTCGCGCCACAACTTGAGAACGACTCGACCGATTTCACTGATCCTATTTTTGATGTTTTTGTTATTCTCAGAAAAAGGTTGTCTTAAATAGAACTGGAATATTTGAGAACAACAAAGTGCGTTTTTCAATGTGATCCTGCGTTTCTATTGCATTGAAATCTATAGTTTTGTTCCGATGTTGATGAAATTTTGCAGTCTACCTTAAAAACAGATGTTCAAATGTTGGTTAAGCTTAAGATACTTAACTGCGGGGTCATTAGTGCCTAAACTTACAAACTACTTATGAATTACCTTATACTAAAGACGACACAAACATCCATGCCCGAGGGGAGATTCGAACCCCCAACCGTAGTTCTTAAACACAATAGGAATGTAACTGTCTGTATAAAATTTCGTTCTCTGCATTGGGGAGGGTACTTACAGAATTTTACAAAATGCATAGTTTCGTTCCAATCTTTATGAATTTTTGCACACGTGACCTTTAAACGAAGAGAAAGATCACTGGGTACATAAATGTTTGCATGGTACATGACAGAGGGTGACTTGTAGAAAACTTTGCCGAGAGGTGGAAAGATGGAAACGAACACAGAGATGTGAGGGAAAGAAGTGGATGCAGTGAGAAGAGGCAAGAAGATGTGGACCACGAAAGTGTAGGATAAATAAACAACCGGGTAACGCCGGGTTTACAGCTAGTTATTAATATAATTGTCGAAGTTAAACATATTTTGATACGTTTCTGAGGTCTATGAATCGCCGTTTCCACGAGTTAAGAAGCGATGAATAGAGGCCAACCAGAAAATTTTATTTTAACCTCAAACATTGATCTGAGAAGTGAACTTGAGAACAAGAAATTCAGTTCACGAACTGTAAACGTTAGACTCAGCAGAGATGAGTGAAAAATCAAATCCGTGGACTATTTTTTGAGTTATAAAACTGTGCTGATCATTTGGAGCTGGAGATTGATTAAAATTGACTGTTTTGTATAAAGAGACTATAAATCGTAATAAGGTTAACCCTTCCTGTTGTCATAGTCCTCAATGTTAAGCGTTTAATTCAATATTCAACTTGATATAATGTACATCAAAGTATGTTTCTCGATAACTGTTAAGTTTTATTTTTATTTCCTAGTTATTCTTACCGAAAGACTACACGGGTCAACGTGTCCCAGCCTCTCGGCCAACATACCCCGAGGTTTGGTCAGATTGGCCCACTTGACATATGTCCAGTAATTAATTAAATTACTATCTTACTCATAGTAGTTTACCCATGTTCCTATTCATTATTCAGTATTAGACCTACACCTTTAATACCCCCAACTGATTTTGTGTTTAGAATCCTATACTCGCTTGACTAGAAATCCTGGTCCTCTTTCCACTGAACTTCACTAATCCCTACTCAATCTAACTTCAACTAATCCATTTCCCTTTTGAATGCCGACATCCTCCTGATTAGTCCGAACCCAGAGATCCGAATGTGCGACTATTTTACCTCCAGAATATTTTCCCAGAGAGGATGGCATCATCCTATATTCATATACTAGAGCTGCATGTCATCACAGAAAGTAACAGCTGTACTTTCCCCTTACTTTCAGCCGTTCGCAGTAACTGTAAGGCACAGCGTCATTACCTGACGTTACAAGGCTACGTCAGTCAGTCATCCAGATTGTTGGCCCTGTAACTACTGAAAAGGCTGCTGCTTCTCTTCAGGAACCACATGTTTGTGTGGCCTCTCCACAGACACTCCTCCGCTGTGGTTGCACGGAAGGCGAAATATGAGAATGTTCCTTGCTGAATACATCCTCAGGTGAAGTACATTCTCTGTCTCCCTTCATTTATGCGAATCCGAGAATATTCCTCAAAATTCAAGAATAAGTACAATCTCCAATACGTGGTTCTAAAATTTTTCCAGGCGTATTTCATGATGAAATACATCTAGGGTAACAGCCTGGTATGTGTGTGTGTGCATAAGAGACAATATTTTCTCAATCGATCGTGTTGCCATTATCAGGTGTAGTGATGTGCTACCATGGGGACGTTCTGTGTGACCTATGTATCAAATTCTCGCCTCCTCCTTCGGGCGCTCCTTCTGAGTCCATCGTGGACCGCGCCCGGTTCACGGTTCAGATCAAGCCTCCTGTCGCTCGCCGTCTGAGATAGCCAGATCCGTGCCCACGGGGACCGCCGGCTATTACGGTGGTGCCGGGATACTAACAACAAAGAACTCTTCCAGCTACATCTACAACTCGCCAACCAGTTCAGTTCCTGTACATGGGATTGGGTTGATGTGGTCACATGGGCCACAGCAGACTCTGCTCAAAGAAGTCCACCGAAGGACAGACATCGAAGTTTGAACGTATCGGACAAACAACCATCTGAAAGCGTCGTAAAGAACATCATCACTCTTTCCAACAAAGAACTGGATAATGATGCTATTTCGATTCTTAAAAAAAGATTTGAATTTTGCTCCGACTCTCATTGCCGACACCCATTGCCAACACCATCAGTGACTGGAACAAACAGCTGCTGAACTCCCAACTGAGGCAGCCAAAGAGGTGCATCATGAAGCCTGCAGGGCGACAACTAAAACCAGCAGACAAGATTAACGCTACAGTAATCCTATCTTGCTAAGATTACACTAGAAAGACTCACGACTTGCGAGATGACAGCGCATACCACAAGATTGATCCTACCAAGAGGGTTGAGAGGAAGACTCTGGTTCTTCTCAAAGATTTCAGTCACCCTGAAGAGGCTACAAAGAAGCTACGCCCTAAGGCCTCTGTTCCTTTGAGACTGTACGGATTGCCGAAAATTCACAAGGACTTCGTACCACGTCGTCCAATTGTCAGCAACATTGATGCCCCGAGGTATCCTCTCTGCAAGTAACTTAAGGAGTTTCTCCCTATATACATGGGGAAATATCCACATCATATACTCATCGCCACGGATTTCCTTGGACGTATTAACAACCTGACGCATACGTAATCTGATATAATCGTGAGTTTCGACGTCTCTCTGTTCACTAGGGAGCCATTACATGAAACTTTGGAACTCATTGGCCATTAATTTAATGAGGAGACCACCAAAATGTATAAACATGTTGTTACGTCAACGTATTTTCTATTTGACGGTGGATACCATGAGCAGACCGAAGGAGTTGCTTTAGGAAGTCCACTCTCTCCGGTTGTCGCTTTGGAGTTAACAAATTACCACTTGTTTGTTCAGATACGTGGCCGACACCTTTGCTATAAGGCCACATGGAAGCGATAAGCTGGCGGAGTTTCTTACTCCAGACTCTACAATATTAGGTTTAGCATATAGGTCGAAACGGATGGGATGCACTCCTTCTTGGATATCGGGTTAGAAAACGAGATCCCTGAACGCTGGGACACAGCGTGTACAGCAAGTACAAAGGAATGACATGCTAAAAACTTTTGTATACTGAACTCGCGCCCTACCTGACAAGAACAGTCTCCAACAAGAACTGGACCATCTGAAGTCTGTTTATCTGAAGGACGGTTACAAGGAAAGGAAAATCCGGAAAGTTTACGTCCTAAAGCACAACGAGCCGAAACTGATGGTGAACCTGAGGTAAATACGGCCATTGCATTCATTCTAATTTGCGAGGCCTTATCAGGAAAAGTTCACGTATTTTACGCAGGTACCAAATTAAACCATCTTCTGCCCTCCGGTAAAAGCAAGAGCACTTCTTGGCGGTGTTAAGGACGACCTTGGTCTACGTAGAGAAGTGTTTTCAGTGTTTTAAAACATATCGTGCCACTGTGGTAAGGAATACATAGGTCAGACAATTCACACTGCTGAAGACCGACGTCGCCAACACCAACGGCACACGAGATTGCAACATCCAAATAAGTCAGCAATTGCCGAGCATTGCCTGTCGAACCTCCATAGCATGTAGTATAGCCTGACCAAGGTCCAAACACAGGTACTATATCATTAAAGAAGCTGTAGAGATCAGAATAAGGAAATCAAAACTGAATCGAGACAACAGCAATTTTCTTAGCAAAGCTTGGAGACCCACAATCATCCGGGTTAATACGACGAATGTAATATCCCAAAGTGTACTTACTTTGTATGGGGAGGGGGGGGGGAGATGGAACGCCACCGCCGGCAGACCCGATTGGGCGCGGACGTGGAGATATATGACGGATCTGAACCGTAGACCGGGCGCGGACCGCGTTGGGCTCAGACGGAGCGCCCAAACCAGAAGGGGAGAATATGATATACACCTCACGCCGGCCGACCCCATGGTACTACATCAGCGCACCTGCTAATGGCAACATTGTCGATGGCCAAAATATTGTGTCCTACACATACACCGGGCTGTTCACTCGAGATCTGTTTCATCACATTCTCCATTTTATATATACGATCCAATGCTATGACATTTTTCTTAATAATCTCGCTAATTCAGAGATAAAATATCGACACTAATTGGGACCATACGTGTTCTTTGAATTGTAGAGAGATTCCAGAGCACTGAATCGCTGAACAGACAGTAGAGAAACAAGAACAACGTGGCCAGTGAAGCGCCATCTGCAATGCAATTGGGAAAGTCGTCCAGGAGGCTGCGATGTGGTGTTGGTAGGCGGGAAGAGGGGAAGGGGTGGTCAGGGAGTGGGGCGGAGAGGGTCGTGATGCAGGGATCGACCGGTCTGAATAATGTAACGCAATTACCGTGGCCCGGGGCGGTCCACGAGGCCAGGCGGGCGGGCGCCGTGCCGTGTTTAATTGGAGCAGACAACACGGCCGCCTCGGCTTCCGGCCTCACTGGTGCCGCACGACCACGACCTACTACCGCCGACCTACACTCTAGTTCTTCGGGCGTCTCTGCAGTTAGCAGCAATTTGGACGAGGGAAAATTCTAAGAACGTTGTTTTCATTCGAAGAAAATTTCAGAAGGTCAACTTCACCGACAACTGTTAATAAATTACACTGATATCCAAAATTCTAACGATTTGAAGTATTGGAAGGCTGATTTTGGCTCAAAATATTGGGCCTACAAACATATGCTGGTAAAGCAGAAATAATGCAAAGAATAAAGAACGGAAAAATCTCCGACTTACATACCAGTGAAGAACAATGCTGGTTTAATTTCTTCAATGTTAATGGATTTCCACACACGATGCGACACCTCTTTAATGTTTAGCACAACGTTTCTGAATTCAGCTAACATTGTTATCAGCAAAAACGCCCATTATTCGTGCAGGACTGTTCGCAAGACTGCAGTTCAGAAACTAAGTTCACCGACACACTGTTGCGTATGCGCAGATCATGCATCGCTGCTTACAGAGATGCCCAGAGGTGCCTCAAACAGAGAGCATCCCAGGAAATATAAATACTCTCATTAACCTTACGCTGAGTATAAGCTGTAGCTGCAAAAGGCCCCATATTATTAACGATGGCAGCGTAGAGACAGGAGTTTGTGATCATGATATCGTGATAGCGTCAATGGTGACCAAAGTTAATATACCAATCAAGAAGCCTAGGAGCGTGTTTTTGTTAGAAACAGCTGATAAGCAATTGTTAGCATCACACTTAGAAAATAAATGGACATCGTTTAGTTCCGGTACAATGGATGTAGAACAATTGACTAAATTTAAATACATTGTAAGTAAAAGGTTGGAGAAATATGTGCCTAATAAAGTCGACTAAGGATGGGAAAGACCACCGTGGTATAATATTAATGTTAGGAAGGTATCGAAAAAGCAAAAGCTGTTTCATTCTCGGCTCGAACAGAGCATGTAAATGATGTCAGGCAAAAGTTAGTAGAGATTCGTGAGTCTAAAAAAATATCGATGCGTGAAGCATACAATGATTACCTCAGCCATATCTTAGCAAAAGGTCTTTCGGAGAACCCGAAAAAATTCTGGTGCTATGTAAAATCGATAAGCGGGTCAAAGGCCTCTAACCAGATACTCGTTGATCATTCCGGGGTAGTATTAAAAGAAACCAAACGGAAAGCTGAAGTTCTAAATTTAACTTTTAAGAAATTTTTCACGAAAGTGGACCGCACAAATGTACCATCATTTGATCAACGCACTAACTCCCAAATAGAGTACTTAGGTAACAGGTATTTCCGATGTAGAGAAGCACCTGAGACAGCCAAATACAAATAAGTCTCCTTGCCCGGAATGAATACCAGGTCGGTTTTAGAAATTTTGCGGCATTGGACCCTTAGTTAGCTTAAATTTATCACGAGTCTTAAATTCAGCGCATACTTGCTAGTGAATGGGAAAAAGCGCAGGTGACTCTCGTTTACAAGGCAGGTAAAAGAATTGACCGACATAATTACAGGCCGATATTGTTGACATCAGTATCCTATAGAATTTTAGAGCATATTCTCAGTTCTGATATAGTAAATTTCCTTGAGACGGAAAGCTTCATGCTGTGAATCAGGACGGGTTTAGGAAACAACGTTCAAGTGAAACTAAACTTGCCCTTTTCTCACACAACACCTTGCGAGCCATGGATGAAGGGAAACAGGCAGTTGGGTTTCTCTCGATCTCAATAAGGCGTTTGAGCGATACCACACTGCCCATTGTTAGGTTCACCCAAATGTTCAAATGTTTGTAGAGGTTATGGGACTTAACTACGGGGTCATCAGTCCTTAAACTTACAAACTACTTATGAACTAACTAATACTAAGGACGACACAAATATCCATGCCCGAGGGGGTATTCGAACCCCCGACCGTAGTGGCCGTGCAGACCGTGACTGGAGCGCCTCAGTCCCCTCGGCCACCGCGGCCGGCAGGTTCACCGATTTGGCTGGTAGACTTTCAAAGTAAAAGACGCAGTAATTTGTTCTCGACGGCGAGTGTTCTTCAGGGACAAGTTTATCGTCAGGCATGCCCCAGGGGAGAGTGATAGGACTGCTATTATTTTCTATATATATAAATGATCTGATGTACAGAACAACTTTTAATTTACTGTTATTTGCTGTGATGCAGTGGTGTCTGGGAAGATGTCGTCTTTAATTGACTGTAATAGCATACAGGATGACTAAAACAAAATTTCTACACTACTAGCCATTAAAATGGCTGCACCAGAAAGAAATGTAAAATACAAACGGGTATTCATTGGACAAGTATATTATACTAGAACTGACATGTGATTACATTTTCATGCAATTTGGGTGCTTAGATTCTGAAAAATCAGTATCCACAACAACCACCTCTGACCATAATAATGGCCTTGATACGCCTGGGCATTGAGTCAAACAGAGCTTGGATGGCGTATACAGGTATATATGTACGTGCAGCTTCAACATGATACCACAGTTCATTATGAATAGTGAGTGGCGTGTTGTGACGAGCCAGTTGCTCGTTCAGCGTTCGCCAGACGTTTTCAATTGGTGACAGATCTGGAGAATCTGCTGGTCAGGGCAGCAGTTAAACATTTTTCATATGTAGAAATGCTCGTACAGGACCTGCAACATGCGGTCCTGAAATATCTTGCTGAACTGGTTTCGCAGAGATCGAATGGAGGATAGATCCACGGGTAGTAACACATCTGAAATGTAACGGCCACTGTTTAAAGTGCCGTCGGTGCCAACAAGAGGTGACCGAGACGTCTAACCAATGCTACCCCATACCATCACACCAGTATGGCGATGAAGAAAGCACACTTCCAACGTTCATCGCGATGTCGCCAAACACGGATGCGATCAACATGATAAACAGAACCAGGATTCATCCGAAAAAATTACGTTTTGCCATTCGTGCACCCAGGTTCGTCCTTGCGTACCCCATCGCAGGCGCTCCTGTCTGTGATGCAGCGTCAAGGGTAGCCGCAGCTATGATCTCCGAGCTAAGAGTCCAAGCTGCTGCAAACGTCGTCGAACTGTTCGTGCAGGTGATTGTTGTCTTGCAAACGTCCCCATCTGTTGTCTCAGGGATCAAGACGTGACTGCACGATCCGTTGCAGCCATGTGGATAAGATGCCTGTCATCTCGACTGCTAGTGATACGAGGCCGTTGGTATCCATCACGTCGTTCCGTATTGCCCTCCTGAACCCACAGATTCCATATTATGCTGTCATTGGATCGCGACTACGGTGAGCAATAATGTCGCGATAAACAGCAATCGCGATTGGTTACAATCCGACATTTATCAAAGTCGGAAACTTGATGGTACGCATTTCTCCTCCTTACAAGAGGCATCACAACAACATTTCACCAGACAACGCTGGTCAACTGCTGTTTGTGTATGAGAAATCAGTTGGAAACTTTCCTCATGTCAGCACGTTGTAGGTGTCGCCACCGGCGCCAAACGTGTGTGAATACAATTTGTATAGGTTATGGGACCGTCCCACCCCCATGAACCACAGACATTGCCGAGGTGGGGTGACTTGCGTGGCTCAACGATGCAGATAGCCGTACCTACGGGTGCAACCACAGCGGAGGGGTATCTGTGGAGAGGCCAGACAAACGCGTGGTTCCTGAAGAGCGGCAGCAGCCTCTTCAGTAGTTATAGGGTCAACAGTCTGGATGATTCACTAAGCTGGCCTTGTAACATCAACTAATGTGGCTTTGCCACACAGCTACTGCGAACAGCTGAAAGCAAGGGGAAACTACAGCCGTTACTTTTCCCGAGGACATGCAGCTCTACTGTGTGGAAATATGATGATGTCATCTTCTCGGGTAAAATATTCCGGAGGTAAAATAGCCCCCATTCGGATCTCCGGGCGGGGACTACTCAGGAGGATGTTGTCATCAGGAAAGACAATACTGGCATTCTACGGATCGGAGCGTGGAATGTTAGATCCCTTAATCGGGTAGGAAAATTAGAAAATTTACAAAGGGAGATCGATAGGTTGAGGTTAGATATAGTGCGGATTAGTGAAGTTCGGTGGCAGGATGAACAGGATTTCTGGTCATGTTAATACAGGATTATAAATACAAAATCAGTTGGGGGTATCACAGGAGTAGGACTAATAATGAATAAGAAAATAGGAATGCGGGTAAACTACAATGAGCAGCACAGTGATCGCATTATCGTTGTCAAGATAGATACGCAGCCAACACCGACAACAGTAATACAGGTTTATATGCCAACTAGCTCTGCCGATGATGAGGGAATCTAAGAAATATATGAGGAGCTAAAGGAAATTATTCAGACTGTTAAGGGAGAGGAAAACTTAATTGTGATGGGAGACTGGAATTCGGTAGTAGGAAAAGGAAGAGAAGGAAAAATAGGTGAAAATGGACTGGGCAGGAGGAATGAAAGAGGAAGTCGCCTGGTAGAATTTTGCACGGAACATGATTTAATTGTAACAAACGCGTGGTTTAAGAATCACTAAAGAAGGTTGTATACATGGAAGACACCAGGAGACACCGGAAGGAATCAGATAGATTTTATAATGGTAAGACATAGATTCCGAAACCAGGTTATAAACTGCAAGACATACCCAGGGGCAGATATAGACTCTGACCATATCCTGTTAGTCATGAACTGTAGGCTGAAGCTGAAAAAACTGCAGTAAGGTAGGAAAATAAGGAGATGGGACTTATATAAATTGAAGGAAAGTGAAGTTGTGGAGAATTTCAGAGGGAGATTTAAGCAACAATCGACACAAACAGGGGGAAATAAAACAGTAGAAGAGGAATGGGTAGGATTGAGAGATGAAATAGTGAAGGCAGCAGAAGACAAAATAGGTAGAAAGGCAAGACCTACAAAAATCCTTGGATATCACAGGAAATACTAAATTTAATTCATGAAAGGAGAAAATATAAAAATTCAGTAAATGAAACAGGCAAAATGGAGTACAGACGACTAAAAAATGAGATTGACAGGAAGTGCAAAATAGCTAAGCAGGAGTGGCTAGAAGCCAAATGCAAATCTGTAGAAGAATGTATAAGAAGGGGAAAAGTAGATACCGCCTATAGGAAAATAAAAGAGACATTTGGGGACAAGAAAGGCACCTCTACGAACATCAGAAACTTGGATGGGAAACCAGTTCTCAGCAAAGAAAGGAAAGCTGAACGGTGGAAAGAGTACATACAGCAGCTTTACAAAGGAAATGAACTTAGAGACGATGTTGTAGGAAGGGAAGAGGAAGTAGATCAAGATGAAATAGGAGGTACTATACTGAGAGATGAATTTGACAGAGCCTTGAAAGACCTAGGTCGGATCCCTCAGACTTTAAGAAAAATGTAATAATCCCCATTCCAAAGAAATCAGGCGCAGACTGGTGTGATAATTACAGAACCATCAGTTTGATAAGTCATGGATGCAAAATTTTAACACGAATTATCTACAGGAGAATGGAAAAGCTGGTAGAAGCTGACCTCGGGGAAGATCAGTTTGGATTCAGAAGGAACATAGGAACCCGGTAGGCAATACTCACTTTACGTCTTATCTTAGAAGATAGATTAAGGAAAGGCAAACCTACATTTTTAGCTTTTGTAGATTTGGAGAAAGCATTTGACAATGTCGACTGGAATACACTCTTTCAAATTCTGAAGTCAGTAGGGGTAAAATATAACGAAAGGAGAGTTATTTACAACTTGTACAAAAGCCAGACCGCAGTTATTAGACTCGAAGGGCATGAAAGGGAAGCATTAGTTGGGAAGGGAGTAAGACAGGGTTGTAGCCTTTCTCCGATGTTATTCAATTTGTATATCGAGCAGGCGGCGAGGGAAAGCAAGGAAAAATTTGGAATAGGGTTAAAGTTCAGGGGGTAGAAATAAAAACATTGGGTTTTGCTGACGACATTGTAATTGTGTCAGAGACAGCAAAGGATCTGGAAGAGCAGGTGAATGGAATGGACAGTGTGTTGAAGAGAGCGAATAAAATGAACATTAACAAGAGCAAAACAAAAATAATGGAATGAGGTCTTAAAAAATCAGGCGATGCTGAAGGAATTAGATTAGGTAACGAAACAATGAAGGTGGTAGATGAGTTTTGTTACTTGGGTAGTAATATAACATACGATGGTCGCAGTACAGAGGATATAAAATACAGAATGGCAATGGGAAGAAAAGCATTTTTGAAAAAGAGAAATTTTCTAACGTCGAATATTAATTTAAGGGCAAGGAAGTCGTTTCTGAAGGCATTTGTGTGGAGCGTTGCCTTGTACGGGAGTGAAACATGGACGATAATCAGTGCGGACAGGAAGAGAATAGAGTCTTTTGAAATGTGGTACTACAGAAGAATGCTGAAGATTAGGTGGGCAGATCGCATAACTAATGAAGAGGTACTGAACAGAATTGGTGAGAAAAGGAATTTTTGGCATACCCTGACTAAAAGAAGGGATAGATTGGTAGGACACATTCTTAGACATCGAGGAATCGTAAATTTAGCATTGGAAGAAAGTGTGTGGGTTAAAAATCGCAGAGGGAGACCAAGAGATGCGTATAGTAAGCAGATTCAAGTGGATGTGGGTTGCCGTTCTTATGAGGAGATGAAAAGGCTTGCTCAGGATGGAGTAGGGTGGGGAGCTGCATCAAACCAGTCTCCGGACAGAAGACCATAACAACAACATGAGACCGTCTTATGCAATTGTAAATTATTCTACTTTAGAGCAGACGCTTTATTGTAAAGCATCTTCATTGGTCAGCTGTACAAGAAATGGTGTGTATTACATTATTTGAATTTTTAGTAAATTCGATCGGTAACAGTTCTCATGCAATTGGATTGTTTTGATTCTGAATAAATTGGACTATTAATATTACTCACGAATTTTCTATTAATGCTTTTTGAATTTGGAAATTCTCTTGGAGGGTCAGGAGGTGTTTCTTATTGCTAAATCTGACTATTTGCATGTCTGTTACTATGGTGGTGGGATAGTAGTTTTCTTGTCTAAGGTGTTCTGCAATTAACCACAGAAACTAAAACCCTGAAAACCCTTAGAGAAAAGCTACACAGAGAAAACGTAATCATAATTAAAGCAGACAAGGGGAGCTCAGTGGTCCTTGTGGCCAAGTAAACTGCAACAACAAGACAGAAAAATTCATTCCAAAAATAAAATAACAAAATTAATGTCAGGCCCAACAAACAGATTCCATTCAAAAATGATAACCACACTAAAAACAAAAGAATACAGACTGGATGACAAACAAATAGCTCCAATGGCACGTATGAAACCTAATGCACCAAAACGCCGGAGCCAGCCAAAGCTTCACAAAATAAATAACCTAATGAGAGCAATTGTAAATTACAGAAAAGCTTCTACATACACCCTTGCCAGAGATATGCTAAATGTACTCACACAACAATATAAAGCACATAATGACAGAACAATCAAAAACACAGTGGAACTAATAAACAACATAAAAGACTTATATATACCTGACACAGCTATGTTGATATCATTTGATGTTGAAAACATGTACTAAATAATCCCAGTCATATAAACAATCACAATACTAAAACAAGACTCAGTGACCTTCAAACAGTTATCACAAGAACGCATAACAGAGATAAGTACACTCCTACACCTCATCACAAAACAAAATTATTTTGAATTCAATAAAGAGTTTTACCTACAAGCAGAAGGGCTACCAATGTGATCTCCAATTTCAGGGAAGTTAGCAAATATTTTCATGAACAAAATAGAAAAAAGAATATTTGAAGAAATAGTACCAGGCGAATACAACATAATATACTGATGGATGATATCCTCTGCTTGATAAATGAACCAGAAAATAAAATAGACCAACTACACACAGAGATAAGCGCAGTACATAAGAACATAAAGTTCACTCTAGAGAAGGAAGAAGGAGGCCAAATGAATTTCCTGGACATATCCATAACAAAGAAAAATAACTCACACTCATTCAGCTTCTACGGAAAAGTACTGCTTCAGACATAATATTACACCAGTCTTCTAACCACCCACAGTCCCAGAAGGAATCATCTGCGATACATGTTACACAGATTAAACACAGTACCACTAGACAAACATACTTACAACAAGGAGCTGGACATATTAACTCAGATAGCAAAGAGTAATGGATACTAAGAAAACCTCATTACAAAATTGAATAAAACAATCCAATA